>CM076398.1:25336024-25979973 GCA_038363315.1 Mugilogobius chulae | reverse complement strand
AAAAAGACGAATCTGAGCGAAGCGCTTCTATATTTATTATTTAGATATTTTTTGTTGTACTAAAACATTATAAGAAAGTATATCTCAGTGGTATAAGTCAGTGGTGCCTAAAGTGGGGCCCAGGTAGGGATGTCACCATATCAAATTTTAGAATCACGGTTATAGCAAAAGGAAAAATCACGATTTTGCGATTATTCACGATTATCGGCATAAAGAAAAAATAAATACATTATATACATATATTTATTTTTTAAATCTAAATTATTGGCATTTGATTTGCTGACAGTGACAATACACTGATTGTATTACATAATATGATGTAGATTTGATTAAAACAATAATAGCAATTATTTTAAATAATTATCCTTTGAAAAAAATTATATAATGTTTTAAACAAATTATCATTCAAGCATTAAAAATGTTTTTTTGTCCCTTTAATGATTGCTTTAATATTCTCATTATACTTACAAGGAGAGATCGATTACTAATAATATATTATGTGCGATCTGTCATGTGACTCACGAAGGTGACGTCATCCACACGTTTTGTTTTTCCAGCGTCGTCACGTGACCTGCACGCGTCTCTGCTTTTGTTTTACTTTCAGGTCGGAGTTTATGTCAAATGAAGCATAAATACGCGGTTACTTTTGTCATGAGCTGCGTCTCACTCTCTGGAGCGCTTCGTTAAAGGATTTACGTTGTTTCTTTACCTTTACTTGGACAAACAGCGAGGGACGATCGTATCGAAGATGCTGGATCATGTTGGATGTGTTAGCGCTTTTAGCGGCTACTTTTCAATGACACGTTTTGCATCTTGGACACTTTTCAGCCGCACAAAGCCCTGGTCATCTTAATAACAACTCTCGACTTGATACTTTGGATGGATACAACTCCTGAAGCGCTGACTTCAGCAGCCTTTCAACTAGCGGTGAGTTGACGACACACACGCTGTTCTCCGCCTCACGCTGCCCGAGCACGGCACGGCAGTCACGTCACAGAAGACGTAAGACGTGTTTGCGGTATACCGTGAGTTGTAAAAATTCCACGAATAACCTACCGTGGGGGAAAATATTCACGATTATTGAAAAAACGGTTAATCTTGACATCCCTAGGCCCAGGGTCCAAACTAAGCCCTGCAAGGGGTTAAATTTGGCCCTCGAAGAGGTGCTGAGATTTGTTAAGAATGTCTGTCATTTTACATTACATTACCTTTTAAAATTAAAAGATTATCAAAGTACACCAAATGGTAAATGGTCTCTATTTATATAATGTTTTTCCACCTTACAAGGCACTCAAAGTGCTTTTACAATCAGGGATCCACTCACCAAGTGTACGCAGACACTGTGGCAATGTGGGTTAAGTGTCTTGCCAAGGACACAACGACAATCTACTCCTGTCGTCCCACTGTGGCACCTGTGTTCCAGCGGTCTCCCATCCAAGTACTAACCAGGCCCTATCTTGCTTAGCTTCTGAGATCTGACAGGTATGGCCAGTTTTATTCTGCAAAAGCATGTTAATAAAACACAATGTAATCACTATCTTGTTGCAAATAACTTAAAGATGCAACGTAGAATTAGGTTTGGCCCTCGACACGCTTTAAATTATGCTTATTGACCCTTAGAAGAGAAATATTAACGTTGACCTGCTGAGGAAAAAAAGCTTGGGCACCCTTTGTCTAAGTACTGCAGGTGAAAAAAAGTGTGTGTCTTTGAAATGTATGAGAGACTTTTGACTTAAACGCGGTGAATCAATCCAAATAACTTTACTGTGTTTATATAATGAAAGATTGAGAGTTCATTGACCCGCAGAAGGCCGGGACTATATTTTCTGTTCTGGTGGAAGGATACGGTCTGTGGGGCGAGTGGTGATGTGTGCGTGTAGTAAAAGGCGGCGACAGTTCCAGGTTTGGATTTATGCCTGAGTTTCACAATAAAATCATATTTGTGCTTCAGCGGCTGCTCCGTGTCTGAGTCTGTGAGGGTCAACGTCAACTCTCTCTCTCTCCTCACTTTTTTCTCTTCTCTTTCTCTATCTATCATTCTTTCACTCTCTCCTCTTTCTCTCACCTCCCTTTCTCTCTCTTTCCTCCCTTTCTCTCTCTCCCTCTCTCTCTCTTGTCACTCTCTCTTTCTCCTCCCTCTCTCTTCCTCTCTCCTCTCTCTCTCTCCTCCTTCCCTCACTCTTCCCATTCACTCACTCTCTCTCTTTCTCCTCCCTCTCACTCTCTCTCTCCTCTTTCTCTCTCTCTCTCTCTCTCCTCCTTCCCTCACTCTTCCCATTAACTCACTCTCTCTCTTTATTTCTCCTCTCTCTCTCCTACCTTTCTCTCACACTCTCTCTCCTCTCTCACTCTCTCTCTCCTCTTTCTCCCTCTCTCTTCCATTTCACTCACTCACTCTCTCTCTCTTTCTCTAATCTCCTCTCTCCTCTCTCTTCTCCCTCTCTCTCTTCTCTTTCACTCACTCTCTCTCCTCTCCCCCTCTTTCTCCCGCTCTCTCCTCACTCACTCTCTCTCACCTCTCCCTCTCTCTCCTCTCACTCTCTCTCTCCTCCCTCTTCCCTTTCACTCTCTTTCTCTTTCTCTCCTTTCTCCTCTCTCTCTCTCCTCCCTCTCTCTTCCCTTTCACTCACTCTCTCTCTCCCTCTCTCTCTCCTCACTCTCTCTTTCTCTCCTCCCTTTCTCTCTCTCCTCTTCTCTGGTAAAATCCTTTCGCTCAACATTTATCTTCTCTCTTCCTCCTCCTCCTTTTGCTCCCTCTCTCCTTTCTCAATTTCTCTCTTTCTTTCTCCCCTCTCACTCTCTCTCTTTTTCTCATCCCTTCACCATCTCTTTCTCGCTCGATTCCCCTTTTCTCTCTCCATCTTTCACCCTTTCTCATCTCTCTATCTCTCTCTCCTCTTTTGTTCTCTTCCCCTCCACATTCCTAATCTCCTTTTCCTTTCTCTTTTTCTTCTGTTTCTTTCAATCCATCTCTTTCACCCCCATCCCTTCTCTCTGTTTGCCTTTCCCTCTCTCCTCTCTCCTCTTCTCTTGTGAAAGCCTTTCACTCAACATCTATCCCTTCTCCCTTTTCTTCTCAACCTCCCCTCTCTCTTTTCTCTCTTCTTTGTTTCTCTCGCTTTTCCATTTTCTCTTTCTCTACCCCTCTTTTGCTTATCTCTCTCTCTCTTCTTTTCTCTTCTCTCTGTCTCACTCTCCCTCCTGTCGTCACTCATCTCACTTTCTCTCTACTTTTCTCCCCTGTTTGTTTCTCACTCTTCTCCCTTTCTATCTTTCCTTTTCTCTCTCTCACCTCCTCCCTCATCTTTCTCCTTTTCTCTCTCTCCCTCTCCTCCTCAAACCCCTCACTTCCTTCCTCCATCTCATCATCTTTCTCTCTCCCCCTCCTAGCTTCCCCCTTTTCCCTCCCCCTCTCTCTCCCTCTCTTTCATCCTTTTCTCTTTCGTCTCTGCCCCCTCTCTTTCTCACTTCCCTCTCTCCCTTCCATTTCTCTCTCCTTTTCTCTTTGCTTTCTCTCTCTCACTCTCCCGCTTCCTTCTCTCTCTCTCTCTCCTCTCTCTCTCTCCTGTTCTCTCTCTCTCTCTCTCCTCTCTCTCTCTCCTGTTCTCTCTCTCTCTCTCTCCTTCTCTCTCTCTCTCCTCTTCTCTCTCTCTCCTTCTCTCTCTCTCGCTCTTTCACTCTTCCTCTCTCTCTCTCCTGTTCTCTCTCTCTCTCTCCTCTTCTCTCTCTCTCTCTCCTTCTCTCTCTCTCTCTCGCTCTTTCACTCTTCCTCTCTCTCTCTCTCTCTCTCCTCTTCTCTCTCTCTCTCTCCTCTCTCTCTCTCTCGCTCTTTCACTCTTCCTCTCTCTCTCTCCCTCTCTCTTCTCTCTCTCCTCTTCTCTCTCTCTCTCTCTCTCATTAATATTAAATGAACAGCTCTAGTTTCTGTCACAACACAAACTTCAGCTTCACAGTAAAAAGACACATCCACACGACAGTTCAACAGTTCAACTCTCTGCAGCTCAAACTCAACACAAACAAATCACAAACACAAATCCATGACTGATAAAAGCACACAACACTTTGAACTACAGCTCCCACAATGCACTGCAGCCCAGCTCTGACAAGAACAGTCACATAGGCCAGAAAGGATGTTGTTGAGATGTGACAAATTACACACAATTTGTCCAAACGTACCTTGGAACAACAGTACAATATAATAATGCTCTGTGCTACAGTATAAATCTGGACACAAATGTGTATTATTAGCCTTATAAAGCACAACTGCCATATTTGAATATTAAAAAGAGTACTAGGAACAGTGGAAACATGCCTAGAGTCAGAGCTGGTTGGGGACAGCATTTTAAAATACAGATCCTTCTCTATTCATAGGATCTGTATTTTAAAATGCTGGCAACCAACTCTGACTCGCTTGTTCCCACTGTTAGTACTTTTTCTTAGCTCCAGGCCTTCTTTTAGGTAAGTTCACACAAAGACTGAGGCCACACTATTGACCCTATTTTGTCCCGCCCACTTTTCTAGGACGTGCATTTCCTGTTCAACTGCATTTAGCCTGTAGATTTCAGTCGATGGGTTTATTTTAACTGTCATTATATTTAATTAAAATGGCCCCACAAGACAGACAAACAAACACGTTAGCTACCTTAACAGAGCTGAACAGGAAGTGCATTTCCAAGCTAAGTGGGCGGGACAAAATAGGGTCAATAGGGACTTTTTTAGCTCCTGCTCTGGAGCAGGTACTTTCAGTCAAACCAGGAACCTTTTGCTGACACAATAGGTGTTTTTTCCCACATGAAAGTACTAAGAAGTAGTTCCAACATTGCTCCAGTCTCTGTTTAGTCAAGAAGACATGTTTGTGTTTACACTGCAAAGTGGGTCTAAATGGTATATTAGCATCTGTTTAGTCTGGAACATTTAAATAAGTAATCAAGTGGTGTTAGGAAAACAATAGTTGTCTTTTTCAATTCCACATAAAACTATGATCTACAAACCTAGAAACATCACTGAAAAAAATACATAAAAATTACTCGTAGTCAAAATTATAGAATAAATAACTATAATTTTGAGTTACTGCTTTTAAATAATTTTTATACTTAAGTATAACAAAAGTTTATCTAAATGCGAGAACTTAGAAGTTAGTGTTGTAAATGTGCTTGTGTCACCAAAATGTTCCTGGTCTGACTGAAAGTACCTGAGAAAGTTCTGGAAGATACTGAAAGTTCCTGCTCTGTGTGAACACGCCTAAAATGGGGACAGGAACCAAAAAAGGAATTGGAAAAGAAAAAAGTTCCTACGGTGGGAACAGGCCTTATGTTGGGATTAGTTCTAGTACTTTTATGTGAGAAAACGCCTTCTGATTGATTTGGCCCCAGCTCCATTTGGTCTACAGGAAGTGCTCTGCCAACAACACTGGGCGGGCGGAATAATGTTAATACTAGGTTTGGAAACAGAATAACCCAGAACTGGCTGTATAGAAACAAGCAGGTCATAGTCAATATTCTTGCTACGAAAGGTTTATAAAACATATATACGCGGCATGTAGTGCATTGAATCGTGGGTCAAAAGGACAAAAGTCCATATGTGAGAAAACTGTGCTGGATAAAAGAGTGAGTGTTAAAGCAGTCTGACCCTCACTTTAACTGCTTCTGCCCTGGAACCCTTTCATTGCCCGACGCAAATCCCTTTAAGAGGCTTTGGAAACAGATTTATGTCCCCGTAACATAAAATAAACACACAAGCTCTCACACTCGGCTGTGAAAGCTTCTTAAACTTAACCCAGGAAGTACAGTCTTTAACTCACCTCGCACAGACACAGACACACTTTCACCTCGCACAGACACAGACACACTTTCACCTCACACAGACACACTTTCACCTCGCACAGACACAGACACACTTTCACTTCACACAGACACACTTTCACCTCACACAGACACAGACACACTTTCACCTCACACAGACACAGACACACTTTCACTTCGCACAGACACAGACACACTTTCACCTCGCACAGACACAGACACACTTTCACTTCGCACAGACACACTTTAACTTTGCACAGACACAGACACACTTTCACCTCGCACAGACACACTTTCACCTCGCACAGACACAGACACACTTTCACCTCGCACAGACACACTGTCACCTCGCACAGACACAGACACACTTTCACCTCGCACAGACACAGACACACTTCACCTCGCACAGACACAGACACACTTTCACCTCGCACAGACACAGACACACTTTCACCTCGCACAGACACAGACACACTTTCACCTCGCACAGACACACTTTCACCTCACACAGACACAGACACACTTTCACCTCGCACAGACACACTTTCACCTCGCACAGACACAGACACACTTTCACCTCGCACAAACACAGACACACTTTCACCTCGCACAGACACAGACACACTTTCACCTCGCACAGACACAGACACACTTTCACCTCACACAGACACAGACACAGACACACTTTCACCTCGCACAGACACAGACACACTTTCACCTCGCACAAACACAGACACACTTTCACCTCGCACAGACACAGACACACTTTCACCTCGCACAGACACAGACACACTTTCACCTCGCACAGACACAGACACACTTTCACCTCGCACAGACACAGACACACTTTCACCTCACACAGACACAGACACACTTCACCTCGCACAGACACAGACACACTTTCACCTCGCACAGACACAGACACACTTTCACTTCGCACAGACACACTTTCACCTCACACAGACACACTTTCACCTCACACAGACACAGACACACTTTCGTAACACAATACAATAATACAACTAATCGTGTTTGAGATAAAGACGGCACAAGTAATTCATTAATTTTAATGTGAGAGAGCTGCTTTATCATCCACAAACTAAACATAGATAGTAGGAGTTAAAGTGGACAGGACATGTTTTTCCAATTTTGGTGGTAGAATATTAACTGTTGTAAATATAAATGACACAAAGTTTTTGAAGAAAAGCCTGAAAAACTATGGATCTGCCTGATGTGTCTCCAGAGTTCCCCTGCTCCACCTGGATCTGACTTGTATCTATTCATTCAGCTTCCACCTCCAGCTGCACCTGCTTCTTCAGCTAAGCCTCTGACCAAGCTGTTGTGGATTTTTGGTATTCATGTAGAAAAATGAATAGCTGAGAGTTGCCTGAGCTCAAAAAGTATTATTTATTAACACAAGTACAATTATGTATAATCGATAGTCCAGAGAGTTCAGGGTCCAAGTCATTGCTGTTGTGAGAGAGATCTTAATCCATATTGATCAAATGGAGGTTTCTTTCCATGTCCATTATTCTTTTGCTGCTAGGCCATGTCTCGTCCAGCCCTCTCCTCCATGTCAGTGTCGTTTCTCTGTCATCTGCTCCATAGACATATAATTAGTAGACACGCAGTCCGACTCTAATGCTATCGAACACTTAGCATCTGAGCTAGTCTGGTAAGATTTAAGCTAGTCTGGACTCAACTGTTTATTTTCCTATAGCCGTTAGCATTAGCCTGCAAAAAACGCAAGTTATGAAAGATCCAGAGAGTGTCAGCTGTACAAACCTACAGACCACATCTAGCAAAGGTCAGAGCCTTTTTACAAATTATTGTTGAGTTTACAAACCTTTTAGTATTTTATTGTAGATAAAAATTGTACTGCTAACGGCTAGCGAACTTACGCATCTTTTAAGGTTTTAGTGACCACCAAACGTCCGCTTTTACATGTTACTAGTGAGAACAGCAGACAAATTACATAAATAACACCAAACAAAGTTATAGCTTCCCTTCTCTGTGGAGGCGCGTCTGACGCATCGGCAAGTGATGGAGCATTTCCAGTCTAAGAAGATAGTAGTTTGAGAAATATAATCTCACATCGCCAAAGTTGTTTAAAAAAGCTTCATAAGACACAAATCCGTCTGTTTCGCTGAAATCGCTTGCTTAAGCTCGTTTTATCCATACAAGTGCAACTTCTGCCATTGAGTTCAATTGATTTGCGTCATCACCTCTACCGGAGGAATATGGCGTCAAAATGTTCGTGCTGTAGCAGAGATGCTGATTGCGCGTCTACTAATTTAATGTTTATGATCTGCTCCATGTGGTCTGTCCCCTTCTTCCTGGCTGCTGGCTTCCTTATAGCCATCAGGGGGGCAAACAGGCCAAATGGCAAAGCACTGAAACAAAGATGAGTTTAGCCTATGATATTCAGATCCTGGGAGCTTAAAGGGGGAGTTTTGAGTCTTTGTCACAAGCAACAAAGCCTATGCAGTATAAGGTGTGATCAACATTAGCACATGTGGAGGCTCTCTTAGACTACAACATCATCAAAGATACATTTGGAAGATTCCATAACACAAGCCAAGCACAACATGGATGTTGTGAATCTGAATTTAGTCATTTTGAATCAAAAATGGCTAAATTCAGATGAAAATTGCAAAAATGTTTTGTAAAGTCTTGAATGATCTTAAGTTCCTTTTAGTGAAATGTAGGGATCTCGCTTTTTCAGTTCCAATACCAATCCTGATACTAATGTAAGAAAGTAATGTAAACATATTGTCTTATGTAACTTATTTATAGTGCAAGTCACAACTTAATCAGAATAAAATGTCAAACATTATGAGATGGATCATCATCAGCCAGTAAATAAATCTCATTATGACCAATTAAAGGCACAACTATGATATCGGCTGAACCAATATCATAATGCCAATACCCGATCCAGCAAAATCTCTTAGATCAGCACCGTTATCCAATCTTAGTATCGGATCAATGCAGTGAAATATAGTTTAAACTGTTGTAGGCACTTTAATGTACCAAATACTAGACCGAACAATACAAAATATATTATATCGATACTGCAAGCGCAGAAGCTACAACAAAGTTTCAGTGCAAACAAAACGGTTATCAAATCAATATCTCGATATACTTGCCAGAATATTCTTTGGTATCAGATCAAGCTCTGTCATTATTCTTTACACTTCACAGAGAAAAACAAACAGGCCTCACAGAACAAACTTTACATGTCTTTATTTTCCTTTTGATTTGCCAGAGTACTGCAAATACAACTTATAAAAAACCCAAAAGATGTTTCCCATGAGCTGATTCTCACAAGGATCAGACATAAATCTCTTTAATCTGTTATAAATGTCAGAAAACATAATTATCCAGAGATGAAAGGTGGACATTGTTGTGATAAGTTTGAGCAACAGTCGGGTGTGAACATGATTAGTATCACTTTGTATATTCAGTGTCTTAAATTAAATTCTTTATATGAGTCTCTTCTGCAAGTCAATATATGAAAAATACTGTGGATTTTAACACAATATAAGCTAACTCACATAACCATTGGATAATTATTACTTTGTATAACATGTTTAAAGGGGACCTATTATGTCAAATTCACTTTTCTAAGTTTTTAACCTTGTTATAACGGCCTTCCTTAATCATTAGTTTACTCAAAGTTATATTTGAATTGATTCATGCATGTTGGAGTAATCTTGTGTTGTTCTTCAACTGGAGCTTATGTGCACAGAAATCCCTGTTCTCACCTACCACCTATCCCCTCCCACTTGTCTGTATTTACTTGATATAATTCAAAAGATTAAAACTCAAAGGGAAGCTTATATGGTTGAGAATTGTCCCAGAGACATTTTCCAACAATAAAAAATTGTTTTTAAAAATATGTTGGTTTTTACAGTTACATTTTAAAATGAAGAGGCGGGGCTTATCAGTTCTGCAGTTTTGAACAGGAAGTCAATAGAGATGTTCCTATTTTTAAGTTGTTTTAGATCAACTTTGTAGGGTAAGGTAAGGTACTTTATTGTCCCCGTAGGGAAATTTGTCCTCTGCATTTGACCCTGGATCCTTCAATGCCTCTGGAGCATCTTCTCAGGAGCAGTGATCGCCGCAGTGCAGCGCTCGGGGACCCATCTCCAGATGTTCTTGCTAGGCTTGGTCAGGACTACCGTAGCTGGAGGATATTACCCTAACATGCATGTTATTGGTTGGTGGGGGAAACCGGAGTGCCCGGAGGAAACCCACCCAGACACGGGGAGAAACATGCAAACTCCACACAGAAAGGCCCGGCCCGTGGGGGGAATCGAACCCGCGACCTTCTTGCTGTGGGGCAAGAGCACTATCTGCTCAGCCACCGTGTTTTACAATGAACAAAAGGTAAATTACTGATCTGTATATGTTCTAGTTTCATACTAAATATTTAAATAAAACACAATAGGACCCCTTTAAGGTATAATTGGGCAAAACAAATGCAATGCTAAAGCTCTCCACCAGAAAAGCTACAGAATAAATCTTTAAATATGGACAATTACTGATGCACACTGCAAAAAAACGTATTATAGCCTCACTTAAAACTGCTAGAATTTAGAATATTCATCTTAATTGTAGTTGATTAGAGAAAATGCTTAATTTTTGCAGCATATTTCACTTGTTTAAGGACTTTTCTCACTGTTTACAAACTTGGGTGAGTAAAAATGTTGCTCCACTGGCAGATAATTTGGATTGAATGAAGAACAAATGTATTGAAACAAGACAAAAACAACTCGTAACAAGTCAAATAATGTAAGTTCTTCAAGCTATTGACCCTATTTTGTCCCGCCCACTTGGCTTGGAAATGCACTTCCTGTTTAGCTCTGTTAAGGTAGCTAACGTGTTTGTTTGTCTGTCTTGTGGGGCAATTTTAATTAAATATAATGACAGTTAAAATAAACCCATCGACTGAAATCTACAGGCTAAATGCAGCTAAACAGGAAGTGCACGTCCAAGAAAAGTAGGCGGGACAAAATAGGGTCAATACTGTTTATCAGATTTAGTAAAGCAGCAGAAAAGTGTCAGAGCTAAAAAGCAAAGGGAATTTAAAAATGCTGAAATATTTAGCAGATCTAAAAACTCTAAATTTGTGTCTGTAAAAGCTGTCGGGACGGAAGCTTCATTTATTATTTACCAAACACAAACTGCAGACGATTTCAGCTCAGACTGTGTTTTAATCAGTCTGCTCAAACAGTAATATTATTATTATTATGACTTTTGTTATGAATAATATCGTAAAACTGAGAGAATGTGAATTATTATAAATGAGAGATTCCATGTTTTTCATTTGTTTTTCGGATTTCTTATTTTAAACTGATTTAGTGGAATTTTTTGAAAATATAAATATTAGTTTTAGGTTAAGAGTGTTTTGAGAGAGAAAGAAGAGAGAGAGAGAGAGAGAGAGGAGAGAGAGAGAGAGAGAGAGGAGAGGGAAAGAGAGAGAGAGAGGAGAGAGAGAGAGAGGAGAGGGGAGAGAGAGGAGAAAGAGAGGGGGAGGAAGGAGAGAGAAGAAAAGAGAAAGAGGAGAGAGAAAGAGAGAGGAGAGGGAATGAAAGAAGAGAGTGAGAGAAAGAGGAGGACAGGGAGAGAGGAGAGAAGGAGAGAGAGGGAGGGAAGGAGAAAAAGAGAGAGGAGAGAAAGAGAGGAGAGAGGGAAAGACGAGAGAGAGAGAGAAGGAGAGAGAGAGAAAGAAGAGAGCGAGAGAAAGAGAGGGGGACAGGAAGAGAGGAGAGAGAGGTAGAGAAAGGGGAAAGAAAGAGAGAGGGAGAGAAAGAGAGGAGAGGGAAAGATGAGAGAGAGAAGGAAAGGAGAAAGAAAGAGAGAGAGGAGAGAGAAACAGAGGAAAAGAGAGAAAGAGAGAAAGGGGAGGGGAAAAAAGAGAGAGTAGAGAGAGAGAAACAGAGAGAGAGAAGAGGAGAGAAAGAGAGAGAAGAGGGAAAGAAAGAAGAGAGCGAGAGAAAGAGAGGACAGGGAGAGAGAGGGAGGGAAGGAGAAAAAGGGAGAAGAGTGAAAAAGAGAGAGTAGAGAGAGAGAGAAACAGAGAGAGAGAAGAGGAGAGAAAGAGAGAGAAGAAGGAAAGAAAGAAGAGAGCGAGAGAAAGAGAGGACAGGGAGAGAGAGGGAGGGAAGGAGAAAAAGGGAGAAGAGTGAAAAAGAGAGAGGAGAGAGAGAGAGAGAGAGAATGGGGAGAGGAGAGAGAAACAGAGATAGAAAGTAAGAGGGAAAGAGCGAAAGAGAGAGAGGGGGGCAAGAAGAGAGCGGGAGAAGGAGAGAGAGAGAAGAGAGAGAAGAGGAAAAAAGAGGAAGCGAGAAAACAGAGAGGAAAGAGGGGGAGAGGGGAGAAAAACAGAGAGAGGGACAAAGAGAGAGAGAAAGAAAAAAATCAAGAGGAGAAAGAGAGAGGGGGAAGAAAGAGAGAGAAGGAGAGAGAGAAAGAGAGAGGAGGGGGAGAGAGAGGAGAGGGGAAAAAAGAAGAGAGCAAGAGAAAGCGAGAGGGGGACGGGGAGAGGAAGAGAGAGAGAGGAGAGTGAAACAGAAAGAGGAGAGAAAAAAGAGGAAGAGAGAGAAACAGAGAAAGAGAGAAGAGAGAGAGAGGGAGGGATAGAGAAAGTGAGAGAGAGAAAGAGAGGGGGACAGGGAGATAGGGAGAGAGAGAGGGAGGGAAGGAGAAAGAAAGAGAGAGGAGAGAGAAAAGAGGAAGAGAGAGAAACAGAAAGTGAGGAGAGAGAGGGAGAGAAAGGGAGGGAAAGAAAGAAGAGAGCAAGAGAAAGAGACAGGGAGAAAGGAAGAGAGAGAGAAGAGTGAAACAGAGAGAGGAGAGAAAAAGAGGAAGAGAGAGAAACAGAGAAAGAGAGAAGAAAGAGAGAGAGAATGAGAGGGCAAGAATGCGAGAGAAAGAGAGAGAAGAGGGAAAGATGAGAGAGAGAGAGAGGGAGAGAGAAATAAAGAAGAGAGCGAGTGAGAGAGGGGGACAGGGAGAGAGGAGAGAGAGGGAGGGAAGGAGAAAGAAAGAGAGAGAGAGGGGAGAGAAACAGAGAGCGAGAGAGGGGGAGACAGGGTGATGAAAGAGAGAGAAGGAGAGAGAGCAAGAGAAAGAGGAGAGATAAAGAAAGAGAGAGAGAGGGGGGGCAGGGAGAGAGTGTGGTGTGGAGGGGTTAACTGACATAAAACATTTTCTTTCTTTTTTCATTTGCAAACACTAACTACACTTCCACAAAACCCATCCTTCCTTCTTTCTCTCCTCATCTTCCTCCATGTTCTCTCTTTCTCTCTCTCTCCCGCTCGCCCGTGTTTGTGCGAGTCGCCGCGGTGACCCACTTTGCCTCTCGCCGTCGTCATGGCAACAGCGGCACCAGCCTCAGCAGCAGCAGCAGCAGCAGAGCATTACATCGTCTCCTCCTCCTCCTCTTCCCTTTCCCTTCTCCAGCCACATCCCGACCCAAATCCTAACCGTTTTCCCACATTTTTCCCGCGGCAAACCCACACCTAAAGCCGCGTGTGTTTCCCGAAAAGATGATTCTGTCTTTCGTGCGTCGGTAGGTGCGGTTTCGGAGCGGACTGTCGGCGTTTCTCGAGCAGAAAACAGCGTAAGAAAATGGCTGACCGGCTGGAGTAGGAAGGTACCATTTCGTGGCGACTCCATTTGCAAGCGGCTCACATACGCACTCCGGCTCACTTATTTTTTATTTAACCCTCGATCAAAACAAGATATTTTTAATTATTTGTGACGGATTAGTCTCTGTGGGTTTGAGAAGTGTTCATGCAAAGTGCAGGGATGCCACAATGTCAGATTTTAGAGACAAACTATCACAATTTAGATTACCACAGCAGTCAAATCTTTCACTTTTATTCATTCTCATTGCCTGACATGTCACTGTTTGTCAAGTTTGTATTAAATAAAACTTTCTGAAATTAAATAAACTATAATAAAATCTATTAAAAGACATAATTTTGCATCTAAAATTGTATTTTTTCTAGGTTTAAAGAAAGAATTTTAAAAATAGAAACAAATTTCAATACAAGGGATTTTTAATACTAAACAAGGACTTATATCAGACTAAATCTGGACTAAACCAGGACTAAAACTAGTCTAAATCAGGACTAGACGAGGACTAAATCTGGACTTCAACCAGGACCAAACCAAGACTTGAACTGGTCTAAACCAGGACTAGACAAGGACTAAAGATGGACCAAACCAAGACTAAAACTGGACTAGACGAGGACTAAAGCTAAACTAAATCAGGACCAAACCAGGACTTAAACTGGAATAAACCAGGACTAGACAAGGACTAAATCTGAATTAAATCAAGACTAGACCAAGACTAAAACTAGACTAAGGCTTGAATAAACCAGGACTAGACCAGGACTAAATCTCAACATGGACCAGGCCTAAAACTGGATTAAACCAGGACTAGATCAGGATCAAAGATGGACTAAACCAGGACTAGACCAGGACTAAAACTGCAGTGTTATCATGTTTATTAATTAACCTACTAATCTTGACATTTGTATCAAGAAAGATGCACATTTTGAAGTTCCAAAAGTGCAGACAAAAACACTTTGTTGCATTAACTGACTTGTTTAATCATTTATAGATGTAATAATAATGTTTTAAAGTGTAAATCAGTGTTATATTTGAGTTGAGAGAAAAGATTAGAAGACTGGATTGTCCTGTTTTGACCCTGTTTCGAGTCCTCGTTCAATCAATTATTCACGTTTTTGAGGAATAAATATTTATCACAGACTTTTTCTTTGCATTTTCTGTCTGTTAAACTGTGTATGTGGTATTTAAAGAGTATTGTCTACTGTTATGAGTCTATTTTAGTGCAAAAGAGCAAGTTTCAAGTCACAACCCTTATCTGTCTCACTGCTGTGGTCTGTGTAACATCAGCATTGATTTGTCCACTCAATACTGTGCTGATCACAAACACCTGCCGTCAAACCAATCACACTGCTGCTCTCCACTCTCAGACCCTCCTTTCACCGAACCTTTGTCACGATGAAGAGGTCTGATACCTGTTCCGATACACGACATTAACATTAAATGAATTACGCAATAATTTGCACAAAAAAAAAAAAATTTAAAAGTCAATGCATATACCAGAACAGTAGGTTTATAATTCAGTAGGGATGGGACGAGACAGAATTTTCACGAGACGAGACGAGCCACGAGATTGGGTCCGCGAGATCGAGACGAGACAAGATTTTTAAATAATTTGCATTAATTGTTTCAATTTAGAATTTAAACAAGGCAAATAAAAAATGATTTGTATTATTTATTATTGTTAGTTTATATTCTTTTAGTTTAGCTTTACCTTTCATTATGTGTATCACCTTGGATTTTTATTATTTGAATGATATGAGTTTTGACTGAAATTGATCCGCTCTCCCAAGTGTAGTTCAGACTCCGCCCCCTTTCTCCTGCTTCACAGCGCTGCAGCTGCTGACAGGGACCAGACACACACAGATGAGGAGACTTTCCTACTTTTTACAGTTATTGATGACAGAGGCCAAAATATCTCTTTGTGGATCTATTTTAAACTATGTTTAAGTGTGAAAAACACTGTTCCCGCGATGTCCGCGCGTATATTAGACGATTATATATTTTTCATGCTAACTTTTACAATGTTTAGGACTAATTATCTCTGTCAATATTGGTCCTATCTTTACCAAATAAAAACTGAAACAGAGTTTAGACAACTTTCTGTCAGAATAAGTCCCTATAATTCAGTAATATCAGAAATGACAATGCTGCAGAAATAATTCAAAGAAATTCAGAGGTGAAGCGTTTTCAAATGGAAAACTCTGAATCCAACAGAGCCTAAAAGTATTCTGCATTTTATTCAAACATTAAAGTTTTGCGATACATGAGCTACGATACGATACAACAGATTGCATCACAATATATTGCAAAACAATCCATTGTCCCAGCTAATCGTTTAATCACAACTAATCAATTTTTCCAATAATTGTCAGCTAATTAAATAATCGAACAATGGTTAATTTACTGTTCACAGACTAAAGAAACCTGTCAAGTCTCGAGAGAAGAGGCTTTAGGAATCAAACAAAAGGAATTACTTCAAAAGGACACTTTTTAATGATTTAAGAACATATCTTGAGCTTCACACACACAATATCCCTTCATTTTACTTGTTAAGTAAACTAGTCTGCAAGTGGAACAACATTATTTGTAAAAAAAATAAGAAAACGCATGTTCACTCTTTAAAAAAGTAATTTAACTAGTAGAAAAATAAATAGTATGGATCTGCAGATAAAGTTACTTGATAAAATCTGATTAAACCAAAAATCCAAGATATTTAAACTTCCCTAAATATTAGTATTGGTCCATTTAAAAAAAAATCTCATTATGACCAATCTTTGTGACATAAATAACTAATCAATATATCGAAGAAATAATTGAGAGAATAATCAATTACCAAAATATTCGTTAGTTGCAGCCCTAGTCTCATTAATATCTCTTTATATAGGAAACAGTCTCAAAATCTAATTTCTGCTCAAATAATCCATAATAAACCAAAAACTGGCCAAACAAATAACATTTTATGCTTTTAATAGTATCAAGTAGTATTTTTTCTCTTAATAGGATAAGATAAATTCACATAAACTGTATTAAAATGTGCTCTCCTTAGTTTATTTTGCACCTACAGTATATTACATGATTTTAATGACCCAATGTGTGGATACAAAAGTGTTTTTCTGTCACATTTATAGAGAAAACGCTGGTGTATCTGCACACAAAGCGTCGTTCTCGCTCTCGGCCGCTGCCCCAGTTTTTACCAGGTCACTGGGTCCTGCGCCTCTCACGCCCAAATATGGAAATATGACCAGGATTACAGCGAGGGGCGGGGCTTAGGGCCAGCGCAGACTTGACTCTCAGCTAAGTCTGTGTAATAGGCCTGATACTATTACTACTATTACTACTATTACTACTATTACCACTGCTGCTGCTGTACTCTAATATGGAACTTAAATCATCTCAAACTCACATGAGCTGAAGTCAAAATGATCGAAGTTAGCTGCATTTTAAAATATAAGAAGCTAAAATATAAACTCAGCAAATTCAAATTTCCTATAGCCTACTTCTTTATTACAATTTTTTTCTTAACGTTTATTATTGTTTATCTCCCTATTCAGGGGTGTCAAACTGCGGCCCAGGGGCCAAATGCGGCCATCAAGATGATTTTTTGATTATCATTATTTACAGGTCCCACAATGCACTGCAAAATGCACTAGACTGTAAATTGTATATAATTTGCCCAAAACTTTCCTGACAGGACAGTTTGACCCTGATTACCCACTTTTTTAAAGGTGCACTGTGTGACTTTCTGACCAGAAATAAACTTTAATAAAAGCAAGGTTTTGTCATTTTGTTTTGTTTTCCTATTGATCACTTGTATCACGATGTCCTGATGTTTATATTGGTTATTATGTAGCTGTGTTCTCCTTTATTTATATTGCACCTTAATTTCCTTATTGTTCTTAGAGTAAATAATCTATATTTTCTACACTTATTATACCTTTTTCTCAGGGGCGGCCCGACACTAAGGCGATAGGTGCAACGCACCTCCAACAAAAAGGAAACAAGTGCGCAAAGTGTGTAGCTAAAGTTGATTAAAACTGATCAAAACCTGACAAAAAAATGCCATAAAAACAAATTTGTCCAATCAGAGAACCTTTTTTTCAGTTGCCAGGACAGACGTCCTGCCTCTTTTGGTGTGATCTCAGGCTGGCTTAAAATCACACTTGCTGCTTCCACTGAATCTAATGTAAGAGTATTACAATGCAAACTAATGGATCCAGGTGCTGCACATTGCACTCTGCATCACTTCATGGCCATACCTGCTTGTCAAAGCCTGATCCCGTCAGATCTCAGAAGCTAAGCAAGAAAGGGCCTGGTTAGTACTTGGATGGGAGACCGTTAGAACACCAGGTGCCACAGTGGGATGACAGGAGTAGATTGTCATTGTGTTGTTGGGCAAGACACTTAACCCAAACTGCCTCAGTGCTACACTGCGTGAGTGGATCCCTGATTGTAAAGCGCTTTGAGTGCCTTGTAAGGTGGAAAAGTGCTATATAAATAGAGACCATTTACCATGTGCGCGACGTTGCGTTTATCTGTCAAACAGCGCGGCCGGTGCAGCTAGTGCTAGTGACCCAACTCAGAACATTCACCCAAAAAACTTATTTTTAACAACTACGACCCCCGAGGCCAAAGTTAAACACCAGCCAAGTTAGAACAAAAGGTGGGAGAATGTATAATCGTGTATTTTGGACTCAGAGTTGTGTGTTTTCTGCACTTGTGTTCAACTACGTGTTTACTGTGGGCACTCAGGCTGGTGTTATTGTCTTAAAAATCACAAATAAGATAAGATAAGATCAAACTTTTTTGTCCGTAATAAAACGGAAATTTGCCTTACACATCTGCAATTAGTCCCACACTTCATCTATCAAACAAACGACATAAGAATACATAAATGTTATACTTTTAATGACATAAGCTATGCACAGGTTATTTGATTGCATGTTATAGACCCCTAGTGGTGTAAAATTAAACTATATTGATTGACAAAAATATAACTGTGGGCATTGGGCTTTGATAACTGGCAATGTACTGACAACAGCACCAACCCCAAAGAAATTAGTCAGCAGCTGCCACTTATTTTTTAAATTGTTCATTATAATACATTTCCTAATTTATTGATCATTTAATCTATTGTTCATATTATTGATTACTATGTAAATATTGTTTCTTCTCATCTAAATGTCCTATTGTTCTGTATAGACTTATCATTAGTTAAAATTTACATGTTCCATTTTTTTTTATTGTTCATTAGATTTCCATTCAATTATTGCTCATTTATATTATTCTATTGTTCATATTGATATGTAGGTACATTCCCCTTTGTTCACATTGTTTCCTAGATTTGTTATTTTGTTTTTTCTGTAAATCTACATCTAGATTTCTATTTCTATCCTTCATTACATTTTTCTTATGTGCACTGTTGTTTCCCTATTGATCCTTCACATTTTCTTATTATCCATGCGTCCTATTGTTTATACATGTATTGACTGATTGCTAATTAAAATGTCGGCCTATAGCTTCAGTTTTCCCATCGTTCATTACATTTCTATAATTATTTCACCGCAGTGTTTGTCTTCTATCTTCTGTAATTCATCACCTTCCTCCGGTTTAATTACAAAGTTAATGAGTCGTCTCGTTGGTCCTATCGTCGCCAGTGTCACTAAACGTCTCATAAACGCGCTTATCTCACTGTTACGTCCGCTTATCTGCACTGGAGGTTCTTTTCTGGGCCGAATTCATCTTGTAGCTCGTTAAAAAGTCATTTGTATCGCGTTATAACAGTCAGACGGTCTTTAACAGATCGGCTTTAGCGTGTTTATGTCGGTGAAGGAGGTAAATTGTAATAATTAAAGACGTAGTGTGAGTTTCTGGTCCTGTGAGCATTGTCCATGTCTGTAAAAAGGTGTGTTGAATTTCCCTGGAATCCTCATGTAATTCTAATGCCATATGATCAGGGCCGTCAATAGAAATTTGGGGGCCCGGGGCAAAGGTGCCTCATATGGGCCCCCCACTATATACATTAATATGAAAAGGGTACCATTTTGGGCCCCTATAGACAAAAGACCCTATTGCCTCCACCTTCCAAGTAGCTCGCCAAAGGATTTTAGAATCATACAAATTATGCTTTATTACTAAAATTTTAATTATTGCGTGCCTATTTCTACTGTAAATGTATCTTTAGTCGCCTAATTGTGTTCACTTCTAAATAGATATTGACTAAATTTTCATATGCCAGTTAACTTCAACTTTTTGTAATCACTAAAAGCAGTAGCTCGTCGCCAGTTTTTTTTTGTTTGTTTTTTTGCAAAAGTAGGTCTTCTGGCAAAAAAGTTGGAGACCCCTGATGTAAATATTTCCACGAATACTAATAGTAACGTGATGCTAACCTTTTCTGACATAACGCCACGTCAACAACCTCCATTTAGACTCCGTTGTGACTCGACTTGAATCAATTGTGCTAAAATACACTTTATTAACCAGACAATGTCTTAAAGGGAACCCTGGTTATGACGACAAATGTGGCTAAAATGCTAGTGCTGGTCATGCTTCTTAAAATAAATTGCAAACAAATGTATAACTGCTTACTATTTTTTATAAAATTGTTATTGTTTTGTTCTTTTCAAGCCACTGGGAGCCGCCATTTTGTCCCTGCATTCTGGTTGATGACATAAAATCCATGTTTCCATGGTTACTCCCACAATTTCATCTGTGAACAGTTGAAACAAAAACACCACTGACAGTGTCCAGTTCTTGCCTCTTCCTCTTGATTATCTTCAGTGTCACTAGATTCCACATAATCGTTCTGTATTTGTCCAAACTCCGGCTCAAACTGAAAAGGTTTGACTGAGGAACTAATGTTGCTTAGTTACCCGTTACCTGACAACACAATTTATGTCATAACCGCAGCAAAATGGCAGCCTCCATGTCATTTCTTTAAAGCACTATTTTAATAAAACTACAAATACTTCCAAGGTTTTTGTCCTGTATTTATATATGTGATGATATTATAAGTTTTAGGGCAAACATGTGATTATATCCAGGGTTCGCTTTAAAAGGCGCAAAAAAAAACTGTGTATAATATGTTATTCTGATACATTTTTTGACAATTTTAGTGCAAAATGAGCAAACTAGAAAGTTTTAGGTCAAAATAGTCACACAATAGCTCCAGACTCTATTTGACATCAGCTTGTATTGTCCAATGCAAAAACAACTGCAGACACCTGCTGTCAAACCAATCACACAGCTGCTCTCCTATCTAAGCCCAGCCTTTGTTGCCTGGGATCCAGAACCCACACTTCAGCAAACTGAAGAGTGGGTCTGGTCACCACGCCCTCCGCCTGTGTTTCAGGTCAAATCCACGTCGTATCGGGCAATCAGATTAGTTTATTTGCGTGATGCAGATGAAACAAAGGAGCTGATTGGTCGTTTGTCATTTAGACCAAAATCTAACTTCACTCACCTCACATAAAAATAGTTTTTTGCGTCGCTCATTGATTCATTTGATCTGCAGAAATCCGCTGTGTTTTTCAGTTCCACATGTTTTTTTTCCCATGTCGTCGTAAGCAGCCATTTTACACGGCAGAAAATGCGTGTCTCTGATTGGCTAATTAATCTGTCAATCACGGCTACAGAACTCCGAAAGAGGGACATGTTGACCAGATGATATATTTTAATATATCGTCTGGATTTTCCAGGCAACAGCCTTTGCCCTTTTCCAATGCTTTTCAATGAGTTTTCTGTGTTTCAGCTTGTGGGTGGACTTTATGGGGTGAGCTTCACTTTAACAAGAGACTTTCTTCCTGTCCGGCCACGCCTCCAAATATGACACATTGCCGACTGTATCCATTATTGTTTTTTCTTCAAATAAACATTAAACAAACTATAATAAAACATCTGTGACCTGGAAATCTACCCCCTGTTGTCGTGGCAACAGAAGGTAGAGAAGATGTTTGGGGAAAGCTTGGACAGCGCTGCAAAGTTTGGAGAAAAACTACAATTGTTTCATAAGAAATGTGGTTGTGATTCTGATCGACGAACAATACAACATGACGAGGAGCCACATTTATAGGTCATTGGTGATAAAACAAACTCAAAACACAAGAAATGCTCAAGTCATGAATGAAGCAAAAGGTTGTTATAATAAATCAAGTCAGATCTGTCGCCATTTCTGGAATAAAGTCTGTAAAAACAAGTAATGTACAGCCTCATTTAATGTCTGCAAAAAACTGGAGTAATTTAAAGTTTTCTGACGTCCCGAGGTAAATTTTATCTCATGCAAACAGAACTATTGTCACATAATGTACATATTACTATTGTATCGATGCCACTTAATCAGCTGTTTTATTCTGTCATGTTCTGCAATTATTACCTGGTCTTATTGCATGTGTCTATTCCCTTGCAACACTGGACTTTCCCCCTATCTAGCACAAATAAAGTTGGCCTTATCTTATCTTCTTTTGAGTAAGGAGCAGCCGTGACACAGAGTAAACCGGAGACACATCCAAACTCTGCAGCTGTGATGGAAAGTGACAGATCAAGTCCCCAGTGCAGCATCCGAGAAACACAATCCAACTCTGGAGAAACCTCAACTTACACTGAATATAAACACAGTCGATTACAGAAGGAATTTAAAACAGAAAATCTTTAAATTGAATGGTTCTGTTTGTGTGACATTGTAAAGGCAAATCATCTTTAATACAGGGAGCAGCTAGAATAAACATCCTAGTGCTCTTTCTCTGTAATCCAGGGAAGTTGACACTGTCTCTCAGCACAAATACCTGGGGACAATCATTGGCTGTTCTTTTTATAGAAAAATTAACTCTTTTAATGTCTATATGTTCCATGCTGCTGCCGCATAAACGCTTTTTTCAGTTAAACAAGTTAAAATCCTATTATTCTAACAATATACTATATAAGACAACTAAACTACATTTTGTTAAAGGTATTGCATTATTTCAGGCAATTTCACACCACAACACACCTAACACCAAGTTTGTATTTTTATTTTTTACTTAGATAAATTGCCAGTGATGTACTTTTGTACTTGTACTCAAGTAAACAAGTTTCAGTCAGACTTTTACTTTTACCAGAATCATTTTTAGACAACTGTATTTTTACACCACTGGTCGCTTCGTATTTTATTGAATTATAGATTTAAAATAGTCCCAGTTGCATGATATTTACAGCTAAAGGGTGATATGCAAGGCCCAACAAATAATGGAAAGTCCTGACCACCCTCTTTTTAGAGCAGAATTCATTTTTGAAAATGAATCCTTTGTTCATTCATTTTCTACCGCTTAATCCCGTTAGGGGTCGCGGGTGCCTGGAGCCTATCCCAGTGACTTTGGGCCTTAGGCGGGGAACACCCTGGACAGTGGCCAACTCGTCGCAGGGTTAGACAGACAAACATTCACTCTCTCATTCACTCACTAAGGGAAATTTACAGTGATGCCCAATTATGTTTTTTGGAGGTGGGAGGAAACCGGAGTGCCCGGAGAAAACCCACGGTGACACGGGGAGAACATGCAAACTCCACCCAGAGAGATCGTGAGATGTTGATATGGTCCGACCCGGGAGTCGAACCCACGACCTCCTTATTGGGAAGCCAGAGCTCTAACCACTTGGCTACAGTGCACCCCTATGAATCCTTTGCTGTAGTTTATTTGTTTATCAAAGAGCCGTGACTGATTGACACAGGCTGCAGCAGCAACACTAACCAGCGCTGTCGTCAGCTAACTACAGGAGTTTATCACTGTGTGAAAACAAAAGTTATGCTGCTAAATCAACATTTGTGAATGAAATTTGTCTTCACGACTCAAACATGTTACATTCAGGTAAAACAACAGAGAGAAAAACACTGTCTCAAGCTTCAGGAGCCAGACGTCTGTCAGACCAGTTCAGACCTGATCCAAAACATCTCATCATGTTTTGTTGTTTTAATCAAAGAAGTTTCCCCAGCCAACTAGACGGACAGCGTCTCTTTCTGCAGACGACATGAAAGTGGCGTCGACTGATAATCTGTCTATAGCCCAACAGCACTCTAGTACATCAGGCATGAGCTGTGACTTAGTTAAAATATAAACATAATTTTTATTTCATTGCATGTTTGGCTGTTAACACTGCTGCAAATCCATTTCCCATCAGAGGCCACACCCACTAACAAACCTCTGTGGGGGAAACATAACATGAACAGTGCATCAGGACAACTATTTTATCACTCACTGCTCAACAACTACAACAGCAAATTTAAGGAAATATGGTGTGTCAAATACAGATTCAAAGACATAGAGGTGAATAAAGTGATTCAACTGTCCAAAAATATGTAAACATATCTAAAAATGCTAACAGTATTTGTGATCTAAAAGATTAATGTGACGCTAGTGTTGTCAGGCATTACTTTTCACAGCTACAGACTATATTTACTTTTCCGCTACAACAGCAACTTCCATTTAAACTTCATTGTGACTCGACTTGAATTAGTTGTGCTAAAAATACACTTTGTTTGCCAGAAAACGTCTTAGAAGAGGTAAAAAGTTAAGTTCCCAGTAGATTTTTGCTTACGACTTTCCCCCACAGCAGGCCACGCCCACAAATATGAAGCATTGCAAAGTGTATTTAAGCAGTAAAATGAACAAAAATATACATCATTGACTCAAACGTTATGATTTGGCAAATAATACTTAATTGTGTCTAAATAGTCTTTGCATTTTGTCACTTTTTGACGACACACGTGGAAGAAATCTGCTTTACAACTCAAATTACTTCCTGTCTTATCACTCGAAATGCATTACAAACAAACATTTAATAGTAAACCCTGATTCTAATGTTATATTTTTGTTTATTAACAGTGCGTGGCGAATGTGAAACAGTGTAAAATGTGTGTGTTGTGTGACCGGAGTCGACTGAGCTAACCTAACCTACATAAAGCCAACGTTAACACGGAGCTGCTCCTTCACCGATTCTCGTCTGTGTCACTCACTTTATCCACTCATCTGTGAACTTCTGCTGCTGCTGCTCCACAAAACACATCCACCCACACAAAGACAGGGTTTCTTTCTTATTTTAACAATGATTTTGATGTACAATGCCCAGCCAAACTCACAAAAGACGACAAAATCCCATCAGTTTACCCAGAAACAACTGAAAAAACACCAAGAAAAGGTATTTAATGATTCGCTCTCAGCAAACTCAAGGGATACAAGCTGCTTTCGTTCTCTCTCGTATGAAATTAAGATCGTCTTTATTGTATTTGTGTCTAATCTAAAATCCTTTGACGAGCAGTTGGAAGGTGGTGGAGAGTTATTGGTACATTAAGGTCTGACTTAGGGAAATGAAAGAAAGAAAATAAAAGAAATGCTAGCTGCTGCACACAAGAGGCTTAAAAATCTCCTTCGAATAAACTACAGATATAAAGACATTTTTGGTCTCACACTCACATGAAGGTCTGACAAACCAACATGTTTTTGACACATCGAAGAACATGATTGAAGAACAAAATTAAAACAGTTTCTCGGCTGAATTAAAATTGTGAAGAAACCAGGGATTATATAAATTTGGGAATTTTCTGAAACGTTACACAGAAACGCTGGCCAAAAGTCTAGGCTTGAGTGACTTTTTGATGCAGAGGCTGTTCTACTGAACAAGATGTGAGGATGAAAGCGTTTTCCTTCTATATCAGACAAGTATCAGTAAGAGATGGTTTATTACCTGACTAGTTTCGACGGGTCACTTCCGTCTTCGTCAGAGGCGTCGCACGTCGCCTACGTGACGTGTCTTATATTTGAAGTCGGCAATATCAGACCACTGCAAACGGGATAACCACATTATGGACTGGGACAATGCGCGGATTATCAATCAAGAAACCAACAAATACAAACGATGGATCAAAGAAGCAATAGAAATCAGAAAGCGAGGCCCACGCACTTTGAATCGAGACGAGGGAGCTTTCCAACTCTCCTGTACGTGGAGCAGCCTTCTCCAGCGACCACCGAGCGGCGGGGGGCGTGGTCAGCCCGGTAGACCTTACGGGTCCGCTGGGCTGGCCACGCCTGGGAACAGCAGCTGATAAGACACGTCACTATAACGACATGCAACGCCTCTGACGAAGACGGAAGTGACACGTCGAAACTAGTCAGGTAATAAACCATCTCTTACCGATACTTGTCTGATATAGAAGGAAAACGCTTTCATTTAAATACTTTAAGAAGACATGATGAACATCCCTAACCTAAGATGTGAGGAGTGAAAACACAGCTTAAATACAATCAAATAAAAATAAATGTTAAAAAACACCATGATTCGGCAATCTTGGAAATATATCGTTATCACAAGTAATGTCTTTTATATCATGATAAAAATGCCCTGTCCTAGTGGGAATCCCACAGCACAAGTGTGTTCACCAGAACAATGGTTCTCAATCTCTTTGAGTCACGACGCCCAGCACAGTGGCACAGCTGACAGCGCTTTTGCCTCACAGGTCGTGGGTTCAGCAAACGCACAACCTGGGCTTTTCTGTGTGGAGTTTGCATGTTTCTCATCGTGTCTCTGTGGGTTTCCCCTGGGTACTCCGGTTTCCTCCACCAACCACAATATGTACGTTAGGTAAAATCCTCCAGCTACGGTAGTCCTGACCAAGCCTAGCAAGAACATGTGGAGATGTGTCCCCAAGCGCTGCACTGTGGCGTCACTGCTGCTCCTTCGACATTAAAGGATGGGTCAAATGCAGGGGACAAGTTTCTCTACAGGGACAATAAAGTTATACCTTAACCTAATTTTAACCTAAAATAACATCCATTGACATTTGCAACGTCCAAACACAAAATGTAGGCTATGCATAAATTGATAAAGTAAGGTAAGGTAATGTTTATTAAGGCCACTGTACAATTACATTAAGCACAATGGCAGAGATGCTTGTACCAGATTCTAGCTTTTTGCATCTAATTTCCATCTGCAGTCCAGGGGAGGAGAGACGGGAGGCACTCTGGACATGTTTTTAGTGGTAGGGGAAACCCGAGTACCCGCAGGAAACTGAGACGAACACAGACAGAACATGCAAACTCCAAAGGCTCGGGAGTTAAACCCAGGACCTTTTAGCTATGAGACCAGATAAATTAATCTATAGTCCAGCATGCATCTACAGGTAATGATATTTTGCATAATCAAGCTAGGTGAACCCCAGAAATCATATAGTGACCCTCATGAGTGTCCCAACAACCACTGACATAGAGATGATGAAGCTGTAACAACAGTCATTGTCACTGTCACTTTGCACTAATTGTGTTTCTGCAGCTAATAAGCCGTTAAAACAAACCCTGGTTCTGACCGACTGTGCTGTAGATGCAACATAATCCGTGAAACATACGTAAGTGTAAACAGTTTATACCGGTGTTTTTCACAGCGACATGAGACTGGAGCAGGTCTGAGCGACACCACAGCAGCAGGAGGAAGAGGAACAGGAGGAGGAGAAGGAGGGGGAAGCCTCTGAGTCCATTTCAGTGATGGATGGACTGAACAGAGCCGCACCAAGGCCTCAGAGCAATAAACTGTAAGAGCCAGTGTCCTCAGAGCACTCACTGAAGCTTTCTCCAAACGTTTAGGACAGTTCTGACCAACACAGACGATGTAAAGTCACTGTTTAGTAAAGATTCAAATGACTAGTACTTTCTACTCCTACATTTTCAGGTTAGTTACTTTATAAACCCGTAAACATTTATTATTCCTTTGAAATCCCAGGTAGTGATGCACCGATCCGATATCTGATTTGTGCCTTTAGTTGAGCCTAATGAGACTTATTTATTAGCAGATGTTGATCCAGAACATCTCATAATGTTTTGACATTTTATTCAGACTAAGTTATAAGTTACACACTTTGATAAATGTTCTATGTTTTGAAAAGAAAAAAAAGCGATTTCAGTCCTTAGTATCGGTTGGTATCGGCACTGAAAAAGCTGGATCAATGCATCCCCAATCCCAGGTCAGACCTGCTGCTACCGTGTATCAGAGCTTTGTGAACAAATTAACAAGTGAAAAACGCCAAAAACTTTATAATTCCAAACAAACATGACATTGGCTTCACATCACATGACAAAAATCAGATGAATTATAATTCATTTAATTTTCACAACGTCACAAACGAACTTTATGCTCTGCAAAAATACATCTCAAGATTGGTTAAAATGACTTAAATCTAGATTTTTTTTTATTTTTTCTGGCTCGGCTGGTTTTACTTGATGTACTTCAGCCGTTCCCAAACTTTACGGAGTCGCGGCCCCCCTTTTGGCCCGAGGCCCCCCATTAATATTTCACACTCCATTCAAAATTAAGTAGAATCTACATACTCTCATATTAAGATGCCAAAACGGCTAAATAATAATGTCTGTGGACTTAATGTGGATTTATAAGAGTAAATTAGTCAAATTAAAAATATTATAGTCAGTTTTCTGTCATGGTTGTTGTGTGGACAACCTTTGGAGACCCCCCTGCAGAGATCCCACTTTGGGAATCACAGACTTAGATTATATGACTTGTTTTGATGTGTTTTCTGCCTTGTTTCTATAAATTTCTTCTTATTTCAAGTCAAATTATTTGCAAATGAAGTCAAACATTTGTACTAACCTCATTGGCAAATTTGATTCAAACTCAGAAATGTTTTGAAACAAGTGAAATCAGCTACAAAAATCTAGCATTCTAGTAGTGTTAACTTAACTTTTGGTAGTGTGATTATGCTTTTTACTTTTTTTTTACTTAAAGAGAAACTAAACTCAGAATCAACTTTTTTCACTGTTAAACTGTGTATATGGGGTCAAAAATGAATTATCTACTGTTTCCGGGCCTTTTTTGGACATTTTTGTGCAAACTCGCTCATTTTGCAGTTATGTGTGTAAAAACCGCGGCTGTACTGCCACGATGGGCAAACGCTGTCAGTGCATTTTCAGTTCCCTCTGACGTCACAGTGACTTGACGCGCAGACGAGCCGCCCAGAGGGAATAAATAAACTCCTCCCCCTGACACCGCTGCTGCAGAGGAGTGTTGAGGAGCGATCACTCGCTGCGCATTGATATCAGCCGTCATTTGGCTCAGCTTGTTGAGCGAGTGGCGCGAAGTGCAGCTGCTTGTACAACGATGCGCTGGTTCGAATTCCGTGTCAGTGAAGTGTTTTTTATATTCATTTCTAGAAAAAACCCACATCATGAGCTCATGTGCCTATGTAGACTAAAGCAAAGGTTTAATACATATGTTTTGTAAAGTTAAAAATATCTTGACGTGCAAGTAAGCAAAGACTAGTACAGCTTCCCTCAGATAGACTGTCAGTGGTCAGGACCCGGACTGCTCCGTCACATCATTTGCCAAGCTCACTGTTCATATTTGGTGCTGTCAATCAAAGTCTGTTCACACCCACTGGGCGTCTCTTAAAAGGCCTCCGGGCATCTCCCACTTTTGCGAGTCTGTTTGAAGTGCAGTTGTGGGCGGAGTTAGTCTCTGAACGTGTGTTTAGCCTCACTTTAAGTAAGGAGTTTCAGCAGGACTTTCACTTTACCAGAGTCGTGTTTTACACAAGTAACTGTACTTTTACTTGAGTAGTGAACTGCAGTACTTTTGCCGTCTCTGCTAGTTAAGACCAAACTGGAAAATAACACTATTAACTAAAGAAACACAAAGACACAAACACATTTCTCAGCTGCTTCAAAAAGACAAAACACAAAGCTGTTAATCAGATAAAAACTGTCTCTCGTCCCTCGTCTGGACCTATGACGTCATCACGGTCTAGAAAGTGAACGCAACCTATTAACGCTGAAGACGACGGCCGGAGAGGTTTGTGTGTGAAAGGTCGACGTGTTCGGAGGCAAATGTGGAGCTGCATAAATTGAGTTTGACTCCTGATGCTTTCGGACAATTTGACATTTAAGGAAAGAAGAAGAAGAAGGTCACAAGAGTTCAGATGTAAAAGAGAGAGAGAGAGAGAGAGAGAGAGAGGGAAGGAGAGAGAGATGAGAGGGGGAGGGGGGGGGAGAGAGAGTGAGAAAGGGAGAGAAAGAGAAGGAGGGGGAGAGAAGGGAGAGAAAGAAAGAGAGAGTGAAAAAAGAAATAAAAAGGGAGGAGAGAGAGAAAGACAGGGAGTGAATAAGAGAAAGAGAGAGAGGAAAAAAGGGGGAAGTGAGAGAAAGATGAGAGAGAGAAGGAGGGAGAAAAGGGAAGAAATAGAGAGAAAGAGCAAGAGAGGGAAAGAAAGAGAATTTGGAGAAGTTTGAGAGGAGAGAGGTGGCGGAGAAAAAGAGAGAGAAAGGGAGAGGTAGAGAAAGAGACAAAAGAAGGAAAAAAAGAGAGATGGAGGAGAAAGAGGGAAAAGAAAAGTGATGAGACAAAGAAAGAGAGAGTGAGAGAAAAGAGAGAGAGGGGGAAGAGAGAAAGAAGAGGGGGTAAGGAAAAGAATGAAAGATAGAAAGAAAAAAAGAGAAAAGACTGAAAGAGGGAGGAGAAGGAAAAAAGGGAGACAGAAATGGAAGGGGAAAGTGGGAAGAAAAAGAAAAGGAGATGAGAAAGAGAGGAAGAAGGGTAGAGAGGGGGAGAGAGGAGGAGATGAGAGAGAGAGAAAGAAAGAAAGAAATAAAGAAAGAAAAAGAAGGAAAGAAGGCTGAGAGGGAGAGAGAGAGAAGGACAGAAAGCGACAGAGATGGAGAGAGAGAGAAAGCTGAGAGAGGAAGAGATTGAGAATGAGGGAAAGAGAGCGATAGAGAAGAGTGTTGAGAGAGAAAGAGGGAGGAAGAGAAAAGGTAGAGTGTTAGAGAGAGTTAGACAGAGGGAGAGAGAGAGAGAGAGAGAGAATGAGATAGAGAAGAGAGAGAAAGAGAGGGAGGGAGATATGAGAGAAAGGTGTGCATGTGGGAGCAAGAGAGAGAGGGAAGGAGAAAGAGAGAGAGAAGAGAAAGAAAAGGAGAGAGAAAGGAGAAAGAGAGAGCAAGAGACTGGAAAGGAAAAGAGATAAATAGAGGGAGAGAGCCAGACAGAGAGAGACAGAGAAAGAGAAGAGAAAGAAAATAGGAGATGAGAGAGAGAGAGAGAGAGAGAGAGAGAGAGAGAGAGAGAGAAAGGTGATGTCATCCTCACACAGGAGTGAAAACAGGCGGCGCTGCCAGAGAAACGACGACACACAGACTCAGGATCTGCTTTGAGCGACGCTGCAACCGAGCTAATGATGCAACCGCGCTGATGTTAGCATGTGTCGCTCATACACACAAACACACACACATAAACACGACGGTCCAGTGAGTAACAAGAATGACCAGAGAGAGCGTTTCCGTGGTAACCTACTGCAAGGCCAATGGAGGAACATAACATGAACAGCTTTATCAATCACTGTTCGACAACTACAACAGCAAATGTAAGGAAATATATCGTGTTGAATACAGATACGAAGACATGGAAATGAATAAAGGGATCCAACTGTCCAATTATGTAAATATATCTAACGATGCTAACAGTAGCAGCGGGCTAAATGCTAACAAGATTCTAAACTTTAGCTTATTTTGAGGTAAAACTGTCTTATTTTAAGTGAAATAATCTTCCAGTGCAGTAAGAACATTTGTATAACCAAGTTGTTTTGAGAAGAAAATGCTAGTTTGAAGTATTCTTGGCAAGATCTTTAAGCAAAACTTTTCTTGATTCAAGTAATTATGGGTTAAAACTAGGGCTGGGCATTCTGGGAAAAAAATTTAATCACGTTATTTTTCTTCTCATATTGATCGATCTCGATTTTTGATTCGATTTTGTTTAACCTTTCCAAAACCAAATGAAAAATGTCATTCGTGAGAATAAACAAAACAAAATCTTTTAAAATATCTCATTTATTAAAGGAGACCTATTCTGTCAAATTCACTTTTCTAAGTTTTTAACTTTGTTATAATGGCCTTACTTCATCATTAGTTTACTCAAAGTTATATTTGAATTGATTCATACATGTTGGAGTAATCTTGTATTGTTCTTCAGCTGCAGCTCAAGTGCTCAGAAATCCCCGTTCTCACCTACCACCTATCCCCTCCCACTTGTCTGTATTTACTTGATATAATTCAAAAGATTAAAACTCAAAGTGAAGCTTATATGGTTCAAAACTGTCCCAGAGACACTTTCCAACAATAAAAAATAGTTTTTAAAAATCTGTTGCTTTTTACAGTTACATTTTAAAATGAAGAGGCGGGGCTTATCAGTTCTGCAGTTTTGAACAGGAAGTCAATAGAGCTGTTTCTATTTTTAAGTTGTTTTAGATCAACTTTGTGATTTACAATGAACAAAAGGTAAATTACTGATCTGCACATGTTCTAGATTCTTACTAAATATTTAAAAAAAACACACAATAGGGCCCCTTTAATTTTTTTTGAAACTGTATATCCGTTTTCTGCCTCAAGTTTGACAAACTACACATTTTTATAGACAAAAGATTGTTTTTTGATCTTTCGATTGAAAACTCATTCATTCATTCATTCATTCATTCATTAATTTTCTACCGCTTAATCCCATTAGGGGTCGCGGGTGACTGGAGCCTATCCCAGTAACTTTGGGCCTTAGGCGGGGAACACCCTGGACAGTGGCCAACTTGCCGCAGGGTTAGACAGACAACCATTCACTCTCTCATTCACTCACTAAGGGAAATTTACAGTGATGCCCAATTAACCTAAACATACATGTTTTTGGAGGTGGGAGGAAACCGGAGAAAACCCACGGTGACACGGGGAGAACATGCAAACTCCACCCAGAGAGATCGTGAGATGTTGATATGGTCCGACCCGGGAGTCGAACCCACGACCAAAACTCGCCACCAAATAATTGACGATTTGGTTCGATTCGATCTTGATTTCTTGACGTTTCGATAAATGGCCTAGTCCTACATAAAACAGATAAAAATTGATTAAATCTTATCTAGATAAGGTAAATCAGGATAGAATCTCTTAAAACAAGTCAAATAATCTTAGTAAGACTTGGTCTTATTAAGTGAAAAATTCTTAAAATTAGTCTTTTAAGATGAATATGCTTAATTCGAGTCATTTTATCTAAGTTAGATTTTCCTTTTTTGCAGTGTAGCATCTTTCTTTAACTTTCCGTTTACATTTCTGACATCAACAACCTTCATTTAAACTTGTTTGTGACTCTGCTTGAATAAAGTGTGCTAAAAATACACTCAATTTGCCTGAAAACGTCTTAAAATAGATAAATAATGTGACGATCCAATCAAAAAAGCAGATTGTCACAGAGATTTCGATGAACGATGCACAAACACAACATAAAGTGAAGAGGAGCTTGATGTTGTGGTGGTTGGAGGAGGGTTGATGGGACTGGCCTCTCTCTGGGGAATATTCAGCCCATCTGCTGCTCATAATCTGTGTCTCTGATTCACTTTCAGCCTCGGGCAAAACCACAACCGCAACGGGGAAGACCGGGAATAATGCAACCAGGAATATCAGGAATGACACGAGCAGAAAGCAGGTCTTCTCTGCGTAAGGCCACGGTCAAGGCTTTGTACGATTAATAAACTTAATAAACATTTAAAGTGCAATCACCTGTTCTTTAAGGCAATATTGGTTTGCCTGAAGAATGTTACACAGCACAACTTTAAACTTAAATACAGAGCTTCTGCAGGGATCGAGAGGTCACATTTAGACCTATACATAGTGCAGGAGGGCTCAAAACAGGTCTTGGTTTTAAGATCAATTTTTAAGGTCTTGGTCTTGTCTCCTTCAGCATTCTAAGAAAAAATATACTCACAATTTTGTTCATAATATTGATCAATCTTGATTTTTGTTGTTTCGATTTTGTTTAACTTTTTCATAAACAAATGAAAATGAACATAAAAAAATTTATTATGTCCCATTTATTAGATTTTTTAAAAACTTTATATCAATGTTCTTCCTCAAAATTTGACTTTTTCTTCAAACCACACATTTTTACTGAGAAAGGTTTGGTTTTCCATCTTTCGATTCAAAACCCATCACCAAAACGATTTGTTTCGATTCGATCTTGATCACTCGATTTATCAATTAATGGCCCAGCCCTATCTGAACGTGGACTTGGTCTTGTTTTGGACACCACATTTCATTACCACCATGCTCTGCTCCAGGTCATGGGCCCACCGCAGTGACCTGTCCCAGGCTCAGTTTGCTAGACTGACCTGCCAGTCCTACTAGGGATGCACCGATCCAGCTTTTTTAGTTCCGATATCGATCTCGATAATTGGCTTTAACTATCTGCCGATACTCGATATCAACAATTAAAAGGACTGAAATTGCTTCTTTTTCTTATAATATAATTTCTTTGGCCATATTGTGTTATTTAACTGATGTTTATAGTGCAAGTCACAACTTAACAACTTAATCTGAATAAAATGCCCAGTATTATGAAACGTTATGGATCAACACCCCCCTGTAAAATAGACTCAAACTATGATATCGGCTGAACCGATATCATGGAGCCAATACCCGATTCAGCAAAATGCCCTGGATCGGCGCCGATATCCGATCCAGGTATCGGATCGGTGCATTCCTAGTCCCTACACGCTTTGACAGATGACTTTACAAACACGTGAGAGTCTGGCATTAGACCTCCGAGTTTCGATTTTAAGAGCGAGCTTTCCGAACGCTGAGTCAACCAATCACAGAAACTCAGATATGCTGCAGAAACAGCGACACGCTGAACTGGATGTGATCACAAATGTGTAGCGGAAGGCGCTGAAGGCTTCCAATGCAATTTGTTGCCCAAGTTTTAAAGACTTGATATGTTTCTGATTGTTGAAAACCGAAGCAAGAGCCGAAGAAAATATTCTATCAGCTAAGTCCACCATAGAAATTGGGGAGGAGTGAGATTGAATTGTCCTCATTTGGACGACGAAGTGATTGGCTCCGACTTTGGTTCCAGACCCTTCTGCAATCTAACAGAATGTAGAATGTTCTGGCTGGTCAGGCAAACTGTTTGCAATGAGCACTGCACAATAAGGTCATGTAGACACTGATAATTGTATAAACTTACAAAGATGGTCTTGATTTGGTCTTGTCTCAGTCCCGACTTACAAAAGTCTTGGTCTTGTCTCGGTCTTCAGTGGTTTTAATCTTGTGTCAGTCTTGGGAAGGTCTAGGTCTCAATTAGTGTGGTCTTGACTACTACACTGCCTATACACAAGTCGTCAAAAGGTATACTCAAAAGAAGTATTCTGAATCTGTATGTTCAATAAATGTATTCATTTGCTTCCCAACAAATGAACTAAGGGTTTTTTAAATTATCGATTGAACTATTCTGCATTGAGACTTTTTAAATGAATTTTTGATCCATTAATCCATTATTGAACAAATATTTATGAACTATTGAAAAAGTCCTTTTATACTACAGGGCTAAAACTAAAACATTATTGTGACTTTATAGTAAATACAGTGACAGATACAGCAAATGAAAAGATAGATATACTGTAAACGTTTAAGTAAAATCCTGATCTGGCTCAATATAAAAAGTGTCAGAGGTCAGAAAGGGCTCTAAGTATTGACAGTTTAATGGACGGTCTGCGTTTTCAGCTCAATAATGTAACATGACACCACAAAGGGTTAACCTCACCCACAAACATCTACATAATTATTAGAAATAAAATTAATGAGGCTAAAACAAGAGCAGCAGACTTTATCTAATGTGTTGCTTGAAATAAGATTAAATTCCATAAATGAGACAAAGCCAACGTTTTCCCAAGTGTCAAGTCCTCTGCTTTTGCCAAACTATCAAATACAGGTTGTATTTTTTGCACTGTACATTGATTTTTATAAATAATCCTCACACAAAATGACATGAGGATGGACATGTCCTGTTTGTTCATGTAAAATTACAAAATGAAGAATTATCACGTTGTCTCAAGATCCAAATCTCAAAGTCTAAGTCATGTTCCAAGTCTTAGTCCATTTTATCAAGTCAAAATAATGGCTCAAGCCTGACTCAAGTCTTATATACAGGTCCCCATCTCTGGAAAGCAAAGATATAACAGCTCACATCCAGGTTCAAATGAAAAAGAAATGTCTACATCGGTCTACATCTGTATATCAGTCTCTTGCTCCATTGTCCACTCTACATTTGTTCAGGACTATTTACTGTCGCCGTGAAATGTTGAACTGTATCCACCTCAATGGTCCCCAATACATCAGTTTGACCGAGTCCGGGACAAATGAGAGGCCTTGTCCCACGGCTGGAGGGTTTTACCTGTTAAACGTGTTTTGGATTGATGAGGGAAACAGAAGTGCTTGGACCTTCTTGTTACACCAATCAATCAGAGTTAAAACATTTTCTACCAGAGCTTGGGAATTGCAAGTTGTGACTTGGACTTGAGTCGGACTTAAGTCACTATTTAGATGACTTGAGTCTTGGGCAGTGGCGCAGTGGTTAGCACTCTGGCCTCATAGCAAGAAAGTCAGTCTGGTTTTAGAGTAAAGTACTACCGAGACAGCTTTGACAAAGATTTTAAATGATTTTAGACAAAATTAAGACTGTAAACAGGTGACAGTGTTGGTTCAACTGGATCTAAGTGCTGCCTTCGATACAGTACACCACACTATTCTTTTACACAGACTCAAACACCTGGTTGGCCTCTCTGGTACTGTGCACAAATGGTTTACGTCCTACCTCACAAACAGATCTTTTATGGTTAGTTTAGATACCTGCTCCTCTCAGGTTCATAAAATTACTTGTGGTGTGCCTCAGGGTTCCATTTTAGGTCCTGTGCTTTTTAACCTGTACATGCTCCCTCTTGGTGGTGTCATCAGGAGACATGGAATCAACTTCCACAGTTATGCAGACGATACACAGCTTTACATCTCCATGTCTCCTGATGACACCAGGCCAATGGATGCTCTTTTTAACTGCATTTTAGACATCAAATTCTGGATGGCAGAAAACTTTCTCCAGCTTAACCAGGACATGTCACTCTAAGCATTTAGAGTATTTATTGGAAAGCACAAAGTTAACTAATTTACAACTAAAAAAGTCAGCTACCCCAACTTGGGCTAACACTTGTGACTTGACTTTAGCTTGGAGCTCTGTGACCTGAGACGACTTGATGCATCTCCTCAACAAAATAAACAGTGTATGTATTTACTACGGTTTCCTCCCACCTCCAAAAACATGCATGTTTAGGTTAATTGGGCATCACTGTAAATTTCCCTTAGTGAATGACTGAGAGAGTGAATGTTTGTCTGTCTAACCCTGCGACAAGTTGGCCACTGTCCAGGGTGTTCCCCCGCCTAAGGCCCAAAGTTACTGGGATAGGCTCCAGTCACCCGCGACCCCTAACGGGATTAAGCGGTAGAAAATGAATGAATGAATGTATTTAGCAAACTGGAACATGTCCCTCGTCACTTCTACACTTGTGACAGAAATTTACTAGATAGGATTAGTATAATTGCAAATATACAAGCTGTATTTTCAGTAATTTGATATAAAGTCTTGAAACTAAAAGCAGAAGACTTGGACTTGACTTGTAAAACACGGACTTGGGACTTGAAGCCAAACACTTGCAAAACAATTTCTTGGTCCCGCCTCCTGCTTGGACTGTTTTATATTGATCCTATTTAAATATTCATTAATTAAATGTAATTTCCAGCTACATAATGCATTTATCTGAGGTCAACATTCACATTAATATTGCAAATTCATCCCATTTGTTTCTAAAATCCCTCCAAATTTCCCACATTTCTCTCCATCTCTGTCTCTTTCTCTCTCCCTCTCTGCTTCTCTCTCTCTTTTATAGCCTTCTAAGTCCATTTGTATCGACTGTATCTGTGTCTCCATTAAGTTGCTTTCTATTAGAGCTCGTATAATCAAATGTGTTGTCGTGAAACAAAGCCACAGTGAGGCAGAGCAGACTTCTCTCCTGACAGAACCACATTTTACAATAATAGTACATTACATTCACGAGAAGCACTGTAATTTAACTGCGATTACGCCCGGGGATAAAAATAGTCTGTTTTGAGGTTTCCTTTTTGCAATTTTGTGCAGTCATTTTGAAAAGATGGCTTTATCAAAACAAGCACTTTTTCTGTAAATACAAAAGAAACACTGGCAAAATGAGATGGATTTGTTGTAAAATAGACTTTAAACTTACTAAACTTGATTTGTAATAGTGTGGTAGTTTAAATTAAAGAAGAATTACACATTTGTACCTTATTAAACATCTTTATAAGTGCCTGCAATTGTGAATTAAGTAAATAAAGAAGGTGCTAAATAGCTAATAATACTTAGGCTAGTTCTGCATTAGCGTCTGTTAAACTTTAGCTCAGATGCTAATAGGTGGGTTTCACATTCTAGAATTCTTGGCAGTTATAAGCCAGGTGGAGGGCAAGAGGCACTTTTTCCTATTAATAACATTGGACTTTGCCATGGAATAATTCAAAAGTATTTTGCTAATTTAAAAGTGGCAATTTCTAGGATGACTAGACCCATTACTCGTTGCATTGCAAAAATAAATTGCATTTAAACAATATTTATTTTAGCTGCCCTCCACCTCATTGAAATAACATTGGCCAGTAGAATGTTGTGATGTCACGTGAAACCCACCTATTGCAGTATATCTTAATAAAACAACAAAAGGCTCACACACTCAACTATGAATTTGAACAAGATTTTGACCTAAACGTAGTTGACATTTTGGTGTTAGTCCAAACCTCTAGACCAGGGTCGGCAACCTTTAATGTTCAAAGAGCCATATTGGACCAAAAAAAACAAAAACTAAATCTGCCTGGAGCCGCAATAAATGTAAAGCCTTATATAAGCCTTACAATGAATGCAGCACATTGCTGTAGGTGTCCTATTAGCTTATCAACCTGTTATCAAAAATGATAAGTCGCCTACAAATGCAAAATGAGCTTTCATGATTACTATATTGCAACAACTCGCTCTGAAGTGTAAGTGCACAAGCCAAAATACACATATTAGGTGAAAAAAACCATGTATAAATCGCACCGGACAACCAGTGGCACTTTTTGCGGGAAATTAATTACATAGTCGACACGACGAACAGACACGGGACACGTTTTTCCATCTCGCTCCTGTTCAAGCTTTTTTGACACGGATCTTGCACAGAGGCCAAGGAACGCTGACATGAGACAAAACTACAAGATACAGATCAAAACATGACTAAACTCTACATAAAACAGCTTTTATATATCACTAAATCATCTGCAATAAGTAGCAGCCTATTGTGTCCATTTGACGTTCAATGCGCGATGTGAGTGTAGCCTCTTACCTGAGACGAAGTTCCACACATGTCTTTCCGCTAAATCCAGCTGATTTTGCGCAAACTCCGCTGGTATTTCCGTGTCTTCATGCATAAAATACAGTCTTTCATTCATTCTTCGGTAAAGTTTTCCCGCGCTGCTTCTGCTGTTGATCTGCGAGTTCACCGTCTTTGAACGCTTTCAAAGGCTTTCAACGCTTTATTATCTCCCGGGTTGCAATAAAACGCTGCATTTGCAATGAAAGCAAATTATTCGGTCCAAAAAACTGTTGAAATCCTGTGTTCTATCGTTCTGTTTCCCCTTTTGGATCCATGGCTCTGACGCACCTGCCGTTTGGTTTGTTTACAACAGCAGCTAACAGCGCGCAGCACTGAAGGAAACACGTGTCGCGCGGCTATGACGCGATCTTTGTTGACAGAAATGTTGAAATTAATATTTATTCTGCACATTTTTACAGCATCAGAAAACTTAAAGAGTTTGACATATTTTCCTCCTACGAAAATTCTATTAAACAATAAGTTATTCACACAATTTTTTACTTTCATTATTTTTGAACGAGCCCCAAAAGAGCCACAAGGGGGGCGCTAAAGAGCCGCATGCGCTCTAGAGCCGCAGGTTGCCGACCCCTGCTCTAGACTATTCACAACTTGATGTTTTTTCATCGGCTATGTTTTGCTGGCTAATGCTAACAGCTAATGCTAAGTCCCTCTTAGTTGCTAGGTAACAGACAGCAAGAGCACCAAACTAAACGTTTACAGAGACAGACTTCAGCTTGTTTTGTTTGTTTGTTCTTGTTCATCAGTTAGCGTTTAGCTCAGATGCTAATTACTACAGTATCTTAAATAAAACACCAAAAGTCTCAATGAACTCAACTATGAGTTTGAACAAGACTTTGACGTAAATGTGACTGACATTTTGGTGCCAGGCCAAACCTCTGGATTATCTAAATTTTTATATTTTAATGAATTTTTAAAGATTTTTGCTAATGCTAATGACTAATGCTAAATCTCTCAAATCGCTGGCTAGCTTTGTTTGCTGAAGTGANGCCTAACAAGCAGAATTTTCTCCAAGACTTTAGAGATGACACTTGCTAAGGCTATTGGCCTGTAGTTGTCAAGACTCCCTACTTGACCCGCTTTGTCCTTAATAACAGGCACCAATGTAACAGACAGTAGAGAGTCAGGCAAAAGTCCATGAGTCATAAACCCCGAGAAACATAATGCAAGCAGAATGGCAGCCTTTGGACTAGCATATTTCAGATGTTCTGCAGTAATATTGTCAGAGCCTGTGGACTTTTTATCAGACAAACGAGCTATCGCTTGTTGAACTTCACACGAGGTAATAGTCACAGCTTCCCTGGTTGTGATCTTTCCAACAGTAAAGGGGTCACTTTTAACACAGTTAAATAAAGCAGAATAGTGCTGCCTCCACAGTTCTGCTATTTTTTCAGCTCCAGAAACTCCCTCTACAGTACCAGGCAGTAATGTGTTCACTCGATTGAGGGCTCTTACTTCATTCCAAAAGCCAACAACGTCATTTGTTAACAGTTTTTCAGCCATAGAGTCCGCTCTCATATTTTGTTCATATTTTGCAATAAAGCGAATAGCATATTTATACCTCGCTCTGGTGATCTTTTTATGCTCCAGGACTGGCCCAGATCTAGGTCTGCCTGCTAGTACCCAAGTGTCATAGGCTTGCTTAGCATCTGCATGATGTTCTGCTACATGCTTATTCCAGCCTGGCTTAACACTCTTAGTTTTTGCATGTGTACAATATGGGCTACCACTTTCATAAATAGCACCAACAATACACTTATACAAAACATACAAATCTTCACAGTGAGACACGTCATCACAATTAACATTTGTGCATAGCACAGCCTGCTGAGGAAGCTGTATATTGCTTAATTCAGCTTCAGTTCTCATGTAGTATGTCAGAAGATCATTTTTTGACATCTTGTCCCAGTTTAATCTGACTTTACGGCAACCATTTACTCTATGTGTCATCTCAGGGATACGTTTTACATCAAGCAACATAATAAAAGGTACATGATCAGAAACAGAATGCTCATACATAATTTTAACAGATTTAAGCACAGTGTGTGCATCAGCAGTGCTAAGACAGTGGTCAAGCCACGACACTGTATGCCATGCCTCACTTATATACGTGTAGCTGTCTGATGGCAGCAGCAGTTTACTAGACAATATAAGGCCAGTTTCCTCACAGAACTGTAACATATGCCTGGCAAACAAAGACTGATGATCTAAGATATCAGCGTTCATATCACCCACCACAAAAATTGCTGTACACTGATGCTCATCAATAAAAGAACTTATAAAACCAAGTCTATTCATATAGTCATCCTCATTCTGAGAACACTCATAAGGTGTGTAGACATTAAGAATAATAAAGTCCTTATTTTCCAATTTAAGGTGCAGGGCTATACACCAGTCAACTCCAGTCCTAATGACATTTATCAAAGCATCCAACTTTTATGCCATAAAATAGCCACTCCTCCAGCTATGCGTCCTCGTATTATGCCTAAGGATAGATCCACTGTGGACTCCCCAGCGCCATGGAAATTGTCATTTATAGAATTCAAATTTCCCAAATCCTGTTTGGACAAGAAAGTTTCTTGGAGACAGAGAATATTACACTGTTGCAGTAGATTATCCACAGTTAGGCGTCGTGCTTGATCAGCCGCTGAGTTTCCAACGCGTAAACCCCGACAGTTATAGGATATAACGCGCATTCATTAACAGGATGGCTCGGGCATTACTCCGACAGGACCCTGCACACCATGACCTGAAGTGGGCATAGCAGGTCTTTTTTGGACCCTCCGTGGCTCATAGTAGCGCCGCACTAGCGATCCCTCAGGCCAGAGTTCTGGTTATAAACCTCAGAGACGTCCTCGCACTCCACACTAACTTTAAAGGAGCTGCAGCGAGTATTCCCAGTGGCAATGCGTTCACACTGTACATTACGACCAAGTTTCTCTCCAAGATACGCACAAAGTGTCTCAGCATCAAGGTCCGGGAGAAACTTAGTGGCAAAGACATTTACAAGCTTTGTTTTCACTGCTTTAATGTTACTTTGCGCGCCCGTGCCATAAATAGGCTTTGGTCTTTACGCTCGTGCTCTTTACTGTTGCGCGGTTTGGAGCGAGCACTGCCTGCCCTCATACGCCGACCTTGCTTCACAACCATACTCCATTTAGGGGAATTTAGAAGAGTAGCAGTACCTTGGTCTTTTTCTCTGCTGTAGTCTCTTCGCTCTCTTCACTGGGGACGCAGCTTTCCGACTCCAGTGACAAAGCGTCACCATGGCCCGCCGCAGTAGCGCCCAGCGAACCGTCCACATCTGGCTCTCCAGGTGTTTTGTCCTCACCCGCAGCAGTACGAGGGCCAGTGCCAGGTCCAGCGCATATAATCCCCACTGAGGCAGATGTATCCACAGCGATCCGTTTCCCACCGCGGCACATGTTTCGCTCCACCGCAGCAACTCTCCGATCAATGGTGGAAGTAATAGTGGCGTAAATCCTCGCCAACTTCAGCCTGAGATTGAACAGACTGCTTCAATACACAGATCTCACTGTGCAGGCGCTCCACTTTGGAGAGAAGATTGGAGACATCAATGCTGTTGAACGTTACCTGGGCGGCAGCTCATCCAGGAAGTGGGACACAAATTCGGCACGTTTTCTCCACACTCGTTTAGGACTTTCAAACAGCTCTTAACGTTGTTTGCGTCCTTCTGATGGCCTTTAAACACGGTGTAGCGCTGTTTGGTGTTTGGGCACAGCTCAAACAGGACTTTTCTTGAGTTTTTCAATCCATTGCGAATCAAAATGGTTTGTGGCAAGTTGCACAAGCTCTTCATGAGCCAATGTCCTTATCTTGACTGCGAGGAAGTTAAGAAACTCATCCTCCACTATGAGCTTGCCATCAACAGTCTTGAAAAGTTGTGGTTTAATTCTAAGCCGAGTATAGCCCGGAGCAACTTCTCCTGGCTCCGTGCCATCCGCCATCTTTGCTTACAGTATGTAAGCAAAGTGTCGTCATGACACGCAATTTGTCATGGTGTGGTATTTTACACGCAAGCCATGAGAATATGTTGTCCATGCAGAAAGAGCCGTTCTCTGTCTGCTTTGCTGGGGAAACTTCTTTGAATAAAACAACAAAACAGGAGAAGAGCAGCTGTTTGGATCAGGTCTGAACCGGTCTGACAGACGTCTGTCTCCTGAAGCTTGAGACAATGTAACTTTTAAAGGTCGTAGGGTCGAATTTTATTTACAAAATAGTAGTTTAGCAGCAGAACGTTGTTTTCTCACAGTGATAAACTCTTGTAGTTATTGACAACTGAGCTTTTTTGACTTGTTTCCACTGTTTGTGTCTATGAGCGGCGTCTCTTTCTGGAGTGAACTTTTGGGGACAATTTCTAGCGGTCCACAACCTTTTTCTTGTAAGGATCGGTAGAGTCACAAATTTCTTTTCCAGGGACCGGTCAAGGTTGGGTAGTGCCGATAACAACAATGTAAAAATGCAAAAAAAAACAATTACTGTGCATATTTTTAGCTCACTTATTGCTTTAATTTGCTGTTTATTGGATTAAGTGGAACTATATTGTCTTAGTAAAGCACAAGGAAGAAGTGATAGACTATAAAATAGCAATAAAATGAACATTAAAAAATCATCTGAGGACCGGTGGCCCGCGGACCGGTTTTGGGCCCCGGACAGGTGGTTTGGGACCCCTGTTCTAGATCAAGGCAAAATGTGTTTATTTAAAACCTGGCTCAGTCCAGATGGATCTGTGTTGAACTCCTATCTGAGTTCTCACTATATCCATCTGGGACTTGACTCACTGAAAGTGTTCGAGAAAAGGTGGGGCGTTTAGTGAAATACTTTGAGCTGATTGGGTGTGGGGCCTACGTTATTTGTGCCTAGCCCAGGAGTCTGCAACCTTTCACAGCAAAAGAGCCATATTTGCCTATTCAAAGCAAATCAAAGTCAGAAAGAGCCGCAACTATTTAGTTCCTTCTCAGTACCCCTCGGAGGGTTGAGAAGCTAAATCTGGGGGTTGCGAGATGATTTCAAGATGTGATTTTACAATTATAACTTGGTTTTTAATCTGTTTTTATAACTTAAGCATCAGGCTTGACTGGATTTTGGTCATATCAAGCTACAAAAATGTAAAAAATAAAAGCATTTTTCCAACTTGAAATTTCTAAAGACATCCACTTTACTTTGCTGTGGGGGTCGTGAGTTGGTACATCATTATTTTGTGGAAGTTTGGGAACCACAGCACTAAGCAACTGCTAATTTGAAAAAAGGATATTGTGAACAGAGTAGAATAGTAAAGAATAGTCTTGAACTTTTTTTATAGAATGGTTCCTCAATTTCATTTGAACCTCAAAGAGCCACACTGATGTCTTCAAAGAGCCGCATGTGGCTCTCGAGCCGCAGGTTGCAGACCCCTGGCCTAGCCAATCACAGCAATAACTCCCAATGGTGTATCCAATGTCTGCGTGGGATAGAACAAGTGTCACACATACTGCTCTTCTTTCAAAAAGAAATTACTCTGTATTTCTGCTAAGACAGAGTAAAGCAGCAGAAACAAGTACATCCACGAAAGCTTGTTTAGCTTGAATCAGACTCAGCGGCGGCGCCGGGCACTAACGTGTGTTAGCCTGCTATGCTACAATGTGATTGGGCCTCAAAACCACGCTGCTGTGATGTGATTGGGCCGAAACACCACCGTTTCAGACTCTCAACCAATCGGAGGCTGGAAGGCTAGATGGTTTATCTCGAGTTTGTAAATTCACAAATATCTGAGATAAACCATCTGGCTAGCCAGGTTATAAAAATACACAATGAAGGAACATAACTTCTCTGGAAGCTAATGCTACTGGTCTCTAAATCAGAGAAACCCATGATCTTGCCCTCAAATGCAACAATCACAGCCTTGTCCCGCTCTTGCACTGCTGGATAAGTTCACTTTCATGAGTTATGGTCTATTATTGTTTATTGCAAGTATATTGTTTCTTTACGAGGCTATGTTAGCGATCTAAAGCTACCAGAATTGGCTAAAACTAAAGGGCTCACTAAACTTAGCAGCTTAGAGCATAACTTCTGCAGTTCTATCCATTGTAGGCACCGCTCCAGTTGTTTTGGGCTTTGGAAATGGAAAGAACACAACTCCTCCGGTCAATATTTCTGGGTATCTGCGGTCTAATTTACATAAACCGTAGACACATCGCTTCACCATCTTGCTACGATGTTTGATTGGACAATAGCCATTTTGGGGCGGGGCTCGACGAAACGTTTCATTGCTAAAAAAAAATGTCTGCTGACGTGATGCAAAGATTCATACAGAGCAGTCCATAAGTGGCTAGTTTTACTGCTGCTCATGCATACCAAAGAAAATGTAGACGACATTTCTTTGCAGTTACTACATATCAACCAAACTGTGCTTCTATTATTTCCCCGGCTGTACTTTTGAGCCGCAGCGACACTAATTACAGCCCATTCGCTCACACTTTCCCCTGCACAGTTCATTTGTGACCCGGCCCGTCTGATCTGACTGTGTTTTTGTCCCGTGTATCGCCATCGCTGCCATGTTCAGCCGCAGAACAATAGTCAACACAAAAGCTAGCTCGTCAGACCATTAGCCACGCGCGACCTTTCACCTCTGTCAGCTGTCAAAGAGCCTAATTATAATAAACAGAGGAGCGGCGCATTAACGAGGAGAGAGAGAGAGTTTTGGACATGAGAGATGTGTTTGAATGAGGACGCAGGGTTAGAGAGGTTAATACTCGGGATGAATTTTGAACGTTGGGAAAATTAGACGATATTTTGGTAAATGCTGGTGAACTTAACATTTTTGTTAGTGTTTATCAGTTTGGCTGTTTTGATTTGTAATTGTATGTCTTAGTTGGGTGTATACAGAAGAAGTAACTCCATGGTAACTGTCAGTCTGATTTCTCTTTTGATTTTAAGATTTATTTGTCAATGTTTCTACAAAGCTGAAACATGACACATTGCTATCAAAACAAATAAACTTGAACAACAAAATACAACAAATTGTGCAGATATGATGCGTAGTTTGGGTGACATTTGGAACCTATTGTTCTTTGGTAAGGTTAATGCTGGAATGGCAAACTTTAAACTGCCAAAAAGGCAACTTATGAACTGGGACTGCACAATCCTGCAAATTTTGTGGTATTTTGGCTTAGATACATAATTTTAGCTACTCATAGAACTATAGTTACACAGGTAACTAACATTTTCAGTCTTGATGAAAACCTGGTCCAGTTCTGGGATAGTTCTGGTTAAAACCAGCTCAGTGCTCACTAAATACACTGTGGGAAGTGAAACAAGGCCGTTTTTAACGTTTTCAAAGTCAACATAACAAACACGTGTGTAAAAGTTCGCGCATCGTCGCTGATCCAGCGCTGAAACTCCGTGCGCATATTTAATGAGGTGTTAACGGTTTGAAGTCTTTAACAACACGTAGCTCCGTGGTTCTTGGGTCTTTTTGGATGATTTAAACACTCAGACGAAGCTCAGACTCGTATCTGTCCCGCTGTCTGTACATCAGAGCTCACTTCCTTGTATTTAAAGTGCTAGCAGCAACAGAGCAGTTCATCTGTTTGTGGACTGTTCATGAGAGCGAGGAGGAGAAAAAGGGCGCAGCGGCAGCAGTGCGGGCCCTTTTCATTTATGCTTTTGGGCCAAATCACGTGACCTGCATTAACGCCGACAAAATATTTAATCGCGATTAAGCACGTGCTGCGTTAACGCGTTAACTTGCCCAGCCCTAGTAGACATGTCAAAAACATCCGATAAGCATCTTTTTCTTTGGGTTTAACGGGGAATTTTACAAGATTTTTGTCTTTCATTTTAACAAATATGGGCCCCTCCTCTTGATAATTCTGTATGAAGATTCGCACATTATTGATTCTCCTCACAAGTTCTGAATAAGAATTGAATGAGAAGCATATTTCTTGAACTAGAACCACTCAACTCATTCACATGACTTACGTGTAAATACCACACTTTGAGAAATCCATGTCATGACGACATTTCTGCCTTTTTTTGTGTGCAATAGGTGGGTTTTACATTTTTAATTCTTGGCAGTTACAAGCCAGGTGGAGGGCAAGAGGCACTTTTCCTATTCATAACATTGGACTTTGCCATGGAATAATTAAAAAATGATTTAGCTAATTTAAAAAGTGGCAATTTCTAGGATGACTAGACACATTACTCGTTTACTTTGCAAAATACACTGCATTTAAACAATATTAATTTGACCTGCCCTCCACCTCATTGAAATAACATTGGCAGTCTAATGTTGTGATGTCACGTGAAACCAACCTATTACACACCAGAAAGAGCCTCATAGACACAAACAGTGGAAACAAGTTGAAAAAGCAACTAGTAACTACAAGAATGTATCTGTGAGAAAACAAAAGTTCTGCTGCTAAATCAACATTTGTGGATGAAATTTGACCCTACGACCCTTAAAAGTTACATTCAGGTGAAAAAACATGAGAAAAATACTGTCTTAAGCTTCAGGAGACAAATGTCCTGATCCAAAAGCTGCTCTTGTCCCGTTTCGTTGTTTTATTCAAAGAAGTTTCCCCAGCTAAGCAGATGGAGAGCGGCTCTTTCTGCATAAGGCAGGCGCAGTAGGGCTGAAAGTGACGTCGACCTCTATCTATAGACACGCATGTGGTTGAAGACAAATGAGTTAATGACTAAGTTTAGGTCTGAAGTTACAAAAATGGGTAGGTTTAGGTCTGAGGCTTGAGTTGGTTAAGGTTCGGATTAGGATTGTGTTAGTCTTCATGAATAACACATCCTGGCCACAGCAAGAAGGTCGGGGTTCGATTCCCGTTCACACCCGGACCTTTCTGTGTGGAGTTTGCATGTTCCTCCTGTGTCTGGGTGGTTTCCTCCCGGCACTCCGGTTTCCCCATCAAACCAATAACATGCATGTTAGGGAACACTTGGAGGCTGTACAAATAAAGATTAAGTACTTATTTTTACATTTCACCATAGAAATGAACTGGGACAGAAACACTGTGAAAAACACACGCAAAAATAGAAATTGCATTCATATGACACGCTGTTTACAAGTGAGTGGTTTGACTAGGCATGGGACGATATTCAAATTTGCACTTACGATTATGGTGACCAATAATCGTTTTGTTTTCTTTTATATAGGCTTTTCCACCTTACAAGGCATAAAGCACTTTACAGTCAGGGATCCTCCCGTTACGACACTGAGCAGTGTGGTTAATGTTCCAAGACACACACAATCTACTTGCACCACTGTGGCATGGTGTTCTAAGCGGTTAAACTTTTCACTGGACCCAATGTGTTTGCAACCACAGACCACAGCAAATTAATACTGTATTCAAGTCAACCATTTAGCTAGTGGTTACTGAGTGTTCTTTACATCCTGCCTGATGCCATTATGTATCTAACCGGAGTTGAGTCCTTTAACCTGCTCTCCCATCCAAGTACTAACCAGGCCCTTTCTTGCTTAGCTTCTGAGATCTGACGGGATCAGGCTTTGACAAACAGGTTGGCCACAATATTATCACGATAATTACTAAACGTAAAAGTGCACAATTCAAATCACTGAAATCTTTATTAGCACACAATATTTGCTGCTATAATTACGATTATCATCACGTACGATTATCACGATATGAAAAAACATCACAATTATTTAATTGCCGCCCTTAATTATCGCAATTAGCGATAATATCGTATATTGTCCTATCCCTAGTATAGACACGCCTATCTACATAAACAGACTGAACCACTTGGAAGAGGGCGAACTGTTGATGAAAAACTGGGATTTTTAAAACTATGTGTTTTTTCTACGACTCAGAGCGAGAGAACTACATGTGAACAATGTCAACATAATCAAATGACTATCGACAATGTTTCTGATGAGGGAATAATGTGGTTAAAAGCCAGACTTTGTGATGTTTATTAGCCCACCTGAAGTACACATAACACTAGATAAACCACTCAGGATCTTTTCTTAATGAGAGCATTAAATGGTTGAACAAAGAGACTTCATTTCCCACTTTAACCACAAGATTAAAACGTGCTCTCGATAACGTCTGAACCTCACCTTTGTCCGTGTTCGTTAGCGCCATGTTTGTGCCGTTATCGATTTCCCAGCATGCATTGTGGTGAGGAAATAGTCCCGCGTAACAAACCTTTCCCGATATCCTCTTTTAATCTACGAGCACAGGAGTCTTTCTCTGCAGTCGCACAGTTTCAGCCGAGACAGTGTTTCACAATGAAGCCACTGGACTCAGCAACTATACGGGATCATTTGCTTTGTTCTCCGCGCTGCGCACAGGCCGCTCGATAAAACTAAAATAAATGTTTTCAAATGACTCAAATAAGGCCCCATCATTTGTTTCTAGCGGCGGCAGAAAATCTATTCTTTTTAATTTGGTGAAGAAGGATGGAGTTGATTTTGTGTTTACTGGGAGAAGGGATGTGCCATAGTCTTAATTAGGTTTGCTTTACGGAGATAGTCGGCCGCAGCTCCTCCTCACTGCTTTTTAATTAAAGATGTGCCGGGCAGGGAGAGAGAGAGAGAGAGAGAGAGGAGAGAGGAGAGAGAGAGAAAAGGAAATTCTGTCCAAATGTCCTCCTGTGCCCTCAGAAAACTCACACTTAGCGTACATTATTTAGCAGCTTTTAAAAGACGCTGGATGTGTTTGGTATTAAACTATCACCTTACACTTTGTTCACTGTTCAGCACGAGTGTAAAGCTCGGGATGGAATGAATGGAGTTTCCCCTAATCTGTCATGTAACACATCCTGTTTTTTTCTTTGGTTTACATTAGCACAAAGAGAGAGAGTTTGTCTACACATGCAGCCTTTAATGGACTCCACACACAGGGAGCAACGTTACTTCTACTCTCATTTCCAATAGAACTTGTGCAACAATTAGAAAATGGCCTCTCACTCTGGATGAGGCAAAACTCAAAAGTAGTGCATGTGAAAACCTCTTGCTCATGCACGTAGATGTGTCCAATCAGGCTGGCGATACGATCCTGAAAGTTCAAAAAGTTTCAACTTTTGTCATTGTCGAATGCACAACAACCAATCACAGAGTTTCTTTGACATATAGAGGAATTATTTGTTTATCAACACCGGGTGATGTGCTCACACCCGGTATGCAGAAAAAGTCACCGCTCATAGACACAAACTCAGCTAACTAGTTTATCTGTGAGAAAACAAAAGTTCTGCTGCTACATCAACATTTGTGAATCGAATTCAACCCTACGACCCTTAAAAGTTACATTCAGGTGAAAACACGGCGAGAAAAACACTGTCTCAAGCTCAGACCTGAAAACAAACACCTAGCTCTTTTCTCATTTTGTTGTTTTAATCAAGGCGTCTCTTGTAAAGCACTTTGAGTGCCTTGTAAGGTGGAAAAGTTCTATATAAATAAAGACCATTTACCATTTCTGCATGGAGCATGCGCCAGAGGGTTTTTCTTGCCGAGAAGGAGGGTCTAAGGACAGGGGAGGCTCTGGACAATCATTCATCTGCTCTACTAATAATCTGCTTTGACATGCTTGATCAAATGTTTCATTGAATATGTATTGTTTTATTTTGATTTCCTTTGCTAAAATTAATAATCTTGGGAAGTCCTCAGAGACGACTGTTGTTGTGATTTTGGGCTATACAAAAATGAATTGATTTGATGATTTGATTTGAGAGGGCAGAATGCGATGTCACCCGAAAATCCCTCTATATTACATGAGAACTGTGCTAATTCTAACGCACACTGAATTAAAAACTCTCACTGTGTCCAGTTTGACCATATTTTACATCTTAGGAAACTATGATTTGGATTTACTGACCACAAAACCTGCTGCATTTACAACCCAGCAGGCCCTGAGTCTGTGGGTCCTAAGGGTTCAACACAACTCCCAATCTCTGTTGCTAGGGAGGAGCAATGCACCGTCTGTTCTGGTCTCTTTGAGGCGCATCGATGTAAAAAAGCATTCACACAAACACGATCTAAACAGCCAACAAACGGCGAACAAATGCCAAGTGAGCATGCGCACTATGTAACGCTTGACGAAAAAGACAAAATATAAGTTGCGCGCGAGTAGTTGTCAAACTTTGTGGCGATAGATTTCTATCTTACCTCACGGATTAGGCTCAACTTCTATTTCCCGCTACAGTCCAACCTTCGTACTACAGCTGGTACTCCTCCATCTTTGTTTTCCTCGGACTAAATAGTAGCCATTCTTCTCTGTACTTACGTCTCGTTTGAACACGGCAAACAACAACAATCCATGCTCGGGTAAATATTTTTTTCCCTAAGCGTAATTTCCAGGTTTCCGCACGTGCTCCGCGCTAGTCTGACCCCGCCTGTCGGCAGAAGTTGCCAAACCAGTTCAGACGGGCGACCCTCGGCTTGGTGTGAAAGACCCTTAAGTCTGTGGGTCCTGAGTCTGCAGGTCCTGAGTTTGCAGGTCCTGAGGCTGCAGTTCCAGGTCTGCCTAAGCCTTTGGTGCAGACTCCTCCTGGACTTGAGTGAGTGAGCATTACTTTCATTAGAGAAGTGAGGATCTTTACAGATAATACAGACTGCACGCCACTATTTGCATTACATTACCTTTACAGCCGTACTGTTTATCAACTGTTTTTCTAATTGTGAATATAAGGGAGATTGTCAACAACCAGAAACTGGCTAGAAAGAAATAACTTATGAAAGTCAAGACAGAGAGAGGGAGAATCAGAGACAGAGAGAGAGAGAGAGTTAAATAAGTGTGGCTGAGGCTGCATTCGTCTGGGTCAGGACTCTGTGTATCTGGGTAATTGTGCTCCAAACTCACAGATGTAATCGTGGTTTATCTGCTGCTTTAAAACACATGGAAAAGTCCAGCTTAAGTGCACTTTAACTCATTTATCTTTAGAATTAAACCATTAAACAAACTGCACCAACAGTTTTGTTCTTGTCACAAACTTACGGGTGACTTTTGGTGCTGTTTTCAGATCCGAACTAGTCAGGTTGGACAGTATTGGAGTGACTCATTCCTTACATTCATTGAGCCAAATGTATTTCTGCAGCGATGATGCTTTGATTATATCAGGGGAAAGATTTAACCTTAGTCTCATTGTGATTCATTATACTGTACTGTATGTAGGTTGTGTGTTGGCAAATAGTCCTTTCTATTTGGCGGGATTAGAATATCAAAGGCACTCTTTGCATAAATGTCTGCTTTACATCTGATAGAATATTTGACTCTGCAAGAACCACCACATCAGAAGTATATTAGGCCTACAGTAGAACTCAGAATGGTTTAAAACGAGGGTAAGTCAAGTCTCAGTGTGAATCAGAGCTAAGGCAGGTCTACAGGATGCTTAGTAAAAGGGAATCTAAAAATGAATGGGTTTGTCTCAGAGAGGTTCAAGATGTCAAGATTAACCAATTTCAATAATCGCAAATATTTTTGCCACGGTAGATCATTCGTAGAATTTTTACAACTCACGGTAAACTGTAAACCAGTCTTGTCGTACCACAGTTGAGAAACACTGTACTAAGCACTTCTCGATATGAGTGTAGCTTTAAAGATATCAATGTTCATCTTTTATATCATCAGGACTCAAAAATCATTTTGGTCCGGTCTGAGCAACAATAAGCCAGGATGAATGGCTTATTGTGCGTTCAGTCTGGACAGCGTCTTTGCATTTTGCGTCCAGTTCAATGTTAAGTCAATGTAAACTGACATCTTAAGCGTTCAAGCACATTTGCGGCACGTATTAGTGTCTGGGGCGTCCGTTGACATGCCTTTCTGCCTCTGAAACGCGGGGTCTTGCGAAGTCTTGTAAAGCTCAAACCTGTGGCGGCCGCAGCTTTAAGTGAGTTGGGCCGCCGTAGAGGGGAATCATCTTTCATGCGTTGGAAGTTGGCATTAGCCATCAAGACTCCACTCCTGTGACATGTGTTCTCCTCTCACATCAAGGAAAGGTTACTGAGTCTTTAATCCCTTTATTAACAAAAGCGCTTGTTGGGGCTTGTTCGCTTGTTGCTCTGAGAATTTGACAAAACAAACAATATGGTCATGATCTGGACTGACCTCACATGGATCTATTAAAAATGCTCCATGCCGTGTTTAAACCTGCTGTACGGACGTGACACTGGAGGAGTTCAGAGACAGCAGAAAGACACTGCCTGGAGGAGGAGAAGGTTGTGTCATCGGGTAAGTTATTTATAAAGGCAGAAAGCCTCTATCTGTCTCCTCCCTCCTTCTCTCTCTCAACGTGATCTGTCTACGAACAAAACAGACACAAGAGTGTTCTTGTCCCCCAAACCTCAACGCGCATTGGGGTGTTTTAGACGCCTCTTTGGATGTCAGGTTTACGGTTTTACTCACACATTTTGACGCAAATACACTGTCCGGTGAGAACGCAGCATTACATAGCCTGGAGGAGCCTTGTCTTGTGTTTCTAAGAAGAAAAGCAAACTAAACTAAACAAAACAAAACTGTTCCAAATGATTAATGTTTTCATCTTGTGGACTCACCATATCTGCCACACTGACTGTTCACAATAACCTCAGAGAATCTTTCATACAAATATCTAAACAATAGATCACAAACTCATTTTTGTCTAAAATACTGAATATAGTGTCAAAATATCTCTTTTTTTACCTTTGAAAATGTGTGGGTTTCTTTTATTGATTTACTTATTTATTGTGTATTTCTAAAACGTACTTTTACAATTAAAAGTGTGTGGGTACTCTGTCTGCAAAAAAGTTATTTTCATGTGAGATTATAGTAGCTAGCCAAAAGCAGCTCTCTGATTGGCTGGACTTGGGTGATCCGCTTCTGTTTTACTTTCCTTTCTCGAGCTGAAGAATTTGTGTACCGTAGTTGGACAGAAAATCAGGTACTCCAGCTTTAAGTCTGAAAAAAGCTGATTGGAACGTTTGGGAAATTAGACCGCCCAGCTTTAAAATCACTGTTAATTAGCAACTGTCACCCAAACGAAGCCCTCTCACTTCCAGCATTCAGACACGTTCCCCTCCTCGGCGTAAACTCGCGCTGTCCCGCAAACACTTTTATCTCCAGCTCCAAACACGAGCCCGGAGTCGCGTCCCGCCCCCGATCCCAGCTCCAGATAACGCTCCGATAGGCCAAGATCTTAACAGTAATTACATCATGTTTCACTCCGTAATCCCCGGAAAAAAAATAATTGGAAAACGTTCCTGAAAATGTGCATCAGTCACTCCGGGAACAAATAGTGTTTCTGACAAGCCTGCCTCTTCCTCTTCCTCCTCCTCTTCCTCTCGCCACCGAGCCACTCAAAACGGCAATTAGTGGCACGCTAATAACAGCAATCCCATTACTTTACAGGGAAAAGTGAGAGAACATGGGCGGTAAACAGTGACAGCCTGTAATTTAGCTCATATTGTTGCTTCCACGCCGCGCAGACTTGATCTCGCGGGGAAAATTAAATGTCGTTTTGATTTTTTTTTTTTTTTTTTTTTGTCGGCGTGTTTCTGTGTCATGGTTTTCACTCGACGAGGATGTTCACTAAAGCTTTAGGGAAAGAGTAGGAGTAAAAATATAGATTAAAGAGCAATGTGCGTTCAACAGGGAGGTACTAAGGCTGAATGTGTTGAGCTGAAAAGTCACTTATCTATGGTTCAACATTAAAACAATTCTTCTGCATCTTTAACAGTCATTTCCAATAGAGCTGTAATCAAAACATGGATAAAAAAATATGGCAATCAATTTTATCGTGTTTTCATCGCGTTAACGCAAAACTATTTTAATGGTGATCATTTTTTTTTGATGCACATTAATCGAATACTTATTTTTCAGAATTGAAAAACACAGAGCACAAACAGAGTTCTAGACAAGGCTCTGCGGGCTCACTTTTGTAGACTTTTTTCACTCGATCACACGACTGTCTGAGCGGAGATGTGTGTGTTTACCTCGGCCATGGTGCATCTCAATCAGCTAAGAGCGGTTTATACTTCGCCGTTACGTTACGTCCTCTCATTGGCTCCTCTGTCTATAGTTTTTTTTCCAGGGGTACTGGTAGCCAATCAGAAAGCCTGCAACAAAAGTTCTCGTGCTCCTACGCACAAAAGTCACATAGCGTCAAAACGCACAGCTGATCGTTGATCTAAATGTGATTGGTTTAACTGACGAGACACACCTGGAACCTGATTAGCTCTGAAGAGAAGCTCCAATGGCAAACTCTGCAAGGACCTGAGCACGTGACTGACCTGACGGAGATCTACAGAGAAGATAAATCGTCCTTGATGGGGAGGAGGCTGTCCTTTAGAGACTCAGCTCGTGTTTCTACCTTCCCATGCCTTGATAAAGTCATGGCTGGTGGTCACTAAATGTGATGTTTGTCCACTCATGTTGTTGGGTTTGCTAGTTAGGGGCAAGGCTCCGCTAGTTCTAACTAACACTTCCTGTGGCTCTTACACAATAGGGATGTTGGCCGTGTCGTCACATGGTGATCACATGACGCGTTGGTTGGCAGAAGTACTGTAGTTAAAATGTAATAGCAGCAAGCGGAACAAGCACGAAAAAGACTCACTGTGTGACTCGGTGCTAACAGGTAATATAGATAAGATTAATCCTTAGAGCTTCTACCCTGTTCAGAAAAAGTCTACACCAAACAGAAAGCTTTTAATTTCGGCAATTACAGTCGTGTCAGACCACCGCGACAACAATAAACTCTCTACAGATTCTTTCTGCGCACTCGCACTGCACCGAGGTCTGTGTACAAGGGCACATTGGGTTTAAAGGAGACCTATTCTCCTTCCCTGGTTAAATAAAGGTCAATTAAATTAAAAATTAAAATTATTCTGTCAAATTCACTTTTCTAAGTTTTTAACCTTGTTATAACGGCCTTCCTTCATCATTAGTTTACTCAAAGTTATATTTGAATTGATTCATGCATGTTTAAGTAATCTTGTTTGTTCTTCAGCTGGAGCTCAAGTGCTCAGAAATCCCCGTTCTCACCTACCACCTATCCCCTCCACTTGTCTGTATTTACTTGGTCTATTTCAAAAGATTAATACTCAAAGTGAAGCTTATATGGTTCAATACTGTCCTATAGCCACTTTCCAAAATAAAAAAAAATATTTTGAAAATCTGTTGTTTTTTACAGTTACATTTTAAAATGAAGAGGCGGGCTTATCAGTTCTGCAGTTTTGAACAGGAAGTTAGTAGAGCTGTTTCTAAAGTTGTTTTAGATCAACTTTGTGTTTTACAATGAACAAAAGGTCAATTACTGATCTGGCATGTTCTAGATTCTTACTAAATATTTAAAAAAACACACAATAGGGCCCCTTTAATTTTTTTTGAAACTGTATATCCGTTTTCTGCCTCAAGTTTGACAAACTACACATTTTTATAGACAAAAGATTGTTTTTTGATCTTTCGATTGAAAACTCATTCATTCATTCATTCATTCATTCATTAATTTTCTACCGCTTAATCCCATTAGGGTCGCGGGTGACTGGAGCCTATCCCAGTAACTTTGGGCCTTAGGCGGGGAACACCCTGGACAGTGGCCAACTTGCCGCAGGGTTAGACAGACAACCATTCACTCTCTCATTCACTCACTAAGGGAAATTTACAGTGATGCCCAATTAACCTAAACATACATGTTTTTGGAGGTGGGAGGAAACCGGAGAAAACCCACGGTGACACGGGGAGAACATGCAAACTCCACCCAGAGAGATCGTGAGATGTTGATATGGTCCGACCCGGGAGTCGAACCCACGACCAAAACTCGCCACCAAATAATTGACGATTTGGTTCGATTCGATCTTGATTTCTTGACGTTTCGATAAATGGCCTAGTCCTACATAAAACAGATAAAAATTGATTAAATCTTATCTAGATAAGGTAAATCAGGATAGAATCTCTTAAAACAAGTCAAATAATCTTAGTAAGACTTGGTCTTATTAAGTGAAAAATTCTTAAAATTAGTCTTTTAAGATGAATATGCTTAATTCGAGTCATTTTATCTAAGTTAGATTTTCCTTTTTTGCAGTGTAGCATCTTTCTTTAACTTTCCGTTTACATTTCTGACATCAACAACCTTCATTTAAACTTGTTTGTGACTCTGCTTGAATAAAGTGTGCTAAAAATACACTCAATTTGCCTGAAAACGTCTTAAAATAGATAAATAATGTGACGATCCAATCAAAAAAGCAGATTGTCACAGAGATTTCGATGAACGATGCACAAACACAACATAAAGTGAAGAGGAGCTTGATGTTGTGGTGGTTGGAGGAGGGTTGATGGGACTGGCCTCTCTCTGGGGAATATTCAGCCCATCTGCTGCTCATAATCTGTGTCTCTGATTCACTTTCAGCCTCGGGCAAAACCACAACCGCAACGGGGAAGACCGGGAATAATGCAACCAGGAATATCAGGAATGACACGAGCAGAAAGCAGGTCTTCTCTGCGTAAGGCCACGGTCAAGGCTTTGTACGATTAATAAACTTAATAAACATTTAAAGTGCAATCACCTGTTCTTTAAGGCAATATTGGTTTGCCTGAAGAATGTTACACAGCACAACTTTAAACTTAAATACAGAGCTTCTGCAGGGATCGAGAGGTCACATTTAGACCTATACATAGTGCAGGAGGGCTCAAAACAGGTCTTGGTTTTAAGATCAATTTTTAAGGTCTTGGTCTTGTCTCCTTCAGCATTCTAAGAAAAAATATACTCACAATTTTGTTCATAATATTGATCAATCTTGATTTTTGTTGTTTCGATTTTGTTTAACTTTTTCATAAACAAATGAAAATGAACATAAAAAAATTTATTATGTCCCATTTATTAGATTTTTTAAAAACTTTATATCAATGTTCTTCCTCAAAATTTGACTTTTTCTTCAAACCACACATTTTTACTGAGAAAGGTTTGGTTTTCCATCTTTCGATTCAAAACCCATCACCAAAACGATTTGTTTCGATTCGATCTTGATCACTCGATTTATCAATTAATGGCCCAGCCCTATCTGAACGTGGACTTGGTCTTGTTTTGGACACCACATTTCATTACCACCATGCTCTGCTCCAGGTCATGGGCCCACCGCAGTGACCTGTCCCAGGCTCAGTTTGCCTAGACTGACCTGCCAGTCCCTACTAGGATGCACCGATCCAGCTTTTTAGTTCCGATATCGATCTCGATAATTGGCTTTAACTATCTGCCGATACTCGATATCAACAATTAAAAGGACTGAAATTGCTTCTTTTCTTATAATATAATTTCTTTGGCCATATTGTGTTATTTAACTGATGTTTATAGTGCAAGTCACAACTTAACAACTTAATCTGAATAAAATGCCCAGTATTATGAAACGTTATGGATCAACACCCCCCTGTAAAATAGACTCAAACTATGATATCGGCTGAACCGATATCATGGAGCCAATACCCGATTCAGCAAAATGCCCTGATCGGCGCCGATATCCGATCCAGGTATCGGATCGGTGCATTCCTAAGTCCCTACACGCTTTGACAGATGACTTTACCAACACGTGAGAGTCTGGCATTAGACCTCCGAGTTTCGATTTTAAGAGCGAGCTTTCCGAACGCTGAGTCAACCAATCACAGAAACTCAGATATGCTGCAGAAACAGCGACACGCTGAACTGGATGTGATCACAAATGTGTAGCGGAAGGCGCTGAAGGCTTCCAATGCAATTTGTTGCCCAAGTTTTAAAGACTTGATATGTTTCTGATTGTTGAAAACCGAAGCAAGAGCCGAAGAAATATTCTATCAGCTAAGTCCACCATAGAAATTTGGGGAGGAGTGAGATTGAATTGTCCTCATTTTGGACGACGAAGTGATTGGCTCCGACTTTGGTTCCAGACCCTTCTGCAATCTAACAGAATGTTAGAATGTTCTGGCTGGTCAGGCAAACTGTTTGCAATGGAGCACTGCACAATAGGTCATGTAGACACTGATAATTGTATAAACTTACAAAGATGGTCTTGATTTGGTCTTGTCTCAGTCCCGACTTACAAAAGTCTTGGTCTTGTCTCGGTCTTCAGTGGTTTTAATCTTGTGTCAGTCTTGGGAAGGTCTAGGTCTCAATTAGTGTGGTCTTGACTACTACACTGCCTATACACAAGTCGTCAAAAGGTATACTCAAAAGAAGTATTCTGAATCTGTATGTTCAATAAATGTATCATTTGCTTCCCAACAAATGAACTAAGGTTTTTTAAATTATCGATTGAACTATTCTGCATTGGACTTTTTAAATGAATTTTTGATCCATTAATCCATTATTGAACAAATATTTATGAACTATTGAAAAAGTCCTTTTATACTACAGGGCTAAAACTAAAACATTATTGTGACTTTATAGTAAATACAGTGACAGATACAGCAAATGAAAGATAGATATACTGTAAACGTTTAAGTAAAATCCTGATCTGGCTCAATATAAAAAGTGTCAGAGGTCAGAAAGGCTCTAAGTATTGACAGTTTAATGGACGGTCTGCGTTTTCAGCTCAATAATGTAACATGACACCACAAAGGGTTAACCTCACCCACAAACATCTACATAATTATTAGAAATAAAATTAATGAGGCTAAAACAAGAGCAGCAGACTTTATCTAATGTGTTGCTTGAAATAAGATTAAATTCCATAAATGAGACAAAGCCAACGTTTTCCCAAGTGTCAAGTCCTCTGCTTTTGCCAAACTATCAAATACAGGTTGTATTTTTTGCACTGTACATTGATTTTTATAAATAATCCTCACACAAAATGACATGAGGATGGACATGTCCCTGTTTGTTCATGTAAAATTACAAAATGAAGATTATCACGTTGTCTCAAGATCCAAATCTCAAAGTCTAAGTCATGTTCCAAGTCTTAGTCCATTTTATCAAGTCAAAATAATGGCTCAAGCCTGACTCAAGTCTTATATACAGGTCCCCATCTCTGGAAAGCAAAGATATAACAGCTCACATCCAGGTTCAAATGAAAAAGAAATGTCTACATCGGTCTACATCTGTATATCAGTCTCTTGCTCCATTGTCCACTCTACATTTGTTCAGGACTATTTACTGTCGCCGTGAAATGTTGAACTGTATCCACCTCAATGGTCCCCAATACATCAGTTTGACCGAGTCCGGGACAAATGAGAGGCCTTGTCCCACGGCTGGAGGGTTTTACCTGTTAAACGTGTTTTGGATTGATGAGGGAAACAGAAGTGCTTGGACCTTCTTGTTACACCAATCAATCAGAGTTAAAACATTTTCTACCAGAGCTTGGGAATTGCAAGTTGTGACTTGGACTTGAGTCGGACTTAAGTCACTATTTAGATGACTTGAGTCTTGGGCAGTGGCGCAGTGGTTAGCACTCTGGCCTCATAGCAAGAAAGTCAGTCTGGTTTTAGAGTAAAGTACTACCGAGACAGCTTTGACAAAGATTTTAAATGATTTTAGACAAAATTAAGACTGTAAACAGGTGACAGTGTTGGTTCAACTGGATCTAAGTGCTGCCTTCGATACAGTACACCACACTATTCTTTTACACAGACTCAAACACCTGGTTGGCCTCTCTGGTACTGTGCACAAATGGTTTACGTCCTACCTCACAAACAGATCTTTTATGGTTAGTTTAGATACCTGCTCCTCTCAGGTTCATAAAATTACTTGTGGTGTGCCTCAGGGTTCCATTTTAGGTCCTGTGCTTTTTAACCTGTACATGCTCCCTCTTGGTGGTGTCATCAGGAGACATGGAATCAACTTCCACAGTTATGCAGACGATACACAGCTTTACATCTCCATGTCTCCTGATGACACCAGGCCAATGGATGCTCTTTTTAACTGCATTTTAGACATCAAATTCTGGATGGCAGAAAACTTTCTCCAGCTTAACCAGGACATGTCACTCTAAGCATTTAGAGTATTTATTGGAAAGCACAAAGTTAACTAATTTACAACTAAAAAAGTCAGCTACCCCAACTTGGGCTAACACTTGTGACTTGACTTTAGCTTGGAGCTCTGTGACCTGAGACGACTTGATGCATCTCCTCAACAAAATAAACAGTGTATGTATTTACTACGGTTTCCTCCCACCTCCAAAAACATGCATGTTTAGGTTAATTGGGCATCACTGTAAATTTCCCTTAGTGAATGACTGAGAGAGTGAATGTTTGTCTGTCTAACCCTGCGACAAGTTGGCCACTGTCCAGGGTGTTCCCCCGCCTAAGGCCCAAAGTTACTGGGATAGGCTCCAGTCACCCGCGACCCCTAACGGGATTAAGCGGTAGAAAATGAATGAATGAATGTATTTAGCAAACTGGAACATGTCCCTCGTCACTTCTACACTTGTGACAGAAATTTACTAGATAGGATTAGTATAATTGCAAATATACAAGCTGTATTTTCAGTAATTTGATATAAAGTCTTGAAACTAAAAGCAGAAGACTTGGACTTGACTTGTAAAACACGGACTTGGGACTTGAAGCCAAACACTTGCAAAACAATTTCTTGGTCCCGCCTCCTGCTTGGACTGTTTTATATTGATCCTATTTAAATATTCATTAATTAAATGTAATTTCCAGCTACATAATGCATTTATCTGAGGTCAACATTCACATTAATATTGCAAATTCATCCCATTTGTTTCTAAAATCCCTCCAAATTTCCCACATTTCTCTCCATCTCTGTCTCTTTCTCTCTCCCTCTCTGCTTCTCTCTCTCTTTTATAGCCTTCTAAGTCCATTTGTATCGACTGTATCTGTGTCTCCATTAAGTTGCTTTCTATTAGAGCTCGTATAATCAAATGTGTTGTCGTGAAACAAAGCCACAGTGAGGCAGAGCAGACTTCTCTCCTGACAGAACCACATTTTACAATAATAGTACATTACATTCACGAGAAGCACTGTAATTTAACTGCGATTACGCCCGGGGATAAAAATAGTCTGTTTTGAGGTTTCCTTTTTGCAATTTTGTGCAGTCATTTTGAAAAGATGGCTTTATCAAAACAAGCACTTTTTCTGTAAATACAAAAGAAACACTGGCAAAATGAGATGGATTTGTTGTAAAATAAGACTTTAAACTTACTAAACTTGATTTGTAATAGTGTGGTAGTTTAAATTAAAGAAGAATTACACATTTGTACCTTATTAAACATCTTTATAAGTGCCTGCAATTGTGAATTAAGTAAATAAAGAAGGTGCTAAATAGCTAATAATACTTAGGCTAGTTCTGCATTAGCGTCTGTTAAACTTTAGCTCAGATGCTAATAGGTGGGTTTCACATTCTAGAATTCTTGGCAGTTATAAGCCAGGTGGAGGGCAAGAGGCACTTTTTCCTATTAATAACATTGGACTTTGCCATGGAATAATTCAAAAAGTATTTTGCTAATTTAAAAAGTGGCAATTTCTAGGATGACTAGACCCATTACTCGTTTGCATTGCAAAAATAAATTGCATTTAAACAATATTTATTTTAGCTGCCCTCCACCTCATTGAAATAACATTGGCCAGTAGAATGTTGTGATGTCACGTGAAACCCACCTATTGCAGTATATCTTAAATAAAACAACAAAAGGCTCACACACTCAACTATGAATTTTGAACAAGATTTTGACCTAAACGTAGTTGACATTTTGGTGTTAGTCCAAACCCTCTAGACCAGGGGTCGGCAACCTTTAATGTTCAAAGAGCCATATTGGACCAAAAAAAACAAAAACTAAATCTGCCTGGAGCCGCAATAAATGTAAAGCCTTATATAAGCCTTACAATGAATGCAGCACATTGCTGTAGGTGTCTATTAGCTTTATCAACCTGTTATCAAAATGATAAGTCGCCTACAAATGCAAAATGAGCTTTCATGATTACTATATTGCAACAACTCGCTCTGAAGTGTAAGTGCACAAGCCAAAATACACATATTAGGTGAAAAAAACCATGTATAAATCGCACCGGACAACCAGTGGCACTTTTTGCGGGAAATTAATTACATAGTTCGACACGACGAACAGACACGGGACACGTTTTTCCATCTCGCTCCTGTTCAAGCTTTTTTGACACGGATCTTGCACAGAGGCCAAGGAACGCTGACATGAGACAAAACTACAAGATACAGATCAAAACATGACTAAACTCTACATAAAACAGCTTTTATATATCACTAAATCATCTGCAATAAGTAGCAGCCTATTGTGTCCATTTGACGTTCAATGCGCGATGTGAGTGTAGCCTCTTACCTGAGACGAAGTTCCACACATGTCTTTCCGCTAAATCCAGCTGATTTTGCGCAAACTCCGCGTGGTATTTCCGTGTCTTCATGCATAAAATACAGTCTTTCATTCATTCTTCGGTAAAGTTTTCCCCGCGCTGCTTCTGCTGTTGATCTGCGAGTTCACCGTCTTTGAACCGCTTTCAAAGGCTTTCAACGCTTTATTATCTCCCGGGTTGCAATAAAACTGCTGCATTTGCAATGAAAGCAAATTATTCGGTCCAAAAACTGTTGAATCCTGTGTTCTATCGTTCTGTTTCCCTTTTGGATCCATGGCTCTGACGCACCTGCCGTTTGGTTTGTTTACAACAGCAGCTAACAGCGCGCAGCACTGAAGGAAACACGTGTCGCGCGGCTATGACGCGATCTTTGTTGACAGAAATGTTGAAATTAAATATTTATTCTGCACATTTTTACAGCATCAGAAAACTTAAAGAGTTTGACATATTTTCCTCCTACGAAAATTCTATTAAAACAATAAGTTATTCACACAATTTTTTACTTTCATTATTTTTGAACGAGCCCCAAAGAGCCACAAGGGGGGCGCTAAAGAGCCGCATGCGGCTCTAGAGCCGCAGGTTGCCGACCCCTGCTCTAGACTATTCACAACTTGATGTTTTTTCATCGGCTATGTTTTGCTGGCTAATGCTAACAGCTAATGCTAAGTCCCTCTTAGTTGCTAGGTAACAGACAGCAAGAGCACCAAACTAAACGTTTACAGAGACAGACTTCAGCTTGTTTTGTTTGTTTGTTCTTGTTCATCAGTTAGCGTTTAGCTCAGATGCTAATTACTACAGTATCTTAAATAAAACACCAAAAGTCTCAATGAACTCAACTATGAGTTTGAACAAGACTTTGACGTAAATGTGACTGACATTTTGGTGCCAGGCCAAACCCTCTGGATTATCTAAATTTTTATATTTTAATGAATTTTTAAAGATTTTTTGCTAATGCTAATGACTAATGCTAAATCTCTCAAATCACGCTGGGCTAGCTTGTTTGCTGAAGTGATAAAAAGCACGAGCACCAAATCAAATGACCACAGTGATGCTTACATCTATAGTGGGAGATCTAATGAGTTAAATTAATGACAAGAGAAATGCAGGTTCTGTTGCCAAGACTGTTGCGTCGATAGGTTGTGTTCACGTTGTAAAATATCATGATGTTAAGTTAAGATGCTGGTCAAGACTCTTTGTCATGAAATAGCCCAGAAAGCCTAAAAGGTCAGATCACACAATATCAATTTTTGACTTTATTACAATAAAAAAGTTATAAATCAATGTTAGATTTAAATGCCAAACATCTATATTAAATATTAATAACTTGTTGTGAAAGTAACCAATCACAGGGAGCTAGTGATGCACCAATCCAACCCATGAAATTTTGCTGTATTATGTAGGGCTGTGCAATTAATCTGAATTAAATTTCAATTACAATTATGGCTGTAATGTTAACAAAAAATGTGTAAGTGTGGGTATGGACTGTAACTTATACTTCTGTTCATAAGTGCTGTTTATGTCCTCAAAATGGAAAATGGGTGGTTTCTTTACAAGCTGTTGAATACATTTACATTTATTTCCAGCTCCAGTTTCATTAATCTATGGTTATGAAATGAATTCAACCCAGTACGCATTTACTGGCTGACAATATTCACTTAAGTTGTTGAGTTATGATTTGTACAATAGCATACAGTTAAAGACAAAACGGCAATTTAAAAAGTCCCGTTTCTTATTGGTTTGAATGAATAATAAGGCACAGGTCCCTAATAATGCAATCCAGACTAGGCAATGTGGATGAAGTGTCTTGCCTAAGGACACAACAACAGGTTCTACTTCTAATCGTCTTCTGAGGTTCCATCGGTCTCCCATCCAAACACTGTCCAGGCCCGACCTGCTTAGCTTCTGAGATCTGACAAACTAATATGGCCGATTCCTAGTTACTATATGTTGCCATGGCTATGCTCTCCCTGGTCAATAACTCAATGGGAACAGTGACACAGTCCATCTTTAAAAACTAAAGGCCCAATCATTGTCCTGTTGTCAGAAATCTCCTGCTAAGCCCCCAAAATTGAACCTGTTAATCATATTTTTCTACAATCTGTTATTTCCTCTGTGTCCGAGTCATTTCCTTTGTGAATCGATAGTTTGTCTGACAGGATTGCTCTGCTTCGGCCGTACTTCCTGATCATCACGCCTCATAAACGGCCTCGGTAACAGGTGAAATGACCCGTTTTTACAGCCCCATCATGGCCGCCGTCTGAGCGCTTATCACCCAGCTCCGAGTGCCACGCCGTTGTATCGGAAATATTTGGTTGTTAATAATGTACACGCGTTACAACGAGCCTGTTCTGTGGGTTTTACTCACGACAAATTCCTTAACAATCATCGTAACACGGTCAGTGAGGATTTCAATGTTAATGTTGTTGTGCGTTATTTTGAATCACTGCACAGGTAGTTCCGGCAACAGTTAATCACGTTCTATATCACTTCACTGGCCGTTATATTACTATATTAGCCACACCATATTAGCTTTACCTAAAACTAAAATAACTAAAATCCCTCACACAAAAAACGAATTCTAAACAGATTGAAATAGGCTGCTATATTTGTGGAACTGATCTTTTGACAAATAGTGAACTTTGGGTTGGAGGTGCGCAACAAGCTATAATTTTTTGGGGCTCTAACAACTAAATATGATTATTCGACAATAATAATAATTATTTTTTTTGATAATCGTAATGATTAACAGGACACATATTGTTCTATCACATTTTTGTAGCTAAAAAAAAAACAAAAAAAAAACATTACATTATTAAACAAATGTAAAAAAAACAAAAGTCCTCTCCACTTCCTTCATCATCCTCTCTTGGATTGGCTGTCCCTGTCCTGCTAGATGAATTGTTTCCCTCAGCTGATGGAATCTGGCTCCACTGACTTAAAGTGTCTTTGACAGGTTGAACAACTCATTTCACTAAAACAAAGTTAAGTTCATTATATTTAAGATTTCACTAAAGTTCATTTCACTTTAGCCATTTGTTTTGGATTACAAATGTACTTCCTGTTCATAGATGATGACATCATGGGAAGTTGCTTAGTGACCATATTATAAGTTGAGCTTAAACTCTTCTAATGTGGCAGGCTTTTACTTCTTAATGCTTTTAAATACCCCACAACAAACTCATTCATTTTTTTTTCTACCGCTTAATCCGTTAGGGTCACGGGTGACTGGAGCCTATCCCAGTGACTTTGGGCCTTAGGCGGGGAACACCCTGGACAGTGGCCAACTTGTCGCAGGGTTAGACAGACAAACATTCACTCTCTCATTCACTCACTAAGGGAAATTTACAGTGATGCCCAATTAACCTAAACATGCATGTTTTTGGAGGTGGGAGGAAACCGGAGAAAACCCACGGTGACACGGGGAGAACATGCAAACTCCACCAGAGAGATCGTGAGATGTTGATATGGTCCGACCCGGGAGTCGAACCCACGACCTCCTTATTGGGAAGCCAGAGCTCTAACCACTCTGCTACCGTGCTTTTTGTGTGAGGTTATTTAGTTTTACTAAACTTCTTGTTCAACTTTTCCTCACAAACTTGTTCTTGACTCATGCCAATCATTTATATTTACAAGTATTAATCTACAAAATGTAATTAAAATAGGAAAATCTGTAAAAAACAATAATAATAATAAAAATATTAATAATAGTAATCTGTCAAATACTTTATCACAGGTGCACTTTGTAACTTTTTGTCCCAAAATAGACTTAAACAAAAGCATGTTTTTGCCATTTAAATTTTGTTGTTGCACTAAATAAATAATAATGTATTTTAAACAGGCTTGCATGACTGCAATATGAACTGATATTTGCCCTGTAACGGACCCGCTCATGTTTGTTAAATTCTCCTTATTCTGCCCCGCCCACTTTTGTTGGCACCGCACTTCCTGTTTAGCTTTGTTAAAGTTTTTCAGGTATAAATTAGTAAACTTGTGTTTTTTACTAAAAGTTTCACTTTGTACAAAAATGAGACCACTGTCTGAATTCAATAATAATAGATTTTAGTTCCCATCAGGAGCCGCTCTGATTGGCTGAGCTTGGGTGGTCCTCACCAGTTTCACTTTGTTGTTTGTAAGACGTGGTTTTTAAGCCATACATTAATACTGTTGATATTAACCATGTGTCGAAGGATTTAGGAGAGGAAGTTAATTGTGTTTGCAGTGTGAAAATCTCCTACCACAGCTTTAAGATAGCAAACATGTTAGTGGGCGGGGCAGAATAAGGTGAATAGAAAAGTTGTTACTGTAGCTTTATTTTTTCACATTTAAGGCATAAAATGTATTAGGACACATTCAGAATGTCCCAGAGTATGGTTTTAAATTCTAGCTAAATGTGTAGTTGATGTTTCACAAAGTTACACAGTTCATCTTTACATTTTGAATTGCTTTGAATGTGTGTAAGTCTTGGTCACATCTACAGCCTGTACGTCCAGTGGATCTTTCCTTCACTTTTCACACCAAACACCACCTAAAGTGAAGGACTTTCTTTGGCTGTTAAACTGTGTATATTGTGTTTAAACAGCACGGCCTAATATTACGAGTCATTTTTGAGTTTCAGGTCGAATCAGTGACAAACCTCCTGTTAGCACTGGAGCATCAGCTGCTGAGAAAACTCTGTTATAACAAGGTTAAAAACTCAAAATTTACATAAGATCTCCTTTACATTTAACTGCAACTCCAATATATTCCACAAGCAAGAGAAGCAGTTAAAACAAGGCTAAAACAACAGCTGTAGCTTCAAAGTTGTGCCAATAAAGGGATGGAAAATAGTCACATTGATGTAGTGAAGGTGTGCAGAGTCTAAAAACACACAGAAGCCTTTACTTAATGACATCACAAGGTGGAACAAAGTGTTTTCAGGCTGAGAGTGAAGCTTAATCTGAATATTCTGTATTTTTGTGGTAAAACAAGTGTGAATGAAACAAGACGCAAGTCCAAGTGTGTTTTTGACGAATGAGCAACATTAAAAAAAGAACAAATTGTGTATAATAGATCCTTTAATTAACATCCCTGCTACAGCAAACACTATTATATATTTTTATCCTTCTACAGGGTAAATAATGACTTAAATTTCAGCTCTAATGGCACAATCACAAATCTGCTTTCTGCACAAACAACATCCAAATGCAATCTTCCAAATGATGAACTGTGATTTGGGCGTGTCAGTTTTAAAACCGAAGCCCTTATATGGCATTGTTACCCACAGCAAACACATGGCTGATTTCTATTATTCATGTCAGTCGGCTGAGTAATTATCCGCCCTATATTTTTGTGTTGGAGCGGGCTTTCTGTGCGCGGAGCTCCAGGTGCAGCAGCTCATGCATAAGAAATGGAAAAAACAACATCCTATCTGCACATATGTCGCTTATTTCTGCTCCAAACCACGATTTTCGACACTGGCTTGACAGAAATCTCACAGAAAACCAGGATAAACGTCAATATTTGTCAATTATTTCGATGCAAAACTGTGCTTTTTGCTTGTTTTTGCACAGACGGGAGAGAAAAAAAAAAAGGGTGTAAACCGGAATCCAGCTTGAATCATGTCTAGCACTTCCAGCGACGCGATTGGCCGACGCCGTTTTTCTGCTTTAAAAAACAAGCAGACCCGCCTATCGCAAATCACCCAGAGATACACGGCCTGTTTCCATGGCTACAGCAATAAAAAGACGTAATTTTGACAGCCCAAACCCGAACATTCGTCGCGAAAGCATCGACAGTCGCAGAGACGGTTCGAAAGATTGATAGATTGTTGGCGTAGAGCGAAGATGTGTGTTTTTCTTTCGGTGGAAGGTGCGGCGGAGAAAAAATGGACACGCCCATTTGCCCGATGACAATAACAACAAATATAAGGCCCCGGCTTCGAAATATGATATTTTTAGCTTGTTTATGACTGGTAAATTATTCAAAATGGTCAGATATTTGAGTGAGAATGCAAAGATGTGTGATTGTTTGAGCGATTCGCGAAAAGATTGACGAGATTCGGCGTCAAACTGGAGAAACAGATTTGCAGAAATGATGGATTGTGATTGAAAAAATGTCACAACAGCAAGAAATAGAAGTAGAAATGATGCGTGTATTGGGTTTTTTGTTAAGGAGAGAGGTAAAAACGGCAGCTAGGGTGTGAGAAAAAATGTGTGCGTCAAGATTTTGATTCGGGAAAATGTGCAGAAGTGGGGTTTGACGCAAAATTAATCGAAAGAGAAAGAAAGAGAGATGTGGAAGCCGAAAGGAGGAAAGCCAACGCGTTCAGACAAGCGTGAAGCATCGACAATGGATTCGGTAACAAAGAAAGGTCTGGCGAACACCCCCTTTCTCTCCCTCCCCCGTTTTTTTTTTTTTTCCCAATCCTAATTCGGCTCTTGCAAACGACTCGCGTGTTTATTCTCGCTATTATTCTGCGTGTTTTTCTTTTCCCCATTTTCTCCACTCCCTCCCTCTGCTTCTTCTTCTTCTTCATCTAAGTCTCCCTCTTCTCTTCTCTCCTCTTCTCCTCTCCCTCTCCTCCTCCCCCCTACCACTCCCACCTTCCTTTTCATACACCCAGCTGTCCGTCCATATGTCCGACCGCTCCAAAACAACACAAGGAGCCCCTTTTAATACCTAGCGACAATAACCCCCCAACTGTGCGCTGCATTTCTGTTCCTTTTTCCCCATTTTCGCGACATCAAAATCGACCCAAATCTCAGTCACAACCAAAACGCAAGCACGACACAATCAAACGCAAACGCTAAATTAAACAAAAATCTAAATAGCTGACAGAAAAGATTGGGTTTGGAAGCTTAAATCGTGCGCACAAACAAAGGACGCATCTCCATGACAGCGTTCGGAGACACGGCTGCACAGAACAATGGCAAAATGGTTGATCCTATGCAAACGACTACATAGATTTGCAGTTTTTTTTTTTGCAGCGGTGAAATGCTTAAAAACGATCGTACCTTTCTGGCTTTGGGAGTCGTCCATGTTTTCCTCCATAGCTGGGCCGGGTTATAGGTTAGTTTTCCTCTTTTGTGTGGAGGTTGAGGGTGTGATTCCTTCCTTGCTAGCGCCGGGCTCGTTCTGGTGATGTGGGAGGCGGTAGAATATTGAGTGGATTTTTTTTTTTTTTCTCCTGCGGATGATGATGGAGGTCTAGGGAAGTCCTGCCTCTCTCTCTCTCCTCTTCTCTTCTCTCACTGTCGATCGTCCACAGATCTGAGCAGAACAAACAAAACACATTTAGGATTTATTTGTGAATGTAATTGTATAGATTTTGTGCAATTAGATGCATTGAGCCTATGATTTATTACATTGTTGATGGTTTTTATGCAGATTTTACATGTTTATTTACACATATCTTCATAATAATTAGGGTTGTCACAAACAGTCAACTAGTTATTATTTCTGTTGTACATAAAGATTTTGTTAAATAAGTGCTTGCAACGCAATGTAAAATCTTTGCTGTCGTTTACACACATACATAAGACAAAAAATGTGTTACGGGTTTTTTATCATGTCATGTTTTAATGCAAAAATAAGGCGTTGTGAAAAACTGCACATTGTATACTACACGGTCAGCAAAATTTTTGAAATAATTTTGTTGGCATAAAAGATTATAAGAATTAGAAGAAAGGTTATAACAAAGGGAATTTTAAATTTTCTATCTACCCTCTTATTTTGATTAAAATGGATTTGACCCGAAAATGTTCATTAAAAAAATCTAACTTTGATGCTTTTTAGGATTAAAGCAGACCTCGGCAAACTGCGGCCCGGGGGCCAGGTGCGGCCCTCGGACTGTTTTAATCTGGCCCTCGGAACGCTTCTGAGAATAAGTGTTACTCTTAAAATGTGTTTTATTTGATTGATTTAGCTGTGGAGCATGTGTCTTTGCTTGATGCCAAATATTTATCATAATAAATGATCAAAATAATACATTAAAAAGCCTATTTAACAAAAAATGTACTTACAATAACGATAATTTATCACACCAATGACCGAATTTCAGCCCTCCACCACTTGTCCGGATTCTTATCTAATTGCCCACCCCTGGATTAAAGCATAAAAACTCAGTCTTAGAAATAGTAATCTTTCTGCAAAAACTTTACAAATTTTACTAAATTCAAGTCTGTAAAGTTTGATGTTTGTAGGAGCGACTGATGTTGCAGATCCCATAAATAAAAATGCATTTTGAGAGATTGCTGTTAAAGTTATAATGTTGCATGGATGAAGTGGATTACAGTCAATAAAACACATTTTTAGGAAAAAGGATCGAGTTGTTTCCACGTGAAAGACAAACAAAAGTGACAAGACACTTTTGTCAGACTGTAATGTCTGTGTCATTTATGTGGTATTTGATTCATGTTTATAATGTTTGCTAGGTAACAGTAGTGGAATTACCTCATGTTGTCATGTTTACAAAAGGAATTATAAAACTTATCAAAACAAACAAACAACCAACGTGTTTAGTGAAATCTAAAATATAATCATGTTCACTGTGTTTTACTAAAAAATGTTGTTTAATACATACTCATACGTCATACTATAATGACTTATAATTTTCTATATTGTTGTTAAAAAGATGACATTATTTTTTTTTTTGTGGCAAATTTCACATTTATCTTCAAGATTATTTTGGTTATCACAAAATATATATTTTTCTGTTAACTAGTCAGTGAATAGTTCTGTTGTGCATAAAGATAAAATTAACAGAAAGATTGAATTAACATTTAAAGTTGCACCGTGTAACTTTTTGGAGGTGAAAAGTCAACTACACATTTCAGTAGAAATAGAAAGTTAAAATCAAACTTTGGGACATTCTTAATTAAGATAAATAGGTTTTATGCCACAATGTGAAAAATACAAATTAACCACTTTTCCATGGAAACAAACAGGAAGAGGACCAAAGAGTCATTTTTTATTGTTTATTTAGTGCAACAAAGAAATCTACATGATATTAACATGCTTTTATACACGTCTATTTTTGGTCAAAAAGTTACACATTGCACCTTTAAAGTTGCTTGATTCTAGGACTTAAACCTAATTTCCACCAGTTTGACTAATTTAACCTCAGTTTATTATAGAGACATAGATTATTGTCTTAGTTTCAAAGTGTTTTGAACTGATTTCAAGACATTGCTTCTTATTTCAAGCCTAATTATTTGCCAATGGGTCAAGAACACTGTTTCTGGCTTTCCCCCCTATTTTAAGCCAAATTCTCTTATAACCAGTAAAGTCTTAAAACCAGTGAAATATTCTACATTACATAAGCAATTACACTTAAATATAGATATTACAAAGACCTATAAAAGTCTTGGTCTTGACTACTACACAACAGTTTTAGATTACCCAGCAGATTACCTCATATTACTCTCTCTAAAGTGTAACTGAGTCACTATGAGCTAATCAATGATTGCTGATTATTTTAGATTTCTTAATTATGGACCTTAATTTAACCAGGAGAGTTTCTTTTTAGGGGAATCCTTAAGGAGAGGGAAAGACATGGACTCGTCTTAGTGGTGAAGAAAACTGGAAGACTTGGAGAAAACCTACACAGACACAAGGAGAACATGCAAACTCCACATAGAAAGGCAACAATCTAGACACACAGTACTTCCCTGTGGTTGATGGAAGCTCAGGCTGGTCCTTCACACTCTTCCTCGTCACAAACCTGCAAGAATCAAATACAAACGTCTTATTGTAACTTTCTGAAGATGAAAATGTCGTTCACAAAAAGTTTTATGTCAGATTAACTGTTACTCTCTTTCTTCCTACTCTCCCCATCCAACCCCCACTCTCTCCGCCCTTTTTTCCTTTCTCTTTTTCTCTCGCTTGCTTTTTCTGTCTTTCTTCTGTCTCTCCTTCTTTCTCCCTCTCTCTCTTTGTCTGTCTTTGTTCTCTTCCTTTCGCCTTATGTATCTCTCCCTGCCTCTCTTCTCTCTCTTTATTTCTCTCCTTGTCCATCTCCCCTCTGTTTCTCTATCTTTCTCTCTCTCTTTCTTTCCACCGTCCCCTCTCTCCTCTCTCTCTCTTCCCCTCTAGTGAATGAACGAGAGAGTAAATGTCATCTGTGTCTGTCTCTCTGTGTTAACCCTGTGATGAGTTGGCCACTGTCCAGGGTGTTCCCCCGCCTGAGGCCCAAAGTCACTGGCACCAGTCCTTATTACTTTTAGGTAATTAAATATCAGATCAATAATATGTGCTTTTTACACCACAATTTTTAGACTGAAAATTAAAATTTATTTTTCTGTAGGTTTAAAGGGTATTTCACACCAACACAATCCCCAGTCGCTGTCGATAGGGTGGAGCAACGCAGGGTCTGTTCACGTCTCTATGGGCGCACCGATGTGAAAGAACATTCAGACAAACACGATCCAAACAGCCAACAGTCGCCAAACAAATGCAGAGTGAGCATGCGCGTGATGTAACGCTTGACGAAAATGACGAAACATAAGTTGCACGCGAGTAGTAGTTGTCAAACTTGGACGGCAAACAGATGTTTCTAGTCTTACCTCACGGATTAAGATCAACTCGTATTTCCCTCCACAGTCCAGCCTTCGTACTGCGCTCGCCGTAACTCCCCCGTGTTTTCCTCGATCCAAATAGTAGCCATTCTCCTTCGTAGTTACGTCCCGTTTGACCCCGTGTAAATAACAACAATCCATGCTCGGCTACTGTTTTTCCGTAAGCGTCTTTTTCGGTTTTCCGCACTATATTCCTGCGCACTGGTTCGCTGGTTCTCCTGTGGCTACGGGCCAATCAAACAGCTGCATTTGCGGCAACTGGCGACACCGACTCTACCTGCGAGTCTTCAAAAACCCGCCTCCATGACTTGCTCCGCGCTCCTCTGACCCTCGACAAACCCATTTACACCAAACACACGTGAGCCGCCTGTCGGCAAAAGTTGCCAAACTGGTTCAGACGGGCGACCCTCGGCTTGGTGTGAAAGACCCTTAAGAGTTGAAAGAGTCATGGTGACAATGTGGCAAAAAATATAAAGATTTCTCTCCCTCGCTTATATCACTTATAAAATCACTAATCGCCGTCTAAGTTTTTAAATCATTCAAATAGATCCAGGAATCACAGTTAAAGTCTTCAAACCGAGACTGACGCTGACATCTCATTAAAGTTGGGGTAGCTAACTGTTTTAGTTGTAAATAAGTCAACTTTGTGTTTTCCACCAAAAAGTCTATGATAAATGCAGAACTTTGTGAAAAAATGAGCCCACTGAGCACTCTCTGAATATTAAAGGATTTTAGTTCTAATCCAGAGCAGAATGCAGCGTTCTGATTGGCTGAGCTTGGGCGGTCCTGTCCAATTTCACTTTAAAAGGGAAAAAAATAGGGTTTTAAGTCAAAATTGCAACCAATACTTAATACATATTGATATTAACAATGTGTTGAAGGATTTATGAGAGAACCTACATTGTGTTTGTAGTGTGAAAATCACCTACTCCACCTTTAAATATGACCGCGGAGAATCAGCGCTGTCTGTGATGTTTACTTCTTTTTCTTCCCACAGTGTATAGTGAGCAGTCTGCTGGTTTTAACCAGGACTATCCAGAACTGGACCAGGTTTTCATCAGGACTGAAACAGGATTAACCCAGGACAAAACTAGAATCCTCCATCAGTGAAAAAGACACATTAGCTTGCATATATATAAATACCTGTTCAGCCTAAACAAGATGAAATAACATTCTGATCCTAAACACTTCTAAACTGATGAACACTGGTGTTATATTTGTCTAATTGGCTTTACATTTTATTAATTGAACTATAAATAGATTCATTTGTTTCTACCGCTTAATCCCGTTAGGGGTCGCGGGTGACTGGAGCCTATCCCAGTGACTTTGGGCCTTAGGCGGGGAACACCCTGGACAGTCGCCAACTCGTCGCAGAGTTAGACAGACAACCATTCACTCTCTCATTCACTCACTAAGGTAAATTTACAGTGATGCCCAATTAACCTAAACATGCATGTTTTTGGAGGTGGGAGGAAACCGGAGAAAACCCACAGTGACACGGGGAGAACATGCAAACTCCACCCAGAGAGATCGTGAGATGTTGATATGGTCCGACCCGGGAATCGAACCCACGACCTCCTTATTGGGAAGCCAGAGCTCTAACCACTTGGCTACCGTGCACCACACTATAAATAGACATTTTATTTAAATATACGTAATTTGGTGCTAAAATTATGATCAAAGCCAAAATATCACAGACAGATATTTCTGGAAATTTGCAGACTTAATTAAGTTTGCAAATCTCAAAAAAGTTTGAGAAGCACTGGGTTAGACTGATTTATCTGATCAAAAATGAATACAATTGTCTTATGGCGACTACTACACTTAAGGTTTTAATACAATCTGTGTAAAATAGTTTACTTTTTACATTGGTCCACTGTGTAACTTTTAGGAGGTGAAAATTCGATTAGACAATTTATTCATTCATTTTCTACAATTTTAGGGGTCGTGGGTGACTGGAGCCTATCCCAGTGACTTTGGGCCTTAGGCGGTTGACACTCTGGACAGTGGCCAACTCGTCGCAGGGTTAGAGACAGTGATGGGCAAAATGAACGACACTATCGCGAAAATGGCCAAACACTTTTACTTAGAGCTGGTGTCTTGGACCCAAATCACAATTTCAATTTTATCACAATTCTTGCAGACCGTTTATTTTCCTTTAGTCTTTGAGGTAAACACAATTCACTATCAACAGCTAAATCCAGCTGTCAAAATCTGACAACTTGGGAAATAAAATTAATATTTCTGCACTTCAGTTCATTCATTTGCAAAGATTAAACATTTGTCTGACAATAGGTTGTACAGAGTTAATCAGATATCTTGTTCACCATCTAGATTTATGACGTCATTGCATTGTACAACGTGAACGCAACCCATTGACGTCATGATCGTTTGAATATCGTTATTATCAAGATATGCCCAAAAAATATTAAGACATTCATTTTTTGTCAACATCGCCCAGTCCTACTCTAACCACTCTGCTACTGTGCACTCCATTGGACAATTTAGTAGAAACAGAAGGTTAACACCATTCTTTAGAACATTGTATTGTAAAAGTATTCATTGAGTTATGTCATACATCTGTGAATAAATATAACTAAAAGAACAACTTTTCTATGGAAACAAACACACACACACAAAAAAAAACTCTCTTCTAGGTCAAATAACTGTTCAGTTTGTGTCAACTCAAGCTCATCCAAATGACAAAAAAAAAAAGGCTTTTATTCAAGTCTATTATTGGTCTAAATGTTACACAGTGCACCTTTAAGTAGATTTATGTAGTACTTTTACTTTTACTTGAGTTTAGCCCCTGTAGCTGTAGCTTTAAGGTACATAAGACAGCAAAACTTCATCCATCACTGTTCGAGACTAGACTAAATTGCATTACATGTGCCATTAATTGCGTAAAACAAGTGTCTGCTTCGTCAAACTCGTTGAAAAGTCTTTAATAAGCAAACTTTGCACATTCACATATAAACATACAAAATGCAAACTTACCTTTTTCGGTTTGTTCTTGTAGAGTTTTACAGCAAAACAGAACTTTTACGTGCAAAAAGTGAGAAAACAATCTCGTTCAAACACGTTTGGAGCAGAAAATCATTGCATCATTTCAAAATCTTTGCACAAAAGATGAAATTTGACGCGTGGCGGTGTCGAAATCTGCATCAAACCTTTTACACATGAGATCAGAAACTAAAACATCTGCGTCAACAGGACAGAGAAGACGTGGAGCTCGTGCATCCTCTGCTGGACACTGAGGACAACTTCATCTGTTCTGTGGAATTTACACAGTCTGTGGTTCAGGGCGGGTCCAGACTGTTTTACTCACGCAAACGCACAGCTTCATGGAGCAGTGGTTTATTTATTGGAATAATTGTATTTATTTTAAAACATCATGACATTCAGATATGTTTATGGTGTAAATGCAGCACGAGTTTCATTGAGACTAAATGTGACCAGTTTGAACCAGTAGAGGGCAGTTTGTCCGTGTCTCTGCAGTAAACTGATGCTTAGACTGGTTTTCTCTTTACAGAAGTGTGTGGCCCTGATAAGAGCCGTTGTCCTGGCCGTGTCCCGGGTTTATTTGACCCTCTCGGTCTTCTTGGGCAGCAGCACGACCTGGATGTTGGGCTGAACTCCGCCCTGAGCGATGTTCACGCCGCCCCGCAGCTTGTTGACGCACGGCCAGCTGCAGGTGGCGCGGGATGATCCGGGTCTTTTTGTTGTCCCGTGCCGCGTTAGCTCCAAGATCTCAGCGGTCAGATATCGAGAACGGCCGCCAGATACACCGGAGACACGGGGCGCGTGACGACCGGGACTCTTTGGCCCACAGAAACAAAGAGAAAGTGTCAGCAGTCACCTTCAGTCTCTCTCCCTGAAACCTTCAAGTCAGGTTAGAAATCTGGGGGTAATAATGGACTCAGACTTAAACATTTACAGCCACATTAAGTCAATAACATCAGCAGCTTTTTACCATCTAAAAAAACATTGCCAAAATTAAGTATTAAGTATTAAGTATAGTGTCAAAGCCTGACCTGGAGAGACTTATCCATGCATTTGTCTCCAGTAGTTAGACTATTGTAACGGCCTTCTCACCGGCCTATCCAAACAGGCTGTAAAACAGCTGCAGTACATCCAGAATGCTGCTGCTCGAGTCCTGACCAGAACCAGGAAGTACGATCACATTAGTCCTGTGCTTAGGTCTTTGCACTGGCTTCCAGTGGCTCAGAGAATAGACTTTAAAACAGCTCTGCTTGTGTTTAAGTCTCTCCATGGACTAGCACCAAAGTACATCTCTGACATGTTAGTGCGTTATGAACCATCTCACACTCTGAGGTCCTCAGGGACCGGCCTCCTGCTGGTGCCCAGAGTCAGGACTAAACATGGAGAATCAGCGTTTCAGTTTTATGCAGCTAAAATCTGGAACAGTCTTCCAGATGATGTAAGACAGGCCTCCATTGTGACAATGTTTAAATGAACCTTTGGTCACTTTGTTTCTGAATCAGGACTAAAGCCTCTGAGTTGCAAAGTCAAATGTGAGAAAACACACAAAAACATTTGAGGAATATGTGAGAGTTTTGATGGTAAAACTTGCTTTGAGGGGAAAATTTAACAGTTTTGATTGTAAAACTTCGTTTAGCTTGGACCGAAACATAGTTTTGAAAGGCTAAAGCTTTGTTTAGGATTCTGTGTTAGCTGTTTTGCAGATTGACGTTTAGAATGGACAAGTGTGTCAAAGCCATTGAGAAAAACTATAATATGATCTTAATCAGTCATTTTCTATCAGAGGGAACTCAAGTGCAAACATCAAAAGCTCTTTATTCTTTGCTCTGGTGAGTGAGTTTGTGATGTGTGAGGGAAACAGAAATGCATTTACGAAGTTGTATATAGTTTTATTTAAACTTTAAACAAACGCTAGAGCTGCTTTCTCTGTGGCTCTGTTGGACCTGACTGTTTTTGAGCACAAGAAGTGTCCAACTGGAATCTCCTCCTCTTTGCTACAGTCACCCGCTCTTGTCTGCAATCCAGGCAGAGATTTTCACATCTTAAACACACCAATTATAATAACTCAATAACCCCCCCCCCCTTTTTTTTTATTTCACTAATTTAAAGTCATGCAAACGTGTTCATGCATCTACAAATACTCCTGAATACGACAGATCTACAGACTACAGTTTCTCTTTCACTAAAATAAGTTATATTTGGCTCTGTACAGGCAGCGGCGTGTCTCATGTGTAGTGTTCGATGGAGAAGGCCCCGGAGTCGCTGGATTTCATGATGATGTCGGTGTTTCGGAGCGAGAGCTGGGAGCGACACAGGCCGTTACTGTGGGAGTCGTGTACGAAGTCGTCCGAAACCTGCAGGTGGAGACAAACAGAGACATGGTTTACTCGTGTAGAAACAAAGAAACAAGCTTAACTAACTACTTTTACTGCCAAAAACTAAAATATCCGTCATTGCGTGGCTAACCATTGACCGCCAATGATGTCTATTTCCGTCACAGACCTTTTCATCTATGCGGCGATAGTGCTGCACGTGCTGACTTTGTCTACACAGTACATGATGCAGTTTCACAGATTCACCAGCAGAGGGGAAACTGAGTGAGCACAAGGACCCAGAGGAGATTACATGATGAAGAAGAATTATTGTTTACTTTTAGGCAGCACAGTCGGCTGTGTTTACGTGATCAGTAGATTCTAAAGGGCTGACTTTCTTTTCAAACTGATTCCAGGCAGAACATCTTGGACTAAAAACACAGTTGAGTAAGTTTAGAGCAGATTTTGATCTTTAAAATGAAGAAAAGACGATCCTACTGGACTAGGATTCTTCTGTGAGCGAGTGAAAAGTGTCAGAGGAAGTCAAACTACTGGATTTCTTCATGTTTGGATGGTTAAATATAATCTCTGCTCCATGAAAGAGGTTGAATCTATAGAATCTGCATCAGAAAGAAGAAAAGTGCTGCTGCCTTCTCGTCTGTAACAGCTTTTGTTGGTTTAAAAATAAAAAAGACACTCGTCCTCATTGTTTTAAGCATAGATTACATTTAACCCTCCAAACTTCCTAGTCCAGTAGGATCGTCTTTTCTTCATTTTAAAGATCAAACATCTGCTCTAAACTTACTCAACTATGTTTTTAGTCCAAGATGTTCTTTGTCTGTAATCTGTTTGAAAAGAAAGCTGCCCCTTTAGAACCAGCTGATCATGTAAAACACAGCCGACTGCGCTATGTAAATGAAAACAAAAGTCACATGTACGTATTTCCTGGTCATGTGACTTCCTCTTCCTAAAGTGATAGAGACGAATATTGCCGTCCTCAACAGGGAAATAGTTAAAATTTAAACCCACTGTAAATATAAAACTAATGTTACGTTTATGTTGAAAATAATAGGAGGTACATCACAGTAGTTCTAATGTATTTTTTGTCAATAAAAAAAAAAAAAAACTTTGTTACAGTAGATGAGTTTTGGGCCTGCTTACAGAATGGTTTCGAGGTAACTTCAATGTAATATTTCTGTAAAAGTAGTATTGAACTACTCTATTGAACTGCCATACACGCTTTAAGATCTTCTGCTGGTTACAGTTACATTAACCATAAAAATTCAGGATTTATTATTCTGCAGTTTTGAACAGGAAGTCAACAGGCGTGTTTATATTTCTAAGTTGTTTTAGATAAATGTGTCTTACAATGCGCCAAATCTAAATGACTGAACTAAATATTTCAAAGTTTATTATTAATTTCATGGAAAAAACACAATATGTCTCCCTTAACCTTTACCACAGACTGTATATTCTCCCACCAAACAAAGTCATCACTTGAACCATTCTTCTCTCACCTCTTCAAACTTCTTGGCTTTGTATTGCTCAGCTCCTTTCAGGAAGTTCAGCAGAATAATGTCGCAGAGAACAGTTCCCTACGAGGAAACACAGGATGTACTTTAGGACTGATACATGTTATTATTATAAAAGATTATAAAAGATTAGAGTTAAACGCACCACTCCCACTGAGGTGAAGGCAGCCACCATGTTGATCAGCGTCGGGATCATGTCAAACTTCCCAGCCTTTGGAAAAACAACAACAAACACTGTTAATGGAGAGAGAGAGAGAGAGAGAGAGAGAGAGAGAGAGTAAGGAAGAGAGAGAGAGAGAGAGAAAGAGAGAGAGGAGAGAGAGAGAGAAGGAAGAGGGAGAGAGAAGGAAGAGGGAGAGAGAGAAAAGGGAGAGAAAGAGGAGGGAAAGAGAGAGAGAGAGAGAGAGAGATGAAAGAGAGAGAAAAAAGGTAGGAGAGAGAGAGAAGGGAGAGAGAGGAGGGAGAGAGAAACAGAAGAAAAGGGAGAGAGAGAAAGAGAGGAGGGAGAGAGAGAGAAAGAGAAAAAAGAGAGAGGGAGTGAGAGAGAGAAGAGAGAGAAATTAAGTAAGACAGAGAGAAGGGAGAGAGAGAAAAAAGGGAGAGAAAGAGGAGGTAGAGAGAGAGAAGAGGGAGAGAGGAGGAAGATCGAGAAAATCGTGAAAGAGAGAGAGAAAAAAGGTAGGAGAGAGAGAGGAGGGAGAGAGAGAAAGAGGAAGAAAGAGAGAGAGACGAGGGAGAGAGGAGAGAAGAGAGAGAGAAAAGGGAGGGAGAGAGAAGATCGAGAAAGCGAGTGAGAGAAAAGGTAGGAGAGAGAGGGGAGGGAGAGAGAGACAAGAGGAAGAGAAGAGGAGAGAGAGAAAGATAGAGAAGATTGAAAAAGAGAGTGAGAGGAAGGAGAGAGAGAAGGGAAGGAAGGGAGAGAGAGAAAGAGAGAGAAGATTGAGAGAGAGTGAGATAAAGAAAGAGAAAAAGGTAGGAGAGAGAGAAGGGAGAGAGAGAATAAGGAAGGGAATGAGATAAAGACAGAGAAGATCAAGAGAGAGAAAGGAAGGAGAGAGGTGGAAGGGAGAAAGGAAGGCAAAGAGAGAGAGAGAGGGTGGTAAGAGAAAAACGAGAGGGAGTGTGAGAGAGATAGAGAGAGAGAAAAATAGAGGAAGAGAGAAATACAAAAGAGAGTGAAAGAGAGACAAAATGAAACAGACAAAACATTAATACAGTATAAAAAAGAAAAACCCTCACATTTCCATTGACCAGGACATCAAAGCGAATGGCGTACGCTTTGACGAGAGTCCGATAGTCTGTGCCGTTGTCCGTCTTGTAGTATTTGGCAAACCTAAAAAAAATAACAAAATTTTGCAAAAACTAATGAACATGTCCAAATACTGTAAAACACAATGAAACAGTCCTGACCTGAAGTTGTATCCTGGAGAGACTGGGCTTTTCTCCGACATGGCGTCCAGTCGAGTGAAAGAGTACTCCGGGTTACACTTATCGTCCGATTTATCCAGATCACACATCCAGCCGATCTTTATCCCGATCACTCCGCCCTGACACACATTTAACAGAGCACATATTTTTAACAAGGCTGCTGGTCGTATTTTAAACATGGTGAACATAGACACATAAACCTTTATCTGAAAAGAGCCATAACAAAAACAGCAGCATTGTTAAACATCCTTATTCTGCCCCGCCCACTTTCTGGCAGCACTTTTCTGGTTTAGCTGCGGTTAGCCAAAGTTACGTTAGCCACAATCAAACATCAAATGTAGTAATGATCATCAGAATATGTGTAGCACTGTACAGTATGTGAAGACCAGCAGGCTCAAGCGCACTTTTTTGTATGCAGTATGACATGTTTGAAAACTTAAGTCCTGTAGAATTTAAGTCAATCCAGAAAACACACTTAACGTAACAGGTTAGCTACCTGTCATTGCCCATTTCGTACTGAATAAACTCTTTTTACCTTTAATAGAAAAACTTTACTTCTATTAAGCTGGTTGTTTTTCAAATTGAAATTTTAATTAAACACATAAAAAGCTAATTTTTTCCACGTAAAACCCCCTTACAGATTTCAGACAAATTATTGTAAAGTGACATTAGGCAAGGCAAGGCAAATGTATTTGTATAGCAAAATTCATACACAAAGCAATTCAAAGTGCTTTACAAGGCAGGAAAATGCATCAAATTACAATACAAAATTATTAAAAATATATAAATAATCAGCATAAAATTACTTTAAAAGAAGAAAGAAATAAAGAGTGCAGACAAAGCATTTCAGTCATATGCACAGATAAAAAGACATGTTTTCAGCCTAGATTTAAACATTGTCACAGTGGAGGCCTGTCTTACATCTTCTGGAAGACTGTTCCAGATCTTAGCTGCATAAAACTGAAACGCTGATTCTCCATGTTTAGTCCTGACTCTGGGCACCAGCAGGAGGCCGGTCCCTGAGGTCCTCAGAGTGCGAGATGGTTCATAACGCACTAACATGTCAGAGATGTACTTTGGTGCTAGTCCATGGAGAGACTTAAACACAAGCAGAGCTGTTTTAAAGTCTATTCTCTGAGCCACTGGAAGCCAGTGCAAAGACCTAAGCACAGGACTAATGTGATCGTACTTCCTGGTTCTGGTCAGGACTCGAGCAGCAGCGTTCTGGATGTACTGCAGCTGTTTTACAGCTCGTTTGGATAGGCCGGTGAGAAGGCCGTTACAATAGTCTAACCTACTGGAGACAAATGCATGGATAAGCCTCTCCAGGTCAGGCTTTGACACTATACCTTTAATTTTGGCAATGTTTTTTAGATATTTAGTTATTGACTTAATGTGGCTGTTAAAGTTCAAGTCTGAGTCCATTATTACCCCAAGATTTCTAACTTGACTTGAAGGTTTCAGAGAGAGAGACAGAAGGTGACTGCTGACACTTTCTCTGTGTTTCTGTGGGCCAAAGATGATAAGTCTTGTCTGAGTTTAGCTGTAGAGAGTTGTTTTGCATCCACACACTGATCTGTTGGATGCAGTGACAGAGTGAATCCACTGGCCCATACTCACCTGCTGTTAGTGACACATAGATCTGAGTGTCGTCTGCATAGTAGTGATAGCTCACATTATTATTGCGTATTAACTGACCTAATGGCAACAGTAAAGATTGAACAGAAGGGGTCCCAAGATTGACCCCTGAGGCACACCACACGTCAAGACCATGTGCTCAGACACGCAATTTCCAATTTCAACAAAATACTTCCTGTCTTCTAGATAGGACTTAAACCACTTCAGGGCAGAACCAGAGATGCCCACCCAGTTCTCTTGTCTGTGTAAAAGTATGTCATGATCGACAGTGTCAAAAGCAGCAACATTATTGGGACATAAATATCCAGTTAAGCAAAAATCCAACTTTTGTGAGATAAATTCATAAATATCATTATAAATAAACATTTTTAACTATACACTTATAAATATCTAGATTTTTTTAAGGTCTGCACATGCGTAGCTGTGCTAAAAGGTAGCCTATAAAGTGATGCAATGACATTGTCTTTACGGAGTTAAACAGGAAGTGCGTTGCCAAGAAGAGTGTGTGGGGTACGTAAATTTGACTACAATTAAAACATTGTTTCCATTTCCAAATGCTTGGGTAAATCTGCTGTGTCTGCAAGACTCATACTGCTTAATTTCACTTTGTGATTATGCGAATTGTATTGTATTGTATTGTTTGTTTGTTTTTTAACTGTATTCTAACAGTGTTCCCTCATCAGTTTAATTGCAGTTGTATTTTTGTATTGTGGCCATACCAGTTTTTCAAAGCCTGATCTCGTAGAATCTCAGAAGCTAAGCAGGTTGGGCCTGGGCAGGATTTGGATGGGAAACGCTGGAACCTCTGGTGCCACAGTGGGACGAAGAGAAACTGTCTTTGTGTCCTCAAGCAAGACACTTCACATTGTCTACCCTGGATCTGATGTGAGAGTGAATGGTTGGTGGTGGTCTGATGGCTCAAAATGACAGCCTCACTTCTGTCCTGGGGCAGCTATGGCTATAGTAGCTTGCCACGGCCCAGTATGGAAAGAATAATGCAAATGTGAAGTGTCTTTGGGTGTCTGTATAGATGCAGCTAATGTTCAAGTACTCAGAAAACCTCTGTTTTCACCTACCACCTATCCACGCCCACTTCGCCCATGCACAATTTCAGATTCTGACTAAACATGTTGGTTCAAATGATCAAGTAGCCACTTTCCAACAATAAAACGAGTAATTTTATATTTGCAGTTTGTTTCAGTTAAATTTCAGTTTAGTTTATCACTTCTACATGTTTTTTTTGTTTGTTTGGGGTTTTTTTTTTTTTACAAAAACATAAAAACACACCACACGTTTTTAGTAGAACAATAAAAATCCTCACCTTGTTGGCAATGTGGCTGAAGTTCTGCTGTGCGTATCGAACCACGTCTCCCACTCGAAAAATAGGACAGTACGTGTTGTTCACCATGTCGTAGTTACACCTCTGAATGTATTCTTTTGTGATGGTCGGAAGGAAGTTGCCTCTGCAGAAACAGAAACATATTAAAATAATTTAGTTTTACAAGCCCATATGACAGATAATCTTACATACATTTTTGTTGGTATTATAATCCTTGTGGTAAATAAGTATAATAGTTTTACAGCAGTTAAGCTGCACATTATGAAGAAATAGACAAATAAAAGTTGAAAATTACAGTCAGTAATTTGAGTTCTGAACAGGGCCGCCGTCCCCAATACGCACATAACGCAGAGCGCGTAGGGCATCACCTGGTCTGGGGGCACCAAGTCGAGCTGTACCGTCCCACGTGCTGAACTCATGAGTGACAGAAAAGTCTGATCTAGACACATGTGCCTGATGATTCCTAACACACAGTGCAAAATCAAAGACCCTGGAACCCGTTTCGAAAACAGGAGCATGTTCTACACCTCGTAAGCTCTTAGCCAATCTTTATTTTCTATCAATAGGACACATATTGGGCCAGTTACGAGGAGAAACAGCAGATGAATTAAGACGGCTGCAGATTTGAACACGAAAATTACCGCGGCGAAATACGGCGGATTTTTCCACATTTATGCTTAGATTTCTTCAGAGTCATACACACAAACCATGAATCTGTCTTTGTCCTGACAAAAGTTACAGACGATAGTATTTCCTCAAACTTTAGCGCGAGGATATCTTAGTTACCTAATGTAACTATAGTTCTATGAGTATGTGCGTTTGAAATTAAGGGACTTGCTGTTCTAAAACATCCCAGATAAAAGACAAATGCATCTATTATGTAAAAAAAAATGTAGGGGAACTCTCAATCTTTGTGTCTTAAAAAAATAGATACAATTCTGGGGTTAGTAGTGTGCGTCTGTGTTTGTGGCGTCGGTTTGAGGTTGGAAGTTATTTTTTTCATTTGGAGGGGGCACCTTTTTGAAATCTTGCATAGGGCACCAAAATGGCCAGCAGCGGCCCTGGTTCTGAAACAGAATCCCTCCAAATGTCGTCAAAAGCATCAAAATGCAAAGACAATGACACAGTTTCCTGTGAGTTTAAACTGTCATTCCCCATTATGAGTCATTTGCCAAAATAGAGTCAATCTTGACTATAATTTCATTACTTAAACTGCAAAAAATGTTCTCCCTTTTAACCTTAATTAAATAGTGACAATTAAGAAAGTTTAATAACGTTTATTTTTGATAGTCATGTAAAATTTTGTACTTTCCCCAGCCATTAAAATATTCAATTTAACACTAATGTGAGTGATCTCAAAGTTTTTTTAGCAGTTAAATATTGTGTTTTCACAAATGTTGAGCTCAGATTTAACTTAAAGTATATAAATAAGTAAATGATAAACATAGCATATTTTATGTTGTTTGTCCTTAGTTCAGGACTATTCAAATGGCGGCCCAGGGGCCAAACGCGGCCTATAAAGCAGTATGTTTTGGCCCAGCATGAAATATCAAACATGGAATGGATCATATTGCTGGATCAGCTGTTTGTTGCTCTGCATCATTAGATCCAGATGCTGTTTATTCTGCCATTTAAACGGTTAAGACATTAAAATCCTGGTTTAGTCTCTGTACAGATTTTGTGGTCTAACCTTGTTCAAGATGTAATTTACATCTAATCCAAATACAGACTAGTTTTAGTCTTGGTTTGGAACTCTGTCTTTGACAGTGAAAAAAACTAGGAAATAGTAGGTCTAATAGTAATTTGTGGATATTGGATCCAAAATACATTTGTACAGTAGTTCAGTTTTGTCGTCCGACCCTCAGAAAATCCTCAAAAATCTGGCTTTTGACTTGGCTCTGACTCAAATTTGGAGTGACATAAACAAGTAGCCTACTTAACACAATTAAAGTGTTACCAGTTATTAGCATTTGACAAATCTTAATGTCTGTGTAATTTATGTAAATTTTGGTTCATATTTATTATTTGATTTGAGGTAACTGTTGTGGAACTACCTTTACTTAAGTCATATTTATTGGCCAAAACAATTAAACCTCCTCAGAACATCCAAACTGACTAAAAACTGGCAAAATGTGTAAAAATCCTAAATATAACAATATAAAGTTCATGATGTTTGACTGAAAGATGTAAATGAACCTGTCATACAGACTTTACATGTTTGAAAATACAAACTTTGTGTAGTTGAAGGTCGGGAATCGAATGCTGTTCTTGATGAAAATGGTGAAGTTCTCCACCTCCGGCATCGGCGTGCTGTCAACACACAAAATGTTGTTTAAGTTTGTTTGTTTGTTTGGTCGAAGATTGTTTATTGTCTTGATGAATTCTACCCACAAATGACTGAAATAAAGACTTTAGCATACTGTCGATGTTTTAAATGCCTCTCTAATGTTCTAAATACAATAAGGTGAAAAGTGAAAACACATTTACGTTTGGATGGTGTCGACTTCGGCCTCGCACCAGCCGCGGATCTCACACGTGTATTTTCCATTTTTGTAGGGTACGCAGTTTCCCGTCATGATTCCTGCCACACAACAAACATTTTTACTTTTCTAAATCTTTCACCATCGTGTCTGTTAAGTTTTGACTTCTCACCGTTTGCTGCGGCCTTCCCTTTTTTACATTTGCTGCTGTCTGCTTCTGTGCAGTTGAATTTGTTTTCGCTCTGAAAGAAAGTCAGTGAATGAGGTTTTCTGTAGGATTTCTGTTCAGTCTTTACGTTTGTTGTTAATAAAAGACAAGATGGCTGATTCATTGCAACTAATTAAAGGTTTTAGGAATCAGACAAAAGGTAATTACTTCAAAAATATACTGACAGAGTGGCTTTAATGTTTATATTTATGTCTCACCTCGGGGCAGATGCCTTGGATTTGGTTTTCTGTGGGGATTATTTTGGTGATGATGCAGAAAACTGAGGCTCCCTGTGAAAAGAAAATATATACAATATGTAAACCGAGTAACAAGGCAGCTCTCTTTCTCTCTCTCTCTCTCTCTTTCTCTTTCTCTTTCTCTTTCATTCCAAGCTGGAGGAGGAGAGGGGTGTAGGCTAAATGATTATAATCCATTTGGAGTTTGATCTTAAGTAAAATTTCACAGTCAGTCAGTCAGTCAGTCCTGGAAATCCGGTTCATGAGTGACAACAACATACCGTCTACTTCATAATCCATCAAGATTGAAGCAGATATAATCCAGTCTTTTCTGTGCATTTTTATACCCCAGAGGTGCTCTTTTAAATTCACAAACAGTACAACACCTGGGCTGAATAGCAGCCGTCTTGTAAATTTACTGATCGGAAAATAATCCTTCCTAGACTGAGCCACAGAAGCACTCGACTTGCCGGATGTTGTGGCTCACCAGGTGGTATAAGCTTCCCCGTAGCTCCATGAGCCGTCTGAAACAGCAGGCTCCCCCTTGTCTCTTTATTTGGTTAAAACATTTCGCCAATCGCATTGCGAAACCAGATAATCAATTTGATCGTTCAATGTCAGGAGAGCAGCAGACAGACAGGATCAGAGAAAAGCGAGAGCAAGACATTAGGGACGTTACAGACGCAGAACACAGCAAAATTTTCTGGGGAAGGACCCCCAGGCCCTCCTACTTTACGTGTTCGCAATTTATTTGGGTCATTCTCTGAAAGTAGGACCATTTTGTCTATACACCAATGTAATGAAAGATTTACAAAAGGAGATAAGATTTTAATTCTAAGACTTTTCAACTAATAAAATATAGCAATTGATGTAGCTAGAAATGTTAACCGCTTTGTCACACTTTATGGTCCCAGATTCAGAGATGTTTAATTATTCCTGTTGACAGATGTTTGAGTGTGAGAGCTGCAGGACCTGTGTTGGAGTCACGTAGTCGGCCACGTCCATCACTCTGTTGTCGTAGATCCCGAAGCCTTTGACTTTGGTCATGACGGATGACTCGATGGCCGTGTCTCTGGACTGATACGCCTTTTCATGAAGAAACACCCACCTACACAGGTAAAAACAGATTATTATTGTTGTTTAGAGCTGCAACTAACAATACATTTGGTAATTTGTAGTTAAGAATTTTAATACCTTTTTTAGACTCTATAAACAAACTGAACATTTAACCAAGCAATCTTTGTGTGGTAAACAATTAGATACATCAATAATCTTAAGAGATATTCAGTCTGATAGCAAGAAAAACAATAAAATCACACACATACATAAAATTACACACATTGATCACTGGATTAGAAAGTTAACAGTCTTATTACTGATGGTATGAATGATCTCTTAAGGGTCTTTCACACCAACACAACTCCTAGTCGACGTCGGTAGATGGAGTGATGCAGCGTCTGTTCAAGTCTCTTTGGAGCTCATTGATGTGAAGGAACATTCACACAAAAACTCAAACCAAACGACCACCAGTCAGCAAACAAATGCAGAGTGGGCATGTGCGTGATGTAATGCTTCACAAAAATGACGAAACGTAAGTTGTGCACGAGTAGTTGTCAAACTTTGACGGAGAACCGAAGTTGCTAATGTCTTGCCTTGGTCCACAAAAGGTAACGAAATGAAAGCAGAATTACTCAACAAACTGAGCACAACTTCTGTTTCCCGACACAGTCCAGCCTTCGTACTGCAGTGGCAGTAACTTTTCTTCGTCTTCGTTTTCCACTGTCCAAATAAGCATTCTCCCTCACACTTGCGTCCAAATAACAATAATCCATGCCCGACTAAATACTGTTTTTCTATATGCGTGGTTTTCAGTTTTCCATCGCACTGATTCACTTTTGGCAGTACTTATGAGCCAGACTCTTGAAAACAAGTCTTCTGAAACTGACCTTCTCTGCACTCTTCTGACCCCCGACAGCCTCATTCAGACCAAACACCCTTTAAACATCTTCATTCTTCGCTGCTGTGACTAGAGCCTGTTACACTGGTTCCTCCTCTGAGTAGCCATTGTGTTGTGCAGAGGGTGTTAAGCATTATTCAGGATGGTCTGCTTCAGAATCTGCATCCTTCTCTAGCATATCTCCCACAGAGTCCACTCTTCTCTCCATGACAGAGACACATTGGTTGGTCAACTTGTCTAAGAGGTTAGAGTCCCTCACAGTCATTCTGCCACCCCAAGAGACAACCTTAAAGAAAACAGTCTGATTGATCTGCTTTGGTGCTCTGTCTGACCTCTCTTGTAGAAGGCAGCATGTGCAACCTGTCCAGTTTGAGTGACCCAGGTAAATTAAGATATTTTTAGGTCTGGACTACCTCGATGTTTTTTTTGCTGATTGGGACCGGTTCGTGGGAAGGTTTCCTTGATGTGCTGATTATCAGACCATTGTCTTTGCTTCAGACAGTGAATGCAATAATAATCTCCCTGTTACGTGCTCTCATCACTTCCGTTACACATCCCACAATAGCTGTAATCTAAATACTTCTGAAGAATCCGGTCTTACAAGACACTACAGCATACCACAACCTAACAGAACATACTGTATATAACAATAGCGTATGATTAGCTCGATTTCATGCCATTTGTGCGTATATGTGACACACGTTGCAGCCCCAGTTCATTTCTATGGTGGTTGTAGAGATGTGTTATTATTTTTTAAGAATATTAACAAACTAGGCAGATTCATAGCTGAAATCAGCAGTGTACAGAGTAAATAGAAGGGCAACAACACGGTGCCTTGAGGTGCTCGATTATTGCCCACCAATGCTTCTGAAATCAATAGCTTTTAATCCAGGCAATAAAATGGGATTCCGTTAGTTCCCCAGGACAGGAAAGACAAACTAGAAACAATAGTTACTGAACCTGAACCTTTTCCGCAGCTTGACTAAAAACTTTTTCCTTAAATAGTGTAGCCTTTCTGTACACTAATCCCTAAAAAGGCATGAACACAATCGCTTTTCAGACTTTTTCTCTCTCTCTCTTTCTATCTATTGTGTCTCCCCATCTCTCTTTTTTACCTCCATTTCTTTCTCTATCCTTCTATCCTGTCTCTTTCTTTTACCACCCCTTCTCTCTCTCCTCCTCTCCTCTCTCTCTCTCTCTCTCTCTCTCTCTCTCTCTCTCTCTCTCTCCTTCTCTCTTCCTCTACATTACTTCGTCTCCAGAGCTGTCTCGGAGTGCTTCTGTGTAAGTGCTGTCTGTATATTCCAGTTTCGAGAGAATTAATGTTGGCGTAGAAATAACTGGAATCGTTCTTATTCCATCAGGAGACATTAGGAGTAATAATGTCAGTTTCCTTATCAATAATTACTGCAGAAGCCTTTTGAAGACAGCTTCCTACACAACAACATCCACACTACAAAAAATAAGGCTTCTTCCACTGTCAGGACTGTTGTTCGCTCTCATATACAGTAGATACAGTTGGCAAAGCATCATATTTGCCAGAAAACATCCTAACCTCTTTTAAGATGTTTTCTGGCAAATATAAAGTGTATTTTTTAGCACAACTGATTCAAGTCCAGTCAGAACAAAGTTTAAATGAAAGTCGTTGATGTGTAGTTATCTTAGAAAAGTAAACAGAAGGTATTAGGACTGGGAATTGCCAAGAGCAATACGTATTCTGATACACGTAAATCCCGATATAATTTCTTCAATATGTCAACTATCAAGATATAGGTTAGGGATGTTCATCATGTCTTCTTAAAATATTTAAATGAATTCGTTTTCTTCTATATCAGACAAGTATCGGTAAGAGATGGTTTATTACCTGACTCGTCGAAACTAGTCAGGTAATAAACCATCTCTTACCGATACTTGTCTGATATAGAAGAAAACGAATTCATTTATCAAGATATATTTTAGAAAAAAAATCCTAAAAATCTGTTACGTAGGTATTTTTAATATTGCAGAAAAAAACAACAGTGCATTGATATTTATTTTTATCCACAATGCAATAATTATCCTGATACAGCTCCCTGTAACGATACGCATATTGCCAATGAGTTTGTCATGATATATCCCTGTATCGATACATTGAGTACAGCCCTAGAAGGTATTTCTTATTCTTACCTTTTTTTTTTTTTTTTTTTTGGTTCAGTTTGATCACTTGATTCCAACATTTATCTGAGGCTGAGATACACAGAACATTTGCAACGTTTTTCATTCATTCACAGTTTTCAGGCTCTTTGTCAGAACAGCTCACACAGCTTCATTCACAAACATTTTTAGTGAGTTTAGTTTGTTTCTCCAACACTACAGACATGTTTAACACTGTTTTCATCTACAAATTCACACATCACAGCAAAATATAAACTCGAGCAGAAAGATTAAACAACAAAGAAAGAAACAGGACAATAGTCTGAGCAGAAAATATAGACTGAAAAAAATAACTAAATATATTTCCAATGTAATCGCTTGTGTGTTGTGTGTTTCTTCAGCAAAGTGTGAATATCTAGATCAGGGGTCGGCAACCTTTAATGTTCAAAGAGCCATATTGGACCAAAAAAACAAAAAATAAATCTGCCTGGAGCCGCAATAAATGTAAAGCCTTATATAAGCCTTACAATGAATGCAGCACATTGCTGTAGGTGTCTATTAGCTTTATCAACCTGTTATCAAAATGATAAGTCGCCTACAAATGCAAAATGAGCTTTCATGATTACTATATTGCAACAACTCGCTCTGAAGTGTAAGTGCACAAGCCAAATACACATATTAGGTGAAAAAAAACATGTATAAATCGCACCGGACAACCAGTGGCACTTTTTGCGGGAAATTAATTACATAATTCGACACGACGAACAGACACGGGACACGTTTTTCCATCTCGCTCCTGTTCAAGCTTTTTTGACACGGATCTTGCACAGAGGCCAAGGAACGCTGACATGAGACAAAACTACAAGATACAGATCAAAACATGACTAAACTCTGCATAAAACAGCTTTTATATATCACTAAATCATCTGCAATAAGTAGCAGCCTATTGTGTCCATTTGACGTTCAATGCGCGATGTGAGTGTAGCCTCTTACCTGAGACGAAGTTCCACACATCTCTTTCCGCTAAATCCAGCTGATTTTGCCCAAACACCGCGTGGTATTTCCGTGTCTTCATGCATAAAATACAGTCTTTCATTCATTCTTCGGTAAAGTTTTCCCCGCGCTGCTTCTGCTGTTGATCTGCGAGTTCACCGTCTTTGAACCGCTTTCAAAGGCTTTCAACGCTTTATTATCTCCCGGGTTGCAATAAAACTGCTGCATTTGCAATGAAAGCAAATTATTCGGTCCAAAAACTGTTGAATCCTGTGTTCTATCGTTCTGTTTCCCTTTTGGATCCATGGCTCTGACGCACCTGCCGTTTGGTTTGTTTACAACAGCAGCTAACAGCGCGCAGCACTGAAGGAAACACGTGTCGCGCGGCTATGACGCGATCTTTGTTGACAGAAATGTTGAAATTAGGTGTGTTCAAGATGCGAAAATCTCTGCCTGGATTGCAGACGAGAGCAGGCGGCTGAGGCAAAGAGGAGGAGATTCAACTTAATGGCCCTTTCCCAAACCAGTCCCTACTCCCTCTCCCTAAGAACTACACACTACACTTCTGTGAGGGACACTCCTTAGTTCCCTTCATTCATGTGATTTCAGACACACTTCACTCTCTTAAACTTCTTCTTTTATTCTGAAGGCAGCGTCATCACCACCTACTGGGCACTTTTAGAGCTTGTATTGTTTAGTATTTGTTTTGACTGTGACAAAAAATGTAAATATAAAATTCCCTCAACATTCCCAAATATTCCTCTTCTCACCAGTTCTATCATTACAAACAAATGAGACACAAATGTTTACAGTGAAAGCTCTGCCCTGTGAGTCACAATATCAAAGGTACTTTCTATCCTTGTTTCATTTTTTTTTTATCAGATTGTAATATGTGTCTGAGGTGCAAATTATTCCAGCCTCTTTTCTTAGTTTGCAAGACGATTAAACATTTCCAGAACATTTTGAGTCCAACAGTATTTTTCAGGACAAATAAAAGCTAAATGTGCATCAGTATACTTTCTTCATTCATTTTAAAATGGTTAGAGCTGGAAATTAAATGCTTAATTAAACATTTTTAAACTTTTATAAAAAGCTGGAACTAATCTCACGTGGCCATGTTTCTCGTGGGGCTGTTTTCAGTGTTACACACACCTGTTTAGGGAGCACCTGCTGCTCACTCGCTCTTAAGTCGCTGACTGTCTCCTACTCACTCTCCCCTTGTGCATTTCGGACAGCACTTACCTCACGGGAGCGCGCAAATCTGAGTGTTTAGGGTGTAGGGAAGTGAGTAGGGAGCCGTTTGGGAAAGGGCAGGACACTTGTTGAGCCCGAGAACTGCGAGGCAGCCTCAGATCTCACAGACTCATGGAGCTCTCGCGTTTGTTTGAAGTGTTGCACTGAATAAATCTACCTACAACGTTGTAAATGCATTTCTGTTTCCTTCACGCATCACAAACTCACTCACACATCACCAGAGCAAAGAATAAAGAGCTCATGATAAAGTTGGCACACTTTAGATTTGTCTTTGTAAAAATGACTTTCAGCTCATCAGGATCATGTATTAATGATGCTGTGTGTAATATACAACAGTCTGGGTCTTTTCTGACTCGTGTTAAACACGTGCGCTGTTATAAAAGTCCACAAATACGATAAAGACAGAGGAGGAGGAACAGCAGCGCGTCACGTTTGATCAGAGCGAATCAGCGGTCAGTCACCGCACTACATTTCCCATCATGCATCTTGATTTTGTAGTCATCGAGGCGGTGAAGCCGGGAGCAGTTGCTCTTTCCGGCTCCTTCCGAATTCATCAATTATCCCCGTAGCCACTAGCCACTTAAGCCCAAACCGGATGCACGTGACCACACGCCATATTAAGAGCCGTTCGAATTGAGCAACTGGGAGTTAGGAGTTAGGAGCTAGGAGCCTCTATGCTAACTAACTTGGCTCCTTTAGCATAGGAACCTCTGATGCTAACTTACTGCCGGTAAGGAGCTAGTGGACATCCACAATGCACTGCGCAGCTCGCTCCGCAAATAAATGGATATTTATGACAATATTTGATCTGTGAATGATGAGTTTGTAATGAATGAAAAGTTTTACTGCCTCAGACTTTAGACACACAGAACTATTCTCTACATTAAACAAACTTTATAAACTTTAAAAATATAAGGTTTTAGTGCCACATCACCTTCATTAAATGTAATGCCGCATCTCTTTACACTATTTACGTGTGAAGAAACTACACTTAAAGCCACAGGCTCATTTGCATGTGGTCCGCTGGGAGCGGGGGAGAAGGAAGAAGGGGAGACGCGCTGCTGCTGCTGCTGCTGCTGCAGGCAAAGAAGGATTTACGGGAATATATTTGTCCTTTCTCTCACAGACAGGTGATGGTGAGTCTGTTATATTTATTCTATCCTGTCCTGTGCATATATAAGCTACTGTTTGTGCAGAAAAGTGTTGTTGAAACTTCGTGTTTAAACTTTTCACAAAGATGGATCAGTCTGAGGTTTATTGCAGTATTTTTATTAAACAGCAGCAGATTCATGTACAAATGCGTTGTTTATGTAACTGTCATGTCATTCAAATCAGCGCATTAGGTCCGTGTTTTGTAGTCCGATGGTGGATGTTGTAGTTTTTCATAAACAGCTGTAGAGTCGCGTCATTTCCCTCGTTGTTTCCTGCCGCTGGTTAGGACGTTCAGATTCACTAAACAGAGCTAAGGCCTCTTCTCTCAGCTGTCTAGTGCTCTTACTGTTGACCTCGTGGCGACCTCCACTGGTAAGGAGCTAGAGGCTAGGAACTAGAAGCTAGTGGCTATAAATTAGGGCTATTCGGAACCAGGGCTCGCCTCGACGATTTGTCAAGTCGACTCGAGCCGGATTGCTCTCTCGAGATCACCGGGGCCTACGTAGCCCTGACGTAGCCCCCGACCCCCTTACCGGCTCAAGCCGACTGCACCGTCTTGACCATCTTGAACACACCTATTAAATGTTTATTCTGCACATGTTTACAGCATCAGAAAACTTAAAGAGTTTGACATATTTTCCTCCTACGAAAATTCTATTAAAACAATAAGTTATTCACACAATTTTTTACTTTCATTATTTTGAACGAGCCCCAAAGAGCCACAAGGGGGGCGCTAAGAGCCGCATGCGGCTCTAGAGCCGCAGGTTGCCGACCCCTGATCTAGATGTAATACATAAAATACATTTCACAAATCAAAATGTACAGTAAATGTGTATTTTTAATCTTTTTTTTTTACTGTCCAGCAAGATAAAAACACAACTCATTCCGATACAAATTGATTTGTGTGAAGTGTGAATCCCAACGACCGACTGCACTGAACCTTTGGTCACTTTGTCTTTGAATCGTCTTTGTCTTCCTCTTCATCCGCAGATCGTCTCGTTTTAGGGTTTTTAGCGGGTTAGCTCTCGTCGTATGCAATCATGTTTTTATTCCAATCATTTATCGTAGCAATATTTACCATTCCTGTGTTACGGTGTCGTGTTTTTGATCTTTTTGATTTTCTGTCAGAATCTGCTGGACGGTTTTTATTATTGGTTTAAGGAGACTCAACAAAGCTGAGACCAAATAGGCCTTCTCTCTCTTTCTCTTTCTCTCTTCTACAATCCTTTTATCTCTCTTCTTCTTTAGCCGGATGCACACTGGAGGATTTTAATGACTGTTTTTTACGTTGTGATACAAAAAGCAAAGATCATAGATCGAGTGTAGAAGAAAAACAAGAGTCATCATGAAAGCAAATAATGTGGATACTGAACAAAAAAAAGAGAAGCTTGTGCATGAAGTGAACAACGAGAAGCCATTGCACATGGTGTGTTTCCCAAAGCCTGGTACCTTGCCTTGGTCTGATCTGGGCGTGACAAGGCTTCAGGTCTTGTCCCAATTTTCGTGTGTTCGGTTTGGTTAGCATGTGTCTATTTTACCAAGGATACACAAGTGTATGCTTTGCTGCCTTGCTCTGGGGAACTTGCTCATAATCCACCATGATGAGGAGAAATAAGGAACATTTTAAGTTCTTAATAAGCAAAATCTGCAAAATGTATTTGTATGATAGACCTCTTTAATAATAATAATAATAATAAAAAAAAAAAATTCAGTCGTCCTCAGAGCTATGTCTCGTTCCTCTGAAGTCTGTTCAATCAGCCTCAGTTTGGACTGAAAAAATGCACTTGGCTTGGATGAATATGTATTGTTTTATTTTGATTTCCTATTATTCATATTTGCTAAAATTAATAATCTTGGGAAGTCCTCAGAGACGACTGTTGTTGTGATTTTGGGCTATACAAAAATAAATGGATTTGATTTGATTTGAATCAGAACTAAAGCCTCTGAGCTGTAAAAGTCAAATGAATTATAAAACACAAGAGAACATCTGAGGAATGTGTGAGAGTTTGGATGGTAAAACTTGCTTTTCATGGGATTTTTTTTTAAATAAAAAACTAAATTTAGCTAGAGCTGAAATATAGTTTTGAGAAACTGAAGCTCCGTTTAAGACTCTGTGTGAGCTGTTTTGCAAATTGACTTTTAGAATGAACCAGTGAGAAAAAGAGCAATGCAGATGCCCTTTCTGCTAAATAAAAGCTGTTTGTTGCCTTGTCCACATAAAGACAAAACAGGATAGTTTTAAAAACGATCTGCGTAAACAAGGAGTTGTGGTTAGTAAAGGATCCTCATGAATCAGTAAACCAGCTGAAGCAGGTGTAATGCATGTAACTGACCAGAGTGTGGCGCTGTGACTCTGACACAGAAAGTCACAAAACTAGAGGAAGACTTGACACAATCTTAATGGAGATTGTAGTGGATTTATTTTATGTTTCCCTGTCTTTTGTAGTTTATGGAGCAATCAGACGGCAGATTTTGTCAGTGAACATCATAAAAAGGTCAGTACATTCTGCAGATGAGACTGTGGGCAGTGATGTCATCAGTGTAACTGTGGAGACGCTAAACCGAAGTTTTGAAATCTTTTCACTCTCGGACCTGGTTTCAGAAATATTCGTTTTCAGTGTCTGAAACTCCTGCTTCGTATGAATGATGTTTAGTTTAAATATTTGTTCTGAAACGCCTGAGCTTGGACAAGTGTGGACATAGCATGTGTGTTTGCATTGAAAAAATGCTTTCTTGTCTGTCAATATAGTGGCAGCTGGGCTACATTGCAACAGCTAAGAGTTTATGCACAGACACGGTTTTATTTATAAAATGCTTCTCAACATTCTGACTAAGGCAAAAGTCTGAAACAAACACCTGATAAAATATGTATTGTTTTTGTACCTTTTTTGGTTTCTCCTAGGAGCGTTTATGTGGCAGAAATTACATAAAAAACCTTTATATGTCGTCATGGCAACAATGCAGACTTTAGCTAGATTGCTTTCTAAGTTGGAGATTTATGACATTTCAGTTTTGTGGGTCTAAACCAAGACTTAATCAGGACTAGACCAAAACTAAACCAGGGTTATAGCAGGACTAAACCAGGACATAAACTGGACTAAACCAGTGCTAAAATGAAACCAAACCAGTTCTAAAGTGGGACTAAACCAGGAAGCAGAACTAACCAGGAATAAAGTGGGACTAAACCAAAGTTGAACTAAACCAGGCCTAAACCAGCACGAAGGGAACTAAACCAGGACTTTAGTGGGACTAAACCAGAACTAAACTAGTACTAAAATGGGACCGAACCAGCTCTAAGTGGGGCTAAAGCAGAACTAAACAAGGACTAATCCAGGACTAAAGTTGGACCAAAACGGTACTAAAATGGGACTAAACCAGCTCTAAGTGGGGCTGAACCAGGAATAAATGAGAACTAAAGAAGGACTAAACCAAGACTTAACCAGGAGTAACTAAAGTGGACTAAACCAGGAATAAAGTGGGACTAAACCATCTCTAAAACCGGTCTAAATCAGGTCTAGAGCAGCAGAAGTCAGACTTGCCCATAAACCAGTCACGCTAAATCAATTTTGTCAGTCATTTTGTAACACGATCCAAGGAAATGTCTTATAATCCAATACATCACTTACAATAATATTCTCTGTATTAAACACATACAGTAGATAGTCTTTTTTGCTCATTATATTCTGCATTTTTATCATTTTATCCTAAGAAGTCTAAGCTTAAGCAAATTACGTCCGCTTAGTTTACACTTCTACGGCTGAAACGTGTTAAATTTTGGACTCACCCGACGAAATAGGTGATGATGAGCAGCTGCACGACTCTGTTGATGATGCCGATGGTCCAGCTCTTCACCACCACAGACTTGGTGGTTTCGTAAGTGAAAAAGTCCGTAATACACGACCACATGGCAGCCAGCATAGGGACGGAGGGATAGAAATCGACTAATTTAGATGATAACTTTGGTGGGATGAAAGAAGAAAAAGAAAGAGAGAGAGAAGTGGTTGGGAAGAGTTGTTTTTTCCTGGTCAAAGTTGTAGTTTCCAGTCGTGAAAATCCGATTGTGTTTCTTCTGCTGGACAAAAGCTTTATACTGATGGAAGAAGTCAACAAGTCAGAGCGTCCAACCAGAACTGCTCTCTCTCTTTCTCCTCCTTCTCCTCACTCTCTCTCTCTCTCTCTCTTGCTCTTCCTGCTCTCTCTCTTCTCTCTGCTCTAGATCGTCTGCTTTCTAATTGCTCGGCTCAACTTATATATTTTGCTAAGTGTATCCCTTTTACCTCTTTCCTACTTTGTTCCCTAATCTTTCTCTCTCTCTCTCTCTTCCTTCTCTCATTCTCATCTACCTCTCTTTTAATTTCTTTCTCATCTCTTCCCCTTTTTCTCTTTCTTTCTCTCTTTCTCTGTCTGTCTTTATCTAGTATTTCCCATCTTTCTCTCTCACTATGTTTCTCTCTTTTATTACCATCTCTTTCTTTCTCTCCCTCTTGACATTTACAACTCTCTCTCTTCCTCTCTCTTTTTTTTATCTCAGTATTACTTCCTCATCTTTCTCTTCTCTCTCTTGCAATATTATCTTCTCACCTCTTTCCCTCTTCCTTCTTTCTTTCTTTCTTTCTTTCTTTCTTTCTTTCTTTCTTTCTTTCTTTCTTCTTTCTTTCTTTCTTTCTATCTTTCTTTCAGTATTGTTTCCTCAACTCAGTCTCTCTCTCATCTCTCTTTCACTATTATCTCTCTTCTCTCTCTCTTTCTCTCTCTCTCGCTTTCTCTCAGTATTACCTCCTCACCTCTCTCTTTTTCTTTCTCTGAGTATTGTTTCCTCTCTGCCATCTCTCTCTTTCTCTCTCTCTCTCTCTCTCTCTCTCTCTCTCTCTCTCTTTCTCTTAGTATTATTCCTCACATTCCTCTCTCTTTTTTCCCCAGTACTCTCTCATTCACTCTCTCTCTTTTCTCTCTCTATATCGTCACCTATCTGTTTCTCTCTCTTTTTCTTTTTCGGACTATTCTTTCCTCTCCTTTCTCTCTATTGTCTCCCTTCTCTCTCTCTCTCTCTCTCTCTCTCTCTCAGTATTATCCCCTCACCTCTCTCTGTCTCTCTTTCTTTCACTCTCTTTCAATAAAATAGTCTCTTGCTGTATTATTCCTCATCCTCTCTTTCTCTTCTCCTTGATGACCTGTATTTGCTTTTTCTATCTTTATATTTTCTCTTTTCTTTCTCTCCATCTCTCTTGTCTCTCCTTCTCTTTTGTTCTCCTCCTCCTTTGGTTCAAGTCTCTCTTTATCTATCTACTCTTTCTCTCTCTATACCACCTCTCTTCCTCTTCTTAACAACCTAAATGTATCTCTTCCCCCCTCTCTCTCTCTCTGTCTCTCTCTCTCTCTCTCTCTCTCTCTCTCTCTCATCCCTCGTTTCTCTCACATCTTCAGTGAAATTTGAGCCGTGCTGTGCGTTTCCAGTCACACACATTTGTAAGTGTTCACGTGTCTCAAATAGATCCACAGCTGCACATCACAATCGTACATAACATAACTGAGCTTTGTTTGTTTACAGACGTCATTTTAGACTGAGAATGAGTTTAATAAAGTCTGTTTCTGAGTTTTTAGCCGTGTTCTAACAGTGTCTCTCATCATTAGTTCACTCACAGTTGTGCTTGGATTGATTCCTGCAGCTTGAGTGCCCAAAATCCCTGCCTTGCCTGTATTTACTTTAGTTTAGTTCATTTGCAAAAACAATCACTTAGCAAATAATAACCAAGTGTCATTTTGGTGATTTTGGCCCATATTTGCAGCAACAGTTGTGGAATCCCCTCTACATATCCATCCATTTTCTTTGGCTTTATTCAGACTTCCCTGTTACACACTCTACCTCCACCTCTTCCGGGGGATCCTGAGATGTTCCCAGGCCAGTCAACAGACATATAGTCCCTCCGACATGTAGATCTGTCCTATATTTGCGTATCATGAGCAAGTTTCTAGACATTTTTTGTGTGTCTATTAATGTAGTGCTTGTGACTGACGCTTTTTAAGGTCTTGTCTTGGACTCAGTCTTCTCTGTCTTATCTTGAACTAGGTCTTGTCTTGGACATTTAATTACCAGGTACTAAATTTGCACCAGGAGTGAGTGCGGTGACATGTCCCAGGCACAGTTTGCAATAAGCACTACATCTATTATACGACGTCTCTATTTGACGCTGTCATAATCTCTAAATAGAGAAACTATTTTCTTAGCGTCTTATTAAGGGATTATCGGCCTATGTCACTTTGCGCTCTGCTGCTCATGCCCCCTGCCGAAAGAGACCCGTCTAGTTGGCTGGAGAAACTTTGATGAAAAAAAAGAAATGGGATGAGAACAGCTGTTTGGATCTGCTCTAAACTGGTCTGTCGAACATCTGGCTCCTGGAGCTTGAGACAGTGTTTTTCTTGCTGTTTTTTCACTCACCTGAATGTAACTTTTATGGGTTATGCTGCTAATATTGAATTAGCAGCATAACTTTTTTTTTTTGCAGAGTGATTAACTCTTGTAGTTAGCTGCTAACAGCACTGGCTTGAGTTGTTTCTACAGATTGTGTCAATCGGCTGTGGTGCTTTCTGTGGGCACACGCATCTCCTACTATAGACTGGTATTTTGTTTGATGTCAATAAGCGTCGTTTAATGGCTATGTTTTGGTCTGAACATACAAGAATGGGGCTGGGTCTTGGCGTTGGTTAAGATTAGGATTTCCTTATCATCCATTGTAATATTAAAACGTCTTTACATACAGCAGTGTGCATCATAGATACACAAAACAGTCATGTCCGGTGGGACATGACTGGAACAGATGCTCAAACCACCTCAGTTTTGCTCGCCGTGGAGGAGCAGCAGCTCTACTCTGAGTTTCTCCTGTGCATACCCTATCTATAAGCAAAGACAACTCATTTCGACCTCTTCCACAATCCACAATTTTGTTCTTTTGGTCATTACTCAAAGCTCATGACCATCTCATGCTCCATTCGTCCCTCACTGTTAACAAAACCCACTTGAAGTCCTCCACTTGGAGCAGGACTCTAGACTACCTAGAGGTGTGAAAGCACCTTGTTCTAGCTGGGAATCATCGCCTTAGAAGATAAGCTGATCTTCATCCCAGGGCAGTGCTGGGCAAACAGCAGAGATGAGACTCTATGGTTCTAACCATATTTGCCGGAAATAAAACTTTATCAAAACACAGAAACAAAACATTTAGTGAAATTTGACATAATCATGTTCACTGTTCATACTCATGTTTTACTGAAAAAAGTAGTTTCACCTGTCGCACACACTTTAAAAAAACTAATAATGATGTATTGCTTCTTAGCTGTGCCTGTCTTTTTGCCCGTCAGCTCAGCTCAAGTCCTTAACACAGCTTAGTACATCCAGACCGCCGATTAATATTAGATGGAGAGTGCATTTTTTGGACGTTACTATCTGCGCCCCTGTGACTCTGTGGCTTTTGTAAAAGGGTTTCTATCTGGACGTCAGCCTCAGCATCCGAAAGCTCCGGACCACAGAAACCATCGCAGGCGGATCGAGTTTCGGGATAACGAGATCAAGGCTGCCTGTGCGTCTGAGCTGAGCCTCCATCAAACAGTCACTTATCACCACAGCATAATGGACTGGAGCTATGAGCCATGAGGAAAGAAATGTGAGCAAAATTATGTAAAAAGTATCTAAATAACAGTCAGTTAGAGTGTTGGGAAATAATTGAGACTGCAGATTGGATATTTATTAATAATAATAATAATCTTAAAAGACCAATTTTAAGGTTTTTTCACTTAATAAGATCAAGTCTTGTTTCAAGATATTCTATCCTGATTTATCTTATCTATAAAATATAGTTATTTAAGCAGATTTGTAACTGTTTTAAACCATAATTGCTTGAATCAAGAATAGATTTGCTTAAAAATCTTGTCAAGAGAACTAGAAACTAGCATTTCCCACTCAAAACAAGGTTGGTCAAATTTTCTCACCGCACTGGGAGATTATTTCACTTGAAATAAGAAGTTTGTACCTAAAAATAAGCAAAGTTGTATTCTTTTTTGAAAGACCTTTTTTGCAGTGATGGGAGACCACCGGAACCTCAACAGCCACAGTGGGAAGAGTAGAGGAGAAACTTTAATTGTGTCTTTAGGCAAGACTCTTCACCCACATTGCCTGGTCTTTATCTGGTGTGAGTGTCAATGGTTGGTGGAGGTCGGAGAAGCTGATGGCATGAAATGGCAGCCTCACTTCCATCAGTCTTCCTTATAGCTATGGCTACAAGCTTAAGCTTAAGACGACTGAGATAATAAGCAAAGAATTACAATTATGTCTACTACAATACTATTTACACTCAATATATATGTAAATAAACACACAGAAACAGCAGGATGGATGAGAGCAGAAAATCAGAGGCACTTAAACAGATGAGGAAACAGGAGAACAGGAAGTCATTTAGACGTCTCCAGTCGGACTAATGACGACTGTTAAAGAAGACTTTAATATTTATGCTCCTGGAGTCTCTTCATACATGTGAGAGCGTTTTACTGTCAGAGCAGCAGGAGAGAGTTACATCAGTGCACTTAGGTATTTGAGGTGTTGCTATTATTATTTTATTGATGTTTCTTTAATCATAAAAGTTCAATTTATATAAAAAAATCTTTTACAGGGGAGTGCAGGAGAAACCAGAGGAAAACAACACAGACTTGGAGAGCGACTTCCAAGCTGTCTGGGAGCAGAACCTAGTACCTGCCTGTTATGAGGTGAGAGTGAAGACCGCTGAACACTATATGGTTTAATATTATGTCTAATGTCATAGCTAACCTCGAAGTACCGGTAACTCTATAGGCTATTTACATTTTTAAAAATTAAAGATCACATCTTTTAACAATTTAAATTTAAACATGTTATTTGTTTTGCATTAATTCCACACACTTTTTTCATAAAGTGTGCTTTTACAAAGAACTTTATAGGGACAAAATGCCTGGGCTCACACTGCAGACATTACAACTCTGCTGCAGCCACCGGAGCCTTTATCTAACTTGAAAAGTCTGAGGGTCACTCACACGGCTCACAGTGCAGTCGTGTGTCCAGCCGCGCCGATCCGGCCCTCTGAATCTGACTTCAAATTTTACCAGACACCGGAACTTTCCCTAACAAATAAACATTTCTCGTGAGAGATGACAGCAGCTGCATTGGGCACTGAAGAAGCAGCAGACTTAAGGCCTTGTCCCCACATAGCCAGGTATCTGATAAAACGAAAATTTCCACACATCCACACTGAAACGCAGGATTCCCTCACATAAAACGGAGCTTTATTAAAACTCCGACCAAAGTGAAGTTTTGGTTAAAACTCCGGCTTTGCGTTTGAGTGTGGATGTGAATAACCGGCGTCACTAACTGCAAGATTTGCATATGCGTCATATACTCGCCCTCGTTTAGAGCCACGATCAGGAGACATTTATGCGGTTTTGTGTGGATTTGATTTTCTTTAAAACAGCTATGTGTGGACAAAAGTATTTTTACAAAACGGAGGACAGCAGATATGCATTTGTAAAAAATACCCGCCTACGTGTGTACATGGTCTAACACTGGTGTACACTGAGTGCAAGGCAGGTTCAGGTTGGGACATGTGCGAGTTTCTTGCTAAGAGCCTGTTACACCAGATGGGGTCAACTGCAGTCCGGTTTCGTCCAAAGCCACTCGGCGCGCGGATTAACTTGACTTGAAAGCCACATCAGACTGCTGCAGTCTCTGGGAAAAATAGACTTCTTGTGGATTCTTTCCCACCCAGAGGTGTACATTGGGACTTTCTAAGTTCTGCGGGACCACGCATCCGCACTGACTGTACATCCGGCGTTACCTTGGGTGTACACTGTGCGATTTTGTGTCCCGCAAAACTTATAAGGTGCTTAAAACCAATGCGCCCGTGTACACTGACCCCTGAGGAGTGCAAGTACGGATTCGAGAGCTCTGCGGGTCAGCGGAAAGAATCTGCATGAAGTAATTTATTCCTAGAGACTGCAGCGGTCTGATGCGGCTTTCAAGTTATTATACGAGCACTCTCGCGAAAACGTATGCGAATCACCTCGCAGTTATTGTACACCCAGCAAGGACTGAATCAGGACAGGATTTGAACTAGACCGGGTGTGAGCAGAGTTAAACCACATAATCCACCACTGCAAACTCTATCCATTTCCCTCTGCTGGATCTGAAATCAAGTCACAGATGCAGCAGTCTGATGTGAAAGGCCCAGACTTCCCTTGAGCTCTCAGACTAGTCCAGAGACACATGAGGCACAGAACAAACTTTATCCAGCTATTTGAACAGACGCTTGAACCACCTCAGCTGACTCAGTTTGATGCAGAGGAGCAGCGCACTACTCTGAGCTCCTCATAACCCTATTTCTAAAGTTAACTGTGCACCAGAGCAGTTTAGATTCTCTGCACACTGAATTATTTCCTTTCCTCATTTTACCGTCACTCTATAAATGTCACTTAATGGATTCTGATTACCGCCCTTCGTAATCCGTAATTGGAATATTTCTAACAAGTCCCAGTAGTGTCGGCAAAACCACTGTCTCTCCAAAAAGGCTCCGCAGCTTCACTGTCCCATCGAGGATAACACTCACGAGCCTGTTTTCAAATCACATTAGAGAGGAAAAATGATCTGTGGTGCGATTAACGGACAAAGACGCGGCGGAGAGGACCCCATCTGCTCCACCGTTCAACGCGATTTGTATTGATTTTTGCGTTTTCTCAAGCGCATCCAGCTCATAAGAAGTGCTGTCATTGCCTTTTCCTGTCACCGAGCCGCATTAGGGTAAGCTGTTTTCACAATCGGAGCTACATTAGCATTAGCTCGACGTTAAACACCACCAAACGCAGACTAATTGCTCCCCCAAAAGTCTTTTGCAAGTTTGAATGGGTTTATACTGTCTCCGTAAGTTGCACTCAGGAGCTATTAAGGTTTAAGAAGGTGGGTTTTAATTCGTCCAAATCGATAAGCGTAGTCCACAATTCATTCTGATATAAAGTAATGTAAGTGCAGACATTGATTGAGAAGCAAAAGCGAAGTGGTTATCAAATGGCTTCCGTGTTTTATCCACTTCTAGTTTATGCTTATGTCGCTAATTTTAATCTTACTCACAGACCACACCAGGACTTAACTGTGGCTAAACTAAACCTTTCATCCATAATAAGACTGTTAATCATTTTTGATAAATAGAAGTTTAATTTACAGGCACTATAAGAAAATAATTTTAAGTCAGTTTTCCCTTAGAACAGATTGACTTATCTGTATCTAATAACAGCTTGTCAGGTAAAATCCATGTTTATTTTGTTAGCATTTGGCTGACTTTAGTGTATAGATCAACTTGTCTTTGTTTTGAAATTCGGTAAAAATGCAAAACTCAGGTATAAGAGCTCAGGATTGTGACATCGAGGCGTTTACATGGAGCAGGAAAACCAGATAACTAGCCTGTACTGTAGTCCAATTTAAACCTGTTGTCTTAAAGCAGAACTAAGCAACTTCGGCTGTAGTTAGCGGGTTTCGTCCTGCACAAATAACAGCTCATTTTTCTGTCATTCAAGCCTGTTCAGAGGAAAGACGCAGATTTATTTATTTAGTGCAACAAAAAATCTAAATAACTAAACCATGCTTTTATTCGAGTCTATGTTTGGCCAAAAAGTTACACAGCGCACCTTTAAAACCAACAGTGATGGGTCACACTTACTAGTCATAATGCAGTAGTTTATCTCTTTTGTTTACTTTATAGGGCTAATTAGTATTCCAAAGGAAGTTAAGCAAGCTTGAAAAATAGACAGATTTCCCTCTTTAAATGTCTATACGGAAATAAAAATCTGTTTAAAAACCGGCACAAATGTTGTCAACGTTTCTAAAGTCTTGTGAATGTCTATTAATGTACTGTTTGTTTACTAAAATTCAGGAATTGTTTGTTTGTGCTGTTATATTTTATTTAAACTGCTTTTACATTTACTTTTATGGCGATCAATAAAAATGCTCCAAATGCATTAGGAAAGAGAGGAAATCATTTGACTGCTGTAAAAAGTTTAAAGTTAAATATTTATGTTTTCGTTTTTAAGGCTCCTAAAATTGGTCTTAGTGCCTTTAAACTATTTAGAGTCTGAGGCCTTGGGCCCAAGGCTCCACTGATTATTCTGACTGCAGTAACTCTTACTTGAGTCCAATACTTGTCTCAAATCGAATATAAAGCTGTATCTTTCATGTGGGCCTTTAATAAGTTTAAGTATATTAAAGGTAAACACAGCTCTTTGTGACAAAATCATACAGCTGTGTGCTGTCAGAAACTTTTAATAAACTATTTTGTTTTCTCACTGAAAGCAGCGCGCTAATTAGTCCACTTCAGTTTTTCTTTGCTGTTCTTGAGTTATAATTGCAACTAAAATGAAGCTTATTGTAAGCGAACCAGCTCTGTTCTTATGCTTCGTTCCAGGCAACTGGGAGGTTGAAAAATACCAGTTCAGAGCATTCCAACATAATTAACTTGTATGTAAACATTACGGCTAATGCTAACCTTTAGGCTAAACAAAAGTAACGGAAAATAACCTGTAACCAATTTTTACATAGTTTTTGTGTCACATAAACCCACCAAATAAATTTATTGTGGTGATTGTTGAGCTCGTAAGTGAAGTGGGGCTTCCTCGACCAGGTCCCAGTTCACAAGTATTTACCAGTTCAAGTGATGTTCCAGTGCATTTTTACAAGTTGGAAGTGGGAAATATACCAGTTCCCAGTTGCCTGGAACACACCACAACTCAGATCTATAAAGTGGTTGTTTTCAATCCAGAAATTGGCTCTGTGCATTTGTCTGGTTTTCGTTCAAAATAGTACATCCTGTACATAACCACTTCCTGTACATCAGTTTAAAACAAATAAATCCTCTTTAGATCAGACAGTTGTGGTGAATGTTACAGAAAACATGTTAAAGACTTTACATATCAGAGGAATATTTCACCAGAGACACTTGTGTGTTTAAAAAGAGACGTGTCTGTGTCTAAATGCTAACGCTAACAGGAAGTGGTTGTATGTACAGAGCCTATTACAAGTTGAAACTCAACAAAACGCTGGAATAAATTGCTGTTTACAACATTAAGCTGTAAAACCCTAAGTTTCAGAAACAGATTTTAAATACTGTATATAATCTATTTGTATAAAGCACATTTACAGAGGGACAGGCTGAATTACACAAAATGTTAGTGTTACTTGTGCTTTTTATTTTTTGGACTGGCTTAGCTCTGGAACACATGGACTTGTGTTCTTAATAAATCACAATAAATTGACAAAATAATCTTTTAAATAGCTTTGTGATTATCTAAACTGTTACTAATAGTCAGCGTGCTGACTATAAGTAACAGTTTTATTTAATTGAAAAATTTGAGAAATAAATAAATTTTAAGTATATTTTAAGTTTGTTACACTGATGCTGGTCTGTCCGTCTGCTGTCTGGAGTGAAATATTGCCTTCTGGGAGAAGTGATTGACCATCTCTGCATTAACACAACAGAATAAAGACACAAATGTAGGTTTTATGTTCTTTACTGACAGAGCTGATTAACACAATTGAAGCTTTCAAATTTTAAAGCATTTTTGGAAATGCCTTTGGGAATTTAGAATTGGAATCAATACTTCCAAAACTAAAGGAGGGTCAGCTGAGCTCCATTAAGACTGTTGGAAGTTATACATTATATATCACTTAAAGCAGCACTTCTCAAAGTGTGGGGCACGCCCGTTTAGGGGGGAGCAGAAAGTGTTCAGGGAGGGGTGCAGGGAGCAGTGCCGAGAAATGCGCTTAAGATACTCCTAATACGAGCAGAAGCACCAAACAGAGAGAACACCGCCTCCATGGTGACAACAGCTGCAACATGGACAGGATCCTGTCAAAAGAAAGGCTATTGATGCAGATGAAACAGGAGATGAAGCACCACGTGATTAATCACGATTCATTGTTAATAACAATAATGCAGGTCACACGACACATGAATGAAAGTATCCCCGCTCTGCTGCTGCTGCTCCTTTTCTCTCCCTCGCTCTCATAAACAGTCCTCACACAGAGGATCTCTTCCACTGTGGTTATCGCAGTGGAAAGGTCTGCTGTACTAACAGAGGGACGGAGACGAGTCTGAGCTCCGTGTGAGTTTTTAAATCGTCCAAAAGGCCCAAGAATCACAGAGATATGGCCCGTTAAAGACTTCAAACCGAGAGTGACGCTGACACCTCAAATATGCCGCCGGAGAATCAGCCTCGATCAGCGGCGATGCACAAACACTCATGTGTTTGTGATGTTTACTTTGAAAACTTTAAAAACGAGATTGTTTTACTTTCATAGTAAGCTGGTTTTAACCAGGACTTTCTCAGAACTGGACCAGGTTTTCATCAGGACTAAGCCAGGACTAAACTAACCTCCTCAGTGAGAAAAACACAATAGCTTGGATATATAAATATCTGTTCAGCCTAAAACAAGATGAACTATGTTAAATATTGTAGCCTACAGACGATATCATACACTAACTGAGGGCGTGGCAGCCCCATCCGTAAGTTGAGGAGGCCGAGCAATTTGAAGCACGACGCGCGAGGGCCAGTGGAATGCCGCTTGCGGCTTTAATTCCTTTTGTAATTATATTCATCATCATTGTTTAGACTTAAAGGTGGGGTACCTTAGTAATGTATAATGCAGCACTCTGTGGGAAAAAATAGACCAGTACTGTTCTCATCAGGAGTCGCACGCAGCTCTCTGATTGGCTGAGGGTCAGTGGTCCTCTCTCCAGTTTCACTTCAGTCTGTAGAAAGATGTTCTTCTGTCATATTTGCAAAAATGAATGTGCTGAAGAATTTGTGAAATGGAAGAAGTACTTAGGCAGAATGAATATCCTCATATAAGAATATACATAAAAATAAATGATTACTTTCTGTTTGACTGCATGACAACCAAGTACCTCACCTTTAAGAAATATACGAGGGTCTTATTAATCAAGATGAGAAATTGTATAAATATATAATGAATGAAAGAAATAAGTATTATTATTATTATTATTATTGTTATTATTATTGTTATTATTATTATTATTATTATTATTATTATTATTGTTGTTGTTATTATTATTATTATTATTATTATTATTATTATTATTATTATTATTTTATTTTATTTTATTTTATTTTTTAGTTTTTTCTTTTTGAGTTTTGTACAATTTACTATTAGACGACTAAAATATAACGTACAACTCCTCCAAATCTTCCCCCAAAAAGCTGAAGAGAACCTCTGTGTGTTTTGTGATGCAGTTGTAGTTCCATGTCTGTGCACCAGGGGCGCCACCGCACGCGTCTCTTGTCACAGGAAAAGCGTCATTGTTGTTTTGGTTCTTCTGCTGCGGACTGTCCGAGAGAAATAACGCTTTTAAACCAGAAAAACACCACTTTAAACTCACCGGATCAGCGCAGAAAAACAGGTTAGTCTCGTGAACTTTTAAACTTAGTCGAATCCAGAGTTTATCAGAGAGTTTTATAGTGTTTTTTGTGTTTCTGACGCGGAAAAAGCAGAATCAAATGGGCTTTAAAAATGATGGCTTTTTCTGAAGAATAGAAAGGCAAAAACACGCTTAAAAACGAAATAAACTGCAATTTAGTTGTAGTTATGTCGTAATAGATCACTATAAACAGATTTAGCTAGTTGCATTTGCTCATTTAGACGATTTTGTACGTAGGAATAGACTTTTTGTCGTCAGGCTATTTTGTCTATGCTAGAAATGTGACTTATGTTGATTTTAATGCAATTACAATGCTATTTTCCTGCCTTAAAAATATTTGATCTTCATAAGAAATAGATTTATTACAATTTATATATATTTATCACACAAATACATTTAAGCAATGTTTTGTTTGTAACTTCATTTTATTCCCACTTGACATTTATAGAGTAACATTACTAAAACACTATATTGAGGTTGTTTCCAGTAAATGTATTTGTTGAGCCTAAAAATCACCATATAGATACAATCTATGGTTGTTCAGCAGGAAAATAAAGTAAGATTGCAGCACCTACACTAGAAAAATGTCAATCTTAAATAATATAAGTGAATTTGTCTAAATGGGTGACATTTATCTACATTTGGAGTTGTCTTTACTGTCTTCTTACTATAAGATTTGCTACTAGAGCAGTATGTTTTGTTCATAGTAATGTATAATAGTATAGGCTACTCGTGGTTTCTTCCCAGTTTTTAGTTATGCTTGTTCATTGGCATTCGAAGACTGTCAAAATACTGAAAATACAGAATACTTACAACCAGTGTTGGGTAAAAAAGTAACTTTTTAAAATTGTAATTAGTTACAAGACTTAGTTACTGCCTCAACAAAGTAACATAGTTACAATACTTTAGGATTACTTTGTGTGTGTTTTTTGCAAACATTGACCAAAAACGGGATTTATAATTTTATTATTGGCTTAAACAAAGGTAATCAACAAATGAGTTGTTAAATCATCTCAAATTCAGTAAAATAACCATTTCAAATGACTCTGGGCTGATCTGTGTCTCTGAGCCATTTTATCTCACACATTAAGTCACTTTTGTAGATTCTTTTATACTTAAAAGTAACTAAAAGTATTTTGTTAGTAACTGTAGTTTGATTACAAGTATTTATTTTTACAGTAACTTAGTTACACCCAACACTGCTTTCAACTTATTTCAAGTGCTAATTTACCTACACAAGATTATTTTTTTTTTCTAGTGTATGGAATTTTTTTGCAAAATTCCACATTTGTCTGATAATTAAAACATCAACTAAAGACAGACCGAAAATCATCCAAGTATTGTTATTGAGATATGCTAAAAAATAATCGAGAATTTTATTTTATTTTATCGCCCAGCTCTAATTGTTGATTTAGCATAAAATGGTCAGAAAATCAAACAATGTCACATTTGGTCAAAATCAACAGAAGCAATGGAAAATAAGAAACAGTCTGTAGGCCCAGCAGAGGATGTACTTCCTGCGGCAGCTGAAGAAAGCCAAGCTGCCGGTCCAGATGATGGTGCAGTTTTACACGGCCATCATTGAGTCCATCCTCACCTCCTCCATCACCGTGTGGTACGCTGGAGCCACAGTCAGGGACAGACACAGACTGCAGCGCATTGTGCGCTCTGCTGAGAAGGTGATTGGCTGCAGCCTTCCATCTCTCCATGACCTGTACGTCTCCAGGACTAGGGGGCGTGCAGGCCGGATAGCAGCTGACCCTTCTCACCCTGGACATAGACTTTTTGAGCCACTCCCCTCGGGCAGGAGGTTACGGTCCATCCGGACCAGAACCTCACATCACAAGAACAGTTTCTTTCCCTCTGCTGTTGGACTCATGAACACTCTATAAACCTGCGACTCTGTTGATCTCCTGCATTGTCACTTTAACAGTCACATCATCACCTGTCACTTTATTCATTCATCTATTCATTCATGTTAGTATTTTCTCTTGCACTGACAGATTGCACTATTGTTCTGATTATTGTGTATATTTTTATTGCCTAAGATAAGATAAGAGATAAGATAACACTTTATTAATCCCGAAGGAAATTCCCGTGCCAGAGAAGTTCATCGACATATAAATATAAATAACAGTGCATATCATTTAAAATACGAATAAATATAGTTTAAATAACATTTCATATATCAGCTCAACTGGGACACACAATACAACATTTCAAGCTCTACAAAATGGAGATGCGTTAAACAGCTTAATTGCCACCGGCAGAAAGGTCCTCCTGTGCCTCTCTGTCTTGCTCTGAGGCAGCCTGTACCTCCTGCTGAAGCTGCTCCGATAATTTTTATTGGCCTATTTTTGCATGCCCTTATATTTGATTTTATATATTTTAAATATTTTTATTATATTTGATATTTTTTACTTCTTAGATTCTTTATCTTTATTTGTGTTTTCTGTGTTATATGTTGCACATTAGCACCGCAGCAAGTTAGTCTGTGAATTCTGTTTGTTCACTGACAATGGCAATACAATTCTTTCTGATTCTGATTCATTAAAAAATACAGAGGCAGATTGTCCAACAACAAACAGACAGATGGATATTTCTCCCAGAGCATCCTCTGTTCTCAGTTCTGGTGTTGGGTTCGATCCATAGTAAGAGATCGGCCGATATGGGTTTTTCTTTGGTTGATGCTGATACCGATATTTCATGATTTTGTCAGCCTATGCCGCAATCAATGGCTGATTTTCAAGGCCGATTTCTTATTTTAGTTTTAAAACCATAGCTGTGGTGAGACGGTAAAACCACACAATATGATGGCGCTCAATTGTATTTTGGCCCAACCACTGCCTAATCAGATATCTGCCAAAATTGATGGTCTATCTCTACTTTCCACCATCTTATCTAATTAGAACATTTCCTGGATGATGTTTGTGTGAAATATATTTGACTACAAAGCCCTGTAAATATAACTTTTATGTTTACTAATGTGAAGCTTTTGTACATGACAGAAGCTAATTCTCTCAGGTCAATGTAATAAATGTCCGGAAATCATTAGTTAAGCTTTAATTTGAGCTTTTATTAAATCATAAATTATGCAAAGACGGTTTTGAAATGCACTTGCACCCGTTTTCTCCTCACGCTATGCTTTCTCTCTCTTTCTATGTTGTCTAATTGATTAATTATGGCATAACAAACTGTTACACTGGAATAAAGATACAATTTTGGGTTTTGAGGCGATGCTTATTCATTGTCAAAATAAAAATACCAAATCAGTGCTAAGAAATAAAAGTTTTAATTAACTTCTTAGCTGCGCAAATCCACTTTTCTCACTATAATAAGACTCAGAAATGCCCTGTTTTTCTTCTTTCTTTGATTCCAGTGTGCAAAAATAATCCATTCTCTAAAACTCCGACATCGTTTGAGAACATGAATGGACTTCTGTGTGACTGTGTTTTGATGTAAACTGTGTGTGTTTCAGTTTTAGGGCAGGATGACGACCAAACGCAGGCTGATCACAGACTCTTACCGAGTGGTGAAGAGAGAGAGAAGAGGAGGAAAACGAGAGAAAAGCCCCACTCCTCCTCCAACACCAGAACGTACGCTTCTCTTACTTAAATAACACTCTTCAGATACAGTCAGAACTATGAAAGCCCATTTCCACCATACGTGTGACAACTACTGAGAACAACAGTAATGGGATGGTTCTCCCTCAGCTACAACCCCTTCTGAACATATGACTTTGCTTTAGGAGTGCGTCGTCAGGGGCGCAGTTTTGGTGAGAGTGAAGTGGGCCTATGTAGAGTCAAGTGGAAGACAGACCCTCAACGTGCCATGACGCTCGAGCTCCACGCAATGCAAACTAGTCAAAGTAGTGATAATCTGCCATATGAGCTTTAAGCTCTCATCATCAGTACAATAACTTTAACAGGTCTGCAGTGGCCTATTTAAACACATATCCACATACTGTATCTTCATCACTCAGTGCGTTTACGTTTATTGTTGGAATGTGGAGTGGACAGGGGTTGTGAGCTGCTCAGTTACATTTGTCCAGCTGCACACCGATTGTCTATTTACATGAGTCTGAAATCAGATTACAATTGGTTGGGACCAGATGCGCCAAGTGGTTTTCTGAAAACCGGTTTACGGCTCCTTATTAGGTCTGCCCGGGTTTACATGCGCTTTTGAAAACTGGTTTAAATCAGATTAGGCTAGTTATCTGGTTTTCCTGGCCTCCATGTCAACGCCCTGAGTAACTCATTACAAAAGTAACTAGTTACTGTAACATATCCCCCTTTTCAGGAACTAGGGTAACTCTTTACTTATGAAAATGTTGACAATATATTAATAATTACATTATGAGTAACCCAAGTTACTAGCATATCAATTAGTTGCTTTTATATTCTATTCAAACTGACACTTCAGAACCAAAACACCACTAAAAATACTGTCTGTTGGCTTAAAGGTGAATCAAATATTATCACATTTCCATAAACTAATCAGTAATCAATGTATGATTAGCTCAAAGTAACTCTCTGACATGTAACTCTGAGACAATAATATTGTCATACATTTACATATTACGTTTTGCTCCCTGTAACTAGTAGTTTATAATGTATTACAATTTTACAGTATCTAACCCAACACTGATCCTCATGTAGTGTTTGTTTTTATAAGGACAGCTTCTGTTTGTAAGAAAATTTAAATCTTAAATTACAAGTCTGTCATTGAGAGACAAATAATTGTTACAAAATGTCCTGCTTGGGGGAGGGGTGCTTTTAAAATCCTCTAACGTGGAGCTGGCTGTGTTACTGTAATATATTGAATATTATAAACAGGTCAAACCATCAGTGTGATTACCTTTTGTCTTTTACAGAAATAGCAAATGCAGCTCGACTGGAGGATTTGGAGAAACTGAAACAGTTTGATCTGGACTGGAGATTTGGGCCCTGCACAGGTGACGCACACATGTGTTTATAACTGTATTTATGTTGGTATGTGATTATAATATAGTCATTCTAAAAGTAATCCTGTCTGTATGTGACTCCAGGCATCAGTCGTCTGCAGAGGTGGGAAAGAGCTCAAGTCCACGGTCTGAATCCTCCAGAAGAAATCAAAGAGCTGCTGCTGCAAAGTGAACACGACCCGGAGCTCAGAGACAGGTGACAACACACAGACACTCAGAGCACCATTTTCTAGAAAGAAGGTCCATTCCTCTCTGATTTCCCCATCTTTTCTCCTGCCTTTATTCTCTTATTTCTTCCTTAAATGTTAATGATAAAACATAAAACAGACTGTGTCTCAGATTTGATTCCTTTAACTGCTACCTTACAAATATAGATCATGACTGGACACTCGTGCTATATTAGCTCTGACAGAGACAGTGTTTAGGAGCAGCTGTAATATTACTGTGTAGAGCAGGGGTGTCAAACTCATTCTGACAAAAGTCCACATTAGTATCATGGCTATCCTCGAAGAGCCAGTTGTAACTAAAATTAACCTTACTAATCTTTCACATTCTACAAATAATAGTTGTATTTGATTATTGCACATTTATTGAAGCAACAATTTCTGAATATAAATCTGCCTTAGTCTGAAAAATGACCTACTCTTTAAGTTTAAGACAAATCATTTAATTAGATTAAGACTCCCAGATTACCAGTGTTGGGTGTAATGTATTACATTTTTCTCCCTGTAACTAGTAATACATTATATATTACTAGTTACAGGGAGAAAAAATGTAACACATTTGTATTACAATATTACTGTCTAAGAAATGTAACTGAGTTACACTACTTTTAGTTACTTTGAGTTACTTTGAGCTAAACACACATTTGTTAAGACATTGTACAACACTGATCCTGTTACATTTACATTTACACTTGTTTACTGGTTAATTTATGGAAATGTGACGTCACAACACGTTTTCCTCATTATATCTGATTTACCTTTAAGCAACAGACAGTATTTTAGTGTTTTGGTTCTAAAGTGACGTTTTTAATAGAATACAAAAGCAATTCATTTATATAAAAGTAACTTGAGTTACTCAGATTGTAACTGTAATATATTATCAACATTTTTACAAGTAATGAGTTACACTACTTAAGTTACTGAAAAGTGGAATATATTACAGTAACTAGTTACAAAAGTAACTTACTCCCAACACTGCAGATTACTCCTGGCACTAATATAAAATTAAAGTAAACCTTATAAAACCTTGAGGGCCGCATGAAATGAGATGAAGGGCCGCATCTTTGAGTTTGACACAGGTGGTGTAGCTCATCAGTCAGAGAGAGTGAGTGCGTGAAGAGCACTGTCTGGGAGAAGGAGGACTGACCTGGTCTGTCAGCTTTGCAGCTGCAGACATAGCACCCACCAGGTCTCTCCTGGCTCATGTCTCGTCTAAATCCCCGTTTTCTGCCTGCCTCAATAAAGACACCTTACCTTTGTTCCAAACCTTCTCACTCTGATCTTACATATCATTTTTCTGTTTTAGATAAACTTTTTCTTAGCGCTGCAAGGATGTCCAGGTGTATAAAACAAGGCCCAGTCAGGTGCTCTTTGAAAATAGTGGGTGAATTCCTGGTAAAAAATAGAGCGTTTTCTGCCAAAAGATGGTAAAATGCAGACACAAAACCATGGCACTCTGAAAGGTTAATGTTAAAAAGCCCCAAATATTATAACATGGCTTCTTTGAATTAAAAAACACAATACTTTTTCTGTATTGTGTTTTTATATGTTACTGATTGTGTTGTTTATGTTGTCCCTGAGTGTCTAGTAAGCTGCTGCTGTATGCCCAAGTTACAATTAAAATGTTCTAAATAATTTTATTGCACCATGTCTTTACTTTTGTTCTGTTTCTTCTTTTTTTCAGTTTGTGGCGCGAGTATCCGTTCTGAAGAGGACACTACGGCGTTTTAAAGAAGCAGTTATTGTTTTCAAAGACACTTCCTACAGAAACAGAATCTGCCTTTTTTACATCTTCAAATTATGAACAAGAATGTTACAGCTTTTACTACATTACTTAAAATGTACAACAACTACATCATGCACATGTTTCTCAGTCTAACTTCTCTAAAATAATAGTTTTGTTTATTCCTTTTACAATGTGTTTTTATAACGCTATATTTTTTTATATAAGGGATTTACTAGCATTGTTTTTGTTGTGTTATTTTATCTAAAGTTACATTTATATAACTTGAAGAGCGCTTTTTTGGTGGTATCATGTGTTAAGAAAATATTTATGTTATTTGGTTTGGTTTTAATTATTACTGCTGCATGCCGTGTTCTTGTTTGTTTTGATATGTTAACTGACTTTTAATAAAATAATTTATATAACAATTGTTTCAGAAAATGTGTAATCAACAGTGTAACTCTCAAAGAAAGCTTATAATCCTTTTAGCATCTTGAACTTTTTACAGTTGGAGATTTATTACAATTAAAGCTTTGAGCCTCAAAGTTTTATGAAGCCAGTAGTATACGTTATTGATGTGTAAATCTGTGTTGAATGAATGTCTATTTTCTTAAAAATAATAGTTTACTTACATCATCTTGAAAAGTATCAGAAAATGTCTTTTCTATGGGTAAAAAAAATATTAGATACAATGATAATCTATATTAATAATCAGATAAGCGGCAAAACAATCAGGCCAGGGTTCAAAAACAGGTCACCTCACATCTAATCAAATCAAACTTTATTTATAAAGCGCTTTTCATACAAACATTGTAACACAAAGTGCTTTACAGTGCATCAAAAAACAACCCCCCCCCCATACACACGCACCGACTCATTACCATGTACATACCCAACACCCCAGACCCCCCACCCCACACATACAAGAATACATTTCCTACGCTTGCATACATACATTGGGCTGGGTACAGATGGACCAAAGAAAGCGTCATCAGAGGAGCTGTCTGCACCAGGAGCAGAGCCACCTGCAGCCACAGGACACCAGCCCAGGGCCCAGAGAGGAGATGAGGTCAAGACCAAACCTCCAGGGCCCATGAGCCAGAGCCCAACAGCCACAGCCGACCACAGCTCCTGGTGCAGAGGCTCCTCAGAGGAAACACTGGAGAACTTAAAAGTGATTAAGAAATTTAAAAAATTAAAGTGAAAAGCTAAATACAAGCAAACTAAGAACTAAAGTGTAAAATATATGCTTAAGAAAAGCTTAAAAATACTAAAATCTAGAACCAGTAATAAAATAAAATAAATAAATAAATAGATTAAATAAATAAATGCAAGACAATAAATACTAATTAAAAGCTAAGCTAAGAAAAAAAAAAATCTATTACTGGGCCCCATTGTCTTTAATGCTGGGGTCTCCAACTGTTTTTGCCAGGAGAGCTACTTTTGCAAAAGAAAACTGAGGGCGAGCTACTACTTTTAACGATGACAATATTTTAAATTCACTGTGGCATTGTTAAGAGGCCTATATGAACATTTTGCCAATATCTATTTAGAAGTGGACACAATTAGATAAGATAAGATATTCCTTTATTTGTCCCACAATGGGGAAATTCCAGTGTTGCAACGCACATTTTAAGGACAGCAGGGAAAATAGGAAGCATGCAATCAAACAAGATAATAGAAATAAATAGACTTAAAATACATCTAAAGATACAGTAGTTAACGGACTCTTATTACAATAAATGTTTGCTATGGCACAGTGCAGGATATGACAGGATAAATAGATAAGTGGCATCAGTATATAGTATTATGTACAATATATGATTATGTACAACTGCAGCATATGAACAGAATAAATAACCAGTAATAAATATGAGGTAAAAGTATGACTATGTTTATGTACAGAGCAGCATTTAAAGGCACCTAAAAATACATTTACAGTAGAAATAGTCTTAAATTCTATGATTCTAAAATCCTTTGGCGAGCTACTTGGAAGGTTGGAGATCCCTGCTTCAATGTTTATTTTATAGTCTATATGTACTTATGGTTTGCTGTAAAAAGATATAGAGCCAATTGAATTCATATTAACAGCAAATTCAAGTGATTAGACATACAGTATATAATAACTGATTGATCATTTTCATCATCATCATCTTCATCAATCAACTGGTCCCTGGAAAAGTAACTGCATTATTAGTCCATATCATAAACATTAAATTAGTTTAGCAGTTTGTTATGAATTTAATATTTAAAACTAACTTATATGTCTATGGTCCTTAAGAGAAAAAAGGTTTGGAAGCACTGTAATAATGTTGGTGTGATAAAAAAAAAAAAAACACTTGGTCACAAGACAAGACAATATTATTTTAAGCATTGTTTAGCGTTATCTTTACCCCATTAGTTTGACAGTTTGCATATCCTTTCTGTCAAAACGTGTGAAGTAACAAATAAATCATTTTTTTTCTTTCACCTCATAATAAACCTTTTTTCTTTTTTTTTTACTCTGGAAATTAAAATGGTATAACTTACCTCTAGTTACAGATCCAGATGCAGACCTGCAGATGGCGCAATTTCTCTTCAGTGACACGTCTAAGAGCAGAGTCAATCTACATAATCTGACAGCAAAAACTAAATTCAGGTAAAATTCCAATTTGCCACTTTAAAGGGCTTATACTACACACATTTTGATGATTCCTAAACAAAACATATTTTCTGTATTTTGGAGTTTTGTTCCATTCACACTTTTTAGCGCACAAATAATACAGTTTTAGCACATGTTCTGCAGTCGACTCTGCTTCAACTTGTGATGTCATGAAGTGGTAAGCACACAGGAAGTTGTTCAGCCTTGTATTAGCTTGACTTGAAGCTACAGCTATTGTTTTAGTCTGGTTTAAACTGCTTCACTTCTCAATGCACTTGAAATTTTTGGAGATTTTTTAAAATAACCTCATCTAAACACAAACTTAAACTAAATATTCAGAAAATATAGATACATTTATTAGTATTCTAGTGAACGGCAGACATAAATTAGCTACATTTAGGCTAAATTAGCTAAAATCTGCAGTGATGTATGACCTCTTGTCCAAAAAGGCATGCATTTCCAGACTTTACTGCTATAATAGTCTGTTTAATAGCATATACACATGAATTTTATTTCTTTGGCTGGTCAAATACATCACCAAGTATTATATTTTCCCAACACAACCTTTTATTTTGTAGTATTTATGCTCTATGTTGCCGTTATTAACATATTCTTGACGCTGATTAGCTAGATTTTCCGTCTTTTCCTTCATCCGCAGACGCACTTCTACCTGATTGGTCCAAACAACTGCTCCCCTGACGTTTAAGCTCGGCCAGGCGGGATTCTTACACTTTGCGGAACGCGATTGGTCCGTTTGTCACGTCAATCAGAAATCCCGCTCTCTGATTGGCTTGTCTCCACTGTCAAACCGTTAATCAAGTTCATCGCGGCGCAGTGTCGTCAAGCTAGAAAAGTTAAGCGTTAAGAAATTAGAAAAAACATCGATAAATAGCTATATTTCAGAGTTCTGCTGCTGATAAATGTGAATTATAAAGTATATGCGCAATGTTTACAATCATATTTAAGTATTTATTTAAGTTAAATAAGACAGAAGAGGCGAAAAGCTTTTATAAGATCGAAACCGGAAGTTGTCAAGCTAGTGCAATTTCGGTGCTTGGTGACATTGGGTGATGTAGTCCAGCGTAGCCTACTTATAAAAAACCGGGATAACCTTAGCATTTTAACGGGATAAACTAGCCAGATATCTGCCACATCTTTCGACAACATCTGCCTTAACCACCGCTTTATATTTAATCACTGACACGGACATAATTTAGCTCCGGGATGCTGATTTGCGTGGCTAACGCTGCTACTCAATGTGTCATCATCCTGCTTACTGACTAAATAGTATTTCCCACGCCTTTTACGTCTTTTCCCATGTCATCTCGGATTTTTGGACATTTTATCCCACATGGTGCTTTAATATAAGCTGTGTTTTGTAGAGAAGAGACGACACAACGGGCTTTTAAAAGGACGAATCTGGTAAGCAACCTGCTCTTTTCCCAGCAGCAGCAGCAGCTAGGGATTAATATTGTGTCTCCTGTAAAAAGCAGCATCAGTAGTGGTGGCTAGTGCTAGCTTTAGCCCCGGTGTGTTTTGTTTTAGGCTACTTTTTGTCCATTTTGTTTATGATTTAACGTGTAAAAGGCATATTTTTAAATTCTGTTTGTAGTGTAAGTGTGTAGCTTAGCGCAAAATCAAAGGTCACTGGGCTTGGTTTGTTTTGTCAAGATAAGAAGCTGTTTTGTTATTTGTCATGTCATGTACTGCCTGTAAATTATCCCAGGAAGTGCAGTTTTCGCCCTCTTTTAGGCTTTTAATGTGATGATGAGTTAAATAACTGTTACAATTGTTTAAATTTTGCTTTATTACCTGATTTCTGGTGTTAAGAAATATCTGAACTGTTTGTAAACAGTGCATCTGTTGTGATTTCTTTCTGATTTTTCACACCTATGCACATTTTGGCAAGGAATTATGAAAAAAGAGCAAGCAATAGTGGACATAAATGAAAAAGAGGACAATTTTAAGATGGATGATATTAGAGAAGTGTATTTTGTTATTTGACACATGTTACAAGTCTCACAATAACAGAACTTTGCATTAATAATATATGATATTCTGCAATATTTCAGAATAACATGTGCTTTATATTTTTCTAACAATATTTTTTTGTTAAATTACAACTTGCACAACATTCGTAAGAAATAATGTAGATCAAAATATTGTGAATTTGTTTTGTATTTTCTAGGCTTATTGCATAATTCAAAACTGAGATTATGCAGTGATTATTGATACCGAATCACCAAATTTAGCATTACAATTTACAAATTTTTTTTTTTTTGGTCTACAACTTGTTGCTTGTGAGCTCCAGTAATTTTTCACAACCTTCCAAAAAGCTCTACAAAAGATTTTGAAGTTATAGATGTTAGGCTTTATAGTTTGTTCATGACAAGCCTATTTTAACATGGGAAATGTAGCTCTAGATTAGTATGGAGCTATTAAACTAATGTAGTTGAATAATTATTACATTATTACTTCTATATACTACAAAACATCCTAAACGTCTTGAGCTGAGAAAAGCATCAGATTAATTATAATATATTTTATTTCTAATGCACTTTACATTTTAAGGAAATCTCAAAGTGCTAGTACTATTGAACAGCAATGACATGACAATGTGTACATTTAGTGTGTTTGGTGTAAATACTTGCCTGCCTGTGAATGTACAGCTCCAGAACATTCTCAAGCTAAATCATGCATTCAAGTGACTTTTGCGTTTTAAACAACAATCAATTAATCTAAGGGATATTCTCCCAACTAATAAACTATCAAAAATAATCTTTAGTTGCAGCGCTATTGTGGATGTTTTACTTTGTGCACATAAATGGATGTTTTTTAAAGACATTTAAGGTTAGAGACCCCAGCTCTTAAACACATGAGGTGCTTCGACTTTCATCCAAGACTTTATAACATTGACCACACATAGCATTATTCCATTTAATGCCAATGACCATCTTTATTTTGTCCTTCAAGAAGCTTTCACTCACTACATTTCACTCTTTGGTCATTAAAATGTTCAGTATTTTGCAAAAGATCTCAGTACAATAGAAATGAAAACTTCACCAAAGTAGCAATTCTGCCCCAAGTCAGTCCAGACTCTTTGTTTCTAAAACATTGGAACATTTCAGACTCAACTCTCTACCAGTGGTTGTATATTATAGTATGGAGAGAGATCAGTTTGGATTCTCCAAGATAAAGTTTCCATATTTTCCGGATTGTACTTCAGATGAACAACTCCATCGCCTAAAGGGTCAATAAACATAGTACAAACATCTTTGTTCATCAGTACTATATAACTGGCTCTGCATTGTCCTGTTAAGTAAATAAACTAATGAAAATATGTATTTAACTTGCTGAATGCTTAACTACTGAAATAATAATTAGCCCTATGGACAAAATAAACTTAATTTATGTGCAGTCAATATAATTTTTGTCATGTCACCCTAGGAAAACGAATGTTAAAAAGCTGATTTAGACTCTTTGTATTGCGTGGCCTTGTCCCTGTGTGTGTAGTTTTATTTGTGCGTTCTCCTGAGGGTTTGTTACCTGGCTGTGGTGCATCCAGTCCCCTGCCAACTGCTGCTGCTCAAACTCACTGTGATGTTTATAGGGCAAGTCCCAAGCTGCAGACGCACACATTTCTGTAAATAAGAGCAGAATTTAGTTTAGAGTTCTGATTCACAATGCTTATGCCAGCACTTTGGTCATGGACTGAAGAAATGTAGAATTAAAGGTCTCGTTCTATTAATTCCTTATGGGGGCTGTGCCAAGATGCGCTAAAATTAATCAATATTTAAAAATCATAAAGCAGAGAGTGGATTTCAGCTATTAGATCATCACTGGCAGCAAGTTCAGACCGTCACATACGAGGTAAATACTGCAGGGAAAGCCTGTGTGTTTAAAAAAGTGCGCTTTTTTGGCACAATGCTAAATACTAACAAATACAATAACTTAAACATAAAGTAAACTATTAAAAAAAAAGACACATTAAATGCCTGGCCAGTCGTTATTGTAAAAAGCTAGTTCAGTTTGTAGAGGTTTTTTAGCATTAATAATTACGTTACATATGTTAGTATTAGCTTTGAAACGTATAGGTTTTCCTTTATGTGAAGGTTTTAACGTGCTGCACATGGCTGTAACTAGTTGTCCGCTTTGTGTCGATTAAGTATTTAATTATTTTAGGGCACTTCAGCTAATTCTCCTTTGGGAATAAACAAGATGAGAACAAACTGTGCACAGGTATTTTCAAACCAGAACTAGCCAAGCCACTAGGGCCTTCTGAAACGATACAAATCCCGATACACGTATATCTTGATACAAATCTGCCAAACATGTATCTTTAATTATGCAGTAGTCTTAGATGTAAGTATTGCATAGCTATAAAAACATGTTTTTGAGCATAACCCTCTGTCAGTGTTAAACATTTTACTTTCACTATGTAGAATAACAAAATGCAGAGAAATTGTATTTTCACACTGCTCTTTGTGTTAGATACAAATGCCTTACAAATAAATACCGTAATTTCTGGGCTATAAGTCGCTACTTTTTTCTCAAGCTTTGAACACTGCAGCTTATAAGGCAATGCAGCAAAATTATAGATTCTCATAGACTTACTATTAACAAGTGCGGCCTATATACTGTATGTACTTTATCATTTTTCTAACTTAAATCTAGTGGGTGCGGCTTATATTCAGGTGCGCTCAATAGGGCAGAAATTACAGTACATAGATTCAGCCTTAAAGCTGCAGTCCAGGTTCATAAGTGAGTTTAAGGGTCCCGATACGTATCTTTATGAGTATCCTGATATGCTTCCTTGTATCGATACACGTATTGCCAATGAGTTTGTCACGATATATTCTGGTATCGATACATTGAGTACAGCCCTACAAGACACACTGTGAAAAGAGTCTAATGATTGATCATGATGTTCAATTCAATTTTGTTAGACTTTTTCAAAAACAAAGGATTGATGTCTTTTATGAAAATAAACATAAAATGTCCCAGTTATTATAGATTCTGTATATTTAATTATGTCTGCCTCAGAGTTTGGCTTTTGCTCTGAACCGCACGTTTCTACTGATGGAGGATTGGTTTTCTATTCAAAACCCATAAACAAAAAATTGACGATTCGATTCAAATCGATCTCGATCTCTCATTTTTTAATAATTGCCCAGCCCTGTATGGAATCACAAATCTCAACATGAAAATCAAAAGACTCTGCCATCTCTTTACCCCTCCCTCCCAGACCCGTTCATGTTGTTTTAGTTCTGTATGTTTATAGATCGTCGTCAATGTTGTCTATGTCGTTTATTTAAAAAATAATCAAATAAATGAAGAACAAAATAAAGAAAAATTGGGGCCAAATTGTAGGATATTAAAAGTAGGACGGAATCTTTAATTACTTCTTTTAATGATCAGCCTTTGTCCAGCTCTGAGTGAGTGACAGCTGGATTTAACCGATCACAGCGATGTAGGAACTTTCTGAAAAAGACAGAAAGACAGAGACAATAGGAAAATACTGTCTACAAGAATGAAACGTCTGTAAATGTAGTTTAATGTAGTCTCTGTTTGTGCCCTTTCTAAACAATATCTAAATCAAAATGTCCTGTTTTCTCTTCAGTGATGGATAATGCACACACAAAAACAGTGGAGGAGGTTCTGGGACACTTCGGAGTGAACGAGTCGACCGGCCTCAGCTGTGAACAACTCAAGAAGAACCGAGAGAGATGGGGCCCCAACGGTGAGAAGCACCACAGACACAACAAAATTACCGTTGAATCTTGCTTTTCTAAAGAATGTATTAATTTATTTTATCATATTTGTAGACATAAGAAGTCCTTTTAATAACAAAACTCTCTTCTCTTTCTTCTCACAGAGTTGCCGGCGGAAGAAGGTGAGTCGTTCAGTGACAAGTATCTGATGGTTTAATTTTCTTCTTGCTTTTCTAACTGAGTGTGTTTTGAATCTGTCCCATCAGGAAAGTCGCTGTGGGAGCTGGTGCTGGAGCAGTTTGAGGATCTGTTGGTTCGAATCCTGCTGCTGGCCGCCTGTATTTCATTTGTAAGTAACATTTTAATGTTTTAAAACATTTCAATGAATCAATCAAAATTACAGAATACGATAAAAACGGGGGTGCACGGTAGCCAAGTGGTTAGTGCTCTGGCTTCCCAATAAGGAGGTCGTGGGTTCGACTCCTGGGTCGGACCATATCAACATCTCACGATCTCTCTGGGTGGAGTTTGCATGTTCTCCCCGTGTCACCGTGGGTTTTCTCCGGGTACTCCGGTTTCCTCCCACCTCCAAAGACATGCATGTTTAGGTTAATTGGGCATCACTGTAAATTTCCCTTAGTGAGTGAATGAGAGAGCGAATGGTTGTCTGTCTAACCCTGCGGCAAGTTGGCCACTGTCCAGGGTGTTTCCCCCGCCTAAGGCCCAAAGTCACTGGGATAGGCTCCAGTCACCCGCGACCCCTAACGGGATTAAGCGGTAGAAAATGAATGAATGAATAAAAACGCATATAGTCATATTTAAGCAAAATACGTTTTGTAAAAGGGACACCCGTGAAGCCATTCGTAGCTTTTAAATGGGGCCCTGGATAATTTTCGTAAACTTAATAAAAAACATTTTATGCAGTTCTAATGCTCTTCAACTGCTATGCCTACCTACGATAACTATCTTTAACTCGATATATACATTTATACTCCTCTTACCTGCTCCATCTGTCCCTAATTTACGTAAAACAATGGTAACTTCTTAATAAATGTGATTGTACACATCAAATTACACACATGATCGAACCTAATGAAAATCTGGATCAAACAAGAGTCGTCAGCCAGAGGGGGTTTAAGGTTCACAGTATTTCCCCAACAAATAAAATTTGAGTTTTCTTTTAAAAATGAATAAAGATTTATCTATGTGTGAAAGACTTGTGAATCCTTCAACACATGGTTAATATATGAATGTATTCATTTTGGTTGCAATTATAGCTTATACACTTCTTTTTATGAAATAACAAAGTGAAACTGGAGAGGACCACCCCAGCTCAGCCAATCAGAGCCCTGCATTCGGCTCTTGATTAAAACAAAAATACATTTTTATTCAATTGGCTGTGTGCACGGAATTTCAGTTGGCTTGCGATTGTTCAAAAATGCTAACTTCTGTACATACAACCATTTCCTGTTAGCGTTAGCATTTAGACACAATTATGTCTCTTTTTAAACACACAAGTGTCTCTGGTGAAATATTCCTCTGATATGTAAAGTCTTTAACATGTTTTTTGTAACATTCACCACAACTGTCTGATCTAAAGAGGATTTATTTGTTTTATACTGATGGAGTGAAAACCTCATTGAAGAGTATTGAAGAGGAAGTCGTTGTATGTACAGGATGTAGTATTTTAAACCAAAACAAGACAACTGCACTGAGCCAATTCAGATAGTACTCACTGGTCTATATTTTTTCACAATGTGCTGCATTTAAAGAAATACTAAAGATGTATTATGAATGATTGAATGAATGGTTTTATTTATGTAGCACATTTACACAGACGGATGTATTCCAAAGTGCTTCACACAGCAAAACCCCCATGAGCAGACCTTGGCAAGAGAATAAATACGGCTCTATTTATTCCTTTTATTTGTTTAGTTCATGTGTTTACACATCTTCCTAATTTCACAAAATGTACACCGTACATTTATGCATTTGTACTTTCCTTTTTCTAAAACATCTTCTCTCTGCTCTGACAGACAGTGAAGTCTTTGTATAGTTAGTTAATGATTATTTGATTGCTACATTATTTATTGGAATAATTGATTAGTTGTGATTAATCGAGTAACTTGTTTTTTAGAGTTGACTCTAATATTGTTTATATTCTAATACTTCATTGAACTAAAGTTTTATTTGATATCAGAAATGGTGTCTCAGTATCAGTATTGAGTTGACTTGTTTGTATTGTGACAACACTATGACGCTGGTGCTTGTGTTTTGGTGCAGACTTTGGCCTGGTTTGAAGAAGGCGAGGGAACCATCACAGCGTTCGTGGAGCCGTTTGTGATCCTCCTGATCCTCATCGCCAACGCCATCGTCGGAGTGTGGCAGGTAAGGCAGTGGTTTAGGAAAGTTTCTCTATTGTGGCTGTGAAAAACAAAAACTAAATAAATTAATACATTTTCTCTTTCAATCTCATTAAAATTTAGTCCGTGCCTTAACTCTTTTACTGCTGACTATTGCTGAACCTTCTGCTGTATCGTTGATGTGTTCTTTTCTTGTTTTTGCAGGAGCGTAACGCAGAGAATGCCATCGAGGCGCTGAAGGAGTACGAGCCGGAGATGGGCAAAGTTTATCGTCAGGACAAAAAGAGCGTCCAGAGAATCCGAGCCAGAGACATCGTGCCCGGAGACATCGTGGAGGTGGCAGGTCAGGACAACAACGCAACCAATCTGATCCATATTTAAACTGAAGCTAACCCCCTAAACTCCACCAACAAACACATTTCAGACAAAACTTTCAACTGGAAGAGCATGAGGAGAAGGTGAAAGGAGGGTTTTAGAGTGGAGAGCAGCAGTGTGATTGGTTTGACAGCAGGTGTTTTGAGTGGACAAATCAATGCTGACTGGCCACAGCAGTGAGACACAGCAGGATCAGGGAAAAATTTGTTCTCAAAGATTGACCCAAAATAGTAGGCAATGCTATTTAAACATCATATACACAGGAATCAGACTCCGGGTCCAAGACAAGACCAAGTACAAATGGGCTGGAGACAAAACCAAGGCCTTAAAAAAGCTGTTTCAAGACCAGTCCAAGACCAGTCTCAAGTAATGCTACACTAGTCCACAATCGTAAAAAAAGAACTTTTGAATGTACTCTGTTAGTTCACCTCAGGTTTTTCTGCTTATATACACAAAGTGGGTAAAAGCAAGGTAATGTTTTTCTTGGGATAAGATTCAGCCTCTGATAAAAAGTTGTCTTCTTATTCAATAGGCTCTTTCTTTGCACAACCCATGGAAGTATAATTAGAACTGGAAGATGAGTATAAGATAAGGGTCTGATGTTTTCAATGGCTAGTGCTCAGTGGCGCACCTGAATTTCCTGAATGTAAGCTAGCGCCTCCCACTATTGTGACGTCAGAAGAGTGACAGTGTGATAAGTTCTGACCAATCAGAGCGATGGTGGCCTGAGCGAGCAGAGCTAGGCTAAACACTTTCAAGCGTTTGGGGCATTAAAAATTTTTTGAAAAGTTTATGTTGTGAAACTAGAGAGAAATACCTTCAAAATGAGACCTTTGGTAAAGCTGTAGGTGTCATGTCGTAGTTTGAAATGCCAAAAAAAAAACTGACTCTCTAAGGTAAACTTTTTCTTGGACTCAACCGCTGCAGTTCAGCGGAGTGACCACTATTACCACTCGCATGGGGAGAGAGGGGGCGGAGTCTAATCCAGCTCTAATAATACATCCATGGCACAACCCTGCAACAGCGATCTCACTGTGCACTGTTCTGAATGTCATGGCTTAGACATACGTATCTAGTACAGGCAGAGCGGTAATCAAGCCCAAATTGTTGTAGAAATGTCCATCTTGTGCAAGGCCACCTGCAGATTCATTGCTGTTGATATTACTGTGCATTTAGCTGTATCTATGATGGACGCAACTATTACAAAATGTGTGCTTCTGTCAGATTCCTTGTTCAACTTGTCTGACAGAAGTGATGCCATGCTTTTCATCTCAGCCTACACCAAGCTGACCTTTCTTAGCACCTATTTAAACCTCCTTGTGTGATAACAGGATAGGCAGAACTAGTGCACAGTTTATTGAATATCAAGTCACCGGGTCCTGGACTGATTGTAAATAAACCTCTCCTGCCTCAGACATCAAGATCGCCTACTTTTCTTAACAACTCGGACTCGTTTGGGACAGCCTGACCTGATCCTGCTCACTTAAGCCACTGTTTGCCCTGTCAGCTCACCAAACCACAGCCCTTTGCTCCAGCAGAGTCGGTGTGTGTGCTCTGGATAAACACACACTGAGTCTCTGAGCAGCTGTCCCATTGAAAAACACAGCACCATGTTCCTAAGTACAAACTCTGTGGAGGGCAGTGTGTCTGAAGCCCAAACACATTATCTGCTGCGGCTGATGATGGGAAATAAGACAGAACTGGTCCAAGTCTTGTTGAGTTTGGGCAAAGATTCTTCTTAATTAAAACATTATCTGCCCCAGTTTGAAACAATACACCGAAATTAACAGTTTTTCCATTGAAGCAAACAGGAGGCGCTTCTCAAATAGTTTTGTAGCCACTTTCAAAGAAGAAACACACAGATTATTATTATGTATTTAGTGCAATAAAGACCTTTTAATGTACATTTTATAGTCAACAAGTTACACAATGGGCCTTTACACTTAAACGTGGCTTACACCTGGTTCAGTCTTTGAGCAGATCCTGTAATTCTCAGATATTTTAGTCTAAATATAATAATATCAGGGCATCTTTGTTTAGATGTTCTTGGCAAATATCTGGAGTTTTGAACATGCCGTCCTCTCTCTTTTTCCTCTCTCTCTCACTTTCTCTCTCTCTCTACTCTTTTTTTCTTCTCTCTCTCTTTCTTCTCTTTCTCATCTCTTTCTTTCTCTTCACTCTTTTTCTTTCTACACTCTTTTTCTTTTCGCTCTTTCTCTCTCTCCCTCTCACTCTCTTTCTCTTCTTTCTCTTTCTTTCTCTCTCTCTCCCTCTTTCTATTCATTTTTTTACACTCTGTTTTTCTCTTCTTTTTCTCTTTCTGTCTTCTCTCTCTTTCTCTCGCACTCTCTCCTCTTTTTTCTTCTTTCTCTCTCTCTCTTCCTTTCTCTCTCTACTCTTTTTCTTTTTTCTCTTTTGCCCTCTCTCTCTTCGCTCTTTCTTTTTTCTCTACTCTTTTTCTCTCTCTTTCTCTTTACTCTTTCTATCTTCTTTCTTTGTCTTCTCTCTCTCTTTCACTCTCATCTTCTTCTCTACTCGTTCTCTCTCCCCCCTCTCTCTTTCTCTCTTCCTCTCTGTCTCTCTCTTCTCTCTCTCTTCTCTCCCTCTCTCTCTTTCTCTCTCTCTTCCTCTCTGTCTCTCTCTTCTCTCCCCCTCTCTCTCTCTCTGTCTCTCTCTCCCTCTCTCCATCCCTCTCTCTCTCTCCCTTTCCCACTTTCGCTCTTTTTCTCTTGTCTTTTTCTCTTCTCTCTCTCTCTCTCTCTCTCTCTCTCTTTCGCTTCTCTCTCTCTCTCTCTCTCTCTCTGTTAATCATGTCCTTTTGATTAACACATCGGCAGATTGCACTTTTCAAAGCCAGAATTAAGAATATTCTTGATTGTCGCTTAATCAAGCGAGGTGAAAGTCAAAATGAGCAGACGTATGAATTTAAAATTCTGCTAAAATACATCTTTTCTTTTGTAAGTCCAGTTCTAGCACAAAACAAATGACCTAAAGGAATTAACTCTGTGTTATTATTTATTGACACATTTCTTACTTGATGACGTCATTCTTTGATGTGAGAAGATGATAAGTTGGTCTTTTTCCTTACATGGGCGTTGGAATTGTTGGAATGACTTGTTGGGTGTTTTTCTGAGGTCAGGTTGTTGTGGAGAGCACTTTTCTGTTTAGTCTGACCTGATGTGAGCCACCTGACAGAAGAATCTTTAGTTAAGCCTTCTGCGCATGACAAGAGTTTTGGCCTGATTTTAACCTTGACGTTTCCCTTCACGAGAGATTTTTTGTCAATTTTCTCCCTATGTCTGTGAGTCATTGCGATTCCATTACTAGAAAATGGCCAACACTGAGTTTGTTGGAACTTTTTCATTTCAATGCAAAACAACACCGCCACAATGCATCAGTATTACAGCTCCTTACCTCTAATGAGCCTCCACTCTCCTGTGATGTGTATAAATCTGATTTAATTCACTGGCGTGTCATTGTTTCACTTTTATAACCGCGCACATGAAAGAAAACACTCTGCACTCGATCACGACACACACACTGTTCTCCTCTCACTGCTGCTCCACAAGTCTGAGTCGTCTCTGTTTTTCTGACACATGATGCAACTGTCAGATTAATAATCCTGTAAATGTCCTTCTGTCTGTGGCGTCTTAAAGCAGAACTAAGCAACTTCAGCGGTAGTGCTCCCCCTACTGCTCTCTTGTGTAATTAAGTTAGCCAAACTGAAACAAAGCTTTAGGGTGGGAATAAGGCAGCGGAAACACGTGTTATACAAAAAACAAAGAGCCAGAGTTTCTCAAGACAGAAAATCGGGTCGGCACGGTGGCAACACAGACAGGTTGCAATTGCTGTTCTTGATGTGGGGCGCACCTGAGAGAGCCGACATGTGCTTCAAATGCCCCAAAATACAACCATCATCACTAAGGTTTACAAAAACATTTAGTAAGGTAAAAATGTTACTTTGTTCTGTTTTAAATTGCAAAATATACTAAATGCCTCTAGTGTGCAGCCGGCTTAAGACTAACGTTCTATTCACATTACAAAATATTTACCTCGAGATATCTGTAAACTTTAAATTACCTCAGAACATATGAGTTTTTTACAGAAATTCACACTAGGAGAATTGAGGCCTTTAATGTACTTGGTTTTACAGATTTTATTCCGGAAATGGTGACAGATGTGTCACGATTTATTACAACAACATTTTGCTTCATTCATGACTTGCGCATTTCTTGTGTTTTGGGTCTGTTTTGTCATGAATGACCTGAGCTGCAGCAGTGTAAATGTGGATCTGGTCACATATTGAGCGAAAGATCTTATGGAAACAGCCGTAGTCTCTTTCTTTTAATCGGTGATAAAGTCCCTCCATCTAAACTTTGCAGCGTTTTGTCTGAACTCTCCCCAAGCACCTTTTATCTTCTTGACCTCTGGGTCACAATCAAACAAGAATTTAATTGACAAATGAGCCGTGCTGAATAGTAATATTAATTTTGTACATCTCTGAAGGTAAAATAGGCTGCAGAGTTCATTTATCTACAGTATATTCACACAGCTTTAGAATTGCATGCGTTTGGTAAATTGCAGTAGGTAAAATTCGGGGGAAAACTACAAACATGGACGATTCGCACAGGACTAGAAACTTAGAGAACATTTGTACTTATTACACTAGCCTTGTCCCGACTTAATTTGAATACAAAATCAATATTCAGTGTTCTATAACTGTTCTTGTTTACTTGTCCGTTTCCTCTTTGACCGATTGAATCTTCAAGTCTAAACATCTGGACTTTAGTAGATCTCCTCTGTTTCGCCCCACTGCCCCACTTCCTCTCCTGAAATAGCATCTTCATCTTCATCTTCATCATCATCCCGCGATCGAACCCTGTGTGTGTGAGATCCAGTGCCCCGTTTGAGAGTCGTCACAGTTTCCGGAGCCTGGGAACGAGATGAGACACAGTTTTAGACTCAAGTTATTTTTGTCCCAGCTCCATTGGCAGCGGTTTGTTTATGTTGCAGTCGGATCGGAAATTCATTCATCTCTAAATGAGCTTTGGTGCTGATTATGAGATTCAAACAGGCTGAAGTAAGTTGATTAAATTAGATCAAGTGAGTAATTTCTTGTTTTTGCTCTAGAAGATAACTTTTTAACATTGAATTCTGATTAACCAGAGGCCAAAAGACATCACACCTGCTTTAATCCAGTCACATACTGTTGCTCTCCATGCTCACCCCCTCCTTTCACCTTGTTTTTACTCTTCCAGCACTGTTTATCAACATGTGGTGGAGTGTTGGGCTTTAACAGCTCTTTAACCGAACAACTGGGGTTTCAGAGGTTCTCAAGCTTTTCAGCTCCAGGGAATCCCTACACATACTTGGCCTAAGCCGAGGCACCCTTTACAATTTTACATCGTTTTTTAGACTGTGCTTTTTACCTTTTTATTTAAAATGTGCACAGCTTCTTTAGATTTCATTGAAATTCACAATACAGACCTCTAAAACTTTTGAGTCTTGTAAACACTTAAAATAATGTATTTTGTTTAATTTAGAAAGGCGTGTGTGTTAAATCCAATGCAACTCTCTTTGTTCTGATATATTTTTAATGCTATTTTCTTAAAATATTATGTAATTTTATTATTTTTGAAAAGGTATAAGGCATGTTGTAAAATCATTTTAAAGGATGGGAGAGAGGTAAAAGTAAAAAGTTGCAGGAATATAAATGAGTAAGGCAAAGAATGTGTTCTGGTTGCTGGTCTATATGAAAGCCTTTACTTGAAAAAATTCATCAGTCTCAACAGTTTCTCGCTGGACTCACGTCACGGCCCCTTTGAGAACCTTTGCTCTAGATTTTTCTCAAGATTTCAGTCATAAAATAACCAAAGCGCAGCTCTCTACACATATCCTGGTAAAGTCTTGTTATTCTGATCTAAAAACAAGTTAAACTGTTTCTGAGTCTTGTGAGTGGACTCATTGTGAAGCTGAGGCATTTTACTTTTTGCCTCTGATTCTGATCTGGCTCGAATCATTTATTTTATTTCATTTATTTATTTAATATGAACATAACAATTGCATTGGACTAAGTGTCATAGCACGTGATAATTTTCAACACCTGTCCAACACAAGCTGAAAAAACAAACAAACATTTAATTCTCGCCTGAGTCTTCTTTTTGGGCTGATTTGGGGTTTTGACAGTTGACCTCTACAAAAGCTGAATATAATTTAGAAATAACTTTTAAAAATCAAAAAGTGTACATAATCGGATTTTTATATATTTGTGAGACAAACTGAGTTTGAATTACTACCAGAGTCTGATTTCACTCTGAATAAGAAGGTTTCAATGTTTTTATCAAGAAAAAATGGGACGGCTATCGGATTTTAACTAAAAATAAGTTTTAGGGCTCTTTAATTGATTAAAAATGCTTTGGGGAGAACGCACAAGGCCGCAGCAGTGAACCAAAGATACATTTCTACTTCTGTAGACAATAAAGCTGTTTTATTCACATAATTTGGAGAGTCCCAGAATGGTTGACTTTTACTCTGAGGGCTTAATTAAACTTGTTTTAATGTCTGCAGGAGCTTTATGTAGTTTTATTTTTTATCAGACGAAGTTGATTTAAAAAGTGTGAGGCTCTCGTAATGTCAAAGTTTAACCTTATACATATTGTGCTTTGTGTTTTCTTTAAAAATGCCTCTGACTTGATGAAACAGTTCAGTAGAAGTTTAAATTATCCTGCAGGAGTCGATCGAGTGGCTCCAGAGGCTCCTGTGTAGTTAAGCCAGAGCCGTCTGTGTATTCAGCCCAATGTAAACTGTTTATAAGCCTCTGAGATGGTCCAAACGGAAGAATGCGACCCTCGGCTGTAACACGGACTTCCTCTTGTGTCAGTAAAGGATTAATATTACATTATGGATCAGACAAAGTCATTCACAGGCTCACTTCATTCACTGTTGGATTAAAATAAACCTGCTGCACTAAAATTAAAGAATGTGTCTCAAAGCATCACAGTGAGAACCAACATATTAGTCCTGTTGGCTCAATAAGTGTCAGAAGCACGATTTATAAAAAGGTTTCTCAAGTATTGTATTTTCTGTGGGCTATAAGTCAGAGTTTTATTATATCCTGAACAGCAGACAGAAAGTTTGGAATGAGCGAGAAACTTGTGAGAGACTGACGGAAGGAGGAGGTTACTCTTAAACTGGCTGCACACTAGAGAAGTTTCAGATTTTTAGCGAAAAACAGAACAGGTCACAGACACAAGAACGTTTACAGGATTATTAGTCTGACACTGAAGAACAGAGACGACTCAGACTTGTGGAGCAGCAGAGAGCAGAGAACAGTGCGTGTGTCATGTGATCGAGGTCAGAGTGTTTTCTTTCATGTGCGCGGTTATAAAAGTGAAACAACAACGATGAAACGCCAGTGGATTAAAGCAGGTTTATAAAGGTCACAGGAGAGAGGAGGAGCTGCTACACTCACACAGCAGTGTAAAAGTTGAAACAAACAGTCTTGGTCATGTCCTGCTGGGCCAAAAAATATTGCTCAGTGGGCCACATGTTGCCCCTGGGCTGCCATTTGAATAGCCCCGTTCTACAGTCTAGCAAAGTCATCATTTCAGGAGCAGGTGTGTTGGAGATGACGTGTGTAAAGCTTGTTAAAAAAAAAAAAAAAATCCTGCACTTTGACTACGAGCACAAACAGTTACATTTATTTACAGATGATGAGGCAATGTTTCTTCTTTATTTGACATTTTAAGAGTCACCATTATAAGGCAGATGCACCAGATGCTTCTGTTATAAAGGTCCACGCTCGTGCAGCAGGTGAACCTCACCATGATGCTTCAGGGGTCGCAGTGATGCACAGACATAAGGGGAGAAACCCCAACAAATCTCTTACGAAAATCCTTACTCCGGCCACGCCGCCTGAACTCATAGATGGACACATCGGGCTTAAGACTGGGCCAAAACTCCTGAAGTGTGAAGGCTAATTGTAGGCTTTTAGCTAGATGAAATGCTCTTAGTATCGGATTTTGTTAAATATGTTTCCCTCAGAAATGCAATGGTCTAGTGCGACTTGTATACAATTCAATTCAATTAATCTTTATTCCGGACTCAAGGTCCAATTAAAAAACAACAACAAGGTTAAGGTAAGGTACACTTTATTGTCCCCGTAGGGAAATTTGTCCTCTGCATTTGACCCATCCTTCAATGCCTCTGGAGCATCTCCTCAGGAGCAATGAGCTCCACAGTGCAGCGCTCGGAGACCCATCTCCAGATGTTGTTGCTAGGCTTGGTCAGGACTACCGTAGCTGGAGGTTATTACCCTAACATGCATGTTATTGGTTGGTGGTTGGTGGGGGAAACCGGAGTGCCCGGAGGAAACCCACCCAGACACGGGGAGAAACATGCAAACTCCACACAGAAAGGCCTGGCCCGTGCGGGAATCGAACCCGCAATCTTCTTGCTGTGAGGCAAGAGTGCTAACCGCTCAGCCACCGTGCCGCAACAAAACAAACAAGTACACACATTTACTAACAAAGACAGCCATACCATTGTTGCCACATTTGTGACTGATAACGGACTGCACTAAAAGTTATATTTGTGAGAGACACAAGAATTTCATTTTCAGACTTATTCAGCCTGCAGATAAAGCTGTACATCAGAGTTCTTAGTAGAGCTTGTAAAGTGTTCACTCGGGCTGCAACAAACATTTCAGTTGCACTAGTCCATCGTGGTAGTCCCTCCTCATGAGCACTCGAAAAGCGTCATTATAAGCCACCTGCAGCCTTTGCCTTTTGTAATTAGTCCAGAGATGAGCCGTGTACAAAAGTGTACAATATGATTTAAATAAAGTCACCTTCACATTATCAGTACATGAGCCAAATTTGCGCTTCAGAGTGTTCGCGTGAGCGTACAACAATCTACATTGTCAATAAATATCATCATCATCTGCTAAATCAGCAGTGATCCAATGTCCCAAGATATTTCATTTTTTCATACCTTTTTTTTTCTTCTTTATTGTGTATTTTTTGGCTCGTGCAACTTGTAGTCTAGAAAATACAGTAAAAGTTGTGACTTGGACTTGAGTCAGACTTGAGTCACTACTTTGATGACTTAAGACTAGACCTAATAAAATGGACTGAGACTTTGACCTAGGATTCGAGTTGGACTTGAAGGCCAATGACTCGAGACTGGACTTGGAGCCTTGTCACCCGAGTGTAATTTTACATGAACAAACTGAAACATGTCCCTCATCACTTCTTTTTTCTTTATATTTTAGATGGGATCATTTATAAAAATCAAAGAAATTATAGAAATACAAGATTCATTCTGATTTGAAACTAAAACCAGACGACTTGGACTTGACCTATTATTATCCGCGTCTGATTACAAGTCGCAATATCATAAACGAAGGGAAATAAAAGTGTGATTATGAGAATTTATTTCGGCTTCTAGTCTTCCTGAACCGGTTGTCAAGTTAAGTGTTGGTTACCATGGAAACAAGCTCTCTGAAAAATGATTTACGAATCACTGGAATGGGTCATGTCATCAGTAATTGTGTGTAATGGTAAAATTGTTATTGATTTTCTCAACACGAAAATGCGATGAACAATTTAATTTAATGTAAGCTGATTAATGTCACTGCCTCTTCACCAAAACAGCGTCCGGGCTTCAAAAAATCTTGTGCTTACCAACCTAACCAAACATAAGGATTATTCATGAGATTTAATGTGGAAATGGAGTTGTTATTTATCACAGGGATTCAGCCTCAGAGAGAAAAGTCCCGGGTTTGACTCCCTGGTGGGTCTTTGTGAGTGGACTTTGCGTGTTCTCACTTATAAACATGTAAAACTGACCCTCTGATTTTCCACTGGAGACATGAACAGTTTTCATAATTCACTGAACAAACACAGCTGGAGTTCTTGCTTTACTTGAACTTGAAGCAAAACTTTTTTTAGCTCTGTACTTGTTTAATAGTCCTAATTCACACTCCGGTTTAGCTGGTTTGCCTCAAAAGTGTGGCTCGTCCCTTACTGTTCTATTCATTCCGTACAGAGAATCGACTGAGCTGGGCTGAAATTATAACCTGTGGAACACTGTGAATAGAGTTCTACACACAATGGATCTGGACAGGCTTCTTCTTGCTCTGTTTTCAAGAAAGACAATTTTGGCATTTCTGTTAAAACTGATTCTGCAGCCTTTGCTACAGTACCTGCTCATAGAATTGTCATGTTTGTAGTTTTGTTTTGAGCACGCCTGACACTCGATGCTGTCGTCACACCTGTAAATCTCACCTCCCCCTGTAGAAGCCTGCGATAGTCGGTTTGAACCATTTTGCGGGAGGCCTTCATGATGGCTTCTCGTGGATTTGTAAACCCACAAATGCTTCTTCAAGGTTACTGATACTCACTGGCAGTAACCTGTTCAGACAGATGGATTCTTGCGTTATTTTTTAATTAAAAAACTCAAGAGAATCAACTGGAATCCACCAACCGATTGATATGAAGTCTGAAACACTGGTTTAACGATCCAATCACATCTAAGGGCGGGTTGAGGGAGTTGTTAGCAAAGATGACAACAAGTAGAACCTGGATTCTGTTGCTATTGATTCTGCTTCCTGGTATTTTCTTTTTTAAAGAAGAGCTGAGAGGTGTCTCGCTTACTTTATCCCAGGCACACATTGGAAAGGCCATTACGATTCGTTGCTGTGATTGGTTAAGCACAAACTAAGGTAGGCCTTTTCACCCAATCAACTCAAAGTATTTCATTAAACGTCCCACATTTTCTCGAACACTTTCAGTGGGGGAAGTTCCAGATGGATAACGTGGCAAAACTCAAATTTAAGTTAAACACATATCCAAGCCTGTTTGTCGCTCTCTTGAAATGGAAGTATTTTGTTGTGTATATTTTTTACTCACTGCTAACCATTTTCCTTATGAGACCAATAAATCCACTACTACTACTGTTACTACTGTTACAGTTATATTATTAATGCCTGAAATGTCTTGTTGTGTTTTTTCAGTTGGAGACAAAGTTCCCGCAGACATCCGGCTGGTGTCCATCCGCTCCACGACTCTGCGCGTGGACCAGTCGATTCTGACCGGAGAGTCTGTGTCTGTGCTCAAACACACAGACCCAGTGCCCGACCCCAGAGCCGTGAACCAGGACAAGAAGAACATGCTCTTCTCGGTAAGAAACTTTACCTTCAATGTCAACAGACTTTGTAGCCTTTCTTATTAGTAAATAATAATAATAATCATTTAGACTGCTTTCACACTAGCACTACTATTACGCACAGACGAGAGAACGTGAAGACGATGGACTCAAACTTTCATCAAGTGTCAGAACTGAACAAAGCACCAGAATACAGCAGCTGCTCGAACCATTAAAACGTTTCCTTGCACGGCCTTTAACCATAAATACACCAACAATCAGCACTACATCTAATTCTCAGGACTCACAGCTCGTTGTTGTGGCTGTTGATCACAAGTTAAACTGCCCGTTAGAAAACAGGGACAAAACATGCTTACACACTTAAATATAAGAGCATTACATTTTACGTGTGGCTTGTGCACATCTGTAAAACCTTAAACAGCTGAAGAAGCAGAGGATGAACCGCTGAAAGAAACACGGTACTCACGCTGGATGTAGCAGACACCGGGCTCTGGCTCGTGTCTCTTTTGCCAAAATAAACTCCACACGCAAGCGACTCTTCTTTTACCCTCTTCTGCTTTCAATCCATCACAACAGAAAAAACAATGAAGTTCATATAATCTTTTTCGTTTCGGCGAGTTTAGGAACACAGAATGGAGAAAACATATACAGCGCCGCACGTGACAGGTAAATCAATGAAATGTTACGCCTGCCAAACGCTGCTTCTGATTGGCCAGATATCCTGTCAATCAGCGCTCTTAGCCAATCACCGTCACAGAAGCCCCGCTTTGATCATGTTTTACTTCCTCAAACAAAGTTGCTCTTTTTCATTTTTCTATATTTTTGTGCTCTGCGTTCACGTGGCGCGCTAATGTTGCCGTGACAACAGAAAGACTGCGTCACAGAACGTCTGAAAGTTCGGACTTTCTCGAGGAAGTGTGAAATCAAACTATTGAACCCAAACTATATTAATAGAACACTTTGGCGTGGACTTTCCAGTGTGAATTGGCCCTTTGTAAAGATCAGGTAATTTAATTAATAATTAACAGACATTTGTAAATGATTTGTATCTGTTCATCATTATAAAGTGTTGCACATATTTTTCTGTTACGATGACAGAGATTATAAGATAGTCACAAACTCATGAAAGTGTTTTTTACTGCATATATATTAAACCACAATGACAGTCTTTATGTGAGCAGATGCTGTGTGGTCCCGGCGCAGAGGCAGAGCTGTGGCTGTTCAAATGTTGTGCTAAATAAATCATGAGCGTTTGTCCTTTGAGCTGAAGGACTGTGTGACTCAGCCGTTTGAACAGAACAACTGCTCCGGCTCGTGCGTCACTTCATCAATACTCCAAATGCATTCTGGGTTTGCGACCGCGGCGGCTGTAGTTCAAGGCTGTTCTTTAATACAGGGTAATAAGGTTAATATAAAAATGTCACCACTTGAGCTCGAGGAGGAGAGGTTTTTAGGAATACAAACCAAATTATGTTTCAACACGGAGAAAATAAATCAACCACAATGACAAGTTAGTCAAATGAATGATCACTTAGCTATGATGTTTTATTTTGTTGCCTAGTTTTGGAGCAATAGTTAATGCTTTGGACTAGTTTAAAGTGCAACAGAATTTTTTGCAGACTTTTTCATAGTAATGTCAACTGAACAATAGTAGAAGTCTTCAAAGTAGTCATCTGGACAGTGTTTCCGAAGATCAAGACGTTTCGACTCTCATCCGAAAGTCATTTTCAATCTGACTCGGATGAGAGTCGAAACGTCTTGATCTTCGAAAACACTGTCCAGATGACCACTTTGAAGACTTCTACTATGGATCACTCCTGGATGAATGAGGGACTACACCGTCTTGTCAACTGAACAAATTACTTAAAGCAAGAAATGTTCCGTTTACATGGCATAATATTTACCTCGGGACAGCTGTAAACTTTAAATTACCCCACGAGTCAGATTTTTTTTTTTTTTTACAGGGATTCACACATTGATAATAGCGGGCTAAAATTTCTTGTTTTTGCAAACTTTATTTAGAAATAGCAACAGATACGACAACAACTGTTTGCTTCATTCATGACTTGAGCATTTCTTGTGTTTTGGGTTTGTTTTTTTATGAATGACCTGAGCCGTGGCGGCATAAACGTGGCTTCTCGTCACGTTTTATTGACCATTGATCAGAATCACATCCACACCATCAGATTTCTTATGAAACAGCCATAGTCATTCATTCATTTTCTACCGCTTAATCCCGTTAGGGGTCGCGGGTGACTGGAGCCTATCCCAGTGACTTTGGGCCTTAGGCGGGGAACACCCTGGACAGTGGCCAACAGACAACCATTCACTCTCTCATTCACTCACTAAGGGAAATTTATAGTGATGCCCAATTAACCTAAACATGCATGTCTTTGGAGGTGGGAGGAAACCGGAGTACCCGGAGAAAACCCACGGTGACACGGGGAGAACATGCAAACTCCACCCAGAGAGATCGTGAGATGTTGATATGGTCCGTCCCGGGAGTCGAACCCACGACCTCCTTATTGGGAAGCCAAAGCTCTAACCACTTGGCTACTGTGCACCCCACAGCAGCCATAGTCTCTCTCTTTAAATCGATTTATGGTGATAAAGTATCTCCATCCAAACTTTGTAGCGCTTTAGGCTGGGCTATATTGACAAAAATGAATTTTGCGATAATTCTTTTGACATATTGCGATGACGATATTATTTCAAACAAAGCATCAAGCACGTATTAGTTGAAGTTTAATGATCAGAAAAAATGGGCTTGACCTAATTAGTCAGCTGAAAGCAAAACTAGCCTCAGAGTGTCAATATTCTAACCAAATATCTGACCCAAACAAAAAGTAAAAACATCTCATTGAAATTTTCATGAAAAAATTAATTCAGAATAAATTTGCAATGGGCTTTCTACCTAATAAATATTTTGGTTAACTAAGAGACCAGTGAGTGATAAAAGACTAAAATGTCACAGACTAACTTTATTTGAACATTTACATTGTAACTTTCTTAATGTGTTGCTTTTAAAACTGTATTTTTGCTGTCTTTTTACTACAAACAGTATACTCAATATTCTGTTTTTGCGTATCTTTAGGACAACAATCACAATATTCTCTAAAATTCAATTTATTGCACACCTCTAGCACCGCTCTTTTCAAACTTTTCCCAAGCATTCATCTTCTCGACCTTCTGTTACCACGAGACCATGGTTGTATTTCCAGGTCATGGAATTTTATCGTAGTTTGATTAACTTTGAGCATTTAATTGTAGAAAAATGACATTTTCATAGGAGACTGATCCGTGATGAATAGTAATAATAATTTAGCTCAAATCTGAAGGTAAAATAAGATGTAGAGTCATTATTAATTCATTTCCAAACAGTTCATGGTTTGAAAACACAAGTAGTAAACTCCGGTAAAACTTTATAGACATGGATGATTCACACAGGACTAGAAACTCAGACAACGTCCGTAAATATTACAATTGACATGAGGTTCCAAGGTAAATATTTTTGTGATTTTGAGCTCTCTTCTCTAATGTCGTTGTTTTCCTGTCAGGGCACTAACATCGCGGCGGGTCGGGCTATCGGTGTGGTGGTGGCGACCGGAGTCCAGACGGAAATCGGGAAAATCCGAGATGAAATGGCCTCGACGGATCCGGAGCGAACCCCACTGCAGCAGAAACTGGACCAGTTTGGAGAGCAGCTGTCCAAAGTAAACGCACACGGGACACATTACGTTTTTAATCCACCTTGTTGTTGGTCACCTTTGCCATATGTTAAGCGTGGTTTTAAGTTGTGGTTCTTAAATAATGCTTGACATCCGTGTGTGTGTTGCAGGTGATCAGTGTGATCTGTGTGGCAGTGTGGGCCATAAACGTGGGTCACTTTAACGACCCCGTTCACGGAGGCAGCTGGCTCCGAGGGGCTGTTTACTACTTCAAGATCGCTGTGGCTCTGGCCGTGGCTGCCATTCCTGAAGGTACAAACTCTACACGTCTGTTTATACGACACGACAAGGGAAAGATTAAATATGCTCTGATTTAAAGAGCACCCAGTTTGGCTGCTTTAGTGAGGGTTAGAATTGTGTCTTGTCCAACAAATATGACATGTAGAGGTAATTCCACAACCACATTTTTACGTACAGTGTCTTCAAAACAACATTCACGATATTAACTAAAATTCGATATATCACCCAGCTCTAGGTTTTCTCTATTTTGACAGAACAACTGGGACATGTCTTCAGTAAAACTGGGACAAATAAGTGGATTTGGACACATTTGCTGGGACTTGGGACACACAGCTCAAAATAGGGACTGTCCCAGGTAAATAGGGACGTCTGGTCACCCTAATGAAGCCTATCCCAGTGACTTTGGGCCTTAGGCGGTAGAACATCATGAACAGCTCATCAAAGGCTTACAGTATATAATAAAACACAACGATGTCATGTTATGTAACATGGACAACCTCTGTTTTTCTGCAGGCTTTCTTCTCTCTTCTAAGTTACTCAACCAATCTAAAATTGCCAACAAAACCCAATTTTTGCTTTTGTATAATAATTTGTTTTGGTCAAATTTTATTCCAAAATGTGTTCTTTTCCGGTTATTTAAGTAGTTCTCTATATCTTTATTTCTACAGCATATTTGTAGCTCATTTTACATCCTTATTTCTGTCTTTCTTCGTATTTGTCTCCAGTAAACCTGCTCCTCTCTCTCTCTGTCTGTGTCTGTGTGTCCTCAGGCCTCCCTGCGGTGATCACCACCTGTTTGGCCCTGGGCACGAGGCGAATGGCCCGAAAGAACGCCATCGTCCGCAGCCTCCCGTCTGTGGAGACTCTGGGCTGCACCAGCGTCATCTGCTCCGACAAAACAGGAACGCTCACCACCAACCAGATGTCTGTCTGCAGAGTGAGTCTGTGCATTTTACTGTACCATGTGTCTAACAGGGACTGAATTCAGAATGTTCATCTTACTTTGAGCCAGGTCTATAGTAACATAAAAATAACATTACGCATTATTCTATCTTTTTCATATATTTATAAACGTGAGAATGTTTTTGTCTAGTTTCAAAATAATTAATTATAATACAACATAATACTGTAAAACAGATAAGAACATGGTACTTTTTGTCATTATTTCTAATTTTTGAGACATACTAATATGTGTAAGTACTATTCAAATCAAGATTAATATTCTGAATTCAATCTAATTTAACTAATGTGACATTAAATCATTTTCTTTGCTGTGATTTCATTAACCAAATACATCTCAATACTAACACTCAGGAATAATGACGGATGACTGAGGACGACTCAGACTCAAACTTGACCAGTTTTAGTTAAGGTCCTCAACTTGTGGAGTAGTTAAAACAACTTTAAATACGACCTTTCTAAGACAAGACCAAAACCATTGAGGGCCACTTGTGGTCTATGGACTATTGCAGGAGTCATTAATCTCCGTCTAAAACACGTCGACTTACTTAAAACTAGACTTGGAGCTGGTCATGTAAACATGAGTGTTCTACACTTGTTTACCTGCCTGTCTGATTTTTTGTAGTTTGTAATTTGGTTTTAATTTTTTTTTTAAATAACAGTTTAGTCTGATCTTGTGCCTTTATCTTTCTTGCCATATAAAATACTATATGTAGATCTAATTGTTTGTAATTATATAAAATAGAATTTGGTCTTCTCTTCAGTGCAGAACAATACTTTCACTGACGCAGAGAGGCTCTGTTTTATCCTTAAAATGATTTGTGTTTGAAGTCTGTAAAAAGACAGAAGCCTGAGATGGCACATGGCTCATTATGTTTGCAAACAACGTTAGCTCAAGCAGCCTTTGCTCTGCTGCCAATTTGACCAAGGTTAGGACTTGACTGTGGAGCCTCACTGGAGACAGTGTAGAGATAAAACAAATATATTAATAATGTTTTTAGCTGCTTTAGAACCTTCACAGCTTTGGTTTGAGTTTGAACTTCTCTGGATGTTAGCGATAGTATGTAGGGATCTTATGATGACTCTGATCCTGACCAATACTCTATTAATTCCAAAATCTTATGCTGATATCAGTACCAGTATCAGATTGAGACGTCCCTGTTAGTCATATCAACACATATCACTAGCTCCAGTTATTTCAGTATGAAAATACACACACACTATGGGTATAAAGCCTTTACTTTGAACTGGACACTGTCTAGTTTTATGTGACTTGGACTTAGACATGAACAGTGAAGACTCTGCCTGAAAAGGGAGAATACTGATTTGGACTCAGACTTGCACTGAGACTCTTTAGGACTCGTCCTAAGTGACTTAAAAACCTCTGACTTTAGTACAGCTGTGCATCTAACTAAACCCTAAGCCCGAGCACTAACACACTAATGGTTTGTAGATGTTTGTGGTGGAGAAGACGTCGTCTGGAGACCAGTGCAACCTGAGTGAGTTCACTGTGACTGGATCCACGTACGCTCCAGAAGGAGAAGTGTGAGTGTCATTAACCTATTAACCCTGTTTTTAAATGTGATGGTAGAAGCAAACATAAACATATGAACAAGAACTAATAATGATAACCACCTACTAAATAATAATGAATTAAACGATGATCCAAGGTATTGATAAAGAGAATATAATACTAGAATACAATTGATGATGCCTACTCCAGGTTAAGACTGCAGGTTCTTCACTGGCTGATGGAAGATTTTAGAGATCTACCTATGACATTAGTTATCCGTCACATTCAGAACTGTCTTTTTTGAGGCTCAGAAAGAGAAAAAAATATCTCATAAAGAACCTGTGCAATTTAGACCAAGGGTTATGCCACAAAAAAAAGTGAAAGGGAAAAATATTTATATTCATTGTTAAAAATCATTGTACTTCCAAATACTGTACAAGTCTTACTTCACTGACTGACACAAGCTGGTCTTCTCTGTCTTAACAATTATATATGTCTTTTCAGTTATAAAGACGGAGCAGTGGTGAAGTGCAGTCAGTATGAAGGTCTAGTGGAGATGGCCACGATCTGTGCTTTGTGCAACGACTCCTCACTCGACTACAACGAGGTAACTCAACTACACAAGTATTTCATGCACCTGCTGTTTTGTCTATGCATTTAGGAATAAACCAATACATACGTAAACCAGTACAACACACACTTGATCTAAAATGTCTTAAAAATAGAAAAATGTCCATTGACTTCTTGTTCAATACTCTTTATAGTGATAACTTTGGCTTACTTAATGATGAGAGACTCTGTTATAACATGGTGTTTTTACATAATAGATCCTCTTTAATTTAAGCCTTCTTTTGTTTTCCAGGCTAAAGGTCTGTTTGAGAAAGTGGGCGAGGCGACGGAGACTGCCCTCTGCTGTCTGGTGGAGAAAATGAACGTCTTTGACACAGAGTTGAGAGGCCTGAGCCGAGCGGAGAGAGCCACCGCCTGCTGCTCTGTAAGTGTCTGTGTCTCTGAAAAACCAAAATGCAATTGACCCTGTGCATGGAAGCTGTTTATTTTCTCATTGTCAGTCTTTAGCTCTAGCATTGACAGACAAACACATCTTTTTATAAACACATTTTGGGTCTTTGGTGAAATATTCTCCTCATTTGTAAAGTATTTAAAACGCTTTCAGAGAAAACCAGAAAACAACTCACTGTTCACTGCCTGATCTTAAAGTATTTTTTTTATCTTAGACTGTAGTAGTGAAGACCCATAGAAATGAACTAAACAGGAAATTAACATGCCAACAGGAAGTTATCATTTTTGTAAAGGTTAATGCTAGATAGTCCTGTTCAGAGAGACAGAAGTCAGCTGGTAGCCATGGTAATGAGATTATTTTGTTGCTACACTGGCCTAAACTGTTATATTTTTTATCTTAACCTATTTCCTAAACTTAATCTTCATCCCATCGGACCCGACTATCTAGCATTTACCTTTTGAAAATGACCTTTTGAAATTTTGAAAATGACTGACTTCTGCATACAGAGCCAAATATGAATGAATTATTATTAATTATTAATGCATTTAATTTTAAAACTAATCATGCGTAAAGATTAGATTTTTTAATGCAAATTTTTAGTCAGATCTAGTTTACACAAAAAATACATTCGTTAATAAAATTTACTTTGTGAAGACATTTAACAAACTTGGCTTTGTCAATTTTTTTAAATTGTTGCATTATGTGCAATTATTTTGCATAGATTATTTTATCATATAAAATATCTTGTGTCTATATAAAAAACATGACGTGATGGAAAAAACATGTTTAACCTTTTTTCCCCCACAGTTATGTGAGTAAACTACAGCAGAAGTTTCACATTGGTGTTTTCTGAGGCTCAGAGAGGAAAGAATTGTATCTCACAGACAAAACTTCAGCTCTGTTTGTGGTGATTTTTTTTTTTTAGAACATAATTAAAAACTCAAATTATCACATTTTGAATAAGGAGTCCTTCTAAGTGTAATAAAAAGAGACCAAAGATGGGCCTAGTTTTGAGGAACAGGGCAATTCACCTTTTTGGCATAAATAAACTTACAAATACAGTGTAACATACAGTTGCATTTCCAATTCATTCTCTAGTCTGTCAGTGAAATGAATTGGAAGATATAAATATAGAGCTATATAGCTTTAATTAAAATATTTGTGACAAATATGCACATTTACTTTTAATATGTGATATTGAGTCCTTAATTTCCTCTGTTCTGTGTGTGTTAGAGCTCGTGCGTGTCAGTTTGAGCTGATGTATAATGCAGCGTTTCCTGAGACATTTCTCCCTTAAGTCTCTTTACGAGTCCATTACACTGTCCACTTTACACTGATCCTCAGAGGAGTCGACCAATCAGATCTGAGCTTAGTCTTAATCAATAACATGAACCTACAACCTTTTCACTCAAACGTGGCCTAGTCTGTCATAGTTATTGAACGTTCTATATAATGTTTCAAATATGTGTTAAAATAATGAACAAAATAATACACATTTCATTGCACACTGCCATTACACTGCAAAAACTGTTTTTCAATGTTTATCTTAAAGGTGCACTGTAGTCACGTGACTTTTGTGTTCAAATCAACTACTTAATTAAACGAAAGAATAATTGGCAAACTAATAGATTTGCAAAATAATTGATGCAGCCCATGAGCAGAGTATACTAGAAAACACATTTGCAACAACCATGTAAAGTGAGTGGATCAAGTGAATAATAGTTTATTAACAGTAAAATCCCTGTGTTTTGTTTGTGTTTTCAGGTGATAAAGCAGCTGATGAAGAAGGAGCTGACTCTGGAGTTTTCTCGAGACCGAAAGTCCATGTCCGTTTTCTGTTTGTCCAATAAACTGTCTCGCTCCGCCACAGGATCCAAGATGTTTGTGAAGGTAAATTTGAATTACTTTTCAGCCCAGGAAATGTAGGTCTTAGATTGGCCCATTTATTTATCGATTTACATGTCTTAATAGATAGTCAAGTTGTTAAGAACTGTGCATTGGGATTATTGCATTTTCTGCACTCACGTTCGATATTGAAGTGGAACATGTTTTGTGGTTCCAAAATGTTCTAAGAGTGTTTGATTATGTGCTATGTGCTGAGAAAAACAGCATAATACTTGAGGCTTCAGTTTGGTAGGCAGCCTCTCTCTCTCTTTTCTCTCTCTTCTCTCTTTCTCTGAATAAAGTACTTCTCTGCAACAAGAGTATTTTGGAATTTACATGGTAGCAGAGGATGGTTTTCAACTACAGAATACAGCTGAAGTTTGACAAAACCAGCCCATACAAGTGCTGAAAAGTTATTATATGGGGACTTGTTATGGAGTTGGACAAGAAAACTCAGAGTTGGGGACCGCTGCTGTAAAATGGCACTAAAAATCAATACATATGACTTGTTGAAGTTAGTCAACATAAGGTCCGAGGGCCAAGTCCAGCCCTCCAACTGATTAAATCTGCCCATAATGCATATTACATTACATTACATTACATGATAAATCAAGTTCAGTTTTGGAATGGCAATTTTTTAGAGAAATATTAACATAACCTTTTGCTCTTTTCCTCAAAAAGAGCAAAAGGGTTTTTATCACAATTAAAACAGATTTAGTGTCAGAGGTTATTTGTACAACTGTAAATGTGTTTAAAGACATGGCGAGTCGTGCACCTCTGATTATGCCTCCTCCAAAAAATCCTGCCCTCTGGAAAAATAACCCTTTAGGCTCCAGAGTTTTTCAGGTGAAATACATTTCTGGAAATATAAAGTCTTAAAACCTTCACCTAGAGAATCAAAATGAGTAATTCTCCACAATAGTTTATAAAACCACTTGTACAGAGTTGCAGTTGGTATTTTTTCAAGTGACTGAAACTAATCAAAAACAGAGAATCTGATATCTGAATACTGCATTGGTGCAGAAGTGCTACTTTAGCGCTTAAAGGGATACGTTGAATTAAGTAGTTCTTGTTTCTTGTAACCATTTTACCCTTTTGTCTGGCAGGGAGCTCCAGAGAGTGTCCTGGAGCGCTGTAACTACCTCCGGGTGAACGGCTCTTCCCGCGTGCCCATGAGCAAAGCCATGAGGGAGCAGCTGCTGTCCACAGTGAGAGAATGGGGATCGGGCCGGGACACACTCAGATGTTTGGCCATGGCGACGAGAGACTCACCGCCCGACATCAAATCACTCAATCTGGAAAACTCAGCCGCATTCTCAGACTACGAGGTGAGATTTTAAGAGGTTTTTACACATTTCCACTTCTGAATTTAGGAATCAGGTTCATAAAATTGCATGTGGAGTTCCCCTTGGCTCCATTTTAGGCCCTGTGATTTTTATCATTAACCAAGTATTGTTAACTGATTAATTCCTGTTTTTGTGTGTCTTCAGTCGGACCTGACGTTCGTGGGCTGTGTGGGCATGTTGGATCCTCCCAGGAAAGAGGTTCTCAGTGCAGTGAGAATGTGTCGACAGGCAGGAATCAGAGTCATCATGATCACAGGTCAGAGAGACAGTTACTATTTCATATTTAACACTGAACTAAATACGTAATCTAAGCCAAGGTATTTCAAAGTGTTACTCAAACACAGAAGCTTTAAACTGACTGGTTGGATGCCTGGTTTGACAAAAACACTCGTACATACTCTTATACTTAAGATTTGTGTTAACATTTTACAGATTTCTTCCAATTTTAGCCATTTATAGGACTAAATTTTAATTTTTGATTAAAAACAAACCAAGCAATCATGTGGTATGCTAGGTCAAAACTGCCTTAATGCCACACATTTTTGTTTTTATTGAATCTAGAACAGGGGTATCGAGCTCATTTTGACCACATTGGCATCGGGGTTGTCCTCCAAGGGCAGGTTGTAACTGAATTTAACCTTACTAATCTTTGATATACGACAAATAATAGTTGTATTCGATTATTGTATATTTATTGAAGTGACAACAACTGAATATACATCTAGCATTAGTCTTTAAGTTTCAGACCTATTGTTTTATTAGGTCAAGACATACAGATTACTTCTGGCACTTAAATAAAATTCAAGTAAACCTTAGAAGACCTTGAGGGCCACATGAAATGAGGTGGAGGGCCGCATCTGGCCCCCGGGCCTTGAGTTTGACACCTGTGATCTAGAACATAAAGACAAATTTACATAAATACGTTTCTCCCTCTTCTCTGTTTTCAGCTATTCTGTCACCTTATGCTGTAAATGTTGGTTCTAAGATTTTAATGTTGTATTTTATATGTAGAGAAAAGCCCAACCAGGGACAGGAGTTTAAAATTACCATTAGCTCTACACTCTATATCTGTCAAAAAAAAAATAAATAAATAAATAAACAAAGCCAAGCCTCAGAGGACTAATTGTAAACATCTTTAGCTCGTGGCTCACACTGTGCATACATAACCTCAGATGCTTCTTGCACCATACACTTTCCTTACATCTGCGCCTATCTGACCCTACTGTTTACAAAACATCACACTCTCTGAAAGGACCTGACATTGTTAAGGCAGTCTTGCACGACCACAAATCTAAATTCTCTTGTGTGTAATTCAGCCTACCTCTCTTTGTAAAGCACTGCAAAATGTTCTGTATAAAAAATGTACTTGCTTTCTAAGGAGATGTGTTTGTGCCTAAATACTAATGCTAACGGGAAATGCTTATAAATACAAAGTTAGCTATTTTGAGTATAAACAAGCCAACGGATGTTCTGTGTCATTTCCAAGTCAATTAATCGTGGGTTAAATCAAAATCTGTCAACTTCAAGGTGTCCTCTCGGTTTGCAAAACATCACTTTCATTACAACTTAGAAGAAAGACAATGTTAGTTAATAACATTGTACTTTGCTATGAATATTTTAAAAAGTCCAATTTGAGCAATTCTTTTATCATAGTCGAAATAACAAACATTTTGATGCCTTTGAAACCTAAAATGAATGTTTACCGCTTTATTAAAGGTGCACTGTGTAACTTTCTGGAAGTGAAAAGTCAACTGAACAATCCAATGGGGATAGAAAGGGAAAACCATACTTTGAGGCATTCTCAGTGGGGATAGGTTATAAATGTTTTATGCCTTAAAATGAAAAAGTACAATTAAAGGAACAGCTTTTCCATGAAGTATACAAGAAGAGGCCCTCCTACAGGCCAAATAACAATTCATTTTGTGTCATGGCAAGCCCACTTTTGTTGCATTATATCTATTTAATGCAACAAAGACAGAAATGACAAAAACGTGCCTTTGTTAAAGTCTTTTGGTCAAAAAGTTATACAGTGCACGTTTTAAAAGTGTGGTGATTTATTTAAATTAGACAAATGCAAAAATTGGAATGATTCACTTTACAGATGATTGTTATAAAGCCTCCGCTCTGTATAAGCTTCAAAATGCGGCCCACTGTGAAAAAAGTTCGGACACCCCTGATGTATGCAATAATTATTTTAGTTACCAGTTGTGTGTTGAATGTTATTAGCTTGCAAAACATAACAAACTAAAACAAACAAGTATTTTTAACAGTTCTGAACAAGAAGATTGACAGCGTTCTGCGGAATATCATTGTATTTTGTTGTTTGTGACGGAAATTATAGCACTTCAAAGCTGCACTAGATTTAGATTTTTTGTGATAACTTAAACTACACATGTTATTTGTGTTCCAGGTGACAATAAGAACACAGCTCTGTCGATCTGCCGTCGCGTGGGCATCATCACGGAGCAGGAGGAGGAGCAGGAGGGTCCCGGGGCCATGGGCGGTCTGACAGGGAGAGAGTTTGACGAGCTTCCTCCTCACATGCAGCGTCAGGCCTGTAGGACGGCCCGATGTTTCGCCCGAGTGGAGCCCGCGCACAAGAGCCGCATCGTGGAATATCTGCAGAGCCTGAGCGACATCACCGCCATGGTCAGGAGGAGGGTTTTATATGTGACTGAATCAAAGTCAATGAGGTGCAATAGGTTTATGTAGCGATGGCAATTGATTTGATTTTGTTTTTATTAATATCAGTGGTATTGTTGATTCCCTTTATTGATACGATTCTCTTATGGATTTCTAAAATAATGTGTCTTACCTATCTAACTTTAAAAGCCTGTATTTAACACATTTTAATACATTCAGACTAGGAATTACATATGGGCAAAAAGCAAAAATACAATTTCAGGCTTAATTTCAAAATTACAAATCTGTTCCCCACAAACACTTTACTTTAACGGACGAGGCTGGTGTTGGTGTCTATACGTTTCAATGGATTGGTAAAAATAGAATTGGTTTTCAAGTAGAACTTGAAAGTTCTTGAGTCCCATCTCTAGGTCTATGGCTACAAGTGGGTACTGAACATCGAACCGCACCAATACTGCACTTTAACGGTTCACTGGATCAATAAGCTTCATCTCTAGCAGGCCTCTTATTGATTTCGAGAAAGCATGTTTCATTTAATCTATCCCATGCACGCAATGACAGCCATTGGCGGTTTTAGGCACAGGCGAGGCGGGCAGCTGCCCTGGGCAGCATTGCCCGAGGGGCGGCAGGAGAAAAAGAGATAATTTGTGTGAGATGCTGTACAACACAAGCACTTTCAGCTGCCCGATAAAGTCTACAGGCTTTCCTTAATTTTGACAAAAAATTTTATTTTTGACTCCAAGCTAACGAGGAAATAATTTACGCTGGACGCTGCTCAATTATAACCTGGCCAGCCAGATGGTTTATCTCACGATATTTGTGAATTCACAAACACAAGATAAACCATCTGGCCTTCCAGCCGCCCGAATGGTTTGAGAGTCCGAACCAGCGGTGTTTCGTTAAGACGGCTGATAGCGCCCCGGCGCCGCCGAGTCTAATTCAAGCTATGCCGGCTCTTGTGGATGTATGTGTTTCCGCTGCTTTTGATGCGGTTTTAGTAGAAATACGGAGTCATTTCTTTTTGAAAGAACATGCGTACTTGTTCTTACGTGGACATTGGACCACTATGAGTTGTTGCTGTGATTGGCTAAGCACAAATAAGGTAGACCCCACACCCAATCAGCTCGAAGTATTTCACTAAACATCCCACCTTTTCTCGAATGCTTTCAGCGAGTCAAGTCCCAGATGGATATAGTGAGAACTCAGATGGGAGTTCAACACAGATCCATCGGGCGTGGGCCAGGTTAGCTCAATTAGGGGACCAAGTTGCAACATTGCATCTTGTATATCTGATAAAATGTCAATAAACAACCTAAAAGTCCTTTCTTCCTCTTGTTTCTCCTCAGACTGGTGACGGAGTGAACGACGCCCCCGCGCTGAAGAAGGCAGAGATCGGTATTGCGATGGGCAGTGGCACCGCTGTGGCTAAATCTGCGTCTGAGATGATTCTGGCCGATGATAACTTCTCCACCATCGTGGCGGCGGTGGAGGAAGGACGAGCCATTTACAACAACATGAAGCAGTTCATCCGATACCTCATCTCCTCCAACATCGGGGAAGTCGTCTGGTCAGTGCAAATAAGTGACTAGTAACCTGGTTTGTGGATCAAAAACTGCTGCTGCACCAATGCTCATTAAAAACAGACGACAGGTTTAATAGAGTCATACAGATATTTTTACAGGGCTGTGCAATGAATTTAACTTCAAATTTAATTATGATTATTGCTGTTATGAATGACAAAAATTGTATAATCGAGTAAACATGAATAATTTAACTTTAATAAGTCCTTAAGCGCTCATATATTTCTTTGAGTTGAAAAAGCAGGTCCCAGACAGTTTCTTTACGAATGTACAACACAAATACAAAAGTCTATTTTTGTGAAAAATGTAATCCATTTTACTTCAGTCTAAGGCAGTGGTTCTCAACCTTTCCCAGTCGCAATGCCCAAAATAACAACTGAAAAAAAAGATGATTTTTTTTTTCATGTTTGGAGCATTTTATGATGAACACATTCATTTTTACTGTGTTTTTGTGGTCTCTCTCTTCTCCTCTCTCTCACGCTCTATCTCTCTCTCCTTCTCTCTCTCTCTCCCTCTCTCTGTCTCCCTCCCTCTTTCTCTCTTGCCCCCCTTCTCTCTCTGTCTCTTTCTTTCTCTCTCTTTCTCTCCCTTTCTCTTTCTCTCACTCTCTGTGTCTGTCTCTTTGTCTCCCTCTTTCTTTTTTTTCTTTCTCTCTCTCTCTCTTCCTCTTTCTCTCCCTTTTCTCTCTTTCTCTCCCTCTCTCTCTCCCTCACTTCTTCTCTCTCTCCTTTTCCCTCTCTCTTTTCTCTCTCTCCCTCTCTCTCCTTCTCCTTCCCTCTTTCTTTCGCTCCCTCTTTCCTCGCTTTCTCTCCTCTCTTTTTTTCTCTCTCCTTCCTTTCTCCTCTCTCTCTCTCTTCCCCCTCTCTCTCTATCCCTCTTTCCTCTTTTACCTGTCTTTCTCTCCTCTCTCTCTTTTTCTGTCTCCTCCCTCTCTCCCTCTTTTCTCTTTCTCTCTCTCCCCTCTCTCCCTCTCTCTCCCTCTCTCTCTCTCCTTCTCTCTCTCCCTCTCTCTCGCTCTCTCTCTCTCCATCTCTCTCTCCCTCTCCTTCTCTCCCTCTTTTCTCTTTCTCTCTTTCTCTGCCCCCCCCCCTCTCCCTCTCTCTCCCTCTCTATCTCTCTCCCTCTCTCTCCCCTCTCCTTCTCTCCTCTCTCCCTCTCCCTCTCTCTCCTTCCCTCTCTCTCTACAGTATCTTCCTGACAGCGGCCTTGGGAATGCCAGAAGCTCTCATCCCGGTGCAGTTGCTGTGGGTAAACCTGGTCACAGACGGTTTTCCGGCCACGGCTCTGGGATTCAACCCTCCGGACCTGGACATCATGTCTCGTCCTCCTCGATCCCCGAAAGAGCCTCTGATCTCGGGCTGGCTGTTCTGTCGATACCTGATCATCGGCTGTGAGTCCAGACGCTCACACTCTCACAGTTACACATTATGAGTTACTTTACTGGTGTTAAAATCTGCTGTTGTGTTTGTGAAGGTTACGTTGGAGCTGCCACTGTTGGAGCTGCTGCCTGGTGGTTTATGGCGGCACACGACGGACCCAAAGTTTCCTACTATCAACTGGTAACAAGCTAAGTTTACTAGTTTGAGCTTTTAGACGTTATAACATTATTTCTCTACTTCAGTTCCTTATATAAATTGGTTTCAGATTTCCCAGATTTGTGTCACACTTCTTGCAAAGAATAGGCCTAGTCTTTTTCCTCTGTTGCATCCTGGGTCAAATACACAATGTACTGTCCAGTTAGTTTATTTGTGTGACACATATTAAACAAAAGAGCTCCTTGGTCGTCTACTGTTTTTTTTTTTAGATGAAATCAAGTCAGATTAAAGGGATTTTGTGCTCAACCACACTCGCCCAAAGGGATGGTATCTCTTTTTCAAGTACAAATCAATATCATTCTTTATTTTCCAGGCAAGAAATTTGCCTCGGATGAAGCAGATGTGACATTAAACAAGTTTAAAAGAACTGTATGCAGGGTGACCAGACGTTCCAAAAAATTCGTGACAGTCCCGAAATTCATGCATGTGTCCCGAATCCCAAATTCTGTCCTACATGTTTCGAAAATCATCTTAACCACGAGTGACACCTCGCAGATTCTGTGCAGCTCATCATTACGCCAGACACAGCTGACTATTCCTCGAAGTGAACCTTCTCGACAGAAATACTAAAATCAGACACTTTTGTCATGACATAGTCTCATGTTTTGTTTGGCTTCTAAAGGATTTTAACAGAAATATGGTGAAATCCGCTGCTTGTTTCTTCGCGGTAATTTCCTGATTCTGCAGATCTATTAGTTCATCAGATGTTTTTGGTTCAACATGGAACAGACTGACACGAATTAAAGACTGTTCAATACCTCCTGAAGTGTAGAACATTATTCTTTTGTCAAAAGTGTTCCCAGGGCTTCTGATGATTCCGCGTTATGTGCTACCAATGATGCAGGCTTTCAGACATTTGTCACATTAACCTTGTGTTTGTGACACATTTAGGTCATGTTTATGAAATCTCAAATCAAAATCTTACACATGGTTCCTTTAAGATTCAGTGTTTCTACTAGGTTTATTGGTTTAGCAGGGCTGGGTTGGACACATATGTGGTCTATCTGAAAAAATACAAGCTTATGCAATGCTGGTTTATAATTATTAGAAGTAATTGGAGACTTTTAATGACATTTAGAGCAGCCAAACAATATATTTTAAGGATATTTTGGGAAATTTGTCATATGAAACTAAAGTTATAACTAAAGTTAAAAAAAATATTGTGACGCATGCAGAGTGGTGGTTGCTGTTTGTGAGGTGTGGTGCCCTGCTTGTAGAATGGTGGAGAAAACTGATATTCTAAAGCTTTGAAAACTTCTACTGTTTAACTAGTGCTTACCTTAGTATGTTGGAGCAAGCTAGCTTTTGTTTATTTCTTCCATGGTAATGAGTTCTTTCAGTAAAATGTTATTTAGGTTATTAAACATGAGATGACAATGAAAGTGCAAGAGCATCTTTGAAGATAAAGCATGTGTTATTTCAATCTGAGAACAGAGTTACCGTGAGGATTTTTACTTAAATGGGGTTCAGACATTTTACTGTGGATTAAAGTTGATCATTGTTTATATTTTGTCAATGTTTCCAATTAAGTACCAACATGAGGCTAAAAGGATGTATTTTGATAATTACTGTCAATCGAGCAGCAGGTCCTGGTCGTGTCTCCTCTTGACTTAAACCCTCGTGTCTGTTCTGCCCTCAGTCTCATTACCTCCAGTGCAGTGAGGGTCACGAGGAGTTCGCAGGAGTTCAGTGTTCTGTGTTTGAGTCGCCCATCCCCATGACCATGGCTCTGTCTGTGCTGGTCACTATCGAGATGTGCAACGCCCTCAACAGGTAAACTACACACCACACACCACAACTGGAAAGTAATCATCACATCAAATAAATCTCCTTGGTTTAAGTATCTCACATTGACTGTCCTACTGTATATAGAAACAAGTCCCTACTGATCGCGCTGAAATAGACTTTGTACACCATGCCAGTGTAGCAGGGACAGAGTGATCACAACGGCAAGAACAAAGGCCCTAGAGACAGTTTTTACAGCTTTAATGCCCTGGGACAGACATAAAATACACTCCTTTATGTCTCCACTTACAGCAGCACACTGGCTCCTGCTGAGACAGGCCAGGCGCCTCTGAGAGAAGAAGTAAGCACAGGTGTGGTTTAAGGGTCATAACTTAGACTTGAGTCACTATTTTGATGACTTGAGACTTGACTTGATAAAATGGACTAAGACTTGGGACTTGACTTGGACTTGAAGTGACTTGAGACGACTTGATGGTTCTCCTAAAAATATACTATATAAGTTGTGTAATTTTATATTTGCAAAACTGAAACATGTCCCTTCTTGTTTCATTTTTGTGACAAGAAATTAGTTTTAAATGGGATAATTTATATAAAAAATAAAATCAATGGATTTGTAAAACTATAACATGCATTTGGTAGTTTGATTTATAGACTTGAAAAGACTTGAAGCTAAAAGCAGAGGACTTGGATGATTTGAAGCCTACCAAAATAAAACACCAGGGAGCAGTGTGCATTTCTGGTTCTTTCACAATAAAACAAAATATATATATATACACAATTCACACACAAACCTTGCAAACAGAAATGAAAATAAAATGGTTTGCTTTTGTAATGTTTTGACAATGTTCATTAAAAAACGTTATTTTGCTACAATAGCTCACTGTTAGCATCAGTACTTCCTGTCTCATTCTATTACTGTGGGGTTTTTGCTAAGCTAGTCTTGAAAGATTACTCAGGTAATCAGGTAATCAGGTGGTGAACAGATACACTTTTAATCTTGGAAAAAGGATTTTTAACTGAATTCAGAAGTTTGACTTTATGTCTTACAAAGAACTAATCATTTAATTTTTTGAAACTGCATTTTTAATATTCTTTTCCTTTCCTCTGTGTGTGTGTGTTCAGTTTGTCAGAAAACCAGTCCCTGCTGAAGATGCCGCCCTGGTCCAACCCTTGGCTGGTGGGAGCCATCTGTCTGTCCATGGCTCTGCACTTCCTCATCCTCTACGTCGACCCGCTGCCCGTGAGTTCACAAACAACAACAAAACTGAGCAAGAAAAACTGAAGATAACACCGGGTGTACACATAACGAGACTGATTCGGGTTGGGGAAAAAAAGTGAAAAAATAGCTGCAGACTGAGAATAAATACAACAACTACTGAATGAAAATCAGATAAACAGTGACAGAAAAACTACAACAGTACTTCTACTTCTACTACTACTGACACACTGACACAGACACAAAGACAAACTCATCACCTTTCTCTGCTTGAATAGGATATTTTTTATCTATTTGAGGAATGAATGAATTGTTGTGCAACAGTAAAAATGTCCTACATTTCTAACAAGCCCCGGTGATCAAAGATGGCGGTGCTGTGCATCAGTTGCTTTTGCACATTGGCGGTCGTTACCATATTGGCCGTTAGCTTTTGCCTTTTGCTAGGTGCTTTACAGGCTTTTGAACATGCACAGTTGTGTTTTTCCCCATGGTTCTTTGCATAATGAATAAGTTATTGTTTTGACAGTATTGTTGACAATAAAATAAAAGAAAACAACAACAAAAATATTCAGTTCGTGGAGTGAACAGTTCAGTTTTTTCTTTTTAAAGCGCAATAATCCACAGTTTGCGAAGCGCAATAATCCAAAGGTTTCTAGAGCGCAATAATCCACAGTTTGCGAAACGCAATAATCCAAAGGTTTCTAGAGCGCAATAATCCAGTTTGCGAAGCGCAAAAAAATAAAAAATTCAAGGTTCGTAACTGAAAAAAAAAAAATGCGGCGGATGAAATGAAAAAAAGGTCTGTCCTACCGCACAGTTGGTTAGCTCGCCATCTGGTGTTGTGTTGAGTTCATTACAGTCCATTAGGGTTCCATCCCCAACAAAAAAACCTGACCTTGAATTGCGTGGGCAGAAAGCACCACCCTATGCACGGCCCGACAGCAAACATGCACAGAGGCTCTAAAGTTCGTACAGTAAGAGTGAGGATTTAAGAAGTTCCAGCGATTTGTTTGATCAAGTCGACCATGCCACAGCCACAGCGGAGACGGAGGAGAGGGAAGTGAAGCGCGAGACTGCGTTCTTAGAGGAAGTGAGGCAATTGGACAGGAAGTTGACCCGCAGAAATAAAAGTCTTTGTTGAACTAAATGCGGGTTACAACGAGCTCGAGCCGAGTGGAACTGAATGAAGCCGAAAGTTCAGGCCTGATTGTTCTGACCAATCAGAGCGGGAGTTACAGTTTTATCAGATCAGTTTGATCAAATTTTACCTCAGTCAGAATGTTGAGGAGCAATTTTCAAATAAAAGAATGTCTCTGCATAAACTTTATAGACCTACAGTCACGTAACATTAGGCCAACTGAAATCTCACAATCTCGAGCTCTAGATATTTTTTGCCTTTATTCTTAGTTGTCTTTTAGTAATGCCTCTGACGTGTTTGAATGTGTGTCTTTCCTCAGATGATTTTCCAGATCCGGCCTCTGTCCTGGCCTCAGTGGGTGGTGGTGTTGAAAATGTCTCTGCCGGTGATTCTCATGGACGAAGCGCTCAAGTTTTTGGCTCGAAACTACATCGAGCCTGGGACACAGATTCAGGTAAAGCTCCTGCTCTGGTCATCTGCGTTTACCCTGAAGTGATTTATTGTCTTCTAGCTAATATTATATACATTCTCGGTGTAGTATTCTGTTTATTTTTCAGTGCAGCAGGTCGACCAAAGCAAAATATTGAACTCTGCTTTAGATACTGCGTTCATTTGGTCTTCTGGTGCTCGGATTTCTGAGGTCATGTGCTTAATAAGGGTCTTTCACATCAACACAGCCCCTAGTCGCTGTCGGTGGGATCGATTCACACAAACAAAATCCGAATGGTCACCAGTTGCCGAACAAATGCCGAGTGGGTGTGTGCGTGAGGTAATACTTGACGGAAATGACGTAACATAAGTCGCGCGCGAGTAGTTGTAAAACTCTGACACAGAATAGGTGTTTTGTCTTAATCTCACCTCACAGATTAAGCTGTGAGATAAGACACCACTCCCTTTCCATTCTCCAGGGAGAACTGTTTTGGCAATAGTCTGTCTCTTATCTGCAATGCATTCGACTGTTCTTCATGATCATGTCACAGCAATCGTAAACATCCAGGTTCTTTTGGCTCTTTTTTTCAAAGACACTCCTCAAACTCAAACATTCAGATACACTCATCCCTTACCTGTCCTGTCCATAACATAACGCCTTTTCTTCCCCGACCCACTCTTCACAAAAATCCCATCACGTGTCCACATGTACTGTGTTTTGTTGTTGTGTTGTGTTTTTGTATGTATGTTTTGTCAATACTGTACCTAAATTTCGGAAGAGCGAGTGCCGGCGCGCACGTTAGCGCGGCGGCCCCGGAGGCTCACTCTAAAACATAATTTCGTTGTACTCTGTGACAATGGCAATAAATCTTTCTGTTCTGTTCCATTTCTCTTTCTTACCACAGTCTAGACTTTATACTGCCGTTGTTGCAACTCCTCCGTCTTAGTTTTCCTCGGTCCAAAAAGTAGCCATTCTCCTCCATACTTAAATCTCGTTTGAACTAGGGCTGCACTCGATGCATCGGTATCATGATATATCGTGACAAACTCATTGGCAATACGCGTATCGATACAGGGATACGTATCAGGATACTTAAATTTATAAATTTTACACTGGATTGCAGCTTCAAGATTGAAAAATTACTTATTTATAGCTGAAAATGCCTTATTGTAGGACACTTGTTTCTAACATAAAGAGAAGATTCTTCTGCAGTTTGTTATTTATGATCAAAGTTCAATTTTTAACATTGATATTAAGAAGAGCTGTACACAAAAACATGTTGAAAACATTTTTATGGTAATATACAACACCTTTCTGTATTTGTTTTAGACTTTTTTTCATTTTGGTCTGTAAGTTGAATTTTGTGTATTATAAGGCTGGTGTTACTAAGATGATTAACAGTACCCAAATTTTTGTGATATACTGTATATATTTTTAAATATACATGCATATTAGATTGAGGGAATTGTATCGAGATAAATGTGTATTGGGATACGTATTGTATTGTCACCCTGTATCAGGATGCGTATTGCATCGGAAGGCTTTTGGCAATATTTATCCCTAGTTTGAACCTGTGTAAATAATAACAATCCACGCTCTGCTAAATACTATTTTTCCGTAAGCACGATTTTCCTGCGCACTGACTCACTGGTTTGGCAGTAGCCACAAGCCAATCAAACAGCTGAACATGCGGCAACTGACGACACAAACCCACCTCCACGACTTCTGACCCCGACAGCCTCATTCACTCTCACACTAAACACTCGTGAGCCACTTGCCGGTAAAGTTGCCAAACCGGTTCAGACGAGCGACCTTCGGCTTGGTGTGAAAGACCCTTTATCTCGGAAAGTCCGGATTTTGATGTCACCGTACATAAAATCTCTAGCAAAGCTCTTTTAATTTAAGTTAATAACATAAAGGCCTGTTGTTAACTTGTCCAAAAGCTAACGGCAAAGGTTGTATTTACTCCAGTTCGCTTTTGTTATATCAGTAATTTATTGAAACAATTTTTCAGGCACGAATGTGTTGCTCTTATGAAATAAACCACTAAAAGCAAACCACAGGGGTGGCCTTGAGATTGACTTGAGTCACTGTTTTGATGACTTGAGACTTGACTTGATAAAATGGACTTGGAACTCGACTTGGACTTGAAGCTTTGAGACTTTAGACGACTTGATGCTTAACTAACTGCAACATGTCCCTCCTCTCTTCTTTTTTGTGACCAGAAATGGGATCATTTAAAAATCAATTAACTTGTAGCATTTCAAGATGTATTCAAAAATTATATATAAAGACTTGGGACTGTACTTAATATTATTATATTATTTGTAAACGTCTGTATTATCTCCAGTGTTATAATCTCCTGTAACATGCTTCCTTATCCCTCTCAGTCTCTGGAGGACGAGGAGGAGGTTCGGCGGCGAGGTGGGCGGGGCTTGGGCTTGTGGCTGCGTCAGTCGGTGCGGGGCGTGTCCTGGTCCTTCGTGGCCATCGCGGCGCCTTTGGTTTTATGGATCTTCAGCCTGGACTCTGACATCACCAACATCTTCTGGGAGTGAGACTAAATCTGAAGCTATAACTCGTCTTAAAAGTGCACGAACGTAAAACGGCGGACGGTGCTGCGCGAAGAAGGATTTTCGGAGAAGGTTATCGGTTTAAAAAAAGCAGGTTTGTTCATAAGAAATGGAAGGAATGGTGAGTTAAGTTGGTAAAGAGTAAGTTATTTTGTTGTTAGTTAAACGTTTTGAAGTTAATCCAACTGACAATCAGAAATAAATTGTAATAAAATGTCACTTTTTATTGTTTTGAAAGGTGCTATGTGCAGCTTTAGCTTTATATTTTTACTGTAGGTCAGTGGTTCCCAATCTTTTTTCCCTAAAGTTCTCCCTGCTTAAACCGGAGACTTTTCGGGCATCAGAAAAAGCTCTGGGGACGCAATAGAATCTCTGGCACTTGCCCCCATGTTGGGAATCACTGCTGTAGGTGGCAAGAAACTGCAGATGAATAGAAAAAACTAATTTGAGAGGTTGATTTGAAATGAATTCTGTAGTTTGATCACATAAATGTAAGAAAATGTTTTCATATAATATAACTTTTATGTATAATACTGGTCAAAAGGAAACATATTACGCCAAAAAATACTTTTTTTGAGTTTATGATACTTTTCTGACATTGTTTCCTCATCTTTCCCCTTTGAGCCTCAGAAAACACTCTTCTGAACGTCCCTGAACTGAACTACAAATGTGTTTTACAGCCAATATCCACACATTATTACTATTTCTTAGAAATCTACATTTTTCATTGTCTTAGGCAGAGTTCCAAACCAAGACTAATGCTGCGTTCCAGGCAACTGGGAACTGGGACATTTTCCACTTGAAAAATACCAGTTCCCAGTTCAAAGCGTTCCAACCTAATCAAGTTGTATGTAAACATCACGGCTAATGCTAACCTTAAAGCTAAACAAAAGTAACGGTAAATGATCTGTAACCAATGTTTACATAGTTTTTGTGTCAGTTAAAAGGAACCCCGAGAATTTTTTAATGTTTGTTTTCGAGTTTTCCTTATATCATCAAAGATATAGATACACACGAAAATAATCTGAAAAATCTACCGTTTTATTAAACTTTTAAGAAATATATTTTCACGGAAGACGCCATCATTGTTTACAACACAGTGCATTATGGGTAGTATGACGTCGAATCGTGTAACTACGAGGAAAGTTATGAAAGCTTACCGCATTCTCCTTGTTTTCTCCCGAGACAAAATCACAACCCAAAGCCACTCAATGTACCATTTTACAAAAACTACTGACGCTCCTGTTAACCAGATCAACGGCAACTGTTGCAGCTGTTGCGTGCGTCTCACGACTGACGCTCACTGCGCCAGTGCGCCACACGATTCTGCGTCATCACCTCAAGATGGCGGCGCCCGTAATATCAGGAAGTTGTTGTAAACATAACAATTTTACGTCAAACGGCGAATATTTGTTTACTTTAAGTTCTACTTTTTAGTAAGTATACCTACGCAAAGTATTTTCAATCTATTTATGTAAATATTCGGGGTTCCTTTTAAACCCTCCAAATAAATTTATTTATTTGGAGGGTGATTGTTGAGCTCGTAAATCAAGTGGGGCTTCCTCGACCACGTCCCAGTTCACAAGTTCTATTTACCAGTTCGAGTGTCGTTCCAGCGCATCTTTACAAGTTGGAAGTGGGAAATATACCAGTTCCCAGTTTCCTGGAACGCACCATAACCTACTCTACGTTTAGGTTACGTCAGACTCAAACTACATTTTCAACAAAGCTAGACCACAAAATCTGATCCGAGACTAAACCAGGAGTACAGTGTAAGGCAGACATGGGCAAACATTTGAGGCTAGTTGTTTTTATATATTTCTTTTATTTGATTGGCTTGGCTGTTTATCACATAGACATTAAGTTATCACCAGCTCTGTTCAGTTGCCATATTCCTCCGGTCGAGGTGACAACACAAATCAATTAAACACAATGGCAGAAGTTGCACTTTTATGGAGAAATCGAGCTAAAACAAGCGATTTCAGCAAAACCACGAGCTAAACAGACTGGTTAGTGTCTTATGACGCTTTATTAAACAACATTGGCAATGTTATATTATGTTTCCCAAACTGATAATACGTATTATTACATTGAATGGTCAAAGTAGAAGATGAAAAGATCTATGTTTTACATAAATTGCTTGCAATAATGATAACTTGTTAAACCAACGTCCATCACTTGTCCGGCTTCAAATATGACCCTCACGAATATATAATTGCCCAGCCCTGATAGAGTGTCTTAACCATTTAAATGCTATAACAGAGACAGATTTAACTTTAGAACAACAAACTCAGCCTGTCAAGCAATATGATCCAGTCCCATGTTATTATTTAATCATCCTAGGCCAAAACACACTTCTTAGTGCAGAAGTTCCCAAACTTTTCAGACCGGGACCCCCAAAATAACCATGAAACCATCCTCCAATCCCCTACAGCAGGATTAAATAGATGTCTGTAATAATAAACAAGTTGGAAAAGAAATAAAATTGGGTTAAAACTTTTTTATTTTAGTAGTTTAGTGCTTTAAATAACCAAAAATCTGTCAAAACATAAAAAAAAAACTGTACTATATTTTAGTTTTTACAGCCAATGCTACACATAACACCTTTTAAACTGTTTTTGCAAATGATCTACGAAGTAAAATGTCACTAAATCCATTATATCTTTTAACTCTACAACTGCAAGCTGAGGTAATCTCAATGGAGCCGGTCAGTCAGCACAGTCAGTACTCACCAATAACAACATGTATAATAACATATAACAGCAGAATAGGTTTAGTTTGTCATAATACGCTACTTTTTCTTAAATCCAATGAAAAGATGGCTTAAGTGAAGGTTTTTTTGGTCATAATTCACGATGCAGTTCAGGAGGAGAAAACACACTTATAATTTGTATTTATTTTTTTGTATCAATGCACAGTTTGCCTCATTGTAATTTGAAGCTCATGTTTTAGTTTAATTTTGCTCATTGAGTTGCTACGGTGACTGGAGAGAGAGAGCGTAGTCATGGTAACCTATAGCAACAGCTCCGGCGGCCATTTTGTGTAAGGAGAATCTGCTAAAAACTGATACAAACTTATATGAAGCTGGACTTTTGAATTGTTTTTTCTTTGGCAATTGAACTTTTTTGTATTTGTACATTTATTAAAGCTTCTTTTCAACCAAACTGATTAAAAACATCTTTGAAATTCAGCCAATAAATTGTGCTTTTATAGTAGCACGATAATGTAATGACAAAAATATAGTTTAATTCTGCGACAAATCCAGCCTAGTTTAGTGTTTTTGATTGAATATTTATCTTCACAATTCAAAGAAAAAATGACCACAGACAGGCAACTATTCTCTGTATTATTTGGACTATAAATATATAATAAAATGTTTAAATTACTCTCTTGTTTTAACGTTATTTTCAATTTGAATTTTCCCGCCTCTTCTTTCGCAAGATGGCCGCCGCAGCTGCCGCGGCAACAGGCCCCACCCTCTCTCCGGTTGCTATAACAACTGGATGTTTTTGCTTAACACTTTTCTGCCTGTTTTCCATTGTTTTAGGTTGAACTTGTGTCTTACGACGTCGCTTGAAAAAAAAAAATGCAAACATGGATGATTTTTTTTTGTTTGTTTTTTACGACACTGACATGTTATTATTATTGTTATGTATTTATACGTTTTGTTCTTAATTACATGTGTTATTATTATTTATTTGTAGCTCAAAGTGTCATAGGATCATTAGGAGGAAATGGATGTTTTTTGGAAAGTTTGCTGTTGAAAGTTGGATTTAAATAAAGGTCGAAAAGGGATTTTGAAAACGCTGGTGTTTATTGTTTTTCCTTATAAGTTTATATTTGTGTGTCCCTACTGTGAACAGGCTCATCTGGGGTTTCACTTAAGTAACATTTACACAAAAGTATTAAGTATGTGAGCTGCATGATTAATCGCAATCAAACCAAAATCACAATATTAATGGACGCAGAACTGCAAAGGCGACAATTAAAAAAATATATATCTATATATTCTCAAATAACAAAAACTCCTGTTTTATTCTGACTGAAAACATCTAACTCTGTAAATAAATAAAATCAAACATTGTAAATAAAACATTAACCTGTAAATAAAACTTAGTATGTCGAATTAAAGGCACAAGCATTATATCAGCTGAACAGATCGTGGGACTGATCCAATTCAGAAACATTTTCATTGATTGGCGCTGAAATTTTATCCTAGTATATTGGAGTAATAAAAACAGCTCTTAAAAGAATGTAATTTTTTTCTTATTTTTAATTGCTTAGGTTATATTTCATTTTTTGTCAATTCTTTGGACAAGTTGCAGATTAACATGATAAGGTTGACTAAAATTTCTTTGGCTGCTGCACCTCTGCAGAGTAAAGTTGTATAAAAATGATATTACTGTTGTAGCTTATTTCATATTGTTTGAATATGTGAACAAAATCCATTTTTAAAACTAGGGCTGCATGATATACACCATCAATACTGAAATGATATCGCAACATTAACATCTGTGATTAGCTAACCACAAAAAAATCCAAGATTTTTCTTCTTTTCTATTTTGTTGTCTCTCCCAGTTTATGAGGTTGTCTGCAGACCAGCAACTTCAGTCGTATTTACGCCCACATTTTGTGCATAGCCTTTTAGTTTACCTTTTCAAATTAGTAGGGTTTATTTTAAATATTTTCTGTGGTAAATATTTTACATTATTTGCAAAATGGCATATGCTAAATGGAAAAAAAAATAAATAAATATTTATTGCATATCGAAAAGAAATTGCAATTTCAAACTATTGTCAACGATATTGACAATTAAATTATTTGTCAATATCGTTCAGCCCTTTTTAAAGCACAAAACCACAAATTGAATGCAAAAAAAAATCTTTTTTTTTTTCAAATAGTGCAGCTCTGAATGTGATTTTCAATCTTATAATTTTATTATTGTTCTCATTTCATAACAGCCCAAGAACTGCGGCATTTGATCACAATAATTATAGATAATAGGGATTGAAAAGAGTTTGAAAAGTATGATCGGATTGAAAAGTCAGAATCAATCAGTTTTGCTCATGCAGCCACTGACTTAAGGTAAAAAAAAAAGTTAATAAAGGCCTAGATAACCTAAAAAAAATGTATGTAAATGGAAAATCGTGACTGCAAAATTGAAAACTGAATCGAATCATGTCTTCGCCCTTCACTAATAGTTAATAAGTAATCAAGTACAGCTCACATTGCGCGTGAACAAGACTCTGACAGACCCTGAAGCTCTCGTCCAATCAGAACCTGTCTGTTCATCCCAGAATCATCGTCTCAGCTTTTGGATCTAAAGGTACTGTCATGTTAATAAAATGAATAATAAAATTATATGTATCTGTCAGAAACTTGTTTGTTCTGTTTTCTCTTTGCTTGATGTTTTGCAGTTGCACCACACGAGGGCACAATCGAGCAGTCTTCAGTCCTGCTTCAGTCTGATCCAAACCACAGTCTGAGGAATGTTCGGAGTCTGTGTTTGAACTGTGGCTCACATCAATGTTTCCTCTCACCACAGAAGTCACTTTAGAGCTGCACAAGTGTAATACCTGCAGCGTTTGGAAAGTTATTACTCCTCTGATGACTTTATACTGCTTCGAGACATTGACTTAGGTATGTTTCTTTGTGTGTAATGTTGTCAACCATGATCAAATTTTCAAGATTAAGATTTATTATTTGCATTTAGGGAGAGGTGAAGAACACATGAAGTATTTAAACAAACACAAATGACACAAAATCAACATTAGAAGTGAGTCTGAGCCTTGTTACAGCACCTGAGCAGTGTTTTTGAATTGTTTTACCAGACAGAATAAGTCACGTTTGTGGGTTTTTCACTTTTAAATAACTGATCATTTTGTAAACGATTACACAAAGCAGTGCACAGTAGTAAGGAGACTTTCGGTTCGAGTCAACATCTCTTGATCTCACTGGATGAAATTTGCATGTTCTCCCTGTGTTACTGTGTGTTCTCTCCGGCTTCCTCCTTCAAAAACATGTGTGTCTTGGTTAATTTAGCATCACTGTAAATTCTCGTAATGAATGAAGTCAAGTAACTGATTGTCTGTTTGCCCCTGTTCAGAGCCTTCTCCACCTAAGGCCCAAAGTTACTGGCACTGGAGAGCGGAGGGCTCGGAGCAACATGAGGGATCAGGAAATGCCTGGGTGAGAGAATTAATAAAACTTGGAAGCACTTTTTATTGGTTGACAGCTGTCACGATGAGCCAATAGGAACAGTTTTCTTAACCAGCACGGTCTGTCTGCAGAGAATACTGTCTGCTACATAATGTATTTACCACAGCAAACATCATAGTTATAATTAGAAAAAAACATGTTTAAAGTCCATATGACAGATCATGGGGTGCATGGTTTGAGCTCTGGATTCACAATAAGGAGGTTGTGTATTAGACTCCCGGATCGGACCATATCAACATCTCATGATCTCTCTGGGTGGAGTTTGCTTGTTCTCTCCGTGTCACCGTGGGTTTTCTCTGGTTTCCTCCCACGTCTAAAAACATGCATGTTTAGGATAATTGGGCATCACTGTAAATTTCCACTATGAGAGAATCTGAGAGTGAATGGTTGTTTGTCTAATCCTGCGATGAATTGTCCACTGTCCAGGGTGTTCCCCCACCTAAGGCCCAAAGTTAAAGGGATAGGCTCCAGTCACCAACGGGATTAAGCGGTAGAAAATGAATGAATGAATGACTGATCATCACAATTTTCTCATTTTGACTTAGTTTAGTGTGGTAGTTCTTGTAAGTAAAGATTTAAAAGTCTCCCTCCACATGTCGTCAAAAAGCACCACAATGTAAAGACAGTTTATACACAACTGAGAGAGTTTCCTGAAGTATTCCAATAACTGGGCTAGGCTCCAGACTCTTGCTTCTTATTTACCAAAAAAACTTTTTAGACGGACTCTAAAATCTGATGTTCTTTTGTGCAGAGCTTCTTCTCACTTAAAACTAGAGTCAGTCAGAATCAGAGGCTAAAACTACAAAGCCTCAGCCTCAAAAAGAGTCTGACACGTTTGTGCTCTAAAGAGTCAGAAACAAGCTCCATTTGAATTCCAGGTGATTTTAGTTAGGCGTTTTACCAAAAATGGGCCTCCCTCATAATCATGTACCACATTTAAAGTGTTACAAGATATAATCATTTGTCAAATCATAACATCTGTCATTTATGTGAGTTTAGGTTCAGATTTACAATGTGTTTGCTCAGAAATAGTTGAGGAATTACCTCTACATGTCTCATATGTTGACCAAAAGACAATTATTAACTTCATTAAAACAGACAAACTGGGTGTAAATGTTTAGTGAAATATTAAATATAGTCATGTTCACTGTGTTTTTCTGTTAACCTGTCATACAAACTTTAATCCTTTGTAGTAAATATAGTCCTGTGAGTTGTGACAGTCTTTCTGATCCTGTTGCAGTGGAGCTGACGGAGTGTCCAGTCTGGTGAAGGGGGCGGGACGGTCCTTTTTTGGCTTTGGTTTTGAGCAGAGAAAGTCCACATGTGTTTGGGAGCCTCACACTCACACTGCTGCGTTTAAGGACTAACTCTGCAACCGGGAAAAAAACAAAAAAAAAACTGTCTACGCAACGACAAACTCCACAGAAACGTCACAGTTCACAGGTAACATCTCACACTTCACTTTTGTAATAGTTTTTATATAGAGAGAGTTTTAGAGGTTTGACTTTGGCTTTTTTTCTCTCTGAAATGTGTATCTACCAGTGTTTTTCGACCATGTGCCTTGAAAAATGTATCAGTTTTCAGCTTAAATAGATTTAATTAAATGATTGAGTGTTTGGAGCAACTTTTACGGCAAGAATCAAAGCAAAACTAATCACCACACTGCAAAAACTATTATCTAGACTTGCTTAAAATGACTTAGAATCAGACTTTTAATCCAGTTTTGAGCTGTTTTAACTCTTTCACTGCCAGCCCTATTCTGACTTTGACCCCCTTCCCTGCCAGGCCTTTTCTCTAATTTTAAGCAATATTCACAGCTCCACAAAAAACCTTGTGCAACTGTAATCATGACATGTTATACGCCAAATGAGACCTACAAGTGTCTACTTTCATTTAAAAAAATAACTGTTATTCTACATTATTCCGTTCTCTTTTTATAGGCATTTGAAATTCGTTGCTCTTATTAGATTTCAGCGTTTGACGAGAAACTTTTGAGATAATGTCTTTTTCTAAATCAAACTTCATGTCAGTGTTATTTTTGTCTGTACTACTTTTTGGTGAAAGAATATTAGACAGTACAATGAAATAATGTCTTTAGGATAGAAATACAAGCTTCATGTGATTAAAGCAATGAGGACGAGTGTCTTTTTCATCTTTAAACCAACAAAGGCTGTGTTACAGACGAGGAGGCAGAACAGTACTTTTTCTACTTTCTGATGCAGATTCTATAGATTCAGACACTTTCACAGTGCAAAAATTATATTTAACCCTCAAAACATAAATACAGTAGTTTTACTCACTCTGACACTCATGTCGCTCACAGAAGAGAAACTTTTTCTTTTCCAGACTCGCTGCATGTGTCGTTCTCCTCAGAGTTCTAGTCCAGTAGGATCGTCTTTTCTTCATTTTAAAGATCAAATATCTGCTCTAAACTTACTCAACTGTGTTTTTAGTCCATGATGTGTTGCCCGTAATCCATTTGAACAGAAAGTCGATCCTTTAGAGGCGGATGATCACGTAAACACAGCCGACTGCGCTGCGTAATGTAAACAGAAAAGACGTGCATTTTCCGGTTCCGGGGACTTCCTCTGCGCTCTTGTGCTTATACAATACACCCTCCGGTGGTGAATATATGATACTGCATCATTGTATTTCAGTGCTGGTGAATTGTAAACGTGCATCAGAGAGGCCTCTATCGCCGCATATAAAAAAAAGCTTATGACGACAATTATCGTCATTGGCAGGGAAAGAGTTAACTGAATATGATTTAATTGCTTATGTAATGTAGAATATTTCACTGGTTTCAAGACATTTTTAACTGGGTATAAGACAATTTGGCTTAAAATAAGAAAAAAAAAAAAAACATTGGCAAATAATTTGGTTTGAAATAAGAAGCAATGTCTTGAAATCAGTTTGAAACACTTTGAAACAATGAAAATAATCTGTGTCTCTGCAATAAATAAAGGTTAAATTTGTCAAAATGCTTGAAATTAGGTTTAAATTCTAGAATCAAGCAACTATAACTTGTCTTGAAATTATTTTTTTGCAGTGCAGGTTAGACTACATTGTTAGTACAAACACAGTAAGCATGATAATATTTAAGATTTAATCAAACTTTCAGCTTGTTTTTACCCAATTTGGTTGTTTTGGTGAAGTTTATTATTGTCTTTTGTCCAGTAAATATGACACATGTGGAGGGGAATCCACAACTGTTACCTAGCAACCACACTGTAAGACAGGGCCAAAATCAACATAAATAACACCGGAGTGACAATGTGACAAATTGTTATAACTTATGACACTTTAATTATGTTAAATTATTGATCAAACTACAGGAAACTGATAGTTGTGTGTAAATTGTCTTTGCATTTTGGCGCTTTTTAGATAGATAGATAGATAGATAGATAGGTAGATAGGTAGATAGGTAGATGGATAGGTAGATGGATAGGTAGATAGGTAGATGGATAGGTAGGTAGGTAGATAGATAGATTTTATAGAGTTTATGTGTAATAAAATTAAATTTTCTTGTGAGCATGGTTGCCTTTCCATTAGAGATAGAAAAACATTTTTTGAAAATCGTTCATAGTAAGCAGTGATCGAATCAAAAGGCCAGAATCTGATCAGTTTTGCTCATGTAGCCACTGATCTATACACACTATAGCTGTAAAGTACAAGGTTCTTAACCTTTATGACCCCGAGGCCCGAATTTTCATGTGCAAATTAACCTATGACCCAATCTTATTATAAATGACTGTATTTTACTGATAGGCCCTTTTCACGCTGCAGCTTGGCTAGTTCCAGTGTGAATAAACCAGTGGTTCGTTGTTTCCGGGTCTATTCATTTCCTCAGAAGGCTAGCTCAAATGCCGTAAACTAATTAAAATAATTAATTGACACAAACTGGACACAAGTGACAGCCAGACAGTCATTTGCAGCGAGTTCAGAGCTTCACATACGAGGTAAATACTTCACCATGTGTTTATAAAATGTGCCGTTTTGTCTCTGAAGCTAATGTTAACCTGTATTTAATTTATTTATTAGTGTTAAAATAACTCTACAAACTGAACTAGCTTTACACAAAAACACTCGGACGAGGATGTCATGTATTTTTATCAAATTGTCTGCTTTATATTTGCTTTAATTAATTTGTTAGCATTTAGCATTGCGCCAAACTTACGCACTTTTATAAACACACATTCTTTCTCTGGTGAAGTATTTACCTCGTATGTGAAGTTCTGAACCTGTTGCCAGTGGTTATCTTGTTGAAATACGCTCACTGCTTTGAATTTTTTAAATATTAATGAATATTAGCACATCTCTGCAAATTCTCCATAAGGAATGAATGGGACAAGGATGAACTATCCACATGTATCTCGCAAACCGGAGCTAGCATAGCCGCAGTGTGAAAATGGCCTATTGTGCGACCTTCAAGGAAGAATCACTGCTATAATGCGAATAATAATACAATAATAGCCACGATGTTTGCTTGTTTGTTTGTTTGTTTATTTCAAACATGCATAAACAAGACAAAGCAAAATATAACAATAGCATTTCTTGTGATCTTTCCCGCAGACAGGGCACTTCTTTGGGTTTAGTGATTAAGTTTAGGTCTGAAGTTATAAAAAATTGGTAAGTTTAGGTCTGAGGCTTGGACTTGGTTAAGAATAGAATTTGGTTAATATTCATAAATAATAATACATCCATCATAGATATGAACTGGGACAGCAGCATGTGTCATAGATATGCAAGAAAGGAGAAAATACTGTACATGGTATGCCTTTTCATTTCCATGAGATTGAGCTTCATCCTTATTGTTTGTTTTTTATTTGAATTATAACTGTGTAATTCTATTTGTCGTTCCACCTGGAGCTGAAAGAGCATTTCTCAGTACTGGACTGAAACAGAAATCACTGTCTGTCTCTAAATGACAGTGAAGTGTGAATACTCAGAAGTAGAAGTACACGAGTTTATTTACCTGTCCAAGGAAATATGAAGACTGTGCGACTTTGAGTTAGTGATGGGCAGATGGTGGTTATCTCTCAAAGTGATATACTGTAGATCTATTGCAGCAACAGACTTTTCAAAATAAAATTGTCCAACACTGAAGCAGCATTGTCATTTAGATCAGTGGTTTCAGCCTTTTTCAGTTGAAAAAATTTACACTAACTACAAAGTGATAGTCTTTAGTCTTGATTTTATTTTACACACATATAATTATTAGATAATGTTACGTTCATCTGGCAGGTCAGCACTGGTCCGGACAAGACCTTGAACTTGACCGAGTCCAGCACTTTTTGTAAGACTTACATCTGAACTTTGGACCAAACCAAACTGGAAAGTCTTAAAGTGAACCCTGACTATAATCACATGTTTACCCTAAAACACTTATAATATCATCACTTACATATATACAAGACAAATATCTTGGAAGTATTTGTTGTTTTATCAAAATAGTGTTTTAAAGAAATGACATGGAGGCTGCCATTTTGCTGCGGTTGTGACATAAAATAGTGTTGTCAAGGTAACAGGCGGTAGCAGGTAACTAAGCAACATGAATTCCTCAGTTAAACCTTTTCAGTTTGAGCCGGAGTTTGGCCAAATACAGAACGATTATGTGGAATCTAGTAAAACTGAAGATAATCAAGAGGAAGAGGCAGGAACTGGACACTGTCAGTGGTGTTTTTGTGGCAACTGGTCATCGATGGAATCACGGAAGTAACCATGGCAACACTATTTTATGTCATCAACCAAGATGGCAGCGCCCAGTGGCTTGAAAACAACATAAACAGTGACAATTTTATTTAAAAAAAAAAAAAATTAAGCAGTTATATATTTGTTTGCAATTTATTTTAGTAAGCATTAGCAGTACTAGTGTTTTAGCCACGTTATCTTCATAGTCAGGGTTCCCTTTAAAGTCTTCACTAAAGGTAGTTGGTGTAAAAGCGTCACAAGAATCTACATCTATCACTGCATTAAAAAAGTGTTGAAGTTATCAAAGTTAATACTTCACTTTTCACTATTGGATTCCCAAAAACTGGGCTTGGAACAATATTCAGAAATCACTGAAACTTCTGGAACTGATTCCACTGATTTCCTTTCTGTTTTTTATGAAAAATGTCTTGACTGAAAGTTGCAGATGTCATTCTTGAGCAGATTTTTTTTTATTGTTCCACAGCTGTATAGTTTACTTTTTTATAATGATTTTGTCTTGTATTCCTGACAAGAAGAAACATGGCAGATTTAACTGCTGTTGCTTCCCGAGTCTTATCTGTTAAAGTGAGTAAATGTTAACTGTTGGTCAGTGGTTAGTAAGTGTGTTGCTATGGCGACAATCAGCAGCTGTTGATGGAAAACCAAACTAACTCAGCCCTAAAGCAGCTTTTCAGGGGAAAAAGGATTAATGTTAACAACCAAATCATTTACAGGTAAATATATCTGTCACTTTGTCGCGTCTGAATAGATTTTAGCTGCACCGTGTTCTCATGGAGTATTTAGCATTTGTTTTAGCATTTGTTTTTGCATTAGGCCAACTGAAAACGTGTGATGTCCTTAGCTCCAAAGTCTGTACCAAGCTCTAGTCTAGACAATTTGCTAAAGATCGAAAATAATATTAAAGTAAAATTGATCTTTGTGAGCTCTTAGCCATTTCATAATGTTGTTACTTCATCAGAAACATCCCTGAAGTTGTGTTTAGTTTCGCTCACACATTTTGACTAACACACATTTTAGTTGTGATTAGTAAACTTTGTGTTTTCCACTAAAACATCTATGATAAATGCAGCTCTTGGTGAATAAATGAGACCACTGTGTATTCTCTGAATTGAATAATAAAGAATTTTAGTTCTAATCAAAGTGTTTTTAGGCTATAATTGCAACCAAAAATGAATACATGTTGATATTAATGGTGCGTTCCAGTCGTCCTCAGAGGTCGGACCTCGGGGTGATGCTTTCTCCGAGTGTTGTGTGTTCCAGTGGTCAAGTCGGATTACTTTTACAGTAATGTGCCAATCAAGTTATAAATAGCTTGGAAACTGCCCAGAACAGCCAAAATACAGATCTCTTTATGTCAGTTTATCAACTCGGACAATGGTGTTACATTTACAGTTTGTAAAACATCGCAAGAGAGTGAATTTGTGCTTTTGTTTACATTAGTTCTGTGTAGCCGTTAGCAACATTAGCATTGCAGCACATAACAGCAGGTTTATAACGGCAGACGTGCATAAGCAGCACAGGAGCAGAGTCACAGAGGCGAGTGAACTGTAGAGACAAACTAAAGACAAAATAACACAGGTACGATCAGTAGTGAAGCTGTCGGAGGTTTATCTTTCTCAAAACCCAGGGCGCCGCCATGTTCCATTTTCTACATCGGACGCTGAAACTCTCTCCGAGGATCCGAGTGAGAACTCCGAGTTGGAGGGCTGTTCCAGTGAGAATTTACAAGTCGGAACTCGGAAGATCCGAGCTCCGAGTACCACTGGAACGCTCTATAACTATGTGTCAAAGATTTAGGAGAGGAAGTTGTCAGATTAAAAAACCTAAATAGTGTATCAATCAATTAATCAATCAATCAAGTACTTTATTGTCCCTTTAGGGAAATTTGTCTTGGGCTGAGGAGCCAGCAGCTACAACAAAAATATCACAAAAATACATACACAAGACAACACAGACGTGGACACCTGCTCAGACCCTGTTACTGTTTGTTCAGCAGTGGTATGGCAGAAGGACAAATGACTTTTTAAAGCGATTGGTCTTATGTCTGAAGCCAAACGCTCAAACTCCGAGAACAGAACGTGCAGTGTAAATCTCAGCAACCCCACCTTTAGTAATCTCTAAAGCTGAACATGCTGTTCCACATTGTGATGTCATAAGGTAGTAGCTTTATTGCTGTTTTTGCCTTCAATTGAACTTTTTTTACTTGATAATATAGAATACCAAAAGAACACGAAGGAGATGCTTTTTTTGGACAATGATTTTAGTTGAAACATATTCTTACACTAGAGTGATGGATTTTATATTGCTTTGGCTAATGTATTCCGACGCAAGTTTAGCAAACCTGCTGCAAAAATGGCAGATTAGCTTTTATTTCCATGGCGACAGTTGTATTTTTCTATACTAGTTTTAATGCAGTTTTGTTTATGACCAGATACAGTCAGCAAAATATTTGGGGGCGTGGCCTACTGTGGGGGAAAGTCACAAGTAAATTCCTATGAGAAACTGAACTTTTTACCTTTTTTAAGACTTTTTAGGAAAATAAAGTGTTTTTTTAGGTTGTTAATGTAGAGCTATTGACTAGTTGATTAATAACGGCTTATTTATGTTTACATCATTCGAATAAATGAAATAACCACATTAAACCATGCTCTAAGTCAGATTTCCAGTAAGTAAGTCTTCCTTATTTGCAGCAGCAGCAGAAGGTTTGTATTTACATTGAGCTGGTGTAAATAGTGATGATGCAATGGCCTGTTTGACATAGATTTGTTGGCAGAGGCTTTGAAATAACTGGTGTGTGCAGCTGCATGTACACGAGGAGCTGTGCACATGTGATCAGACAGCAGCCGAAAGCATAAATCTCTCCTGTAGGACAAAATATCAGCACACTAAATACTTTACAGTCTGTGTGAGAGCTGGTTTAAGGGACAATAGAGCTGAAGGGCAGAAGAGACTTTGTGAGGAGCTAAAGAAAGAGATTTATGGGCAAATGGAGATGAAACAGTATCCAAAAAGAAAGTCAGGGAGAGTTTAGTTGCATCGCACATTAGGTTACATTCACGTTGTAGAAGGTGATAATGTCATAATGCCGAATGGTGAGACATACATTTTATTCAGTTGAAGTTTATTTTTACACTGAGTGCACGGTAGCAGAGTGACTACCGTAGCTACTATGGCTTCTCAACTTCCCAGATTTTCTCATGCTCTCTCAGCGTGTAGTTTGCATGTTCTTCCCATGTTACTCTGGGTGCTTCATCTTCCTCCCATCTCCAGAACACAGGTTAATTGGGCATCACTGTAAAAAAGGGCTGCAACAAATTAATCGATTAATCGCAACTAATAGGGGTTATGCACTAATGTCTTCCGATCTCAGATAGACACAGGTCACTACATCCGGTGGCGTAGTTGCCCTGGTGACACAGTTGTTTACTCCAAATGCGATGGACATCAGATGAGGGCTGTAACAGCAGGAAAAGCATGCAGCTTCTGAACCAGGTATTAATACGGAAAAGTTGTAATTACATTTGGAGTGAGCCTCAGGGCCGCTGCACTTTCTTGCGCGCTGCCACTCACTCTTCAGAACATGGAATGTTAAGCATATTGCCAAAAACACAACACAAAACAATGCACAGTAAACGTGGTCACATGATGGCATTTTTTGTGAGGAGTAGGTTGGGGAAAGAAAGAGAGAAGAAAAGAGTTTTTGATGTGAGAACTTGTTTGCCTACACCAGGTGCTATGATACAAAATTTTAAAAGAGAAGGATTAGACTTATTAATTATGGCACTATAATGATAATTAAAAACACTCTTTTCATATAAGATTTCTATAAAATAATAATTTTTGGTTTTAAACTATTTTGATGAGGAACAAGTGGTAGTTTATTGAAAAGCACTATAGTCCAATTTTTTTTTTGATGTGGCCCTTCACATAATTTTATGTGACCAACTTGGTCAAAGATTTTGTTTCAGTCTATATTACCAGTAGAAATAATGTGGGTGTCTTACCCAATGAAATGATTTATCTAAATTTGAAAGAGCACAGGTAATTCAGATGTATTTGCCGTATTTGAGACTGTTTATTACAGTCACCACCGGCCCTTTTAAGAAAACTTTGATGCCAACATGACCCTTGGTAAAAAATTTGTTAGAAATCCCTGGTTCAGGTTTTTATGGAAGCATAAGTTGGGTGTAGCACCTTTAACCAAGAAAGTCCTGCTCAGATCGGAATCCCGGGACGTTTTTAGTGGTAGGAAAAACCAGAGCACCTGGAGAACACCTATGCAGACAAAGGGGGAACATGCAAACTTCACATAGAAAGGCCAGAGTCACCAGGACTTTCCTGCTCTGAAGCCAGAGCTCAAACCGCTGTGGCACATTTTTCATTTCAACTTAAGGATTTTTATAAAACTTATTGTTATTTCAGCATAATATTTGCTTTCCTCATAATTTTACTAACCTTTTTTTTTTTTCAAAGATTCTGAAGCTCTTTTAATGTGGTGGTGTTCGTAGTAAATGTGCTGATGTAACCTGTGTAAGCTGACTCACCGGTCCATGTGTGAGCCTAAAGTAGCCTCCGTCCTAAAACAGCTCCTGACAGATTCATGTGCGAGTGCGTTGCTCTGGGCACGAGGGAAACGCTTCTATTTCCGGACGCAGTTGTATCGTTGACTTAAGCCTGGAGCCAACCCAAACACGACCTGAGTTACATATTAGGGTTTCCTCACAAAGAAACTATTATCTTAGTACTCGACTGTAGACAAAAAATGATTTCACAAATATTTTATGTGGTGGTATGTCATGTGTGTTTTTTCCAGATAAAGCAGCTTCAGTAATGTTCAGACCTGCTTCACAGCAAACAGGGAACTTTCAGGGAACACTAGCCTGTGGAGGTCACTAACAAACCTTCAAATATCGTTATTTTAAGGTTCTCCACAGGTTATTTTTGTTAACATGACAAATCCAACTTTTCAACTTCTAAAGTTAAAAGTCTGCAGCTCCCAGAACATTCTGGGGAGGTTCTCTGAACAACCAAACTTTCAGACTGCATTTACCTGTGACTGGTTTATAACTAAATGTTCCCTAAAGGTAAAAAATACAACTTTGAATCTTTTAGTTTAATTAAGTATAGGAGGAAAAACTCGTTGTTGTGTCCTTAGGCAAGACACTTCACCCACATTGCGTTGTATGGATCAGGTGTGTGTATGACGGGTTGGTGGTGGTCGGAGGGGCCGGTGGTACAAAATGGCAGCCTCACTTCTGTAAGTCTGCCCCAGGGCAGCTGTGGCTACAATAGTAGCTTACCACTACTCAGTGTGGAATGAATGAATAATGCAGAATGTGAAGCGTCTTTGGATGTCTTGAAAACCACTGTATAAAGCCAATGGTTTCTTTCCTTGATTTCTTTATATAATAACAATTATTTTAAAAACTATTTTCCATATTTATTTTGCCCACAACTCAAATATTGATTGATTTAAAATGAGAAGAAATGTGATTTTACAATTCAATTAATTTACATTTGCACTTTTACAAATGACAGAATGATTAACTAAAGTTTGTCATTTTAGTGGAATATATGTTGGAGAGAAATTGCTAAAGAGGACTTTCTATGCGTTCAATTTATGTTTATGCCTTTTTGAAGACATTAAATGTCTAATTGACAAGCAGATTTCATTTAATATGAGAAGAATATCGCACTGATTAGTAAAACTGCTTTGTCGTACTGTATATCAAAATATATTGAGGCTGTTTTTGTACCATTCAAAGGTGTAACATCCTAGGTTTATTATAGTTCTTTTTTTGCCTTCAGATTATCTTCCAGTTTCAAGCCAGACCTTTTTCAGTCTGTTGTCACGTGAGGCTTCAGACTTAACCTGAACTTGGACACAGTTTGGACTTGAGACGTGAGATAAGAGACAATCTATATTTGTCCCACAATGACAAGTTTCCAGTGTTACAACACAAAACAGCAAATGTTTACACTGACTCTGCCCTGACTGTTCAAATCAGGCTCAAAACAGCTCTGAATGTGACTGAAAGAAATTAATCTGCATCTGCAATTTTCTAATTTATGCTTTTATTTACTTGTATTGTAGGCTACATTGTGCTGAAATGCATCATTTCCTGTTTTCTAAAGCACTTTGAATGACTTTATGTGCACTCATTAGGCAGTTTAAAATGACACTAAGCACTAAATCCACATATTTTTTATACTAATCTGTGTATATTCAGTTAAAATAGCTACTGTTCTTGTGATTAAAGGCAAGTGAGTCTGATTACAAACACCCGCTGTAGATTTCTGTTCTGACCAATCACACTGCTCTTTACGCCTTCAGACTCCGCCCCTCTCTCTCATTTAGTTCTCCAGCTCTGCCCAGTTTGACGGCTCTGTTTGAAAAGTGGTGTGGCAGGGTTTAGAGCTTTACATTACCTTTTAGATAATTCATATCAAAGTACCATGTATAACAGGAAAAAGTAACTCTTGTCCATCATCTGGCTTTATACCACACTAGAACACTGTAAAAGGCTTCAAAGTCATCTGGACAGCGCTAAAGGTGAGGGTTAGGGCCAGTAACTGATTCTGAGACTGCAAACACCATTTAGGTTTTAAATTTGACTACTTTCCCTTATAAATTCTTCGAAACATGGTTAACATCAACATGCATTCATTTTTGGCTGCAATTGGCTCTGTGCAGTTGACTTGCGTATGTTCAAAATACTACATCCTGTACACTCAACCACTTCCTGTGCAATGCTTTTCAATGAGGTTTTCATTACATCAGTTTAAAACAAATAAATACTGTTTTGATCAGACAGTTGTGGTGAATGTTACAGAAAACATGTTAAAGACTTTACATATCAGAGGAATATTTCACTAGAGGACACTTGTGTGTTTAAAAAGAGACATGATTGTGTCTGAATGCTAACGCTAACAGGAAGTGGTCGTATGTACAGACGTACAGAAGTCCCATGCACACAGCCAATTACCACTTTAAAAAAAACTCTTTTCACAGACAGCAAAGTGAAACTGGAATGGACCACTTAAACTCAATCAGAGAGCTGCATTCGGCTCATGATGAGAACTAAAATTCTTTACTATTCAATTCAGACAGTACTCAGTGGTCTCATTTTTTCACCAAGCACTGCACTTACCATATACTTTTTAGAGGAAAGCAAAAAGTTTGCAAATTTACAACTAAAAAGTTAGGCACCCCAACTTTAAGATTAAGGTACACCATGTCAGGAGGACTACTGTAGCTGGAGAGGTTTTAGAAGATCAGGATGTTTCAACTTTTCGCCTAAAGTAATTTTCAGTTGGATGGAAGTGACCTGAGAAAGTGGTTGTATTTTTACTAATATGAGTTTTGTCCTGCCCCTGAAGAGGGGCTAAATCCTAAACTTTTGTAAATCAGTTCATTGTTTATGTTGTTGGTCATCATCAGATTGAAAAAAACCTCTAAATAAACACTGTCCAGACGACAATTTTGAAGCCTTTTTCTACAATAGATCACTCCTGCACTGCAAAATAATTACTTTCAAGACAAGTTAAAGTTGCTTGATTCTAGGATTTAAATCTAATTTCATGCATTTGGTCTAATTTAACCTCGACTTATTGTAGACATTGATTATTTTCCTTGTTTCAAAGTGTTTCGAACTGATTTCAAGACTATTATTTCAAGCCAAATCATTTGCCAATGGGTTAACATTTTTTTTGTTTCTTCTTTTAAGCCAAATTCTTTTACAACCAGTTAAAAACGTATTGAAACCAGTGAAATATTCTACATTACATAAGCAATTACATTTTATCCAGTTAAAACAGCTCAACTCTGGATTAAACTTCTGATTCCATGTCATTTTAAGCAAGTCTAGATTTATATTTTTTGCAGTGTGGACAGAAATGAGGGATTAAGGTTAAGGTACACTTTATTTTAAATTTGTCCTCTGCATTTGACTTATATTAACTTGCCACATAGAACATGAGAAAAATCTGTTCCGAGCTGAGCAGCATAACCAAACACTCACTTCCCCACATGAATCTAGAGCTCAGATGCGTCTCTTGTCTTTGTCTGTGCAGGACCATGGCTCCCAGTCTGTCTCAGGCCTACCGCAGGCGCTGGTGGATGGCCGTCACTGCCATCGTGGAGAACCTGCTCTGCTCTGCCGTGCTGCTGGGCTGGGGATCTCTGCTCATCATGCTCAAGAACGAGGGATTCTACTCGCACATCTGCATCGGTAACACTCATGAGGGAATGTCTGAAAAGGGGATTTGTCTTTCCTCCTCGAAATTCCATAAACATCTCAAGGAGGCTTTCCATTTTTGTGGTGGAGAGTCCAGCACAGAGAATCTTGTTCATAGTTAGGGAAGGATAGATCAGTGCAGTTTTGGATCATTGTCGAAAGGCAAAGCTCTCAATTTGCTGTCAATCTACATTCCAACCTTCATCTTTATCCTCATGAGCTTTGGGTAATGCCCGTAAGAACAAGATCACGAAAACAAACAAACAAAATTAGGGGTTGGATGCTCCTTAAAAGCTTCTAATCTGCACACTACAGGAGTTTTGACGCGATTTTAAGCTCGATTTTTCCCTCTACGAGTTCAGGAGGCATGGCCAGATTAAGGGTTTTCGTAAGAGATTTTTTATGGTTTCTCTCCTTCTATCTGGGCATCACTGCGACTCTGTTACAAAATAGTCGTAATCTGGAGCATCATGGTGAGGTTCACCTGCTGCACGAGCGCGAGGACTTTTACAACAGAAATATCTGCTGCATCTGCCTTAAAATAGCGACTCTTAGAATGTCAAATAAAGAAAAAACGTTGCCTCATCATCTGTAAATAAATGTAGCGCTTTGAACTCATAGTCCAAGTGCAGGATTCTTCTTTACGAGCATTACTGTACACACGTCATCTCCAACACACCTGCTCCTTAAATGAGGTGAGAAGCACTTACTCTACCTATAGAAAATGACCAACCAGGTTTAAACTTTTTCATTTGACGCCCACAATGCTGTGTTAGTGTAACAGCTTCTTACCTCTAATGAGCCTCTGCTCTCCTTTGACCTTTATGAACCTGCTTTAATCCACTGGCGTTTCATCATTGTTGTTGTTTCACTTTTGTAACCGCGCACATGAAAGAAAACACTCTGCTCTCGATCATGTGACACACACACTGTTCTCTACTCACTGCTGCGCTCCACAAGTCTGAGTCGTCTCTGTTCCAGCCACAAGATGCTACTGTGTGCGACTGTAAAACAATTAATTGTTGTAAATGTCCTTATGAATGAATGAATGGTTTCTTTATATAGCACATTTACACAGACAGATGTCTTCTAAAGCAAACCCCCCTCACTCAGTGACAGTAGCAGCTCAGCAGAAGTGATTTGCCTAAACATCTGCCTCAACCTCTGACCTTCTTATGTCTGTGTCCTTTTCTTTTTTTGATGTGCCTAATTATCGCAAAAAAGATCCTAAACTCCTCTAGTGTGCAGCCGGCTTTAGGGATAGGGTGTGGAGATCTGTCACATGAGCTTGACATAAAGTCGCTGTTCCTCCAGTTTGAGGGCCTCTAAATTCAACTGAAAGAGCAAGAACAAGTGGAAAGAGAAGTCTGTATCTCTCTGTTCAATCTGTTGTTTCAGAAGAAAATCAATGTATTTTTTAAACATGTGACATTTGTTTTATGTTTTCAGAGAATGAAACGGCGTCCTCTAACCACACTGCGGTCGACAGTGGAGAGTACGCCAGCTGTGTGGAGCAGGAGGAGATCCTAAACCTGGGCTTCACCATAGGCTCCTTCCTCCTCAGCGCCGCCACGATGCCTCTGGGCCTTTTAATGGACAAGTTTGGCCCCAGACCGCTCAGGCTCATCGGCAGGTACGACCACTCCTCTTTATTTTACTCTCCTAAACACATTTAAAAAGAGAGGACAAAGCGCTCTTTTCCTCGCTGTGACCTGGATCTGGTTCAGTCCACATCATTAAACAAAAGCAACACATTAACTACATTTATATGCTGTATACTGTATTTACCTTTTCTAACGTTACTAATGTAATCATAATCTTGTTTCTTTCAGTTCATGTTTTGCAGCGTCTTGTGCGATGATTGCTGCTGCAACTTACAAACCTGAAGGTAAGAACAGAGTCAAACCTTTCTTTAGATTTAAAGGACACGTAATATGCTTTAATTATATTGTTCTGGTCTTTTAAACATGCTCTAGAGCAGGAGTTCCTTGAAGCCCGAATATTCATGTGCAAAGTAACCTGGGGCCCAAGCTTATAATAAGTGTGCTGTATTTAATCAATTGTGCGGACCTCAAGCATGTGCTCGCCGCTCAACTTTGGGCCCTGCCTCTATGGTTAAGAATCACTGCTCTAGAGAACCGTTGCTCTGCAATTTTAGGAACTAAGCAAACTGTGTAATAAAACCATGCATCTGTTATAATATCTGGATGTGGTATTGCTGCTTAGCTGTTGTAAATCAGCTGCAGTGGCTGCTCCATTGTTACTGCTTTTCCCTTGAGCGTAATGCAATCACAACCTGCTTGTATTTAGCACAAAGAACGTCTACAGCTATAAGAATATGAGGATTTTTTGGCAATTCTTACCCATTTTCTTTTTAAGCTTTAGCTTTCACTACCGCTGCTCGGTCAGGCCTGAGCCTTTGGCTCCGTTCAACTCACGCTCGTTGAGCAAAGAATCATGGGAGAAGCACAAGTGCGCACGTCCAATAGCTTGTAGAGCACCTAGCAAAAGGCTAAAGCTAACAGCCACTGAACAAAAGTCGTTGACGCACAGCGTCTGCCATTTTTTATCACTTGGGCTTGAATAAAACACATGTGACACATGGGTCATGTGCTTCCCATTTTAGGAACTGAGTTACTCCTCCTCCTACTGATCGCAAAGGAAATTACGCACAGAAAGCTGATCTTGTCTAACATGCTAATGCTCCCATTGAGTCTGGATGACTTATGGACTTAAAAACAGTGCATAAGATTTATCTATGACATCACACATCTGGGAAATTCAGAGCAGTGATTTCTGAGGCTCAGACAGGAAAGAATAGTATCTCACAGATAAAACTTCAGCTGTGTTTGTAATGAAGAAGCAAAGATAGAACATGGTACAAACAAAAATAAGACAGTTTTGCATAATTTGTGTCATTTAAAAGATCGAGTGGTCAGACCTGCTTTTCAAAGTCTGATCCTGTCAAATCTCAGAAACAACTGTAACTGTCTCTGAACAAAACACTTGACCAGCCTCAGCTCAGTGCCTGTGAACACTCGTGTGAATGTGAGTGAAGGGCTGAGCAGTTTCATGAGTGCCAATCTTAAAACAAAGAAAAGCTTAAATAGAGAACAGTTACATCTTACAGGCACATTTACATTTAAACTACAATCTTTACAAACTTATTTACTTTGTTTTGTCATGTTTCTGTTTCAGTCTTGTCCATGCTCATCTTCTTTGCTGTTTCGTTCAACGGTTTTGGAGGAATCTGTCTGACCTTCACCTCTCTCACAGTAAGAAGTCTGTTTAAGTCGAATATGATAAATAAAACACCACATACAGTACATCTTCAAACTGGAGCCTTGTTCAAACCTCAGACTTACACAGAGTTTATGTAAGACCGGCTTAGACGCGTAAACACTTTACACCAGAGCGATTCCTCCAGATACATTCATAACGCCGGTGTGATTCTGTTCTCGTGTTTAGTTACGACGGACACGACAAAGCCTGCATCAGTGTGTAAGAATTCATGTGAACTTGTATTTTGTAGCTGGAACTGAATTGGACTAAAATATCTTGCTTGACTTAAACCATTTCCTTGTGAGTCAAAGTGATAAGTTAGATGTTGTGCAAGAGCCGAGTTTTCCTATTGTTGTGCTTTATCGTTAAATATCTAAAAGTTAATTTCACTAGTTCCAGTCGATCAGTGTTGTCTTGGTCCATGAGGTTCCAAAACTTACAAAACTGGGACTTTCAAAATAACTACCAACCCTATTTGTATTAACCTCTTAAAAATAGGGCCCACTTTTGTTAAAATGTCTGACTAAAATCATAATATTCAAAAGGAAACTGTTACTGAACCCTTTGGAGAACAAACATTTGACTGGACTCTTTGTGAAGCTGAAGCTCTATAGTTTTAGCTTCTGACATCTGATTGACTCTAGTTTTAAGAGAGAAGAAGCTTTGCACAAAAGAACATCAGGTTTTAAAGTTTGTCTAAATATTCATTCATTCATTTTCTACCGCTTAATCCCGTTAGGGGTCGCGGGTGACTGGAGCCTATCCCAGTAACTTTGGGCCTTAGGCGGGGAACACCCTGGACAGTGGCCAACTCGTCGCAGGGTTAGACAGACAAACATTCACTCTCTCATTCACTCACTAAGGGAAATTTACAGTGATGCCCAATTAACCTAAACATGCATGTTTTTGGAGGTGGGAGGAAACCGGAGAAAACCCACGGTGACACGGGGAGAACATGCAAACTCCACCCAGAGAGATCGTGAGATGTTGTTATTGTCCGACCCGGGAGTCGAACCCACGATCTCCTTATTGGGAAGCCAGAGCTCAAACCACTCTGCTACCGTGCACCCCATTATCTAAATATTCTTTTTTGTAAATATAAGGCTGCATTCACAATAGACTTTTGATTCAAATCAGGATTCGTTTGTCTGGATAGTTTGGTTCAATTGGGTAATTGCAAATGAACTATGATCCATTTAAAAATGTCAAGCTCTGGTTCGTTTGAAGAGGTCAGTCTCGGCTTTAATTGAGCACCAGAGCGATTCGTTTGTTTTATGAACGCAAACGGACCAAGAGCAAAACAAAACCAGGAAGAGAACAGTGAGACACACGAGGCTCAGAATCACAATAAACAGAATGTGTGAGATTGATAACGAGACAAATAATCCGCAAAAACACATGAAAGTAACAGAAGAAGGATAGGGGATAATTTGGGTATAATTAACTATGATCACACTGTATATCGATGTTTTCCCCCGTTATTTTGTTACTAAGGACCACACCAAACAGATTACAAACAGTTATACATTGTTTATTGAATAGATATTGATGTTGAAGCTTTGTGGAATCAGACGAGCGATGACCAGGCAAGGAGACTCAGTGTGGGGGTTCTGTCTTGGCGATCTGCCCGGCTGATTCAAAACCAAGATTAGATTAGATTTTGGAGAATATGTCTCCTTTAAACTTTAGCGTCCTGATTGTAAACTCAGACAGTTATCTTGGCTGTGGAAATGTCCCACGTGATCAGGTCTGACACTGGAGCAGGACGACCCGACTCTCGTGTAAAGAGAATCTGTGTGTGAAGCATCATCAACCGGCATGTCAGCCGGTCCCTGGAAAAGAAAATTGTGACTGTACCAGTTCATACAGGGACAGAGGTTTTAGGACCGCTGCTCTAAATGTTTCAGAAATAGTTTCATATTGAACTTTAGACAATTTTAGCCAGTCGTTTTAAGAAAATTGGCTTGTAATAAGAAGTTAAGTTGTTAAGCTACCTCAAGCAAGTTTAACAGTAAAAAAAAATTACAAATATTGCATAAAAAGTGCCTTCAAAGTTCACTGTAGAAATGAGAATGTTCAAAGCTTTATGAGTCTTTGTAAACAGCGACAGTAGTGTGAGTAGTTGTTACGTGGGCCGCAGTCTTTCCTTGTGTGTGTTTTGGAAAACCTTGATGCTCTTGACGTTCCGACTCTAAATATTGCCGTGAGCCTGTGGACCAATCAGGACGCTCGGTCAGACCCACGCCCTCCTGTGTGATCTGTGCAGATTCTCAGCCTTATCACGGCGTCTGTTTGTAAATTTAAACACTGATATAACTCCAGGGGCTGTTGTGGGCGGCTCGTGTTGATCTGTCCTCATGACCTTCGCCTAAAAACAAAGATTTACAAAGAGTGTTTGATCTGTGGGTCATTTAAGAGGAAATTTGGGTCTAGACTTTTGTTGGATTTGGCTGATTTATTTATTTATTCCTGGGTAAATCCTGGCCTAAGTCTGTATTAGAATAAAACTTAACTTTAAATAAGATTATGCATATTAAGTATTTGTGCCGAGTATTGAATGATCAAGATTTCTTTTTATTCTTACAGTCTTAAATTCTCATTAATATAAAAAATCGTATTTTTTTTCTTAGCTTAAGAAAGTTATATCTCCCAGGAAGCTTAAGGAAAATCTTAAAGTGGATGTGGATAATTTTTATTGAATTGCTTTTTAATACACTATTTTGTTTATATGGTTCTATTCTAATGTGCAAGTAAAGTCGTTTTTAATAGAAGTATATTTCATAGGCTACTCCCTTCTGCTGCTGGTAACCACAGGCGTGTCCTCTTTTGAGCGTGACCAATCAGGAAGCAGCAGTTCTTCTTTCCCTATTTTCAAACATTCTCTAACCTTGTTCACACCAGAGTGAGACTCTGAATGGAGCTCTTTACATGATCAATCTGGACGAAACACATTAGTTGAAACATCTGAACTGAAGTAGCCGAGAAGTCAAGTCGAGAGAAAAGCACAAACATCTTTCCCATGCAACAATAGTCTGATTGTTTGGAATACGCTTGTTTTGTGCCGCCATATTTGTTTAGATTTAAACGTACGCTTCACAACATTGGTACGCTGTGATTGATGCGCTGTGATCAGTCCGGCTGACCTTGGCCATCTCTACGGCTGGAGTCGTCCCAGAGAGATTTTTCAACCTTTTCTCACAGATAAGCGTGTCAATACCACGCAATTTGAAACAGCGTGTCATATGAACGCAACTTCTATTTTTTGTGTGTATTTCACGTGTTTCTGTCCCAGTTTATTTAGTGAATGTAAAGACCAATTCTAGTCTTAACCTTAACCAACTCCAAACCTCAGACCTAAACTTACCCATTTTTACAACTTCAGACCTAAACTTAGCCGTTGACCCCAAATAAAACCTCCTGTGTCTCCTAAACCACACCGCGTATCCATACCTCGGCAGAAAAACGGGTGTGTAATTGCACGCCAAAAAAAAAAAAACATTTGTCAAGGCATGGTATTTACACGCAAGACATGAGAATACATTGGTTATTCATATTTTGTGAAAATCACAAATATCATGAGAATCCATCTGGTAGAAGCAGGTTAAACATTCACTCAAAACATACTCTGGTGTTCCTTAATTCAAATGAACAAAAGCATAGTTTATTCATTCATTCATTTTCTACCGATTAATCCCGTTAGGGGTCGCGGGTGACTGGAGCCTATCCCAGTGACTTTGGGCCTTAGGTGGGGGAACAATTCACTCTCTCATTCACTCACTAAGGGAAATTTACAGTGATGCCCAATTAACCTAAACATGCATGTTTTTGGAGGTGGGATGAAACCGGAGAAAACCCACGGTGACACGGGGAGAACATGCAAACTCCACCCAGAGAGATCGTGAGATGTTGATATGGTCTGACCCGGGAGTCGAACCCACGACCTCCTTATTGGGAAGCCAGAGCTCTAACCACTTGGCTACCGTGCACCCAAGCATAGTTTAATTCGACTAAAAACTCTTTTTGTCATGAAAGTGTCTCCTCTTGATTATTTTTTGGAACCTTCTTGTTCCTTCAGCTTTACACTTTAATCCTCTTCATTGCTTTCTTATCAAATACAAACAATACAAACGGTCAAGTTCTACAGTTTTGTCTCTCGTGTCTTTGCTCTTTTGTCTTACTCATGGTTCAACTGAAGATTTGAACATTTGGGAATCACGGTCAGGAGCGGGTTATTAGACAAGTTTGTGACAGAGTTTTTCTTGGTTTTTGTTGGAATTCTGCAAAGTGCTTCGAGGAAAGAGAGAAAGACACACACGAGTGAAAACACAAAACTGTCACAGTCCAGCGCCAGTTCGTAGAAGCATCTGTCTGGTTTGTAACAACGTGTGAGAGAAAAACTGACACAAGACTGTTTCTGAGAGAGAGAGAGAGAGAGAGAGAGAGGAAGAGAGAGACAAGAGAGGAGAGAGGGAAAGAGAAGAAAGAGAGGGAGGGGAGAGAGAGATAGAGAGAGAGGAGAGAGAGAGAGAAGAGAGGAGAGAAGAAAGAGAGAAGGAGAGAGAGGGAGAGGAGAGATAGAGGGAGAGGAAGAGAGAGAGAAAGAGAGAGGAGGGAGGGAGAGATAGGTAGAGAGAGAGAAGGAGGGAGGGAGAAGAGAGAGAGAGAAGAGAGAGAGGGGAGAGAGAGAGGAGAGGGAGAGAGAGAAGAAAGGAGAGAAAGAGAAGAGAGAGAGAGGAGAGAGAGAAGAGAGAGGGGTGGTAAAGAGAAAGAGACAGAGAAAGGGAGAGAAAGCGAGAGAGGGGGGAGAGGAGAGAGAAGAGAGAGTGTGAAAAGAGAGGGGAGAGAGGGAAGAGAGAGAGGGGGAGAAAGAGAGAGAGGGGGAGGAGAGAGGAGGAGAGAAAGAGAGAGAGAAGGGGGGAGAGAGAGAGAGAAGGAGGGAGGGAGGGAGAGAGAGAGAGGGAGAGTGGGGGGGCGAAGAGAGAGAGGAGAGAGAGAGTGAGAGAGAGAAGGAGAAAGAGAGAGAGGGAGAGGAGAGAGATCAAGAGAGAGAGAGGAGAAAGAGAGAGAGGGAGAGAAAGAAGGAGAGAGAGAGGGGGATAAAAGAGAGAGAGAATAGGGATAGAGAGAGGGTCAGAGAGAGAGAAAAGGGGACTAGAGGAAGATAGAGATTGAGAGAGAAAGGGGATAAGGGAACGAGAGAAAGGCTGTTATGTAGAAGACACAGAAAGAGAAACACAGAGAGAGACAGAGAAAAAGAGGAGAGAAAGAGGGAGACATAAAAAGAGAGGAGGAAAAGAAGGGGCATATAAAGAGAGGGAGTGAACAGACAGAGAGAGGAAAGAGAGATGGGCGGGGATAGACTGTATAGAGAGAGACAGAGATAGAGAAAAAGAGGATGAGAAAAGACCAGAAGGGGAGAGAGAAAGATAATGTTATGTGGAAGAGACGAAAAGAGAACACGAGAGAGAAAGAAGTAAAGAGAGAGAGAGAGAAAAGGAGACCGAGAGACAGGAGGAGAGAGCGAGAATGTTATGTGGAAAAGAGAGAGAGATTGTTATGTAGAACAGACGGAAAGAGTGAGAGGGGAAAAGACTGATAAGAATGAAAAACTGCGTCACAACATTTGCAACCTGAACTGAACCTTATGATACACACGAGTCATGACACAGACATTTCTAACACAAACACTTTATTTTTAGACAATCGAGGTTATGCAGACGACATCGTAGCTTTTAAAATGTCAGCAGTGAGTGGTAAAAATATAGAATAGTACTGTCTGCTGCATAACCATTGTAATCTATAAGTCTTTCTGAAGTGAAGTTGTTAATTAGTCACTTAAAGCCCATGGCAGATTTACTATCCTAAATAAGTCCTGTTTAGTCCTCTTTTAGCCTTGGTTCAGTCCTGTTTTAGTCCTGGTTTAGATCATCTTTAGTCCTGCTTTAATCCTGTTTTTTGTCCCGTTTTAGTCCTCTTTTCGTCTTGGTTTAGTTCTGTTTTAGTCCTCTGTAAGTTGTTGCTTTTGTCCCGATTTAGCCCTTTTTGTCCTGCTTTAATCCTGTTTTTTGTCCCGTTTTAGTCCTCTTTTTGTCTTGGTTCAGTTCTGTTTTAGTCCTGCTTTAGTCCTCTTTGGGTTGTTGCTTCAGTTGTTGCTTTTGTCCCGATTTAGCCCCTTTTTGTCTTGCTTTAGTCCTGTTTTAGACGTTGCTTTAGTGCCGGTTTAGCCCCTTTTTGTCCTCCTTCGGTCCCGGTTTAGTCCTGCTTTAGCTAGACTTTAGTCGCATTTTAATCCTGTTTTTGTCTCATTTTAGTCCTCTTTTAGCCTTGGTTCAGTCCTGCTTTAGTCCTGCTTTTGTCCAAATTTTTAGTCCAGTTTTAGTCTTGCTCTAGTCCTGTTTTTTGTCCCATTTCAGTCCTCTTTTCGTCTTGGTTCGGTTCTGTTTTAGTCGTTGCTTTAGTCCTGGTTCAGCCTCTTTTTGTCTTGCTTTAGTCCAGTTTTAGTCCAGTTTTAGTTCTCTTTTAGCCCTGGTTTAGTCCTGCTTTAGTCCTGATTTTTATCTCGTTTTAGTCCTTTTTTTAGTCTTGGTTCTGTTTTAGTCCTGCTTTAGTCCTGTTTTACTCGTTGCGTTAGGCCTGGTTTAGCCACTTTTAGTCCTGCTTTAGTCCTGTTTTTTATCTCGTTTTAGTCCTTCTTTAGTCTTGGTTCAGTCCGGTTTTAGTCCTGCTTTAGCCCTTTTTTAGTCCTGTTTTTTGTCCTGTTTTAGCCCTCTTTTAGCCTCTTTCAGCCCTGGTTTAGTCCCACTTTAGTCCTGTTTTTTAGTCCTGTTTTAGTCCTGCTTTAGTCCGGTTTTAGTCCTCCTTTAGCCCTGATTTTTGTCCCGTTTTAGTCCTCTTTTAGTCTTGGTTCTGTTTTAGTCCTGCTTTAGTCCTGTTTTAGTCGTTGCTTTAGTCCTGTTTTACTCGTTGCGTTAGGCCTGGTTTAGCCACTTTTAGTCCTGCTTTAGTCCTGTTTTTAGTCCCATTTTAGTCCTCTTTTAGCCTTGGTTCAGTCCTGTTTTAGTCCTTCTTTAGCCCTTTTTTAGTCCTGTTTTTTGTCCTGTTTTTGTCCTGCTTTAGACCTGCTTTAGTCGTACTTCAGTCCTACTTTGGTCCTGTTTTTTAGTGCTGTTTTAGCCTGCTTTAGTCCTGTTTTAGTCCTCTTTAGTCCTGCTTTAGCCTCCTTTAGCCCTGCTTCAGTCCTCTGCTTCACTCAGACACACTTTGCCACGTGCAGAAGCTCCTTGGCCTCTTTAGGTCCAGTCTAAACTTAGATCGGGGCTAAAACGCACATGTGTCCAGCCAGGAAATGTTCTCATGCTCTGGCTTCACTCACTGCTCGAAAGAGACACGACTTCTACGAACTAATACCACACAAACACACACACATGCCAACGCTGAAGTTTTATACAAGACACAGTTCAGCAGTGAGAAAAAATACTGTATTGTTTACGCGTTAGATCAAAAATGAGAGTTGTAGTTTGCATTGTGAGTCAGATTTTGGCTCTGAATAGATTTGAATACCGGTCAGTTTTGTGAAAGTTGATTCATCTGAGTAAAGTTGTGTTCTGTGTCTTGACTAACTGCTGCCCTCGTGTGGGGCCGGACAACAGCTGCAATAAAAGTTAAAATTTTAACCGTAATTTCCGAAATGTGCACAAATTCAATCAATCAATCAATCAACCTTTATTTATGTAGCCCTTTACAACACAAAAAGTGACCAAAGTGCTTCCCATTAAAACATAATAAAATACAAAATACATAACATCAGTGCACAGTAACAGTAAAAGAAAATAGACCTGTTACTACATTACTGGATGTTAAAGTCATCCTGAACAAATGTGTTCTGAGTCTTGATTTAAAAAGGCCAAAGTCTGTGATGGTGCGAATATCAGAAGGTAGATTGTTCCAAAGTCTGGGACCAGCGACAGAGTAAGCCCGGTCACCCCAGTGTTTCAGCATCAAGCAGGAGCTGGTTTGTTGACCTTAAAGCCCGACTAGGGTTTTGAACATTTAAAAGTTCAGTCAAATAAAATGGCGCAAGGCCGTTAAGAACCTTAAAAACTAAAATAAAAATTTTAAAATCAATTCTAAAAGAAACTGGAAGCCAATGAAGTTCAAAAAGGACCGGGGTGATGTGCTGACGTCTGGGTGTGTTGGTTAAAAAACGAACTGCAGCATTTTGCACAAGATGAAGTCGAATGAGTGCAGACTGGGAAACACCCATAAAGTGCATTACAGTAGCCTATTCTAGAGCTGATAAAAGCATGAATAGTCTTTTCCAAGTCAGCACAAATTTAAGAACTATTTATTTATAAATCTTGATTAATATCCTTGTTTCAAGCTGTTTTGGTCTTGTTTGAAGACATTGCGTCTTACTTTAAGCCAAAGTATTTGCCAAAAATCAGATTTACTTAGTCCACTGATTCTTAACCATAGGGCAGGGGCCCAAAGTTGGGCCGCGAGCACCTCCTTGAGGGCCACAAAATCAGTAAAATACAATACATTTAATATGAGATTGGGCCCCAGGTTACTTTCTACATGAATATTCGGGCCCCGAGGTAAAAAAGGTTAAGAACCCGTGACTTAGTCTATTGGCAAATTTATTTTTCTATTTTCAGCCCATTTACAAGTCCGAAATGCCTGAAACCAGTCAAATATTCTACATTAAGTAAACAATTAAATCTTCCAGTTTAAACAGCTCACATCTTGATTAAAATTCTTAATCCAAGTCATTTTTGAGGTTAGATGAATAGTTTTTGCAGTTTAAACATAGTATTGCCCGCCTGTATGTCTTTACATGTGTTTTTACTTTTCACAGCTGCCAAACATGTTCGGAAATATTCGCTCCACGATTCTGTCTCTGATGATCGGATCCTACGCTTCGTCTGCCGTCACTTTCGGTGGAGTCAAGGTAATGCAAACAGAGAGGCACATTATTCAACCCATTAACTTAAACAATGCACAATGGAGCTTCAAATAATCCATCTCTCTCTCTCTTTTCTCTCTCTCTCTCTCTGCAGTTGATCTACGATGCTGGCGTCCCGTTCAGGATCATCATGTGGACCTGGGCTGGACTGGCCTCTCTCGTCTTCATTAACTGTTTCCTGAACTGGCCCGTGGAGTCTTTCCCTGCTCCAGAAGACATTCGATACACGTCAGTATTTTACACAGTGTCATAGGGGAACATTTGCCTACGAAATATCAAAATCAAATCAAATCAAACTTTATTTATAAAGCGCTTTTCATACATAAAATGTAACACAAAGTGCTTTACAGTGCATTAAAAACAATTCCGCTTGCCGCCACCCCCCACCCCCAAGACAATCCCCATACATGTACACACCCTCTACCCCTCCTCCCCACCATACACCCACCCCCCACCCCCTTCCCAACACACACACGCCTCCACACACACACACTCCCAAACACTAAAATACATTCACATACATTAGGCCGGGTACAGATGGACCAAAGAAAGCATCATCAGAGGAGCTGTCTGCACCAGGAGCAGAGCCACCCGCAGCCACAGGGCACCAGCCCAGGGCCCAGAGAGGAGATGAGGTCAAGACCAAACCTCCAGGGCCCAGAGCCAGAGCCCAACAGCCACAGCCGACCACAGCTCCTGGTGCAGAGGCTCCTCAGAGGAAACACTGGGAAACCTAAAAGTGATAAGAAAATTAAAATAAATAAAAAAGGTAAATACAAACAAGAGCTAAACTTAAGAAAACAATACTAAAATCTAACACTAGTAATAAATAAATAAATATAATAAATAACTAAATAAATACATGTTAAACAATAAATACTAATCAAAAGCTAAGCTAAAAAGATGGGTCTTGAGCCTGCTCTTAAAAACCTGAATGTTCTCTGCGGCCCTGAGGTCCTCCGGCAGACTGTTCCATAGACGGGGGCCGTAAAACTGGAAAGACGCCTCGCCGTGAGTGTGTGTCCTGACTTTGGGAATGACTAGGAGCCTGCTGCCGGAGGAGCGCAGGGTCCGCGAGGGTTCATAAGGTACAAGCAGTTCTGAAAGATAAGAAGGCCCAAGACCATTAAGACACTTAAAAACCAATAAAAGAACTTTAAAATGGATCCTAAAACACACAGGGAGCCAATGCAGCGATTTTAAAACCGGTGTAATGTGGTCCCGCCCCCTGGTCTTAGTCAGGACACGTGCTGCTGAATTTTGTAATAATTGTAAACCTGAAATGGTCTTTTTGGGAAGACCAGAGAGCAGGGCATTACAATAGTCTATACGACTGGTGATAAAAGCATGCATCAGCGTCTCTGTGTTGGCCCGAGAGACACAAATACAGAAATACTGAATGCGAGGTTGTGTTGTACTTAGATGGTGTTGTCTCTCATCCAGCAGGTTTTGAAACAACACATGCACATGTTGTGACCACAAGGCTAAAAACTCTACCACCTTGTTTAAAATTTTGGCAAGCTCTTCTGTTATCATCAGAATCTTTAAGATATTTATGCCATGCATTTCAATTAATTATCACAATATAGAAATGCAGTGTTTACACAGTTTTTTTTTTTTGGGCTTAGCAGGGCTGTTTGGGTCGCATATTGCAAATTTATGATTTTTTTGGTGGTAATGGCTAATAAAGCGGTTAACCTGGTATAAATGTCCTTATAGTGATATTTTAGGACATTTAAAACATGAAAATTAAGTTCTCAAATGAAAAAAAAAAGTCCTGTGGGCTTGTATAATGGTAGGGAAAACACTGGAATTGTGCCATTCCTACTATTTATACATTAGGCTGATCTTTATCTGCATACTGTACACGTTTGTACATATTTTTTTACATTTTCTGGTTTGTTTCTGTTTTGCAGTAAGAAAGTGAAGATGAGCAGCGTTGTAACGAAAGACGACAAAACAGGAGACGTACATTTCACTCCAGTCACGACGTTTGAGGAAACTGTCGACTCCAAACAAGAGAAGACCGATCCAGACTCACAGACCAGCTCCCAGAGTAAGATATACATGCTTATAATAACTACAAAACAATAGGATTTTAGTTCATTGGTTGATTTTTTGGTTGTTGTAGTCTTATGTTCTGAAACGCTCTTGACCCTGTGATTTTTCTCAGACGGCGTTCCCTTGTGTCGCTCTGTCTGCTCGCCCATCTTCCTCTGGAGCCTCATCACGATGGCCATGACTCAGCTCAGACTCATCTTCTTCATGGGAGCCATGAACAAGATGCTGGAGTTCCTCGTCACGCACGGAGACTGTAAGAACCATAGTATATATACAAATATATATGACGCTGCCATTTAAGTAGGCTCTGGAAACTTAACTTTGGCTCATGTTTTTAAACTTTTTTTTTTTTTTGCTATTGTCAGTAGATAGTGTGTTAACATCAAATCCAAATCCAGACCAAATCTAAATCATCACACTTCTAAATGTCAGCAGTGAGTGGCAAACATGAATGAGAGTCAGTAGAGACAAATTAACTAAATCTTCTATCAGTCAAAACAAAACTAAAATATGAAAAAGCAGCTACAGACTGATAATAAACAAAAACAACCACAAACACTGCTGCATATTGAGTTTCTATGTGACGTGTAAACAGAGAACATCAGGTAAACAGTAGCAGAAAAGCAGAAAAACTACAACAACACTTCTGTTTCTCTCACATGTCTCACTGACGCAGACTTTAGGATCACACACAGAAAAACACTTTTCTATGATTAAATAAAATGTTTTTAGTCCGTTCGATGAGTGAAAATGCCTTAAATCTACAATCTGCCCTGTTGCCATGACAACAGAAAGGCTATTCTATAAAAAGTCTACCAAAGGAAAAAATAGGCCCCAAAAAGCATTAGGCACATTATATCAGGTGTTCTTATCAGACTTTTGCCTCAGTCAGAATGTTGAGGGATTTTTCAAATAAAAGAAAGTCTTTGCATAGCTTCTATTGATTGATTGATTGATTGATTGATTGATTGATTAGGTTCTGATACAGTGCTGTTTTTGTCGTATGTTTAAAGACCAATCATATGTGCTTAATGGAGCAAGTATTAATCTGTGTTTTTCTGTTCTGTGATGTGTTTTTCATAGCTTCAGAAAGTCTCCAGAAAGAAGCAGAGACTCAAGGTATATTTATAAAACTAAACTAATGTTTGTCCCATGTCACATTAAACAGCACTTTAACAATACAATGCTCTTAAAGCCCATATGACCGATTATACTTTTTTTCCCCTCATTGACTGATTGACTTGATGTTATAATCCTAAATATTCTAAATATGTATCGAAGTTTCACAGCAGTTAAGATGCAAATTATGAATAAATTGGTTAATAGAAGTTGAAAAATACAGGAGGTAATTTGAGTTGTAAAGCAGAATCCCTCCACGTTGTGTTGTGTAACACAATTAACATGTCACAAGATATTATCATTTGTCAAACCATAACATCATGTCATTTATGTGGATTTGGGCTCATTTTTACATTGTGGTTGCTAACAATTTTGGAATTACCTCCACTGGTGGAGCTAGCATTCTGGGGCTCTAGGGGCCCTCCCTAATCAGCTTAATGTGCCATTTTATTAATATTAATGAAAATAAAACGCTCCCCAATTAATGGCATTAATTGAATCGTTTCAGCTCTGCTACAATGCCAAATTTTACAGTGAAGAGCAGTGGCTGTGTCACTTAAATATAAGAATCCTTCTACAATTTTAGCAATACAGTGAGACAAACAACTATAACAGGGATAAAAGCTTGTAAAAGTTAAATTTGCATTGCCTTCAATGAAAGGAGGCGATGTGTGTTTGGTGGATGTATTAATTTAACAATTAGTTATATTTTGATGACCTTTCCTTGCTTAAAGGTGCTCTGTGTAACTTTTTAGAAGAAACTTGAGTGTAAGATCTAAAACACAGGTTTCTGGAACAGCAGGTAAAATAGTTGGGGCATCTTTGTTATCCCCACAACAGTTATTTGAAGAATCTGCCAGAAGTCAGGCCCACAGGATTCTATTGGACCCAACACACATCTTAAACCCTGAATTTTCATTGATGCACTCAGGGTTTAGATATCGGACTTTTTTGTGCAAGCATAACAGATACAAGAATTCTTTCGTACCTGTGTCTGTGAAACTTGTTAATGAGGAAATGGAGACCAGTCAAAGGAGGAGAAGACTTTTGTAACCACTGTATATTTTTATTGTGATCTTGGTGTCGTGTTGTAATTGTTTTGTGTATGTGTTTATTTTGAGCAGCTCACACCTCTGTTTCAAAAAAGTTTCTCCCAACGGGAGACAAATAAAGTAAACTAAACTAAACTTAGCCAAAAATAGACTTGAATAAAAGCAAGTTTTTGCCATTTAGATTTTTTTGTTGCACTAAATTAATTATAAAAATCTACATCTTTAGTTTGAACAGACTTGCACGATCACAATATGGACTGGAAGAGGGCCTAAACATCTTTGTTTCTACAGAAATGTATTTACTGTAGAAGTTGTTTTTCACATTATGGCATAAAATTTATTTGAACCCATTCAGAATAACCCAAAGTCTGGTTTTAACTTTATAATTCCAGTGACTTGTGTAGTTGACTTTTCACCTTCTGAAATTTACGTTGTGCACTTTTAAAAATAAATGTATTTCATCTATAATTTATTAGGAGAATATATTCTGGGATCTGATACTTGGATCTGATCTGATGCTTGGGTCATTGAAAGCTCTGAAGGGCATTTTGATTTGGGGCCCCTACAGGCTTAGGGCCCTAAACTGTTGCCCACCATTGCCTAATGACAGCACCGCCTCTGCCTCCACATCATATTGTTGACAAAAGACAATTATAAATCTCATCAAAACAGACAAACTGGGTGAAAACATGCAAAACGTTTAGTGATATAATCATGTTCACTGTGTTTTACTGAAAAATGTGGTCTAACCTGTCATAAACACTTTAAAGACACTGTCACTGATTTATTAAAAGTTTTAAAATGGCAAAGTGGCAAACCAAACCCACACTGTAAACTAAACCTGTGTCCCTGTGCTGCCCTCCTGTGGCCGTCTGCTCCTGTTGCAGTGGGTTTCTACTCGTCCGTGTTCGGCTCGATGCAGCTGCTGTGCCTCGTCACGTGTCCAATGATCGGATACATCATGGACTGGAAGATGAAGGAGTGCGAGGACGAGAACGCCGCTGCAGAGACACTGAAGAGGTAAAACACGTGTGTGGAGTGATTTCTAAAGTTCCTCCTCCCACAAACACATTTCAAACTAAACTTTCTGCTGGAAAAGCATGAGGAGAAGGTGAAAGGAGAAGCTGAGAGGGGAGAGCAGCAGTGTGATTGTTTTGGCAGCAGGTGTTTGTGATCAACACAGTTTTGAGTGAACACAGGAGGAGCAGTTTTGACTTGAAACTTGATCATTTTCCACTAAAATTGTCAAAGAAAATAACTAACAGTAGGTAATGCCATTTAAACACACACAACAAGCTTCTCCATGCCAATTATTTACCCTACATGTAATACCCAGAATCTAAATGTTTTGAGTACACGTATAGTAAATAAATACAGACAAGTGGGCAGGACAAGTATCAGCTGCAGGACAATACAAGATTACTCAAACATGCTTGAATCAATCCAAATACATTTAAACACTGTTGTAACGTGGTTAAAAGTAGATTGTTCATAATATGAGTCATTAAACTATAACTTAAGTTTCTGTAGGCTCGTTTCAGGGTGGTATGATACAGTTTCCACTGCACAAAGCGCCGCTTGTTGGGTCCAAAGTGAGCTTTGGTCCTACTTTCACAGTGGACTCTGGAGCAGACCTTTCACTGCTCACTTCCGTGTCCTCTTTTAAAGCGGCTCTGATGTCTTTTTTGCACGTATTTAGGAATAAACTATAATCACTAATCAGTAATTTACATTTCGTTTTCTGCTTCGTCTTTTTACTTCTCGCTGATAAGCCCCTTTAAAACTTTATTTGTTGCTCCAATAGACTTAAGGCCAATTCCTACTTCTGTTCTTATGCCTTGATCTGTAAAAACAAAATGATAATTTGGTTCAGTTTGGCTGTTCTGTTTTTGCTAAATTAAGATGAATAAATTACTATTTGGCTTTGCTGTCACAGTTGTGTTGATAATCTGTTTGAGTTCATGTGGGCGGGGCTACTGCAGCAGAACGTCTGATGAAGTATGAACATCTGGGCCCATCAAATGTTCATACTTCATCAGAACTTTGTTCTTACAGCTCAAGATGCAAGATGCAAACTTCATGCTTCACTCTAAATCACATTCTAAATCCAATGTAACACATTCAACATAATTAACCTCAGTGCATAAATAAACCTGGATTAAAATGCTTCTTACAGGTGTTATAAACCAGAAGTAGTTTTGTGTTTACGCCAGCCTGACCCTCATGTCACAGACACAAGCAAACAATTATTTTATAGGCTTTTTATGAATCAATCAGATCAATGCCAGGAAGAAAAGTATAATTCAGGTTAGATTTTATTGATCTAAGAAAACCTTTGTTATGTTTGAGTGACGTTAGCTGCTCAAAAAAGCAGAGCTTCTGGAGCCTGGAGCTGCAGTAGAAACACTCATATCTCTCCAAAGTGAACCGGTCTGCAGGTCCAGGCTCATGGAAACACGACTAAAGAAACAATACAGTCAAGTAATATGAACACAGACAGTATAAAAGATAGAAAAGGAACCAGTGGGTTTCTTTTCGTGCAAATCATCCAAAGTAATTAATTATCTATTCAAATCAGTTGGTGAGGAGTTTAGATTTCATGCCTGAAGTCAAACCAGGTCAAACCATGTAGTATCTGCTGTTTATAATACAAAAGAAAATACACACTGCACAACACAACACTTAACCAGCGTTTCTCAAACTGTGGTGTGTGGGCTACTTCTGCTGATACCTCTCACTCCTCTTCAGCTTGAGTCTATTTCATTTTTTTATTAATTCCCCTGCTGTTTCTTAAGTCATTTTTCAGCTAAATAGGGCTTTACTTAAGCAGATTAATTGTAATACATTCTTCTAAAATCTGAGAACAACACAACACTAAACTGATACTTTTTCTAACCTTTGCAGCCAATCAGAGCCTCCGAAACGCGACAGAAAGATCCAGAAACTGACCAATGCGCTGCGAGCGTTTATCTTCACCAACCTGCTGCTCGTCGCCTTCGGAGTCATTTCTCTCATCGACAATCTGCCCATCCAGGTGAGGAAAATATACTATTACAGGTGTGACATGTATGGAAGTTTTGTAGCAGAAGATCCAGCTCCTGCTTGTCTCTGCGGTAAAGCTCATGTGACATTATTACATTCTATAGGCCCATCTCAATATAAATTAATCCCATATTTCAATCAAATGGAGGGTAGCTGAAAGAAATATTGTTTGTTTTGTTGGAATGAAAAAAGTCAGTTAGTGTAGTCACCCCAAAAATCACCAGTTTTTAAACTAGTGAAATATATCTTTTTTAGACATGTCATATCAAAGTATAATTCATGACAAACGAATTTGTTCGTATCTTCTTACAAACATTCTTGGTATTCACAAAAGTTGTAACATGACCTGGTTACAACTTTTCCAGTCAGAAAGATTTGTTTGATATTTGTGATTTCACAAACTCAGAAGAAATCCATCTGGGCCCCACCAGCCGATTGTTTTGTGGTCTGAACAACTGTTTTAACCGTCCAATCACATCGCAGCAGGGCGGGTTGAAGGGGGTTGTTAGCAAAGACTGCAGCAAGTAGCACCTGAATCAAGCAAAACATAATTATTACACAGATGGTAGCTCTCGTAGATGTACGAGTTTCTGCTGCTGTTGATTCTGTTTTAGCAGAAATACAGAGTATTTGCTTTGTGAAAGAAAAACAGAGAGGTGTCCATGTGTGACACTTGTTTTATCCCACCCACGCACAGACAAATCAGGTATAAGATCCTTTGTGAATTTGTACAATATTAAACTTGTTTGATTTGGGAACTTATAAGAACATTATATTAGAGTCTTTCCACATACAGCATAATTTCACAAATGTATAACTTTCCTTCAAATTATATATTTTACATGCAGAAAACATGTAAGCTTATATGAAACCTTGTAAATCACAGACAACATTTTTATTTGTTTCATACTTTCAACTAACTTGTATGAAAAGAAAGTGACCACTTTCAACAGTAAATCATAGTACTATACAAGTAGAACACATAAAACAAAGATTTATTACTGGATTTTCATTTACTTAGAAAGTTTTTCTATTTCTTTTCGTATGGGAAGGTAGGCACTAGTTGCAAAGTCTTTTATTAAACGTCCCACCTTTCAGTGGGGGAAGTTCTAAATGGATAAGTTGGAATAACTCAAATGGGAGTTCAACATATATTTGTCTGACGTGTGTCAGGTTACAAAATTTACTCTTAACTGAAAGTGTTCTTCTGTAAAAATAATCACGAGCACTTGTAAAAAACTAAAAATGAACCGATTTAGAATGTTTTGCTTTATTAAAAATTTACACTGGAAACAAAAAGAATGATCAATTGTGATGAAAACACAGGCAAGACCAACAGAGGAATCAGCAGCTCCAGAACCTCTGTGTGGGCCACTGTTAGAACTTCCACAGGACTCAGGATCCTCTGTGTGACCTCTGTATGACCTCTGTGTAACCCTCCAGAAGTGCACTGACCGTGTCCCTCGCTTTTTTATTCATCCCTCTAAAATACACAAGTCAGACTTCTCTTGTGCTGTAAACACACAGGATCAGTAATCAGATCTAATTATTGATTTATTATATTATTCTAGTAGTTTTATGTGAATGTACCTTCTGTTTTTGTGTGTAAAAGGTTAAAATAACAGACTTCTCTCATGTCTTGTGTCAGATGGTGTCTTTCGTTCTGCATACCGTCGTCCGAGGTTTCATCCACTCCTGCTGCGGAGGCCTTTACGCTGCCGTGTGAGTCAAACAGAACAATCTTTTATTTCACTGTAAAAATCCACATTTTCTGGACTGATTGAAGCACAAACATGTGATCTTCCTGTGACCTCCCGTTGACGCCGCGACCCTGTTTTGTCCTCAGATATCCGGCCAATCACTTCGGGACCTTGACGGGGATGCAGTCCATGATCAGTGCGGCGTTTGCTCTGCTGCAGCAGCCTCTGTTCATCCTGATGGTGGGAGAGCTCCGAGGAGATCCGTACTGGGTAAAACAACACAGACTAACTACTGTGTCTTAAGTTAGATAGATATACTTTATTGATCCCGAGGGAAATTCGTTTTTTCAGCCGCTCATTCACAACAGACACGTTCATTGAAACAGACACAAAAAAACTTGCAATATAGATAAAACCACAACAATAAATAAGTAAAAATATAAATAGAATAAATATATCAGTGATTTGTTAGCGACTTCCTATCAATAGCACAAATAAATAAAAACTGCTTACAGGGATGCATTATACTGTATAGTCTAATGGCTCTTGGTAAAAAAGACTTCCTGAGCCTCTCTGTAGAGCAGGAGAGTGACAGCAGCCTGTCGCTGAAGCTGCTCCTCTGTCTCAGCACCAGCTCATGCAGAGGATGGCAGCTATTCTCCATGATAGAGAGCATTTTTCTCAATGTTCTAGTCTCCACCACAGAAACAACACAGTCCTGATCAGAACCAATCAAAGAAGAGGCCTTTTTTATCAGTTAAATGAGGAAAACTATGGCCCACGGCATGTTCGTGTTTGTTTGTGACTAATGTAGACTAACCGCTCTTTATCTCAGAGACCAGTGTGGTGTGGAGTTTCTGAAGTTTTTTTAAAGTTGGTACGTCACACTTATCTTTGTGACGTGCCAACCATGAATAGTTTAAATGAACTATTCATCTAAGTGTGGATTGTGTCTTGAGTGAAAGTTAGCAAAGAGTAATTATCAAAAGTAAGTAAGTAAGTAAGTAATCTTTATTTTGTATAGCGCATTTCACAGACAGAGTCACAAAGCGCTTCACAGTGAGATGAACCCCCCCTCCCTACTTAGTGATAGTAACAGAGGCTATTCGCCTAAACACCTGGCGCCTTAACCTCTGACCATCACCAAGTGTTCCTTAATATGCATGTTATTGGTTGGTGGGGAAACCGGAGTGCCCAGAGGAAACCACCCAGACACGGGGAGGAACATGCAAACTCCACACAGAAAGGCTCTGCCACCGTGCCGTACATGTACATGTAAATCAGTTATACATGTACTACTGATTTTCCAGCACTAACTTTAAACAAGGAGGTGTAAATCTGAACTGAAGTGCTCAGTTCGACAGAAAATCTGGCTGTCAAGTTCTGTTTTATCCCTACTGACAACCAGAGGTGGTCACACATGTAATTCTCGTTTGTAGACCCCACAAAAGTAGTTTCAAAAGTAGTTTTCAAGCCTTCTACCTTTTATTTGTGATGCTGCAAATCATTATTATTAGCTTTAATTGTATTTATCATAGCATTCTGTAGCAGTACATGATCCAAACTCACTCAAATGTATAATTTTTGGTTACCAAGTCAAAATTGTAAAATTGCACGTTGAAATCATCTTGAGACCGCCAGATACTGTTTCCTGAACCCCACTTTGAGAGCCGGTCTGGAGAAAGAATGCATTTTTGTTTTGTCGATGCACGTGAACATACAGTAGCTCAATAACATTTGCAAAGAGACAGAAGGAAAAGAGTGTGAGGCAGAATAAGGTGAATATAGAGGGATTATCTGTCGAAGTCACTTTCAGCTCTACTGCACAAAGAGACGCTGTCCGTGCAGTTGGCTGGGGAAACTTCTTTGATAAAAACAGCCAAATGGGGACAAGAGCTAGCTGTTTGGGTCAGATCTGAACCGGTCTGATGGACATCTTGCTCCTGAAGCTTGAAATAATGTTTTTTCTGCATTCTTTTCACCTGAATGTAACATGTATGAGTCGTAAAGACAAATTTTATTCACAAATGTTGATTTAACAGCATAACTTTTGTTTCCGCACAGTGATAAACACTTGTAGCTCTGTCAAGTGTTGATGCTACAGTTTATGTCAATCAGCCGCAGCTTTTTTTGTTGATAAATGTTCATACTGTATTTAAATAATTCCTTTGTAGTTCTTCACAGCCAGTTTCCATGGTGAACATCTTCCAAAGACGACGTAGTCAATATCGGGTCATTTCTTCCACTTTCATGCTTAAAAATGCTTTGTTTTTTTTTGTCTTTTTGTGCCACTTTTTGTGTCCTGCTAACTGGAAGACTGCAATAGCTTTCTAAACAGTGAAAACATTTGCACACCTTTCTTTCCCATAATAACTACCTGTCTATAAAACCAACGTCTGTGTACATTTGCTTATTCCAAAAACCGGTTTGCTCTGGTTCCCTGCAGTGACTTGCCTTTTCTCTCTCGTCACAGATAAACTTCGCGCTGCTCATCTTCTCTCTGACCGGCTTCCTTTTACCCGGATACCTCTTCTACCACCGACGAAACCTCATCAAGGCCAAAGCCCAGCGCGACTCCAATCCTCTCAGCCAATCAGAGCAGGACAACGGCCCCCTGCACCAATCAGACGAAACCAAAGCCAACGGCCACACTGCAAACGGTTACATGTCGAACTAAGAATTTTAGAAGTGAATATTGTTTGAAATGACGAAGAGGTGAGTGAGAAGTTAGTCCTGACCAACTGGTTTTAACACAAACTCTGCCTTGGGACATTTACGGGTTGACTTTTGTTTAGATAAGATAGTTTTACTCAAGTTAGAAGATGTAAATTTACTATATTATTAATACTGTTGAGGCGAAACACAACAGAAACAACTCTTTTGGTTTTGTTTGGTTAGTTTGTTCTCTCATGATACAGGCTTTCATGTGGAAACAACACCATTATCAAACAATACTGCCCTACAAAGGGAAAAAGCAGTATCTGCGCTTTCAGTTAAACTGAGAAAAATGGCTTTAAAGTTTAGACTCTGTTCCTTCTGTGTTTGTCAAACTACACCAAGGTTTATGTGTTTATATTATACCTTAGGGTGTGTAAATACTTAGAAATTAAAAAAACATTAAAATACATTTTAATTTTAAGCTCAAATATGTACTTAAAAACAGTAAATGAGGTCCTCTAAGAAAACACATTTGGGGATATTTTTTACTAACCAAATTGATAAGTTTTATAGTTTATGTGTTAAATAATAAATTGTGAAAGTTTCAAGTCCACACTATTTTTCATTTTTAAATGAGGCATAAAAACATTTTGCAGTTACTGTGATTTGAGCCAAATTCCTCAGTAAAACAGAGGAAAAGTGCAGTAACTGACGCTCGGAATGTTCTAACTGACGATTTTGAACGCAGTTACTGCACTTTTCCTCTGTTTTACTGAGGAATTTGCAGTTACTGCAATTTAAACATCAAGATTTCTCAAAAACGGTGCAGAGTTGAGCCATAAAATTTTTACAGTAAGTAAAACAGGTGATATGAAACTGTTTTTTGGTCTTAACTCAATTTTGATAAAATGCGCAGTTACTGCGTTTTTCCTTTGTAGGGCAGAATAATGTTTGATATTCGGGTTTGGAGAGGCAGAAGTGATCTGGTTGTCATGGTAACGAGTTTATTTGTGTTCCTAAACTGGCCTAAGATGTTAATCTTTACCCAAACCCTTTACCTAAACCTAATCACTGTCCCTTTCGAACCTGACTATCCAGCACTACCCATTATTCAGTCTGCACCTGACAAAAGTCACACAAGGACAATTTCTCCAAATGCATTTTTCTTCCACAAAGGCATGAAGATTTGTCCTGGAAGTACCTCACAAACACACCAAAATGCACAATCTGGGACTGAATTTGACAGAATTTGAGTCTAAAAAACAAAAATTGGGATTTTTAGGACAATAGATACAGTCAGTGTCAGAGGCCATGCCCACAAACAAACCTCTGTGGGGGAAACATAACATGAACAGTGCATCAGAACAGTTTTATCACTCACTGCTCGACAACTACAACTGAAAAAGTGAACTTAATGAGATGTATTGTGTCAAATATAGAAGTTATGGAGATGAATAAAGTCATCCAACAGTACAAATACATATCCAGCAATGCTAACGCTAGCTACGAGCTAAGTGGTGTGTTTTCATACCTACACAACTTTCTGTTCACTTTTCTGACATAAGTAACATCAAAAAACCTCCAGTTAAACATTCAGACTTGGCTTGAATTACTTGTGCAGCACGGTGGCAGAGCACAGCAAGGTTAGAAGTTCGACTTTCGCATGACCCAGTCCTTTGTGTGTGTAGATTGTTTCTCACCGTGTCTGGAAGGTTTCCTCTTGGCACTCCAGTTTTCCCCACCAACCAAAACATGCAGGTTAGAGTAATATCCTCCAGCTACGATAGTCCTGACCAAGCCTAGCAAGAACATCTGGAGAGTGCGCTACACTGCCCCTGAGGAGATGCTCCAGAGGCATTAAATGACAGTTCAAATGCAGAGGACAAATTTCCCTAAAGGACAATGAAGTGTACCTTAACCAAAAAAAGATAAAGGTTCAGTTTCCCATAGAACTTTACCTATGACTTCCCCCACAGCAGGCCACGACCCCAAATACAACACATTGCCGGTTATCTATGTTCAGTCATACCGTGTTCACTCTAGTTTTCTGTAGCCTTTTCAAAGTTTAGTTTAGCTTAGTTCCACTTTGAGCTCTAGAGAATAGAAGCAGGCTGAGGGAGACTCTGTGCAGGCGCAGACTTTATACAGGTAATTCTGACGATTTATCAAACTTCACAACACATTTGGATCCTTGAGAAACAGGATGAAGAATGAGTGCTGCAGTGGGTAAAAAGTGTGGTCTACAGGTGCTCAAGAACAGAAAAAGAGGCTTGCTTGTATGTCTTCTTCAGGGCATAATTATGACGTTTAACATTTGGATTCTTGTTTAGATCCATTAAACACAACAGTAACGACCACATTTACCACATACATAATCACATTTTAATAAAACAAGGGTTCACGCTGTCAGACTCAGGTCAAAGACTCAGCAGTGGTTCTGTGGGTTGCATAATGTTGGACCACTTCCATGGGAATTATTTTAAACCTGTGGGAATAAACAGGTGAATTAGCACTTCTGAAGGTTGTTTTTCAATCAGGAGACATGTACAGACATAATGACCTGAATTTAAACTTGTGTTTCAACATCTGTGCTTTCACAATCACAGCTGAGAGACACGGCTGAGAGACACAGTTTTAAGCCTCCAGACTGAACGTTCTCTGTATTAACCTCTACTGATGATCACTTACAAAGTAAAACGATAAACTTAAAGAGACTATGCTCGATTTTTACAATAAATTAACTTAAAATTCATTTCCCACCAGCATAGATATCTTTTATGTTAATGTATCTATTCAGTCTCCCATGGTGAACAATTCAGAGGCTCAGAATGCATTAGGTAAGTGAGAGACACATGAGACTGTTGTAGGACAAATTCATTATTTTAGTTAGTTTACATTTTTAAGGAAGCAAAAATCGAGTACAGGACCTTTAATTTAAATTGTCACGGAGCCAAGTGGAAGAACAAACTCAAAGAGAAAAATGAAATATGTTTTGAAGGACTTTTCTTGTCTTTAAACAAGCTCCTGAGAACCTTTCATTTGCAGCTTTTATTTAAAAGAAAATGTGTAGCATACATTCAACACAGTATCACAAGAAAGCGTGCATATATCATGACACATAAATAGTGTACGATGAGCACGATTCCACACCTTTTTGCGTTTATATGTTACGTCATATAAAGGGATTTTTGGTCGATGTCACTCTCTTACTGCACATGCTGTCCATCTGCTTAGCTGAGGCACGAAAGCAGCTGTTTCAATCAGGTCTGAACCGGTCTGACAGACGTCTGGTTCACCTGAGTGTAACTTAATTTTTTTATTTTAATTTAATTTATTTATTTATTTGATTGGGACAGAGCATGTTAATTAGAACAGACATGAAAAAAAAAGAGCATGAATGTAAACACACCGGATTATAGCCAAAGGCTAATTTCCATCCGTAGTCCCAACGGGTGGGGTCTCAGAGGGAAGCAACAAAAATGTACATTTCATAAATAACTTTTAAGGGTCATATGGTCAAATTTCATTCACAAATGTTGATTTAGCAGCATAAGCTTTGTTTTCGCACAGTGATACTCTTATAGTTAGCCGACAACTGCCGACTTGTTTCCACTGTTTGTGTCTCTGTGAGACGGCTCTTTCTGTAGGTCGGGTATAGGCGCATCGCCCGTGTTAATTTATTAAAATCCCACTATATATTGCACAATATGAACAAGGTTGAAATAGACACAAGAGAGCATTTTCTTTAGGTTAAAAGGGATATGTTTAGGCTTCAAGTTACTAAAATGGGTAAGTTGAGGGCTGGGGCTTGGGGTAGGTTAAGATTAGGATAAGGACTTATTTTACTTTTCATAATAATAAAACATAATTTACAACCACCATAGATATGAACTGGGCCTGCAAAGTGTGTCATATTTGCACAAAACAGGCCTGAAATTGAGCTAATCTTATGCTTTTGACATGTCCTGTTATGTCGTGGTGTACAGTATATACGCTTTCTTGTGAGATTGAAGTGTCTCCAGAAATGTTCCAAACGAGCTTGAATGTTTTATGGACTTAAAAATAGTGCAGAAGATGTGAGAGATCTACTTATGACATCACAGATCAGGAACATTCAGACCAGTGTTTTCTGAGGCTAAGAGGGGAAAGAATAATATCTCACAGACAAAACTCCAGCTGTGATTTCGATGAAGAAATACTGTTAGAACCAGATTCAAAACTCAAAAATATTTAGTGCAGATACCAATGTTTAGTATACACAATTTTCCTTTTTTAGGTTTTGAAAATGCCCAAAATATCTGAGTTAAAATTCCTGTAGCAAATGTTCCTTAATTTTTTGCCCCATCGCAGCCCTTTGCAGTGTGTGTCCAACAGACTGAGACGAGCCACTGCTGTGAAAACATAACCTCAGTCGTATCTAATCACATGTTCCACACGTTTGTCTCGGACTCAGAGAACCCGGGTTACGCTCTGTAACCGCTGTAAATAAACTCTTGTAGATTCAGACTTTTGCACTTTGAGCAAAGACTTTGTCGTTTTAGTTTTGTAATATTTTAATGTTTCATTGTTTTTTCTGTAAAGAGTGAGAGTGCTTTGTGAGTAGTTTGTAAGTCACTTTTGTGGCTGTTTATTGCTTGAATCGTAACATGTTTTTTGTGTGTGTCTATTAAATATGTCTCTGCACCTTGAGCACTTAAGATGTGCTAAAGTAAAGCCTCTTGAAAAATGTGCCTTGTATTAATAGGTTGCGTTCACGTTTTTTAATATGATGATGTCATAAGGCTAGAGCCGGTTTTCCCAATTAATAACAATTTTCTTAGACTTAAAATGTATTAAAGGTAGGGGTGGGAAATATATTGCTTTTTACAGTATATCCAGTTCAATTCTTTTTTAGTCCAGACTCAAGATCCACTTAAAAACCAACCGACAAGTGCACAATAATACAGTTACACTTTAAAAAGGCAGCCACAAGTGTTGCCACATTGCTTAAAAACAATGCACAAATAGAATATTGAGTTCATCTATTCACCTTGTTTTGGCCCGCCCTCTTTTCTTGGCAATGTACTTCCTGTTTAGCTATGTTTAGCCTGTAGAATTCAGTCGCTGAGTTTGTTTTAACTGTCATTATACGGTATCTGTTTGGGATTCCTCCACAAGACAGATTAAAGAGGAAGTGCAATGCCAAGAGAAGTGGACTGGACTGAATAAGGTGAATAGGGGAAAAAATGATACAAAAAGGGGTCGTTAAAGATGGAGTACTTTGCTTTTTTAGTTTTAAATTAATAAACTGAGTCTTTTCCACTTAAAAGTCTATTGCAAGGACAACATCATATCAATGTGTACTGTATACGGTGTAAAAATAAAAAGCATTTTATTTCTCTTTAAGAGCCAAATGCAGCTCTCTGATTGGCTGTGTTTGAGTGGTCACCTCCAGTCTCATTGTGCCTTCAATAAAAATATGTATTTAAGGTTTAATTGCAAAAAAATAATGTCAGTGGATATTGGCTAAAGCACGCTGCCAAGAAAAGTGGTCGGGGCAGAATAAGGTGAAAACCACTTGATATGTGTTGGCACGGTAGCCAAGTGGTTAGAGCTCTGGCTTCCCAATAAGGAGGTCGTGGGTTCGACTCCCGGGTCGGACCATACTAACATCTCACGATCTCTCTGGGTGGCGTTTGCATGTTCTCCCCGTGTCACCGTGGGTTTTCTCCGGGTACTCCGGTTTCCTCCCACCTCCAAAAACATGCATGTTTAGGTTAATTGGGCATCACTGTAAATTTCTCTTAGTGAGTGAATGAGAGAGTGAATGGTTGTCTGTCTAACCCTGCGGCAAGTTGGCCACTGTCCAGGGTGTTTCCCCCGCCTAAGGCCCAAAGTCACTGGGATAGGCTCCAGTCACCCGCGACCCCTAACGGGATTAAGCGGTAGAAAATGAATGAATGAATGAATGTGTTGGACAGTGGTTGGATTAAACACAATATTAAACACAATATAACAATGTGTCTTTACTCTAATCCACAGTATGACATAAAATTGATCTATATCAATATAGAATGCCCCAACCCAATGTTTTAACTTTATATTTAAATGGGATTTTGCATTTGTCTATTTACCTCCAGAAGTATACAGACTATCAAAGTAGAAGTCTTCAAAGATCAAGACGTTTCGACTCATAAATGACTTTCGGATGAGAGTCGAAACGTCTTGATCTTCGGAAACACTGTCCAGATGACTACTTTGAAGACTTCTACTATGGATCACTCCTGGATGAATGAGGGACTACACCGCCCTATGCAGAGTATCACTTTAAAATATCTTAATCAGCTATTCCTGATTAATCGGATAATTTCTATTATTGTTTAGACCCATTCATTTTGTACAATAAAACAAACAAACAAACAAAAAAAAATACAATCAAGCAATATCATTTTATATGCTTTTCATCTTTAAATGTTGAATTCACACCTGAACGCAACCTATTTTGTCATTTGTAAAAAGTGTCTATGTGTGTTATGACTGAACTTTGAATTAAAAACTGTGAAAATTACAGGGTTTTTTTTGTACTGGGATCTGTCCATTTTTTTTTTTTTTGCAGAATTTAGCAAACAAAGAGGTTTAACGGCTTTGTCCACGGCCGATGTATTTGGGTCATCCATAAAATAATCTATTGTTGTGCACAGATTGCCCCTTTGGCTCGAGCGGTCGCGGAGGCACAGGCTGCGAATCGTCCTGTCTGTGTGGTTTTGTTTGTGCTGCAGAGGAAGAGGACGATGATGAAGAGTTGATTGAGTGGCTTAACCCTTTGACCGCTGCTGGGGTTTAAATCTGTGTTTGTGCCAGTCGGGCAGCGCAGGGTGAGTGAGAGGAGACGTGATTATTAGATTACAGGGCACAGGATCTTGTAGTGGTAGTAACGGATTATAATCAGGAGTAAATAGTAGTAAATAGTGGTATCTGTGGTTCAGTCACGTCTCAAGTCTATAGTTCGTATATTCAAGGCAAGTTTAAGTCCTATTTAAGATTCAAGATCTATAAAGTCTTTACATTCAATTATCAAGAACAGAGCAGAGTGGTTAGCTTTATAATAATGAGGAGAATCTGGAGTTGGACCAACTCAACACTTGGTCAATCTCTCTGAGAGGAGTTTTGCATCCCTGTGTTACCGTGGGTCTCTCTGGGTACTCTGGCTTCCAAAAACCAACACAGTCTCTGAAGAAAACGTAGATATACAACGAAATGTCAAAAACGTACAATAAGCACATTCTCACGCTTTTTTTTTTTTTTTACATCAATAGGTCACAAAAAGCCAAAGCGTAAAATAATCACAAATTTTGGTTGAAGCCACGTGAGAGTCAGCTGTTAACTCATTACAAAGTAACTAGTTACTGTAATATATTGCCCAATGCTGTAACTAAGTAGTGTATTCATTACTTACAAATACTGACAATATATTCCAATGTAGGTTACATCTATAAACCTTAAAGAAGACCTACACAATTATCAAAACGCATAGCCGTCCCGCACTTTAAAAAAGGACTTTTTTTTTTGATAATCAGTATGCCTCAGACTTTTTTTCTACTTGATACAGGCATATTTATATTTAAAAAACAAAACACCACTGAAACTGGTGAAGAGTTCCTCTGGTGTTTGTTGACTTAAAGATAACAAAATATTAAGTGCAAAAGATTTTGTGACATCATATTTCAATAAATCAGTCTTCCAGTAATCAAATGTAAATGTAACAGGATTAGTGTTGTACAATGTCTTAAAGATGGGGTAACTGATTTCAATCAATCAACCTTTATTTATATAGCCCTTTACAACACAAAAAGTGCTTCCCAGAAAAACACAATATATTACAGAATACATAAAATCAAACATTTTCACACTGCAAACACAATTTAAGTTTTAAATCTGACGCATGGGTAATATCGACATGTTTTCATTTTGGTTCCAGTTATAGCTTAAACTTCTTTTTACAAACAACAAAGTGAAACAGGAGAGGAACACCCAAGCACAACCAGTCAGAGAGCTGCATTCGGCTGCTGTTTAGAACTAAAATTCTTTAATATTTAATTCAGACATTCTGCATTTATCACATACGTTTAGTGGAAAACACAATTTTTTACTTATTTACAACTAAAAAAGTTACCCAACTTTAACAAATGTGTTGTTAGCTCAAAGTAACTTAAAGTAGTGTAACTCAATGACATTTCTGAAACAGTAATATTGTAATACAAGTATATTACATTTCTATTTCTGTAACGAGTAATACAGAATGTATTACATTTTAGTAACTTACCCAACACTGACTGATAAAACAAATGTCAGCTGAATACCATCCATTTAGTCACAACTAAGTCAAAAAGGCTGCAACACAACAGTATCAAAGCTTTTAATAACTCTACATTTACAAGTTTAGTTGTTCAAGTCTATTACTCTATTTATTACTTTATTTGAGGGACAAGTTCAAATGTCCACCCAGTCGTAGCCTAGTATAGTGTAATAGTATGTACTGTATGTTATCAACTGTGCTGGTGCTTTACATTAGGCTTTTTATAGCTCGTTACATCTTCCTGTAGGCCTGAGCTGTTCAGAGCCAGCATACGCTACCGTGTCGCTACTGGAGGCATTAGGGATTAAAACCTCATGTCAGAAACGGCTTATGTGCCAGCCAATGCTTAGCAACAATAAATTATATTACCATCAGGGATTATCTTCTTATCATATCAGTCAACAAGTCACTCAATGTAGACAAATATCCAATAACTTCTGCATTTATTATCAACCTAAGAATTATTTTAGTAGTTTAACAGTTCTATCTAAATAAAGCTTCATATTTTTTACTTTGAATATGTGAATGAAAGTATAATTGATGATGAAAAATCCCTAATAGTTTACTTTTTCTCACTGTCTTCGTTTTACTAAGGTTATTTAATGTATTTTAGCAACATATAACTTAGCATTTTAGTCCCATTGTTAAGATTTACTGAATAATCTAAAATAAAATTGTCAAAAAATAAACAAACTAACAAATAAGTCACACGTGTTCATAATTTGTACAATTTATTTCAATAAATTTTCATTATTTAAGACTTTTTCTTGCAGCTTATTAGCAACTTTTAGCTTTATTTTTGTCGTATGATTTCTTTTGATTAGTTTAGGGCTTTTTAAAAATACATAAATAAGTGAAATTCACTGGGAAATCATTTTAAAAGCACCGTTTCCTACGATTAAAACGCTTACTCTTGAAAAGGCGGAGCTCAAATCCCATCGGCCAATCAGGTTCTGGTATAATTTGAGTGACGTTCGCGTCGTCCAATCAGCTGCGTCCGTCGCTGCCGTAACTTGGAGGCTGCGCTATCGGAGTTTTGTTACTAGCAAATATGTCGGCGGCCTCTGGGATTCTCCAAACCACAAACATTACGGACACGGAAAGCACCTAGATGTCACGGGATTACAGGCTTCCGTGTTATCAGATCACGCACATTACAAGGGATTTTAACCACGGGGAAGATACGGTTGTTCAAATGCCTGATGCTAGCTGCGTTTTGCTGTGAATTAGCTAGCATCGGCGCCGTGTAGCTGCTGCTTTTTGGAGGACCTTGGCGCACCGCTGCTTCAGCTTATTTCTGCTGGATTTTTGGATGCGAGGCGTTGTCCTTTTACTCCCGGAGCTTTCATCCTGTACCTGCACACCCAGATCGGTTTATTTTTTGGACGCAAAGCCATTGAAAGCAGGTAAAAATGCGTGTTAGCATTTAGCCGCTACTCAAAGCTACAGAAGCTGATCATAGAATATCAAAACCAAAGCAAAAACTAAAACTTGCGTGGCTTATTATTACAAATAACGTAATTCCTCATCTGAAACAAGTGTATTTACAAGTGTGACACGTTTATTTCTTTATACACTGTGTTTTAATCATGTAATTATTGTGCGTAATGACATTTATCCAAAAGGCGAATCTCATCCACTACGCCCAGTTTTTCCATTTTGCTCTCCAGTCAACTTGTAATCAAATTTTTATTAAAATAGCAATTGTGTGGTCGATTTCCCTTACACACCCACTTCTTCTTCCTCGCGTCCCCACCCCGTGTCACCCTGAGATAGACTCCAAAAAATGCATGTTGCAGCGATAACATTTAGCTATCTAAGCTTTAATTTGGCACGGCATCCTATAAAAGTGCACGCGTTAATACATCATTGTGAACTAAAATCTTCTTATACAGAGCCACAAGCTTTGAATACTTAAATATTTGTGAGCATAAATTAGAAAATGGTTATGTTTGACAGCTTGGACACAGATAAAACCTATGTATCCAACCTTTAATATAGCATTTTTGAGTCTAATTCAATTCCTAATCAATGAATCTTTCTATTGTAGCATGCACTGTGTTAAAACCAAACTACAAATGCTGACTGGGAAAGACCAGGAGCTGAAGCCGGGGGTCTATGCTTCCGTTTCATCCCCGTGTTGGAGGCACTGCAGCGGGCCAAACACACCCAGTGATAACGAGAGAGCTACTGCTGCCTTTTTCAATCAGCTGCTATTGTGTCTGGGGATTTGGGAGCATTTCAAGCTGCTCTGTGCCATTAGAAGGCAATAAACAATCAATAATGTGTCAACAATGATAAATACATGTAGTTGTTTAATGGAAATATGATAGGTTTATGTAGAGGTGGGGCGTTTTATGTTCATTTTGCATAATTGTGTGGTAGTTGTAAGATCTTACCAAAGAGGACAGGTTGTGGTAACATGTGCAAGACTTTCCTCTGATTGCTTGCATCAAATGTTACAAATTGCGTGGCATCTTAAAGGTCTAGAAATCAGGTTTTAATGCTAATGAACATTGCCAGTAAATTCGTATAAGTTAAAACTGATTAGGGACAAAATTTAGAGTAAAGAAATAAATAGGAAATTGTTAATTAATGTTAAAACTAGAGCACGCAGCCCACATTTTGTTTCCATGTTGAAACATAAAGAACAAACCCGCAGACTTTTGAACAGTCATTCAGTGAGGTAAGTTTACAGAAGTTTGGTTGTGGTTTAGTGGCATAAACACTTTTTAACCCCATAACAGTCTGGACTAGTTTCCCTAAAACACCTGGCTGAAACCGTTTCTGAACTCTTTGGACACAAACAGTTGTCTGAACTAGGTCTGCAACTAATGATGACTTTGGTAATCAATTAGTTGGGCGATGATTCTTCAGATTACCGTATTTTTCACCCTATTGAGCGCGCCTGAATATAAGCCGCACCAAGAAAAATGACAAAGTACATACATAGGCCGCACTTGTTAATAGTAAATCTATGAGAGTCTATATTTTGCTGCATTGCCGTGTAAGCCGCAGAGTTCAAAGTTTGTGAAAAAAGTAGCGGCTTATAGGCCAGAAATTACGGTAATTAATTAGTTGCTTAGATTGCAGAAGTGACTTGAAACAAGATTTTTGCCAACATTGAGCTGAGTTAATATCACTTGAGGATGTCCTGGAGATGTAGATTTTAAAGTTGTCAAAAGAATCTGAAAGTCTGACACTAATCAACACTATCATCAAAACTAAATACTGTAATTTCTGCCCTATTGAGCGCACCTGAATATAAGCCGCACCCACTAGATTTAAGTAAGAAAAAGATAAAGTACATATATAGGCCGCACTTGTTAATAGTGAGTCTATGAGAATCTATAATTTTGCTGCATTGCCTTATAAGCTGCGTAGTTCAAAGCTCAAGAAAAAAGTAGCGGTTTATAATCCAGAAATTACGGTATTTGCTTTTATTGTTGAAATCTATTATATAGAAATCTGACATAAGGAGAGCATTTTTAATGATTATTGTTGTTCATAATTAGGCTTCATCAAGAATGGAGTCTGTTTCATAGTTTTACAATTGAGTTTGAAATTTAGTATCATAAAAACATTAGGTTTAGGCAAACTAAATTTACACAATTTTCATGTAATTTCTGTTAAATCTGACGCTTTTCCACGTCTCATAGATGTTTGGAACCTGAATAAACGATTACTAAATGAGTTGATGCTTATTTCAATAATTGATTAGTTGTGATTATTCGATTAACTTGTTGCTGCCCTAGTCAGAACTCTTTGTGAAGCTGAAGCTTTCTACTTTTCGTCTTTGATGCCTGATTGAAAGAGTCTAATTTTTGCCAGCATTTTTTTTTTTTTGATAAGTAATGCAGAGCTGTAAAAGCTGGTGTTTGCAGTTTGAGCCTGAATGACACTACTTTGGGCTTGAGGAGGGTGAAATGACATAATAGAATAATTGCATTGATGATTAATGTGAAGATAAATATCCAAGATGGCTTTTTATATATTTGTAGAGCTGCAACAAGCTAATTGATTACTCGCAACTAATCGATTACTGAAATAATTGTCAACTAATTTACTAATCTAACAATTATTAACTGGTCTATACAGGTTCCCAAACATACATGAACTGAGGAACTTGTCAAATGCTAGAATACATGTAGCATTTTAATACATAATAATACACAAGATAATGAAACTATCAAATCAAAATAGCAAAATGGAATAAACAAACTCTGATTTCATTTTCTATTTTCTGTCTACATTCTGACACCATACCTCAAACTTTATGTGGTTAAAATGTATTGAAACCATCAGTAAATGCCGCAGTAAAAATAATAATAATGTGACTAGATGTGACAAGAAAACAATAATGTCTAACTAGCTGATAAAGCGTGACCTACTTTGATATGAAAGTGCATGACTGACTGTTACTGTCTGTTAAAACTGGGCGTGTGACAGAATATTTTCTTTTATATGTTGCTGTGCAGTTGTTTCCGCTGCTGTGGATTTAAGCCAAGCAAACGTGAGACTCAGAAGGAGGAAGAATCTTTTCAGACAAACATCACATGATCGTTAGAGACGCTCTGGCTTCTGTTTAAGAGTTTCTCAATAAGTGGAGTGGAACATGTCATAATAATGTTTGGCAATGATTAAAGAAACTGCTACAACGGCTACAGTTTGTTATGTGGAAAGCAAATACAGGATGTCTTATTATTCCTGTAACAATAACTACAAATTGCATTGTTAGCAACAATAGGGCTGCAGCTATTAATCAACTAATCATGACAAGTTGACAATAAAGAACTTGTTATAACAAAGACTGCTCAATTATAGTTAAATAGTACACTTTATTTGTGGATATTTTAGGGCTGCAACAAGTTAATCAATTGATTTGCAACTTATCAATTATTGAAATTGAATGATCCCATTAGCTATGTTGCCCGGGGCTTTATGCCCCTGGTAGGGTCTCCCTCTACCAACGCTATGTCGCCCGCAATGGTTTTACCGGGGCCCCACCCTGGAGCCAGGCCTGGGGTGGGTGTACCCAGGCGAGCTCCTGGTGGCCGGTGCCCAAGGGGCCTAGCTAGGCTTGGTTGCGTAGGGGTCGGGTGCACAGAGGACTGGGTGACAGTCAGGTGCAGGTGCCCCGATGACCTAGTCGTTGCTAGAGTCGCTGCTCCTCCACATTGAGAGGAGTCCGCTGAGGTGGCTTGGGCATCTGTTTTCGGATGCCTACTGGACGCCTCCCTGTGGAAGTGTTTCGGGCATGACCCTGGAGAAGAGCTGAAGGAAGTGTGTGCGTGTGTGGATTGAGAAGTCTGCAGAAGCAGAAGAAAATGGCAATTATTGAAATAATCGCCAACTAATGTAGTAATTGAGTAATTGTTAACTGGTCTGTATATTCCAAACATCTATGAGCTGTGGAAATGCATCAGATTTAACGGAAATTACTTGAAAATTGTCTAAATGTTTGTGTTTATTGTAAAAACTAAGTATAATAATTAAACCAGGAGTTCTCAAAGTAGAGTCCATCATGGACCATGTGTAGAAGGTCCCCCAAAAATTCTAGTAACATTAGTCATTATTTGAATACTATTTTATGATACACAAACCCAATACATTTTTGGATGGAAACAATAAACCAAAATAAATTACCATGAGAAAGATCGTTTGGATTTTCATAATGTTATAGTCATCCTATGGTTTTCATGTGGATAAGAGGTCCTCCTTGGCTTCTAAAAGTTTGAGAACCCCTGGCCTAAAATCTTGTTACTGCAAATGTTTTCATTTATATTGTGATAATGATGTTTAGGTCCTATCACTCTGTCTTAAGGCTCCAACAAATAACACATTCTAACTGTACTGATAACCAACCTGTCTCTTTTCTCTTTCGTTTTAGATTTGTTCCTTCAATCAGACTGGATTTCAACTGGATAAATCAACCATCACTTGTTCAAATCCCAGCTACAATTTGCCAGCTTAAAATAAACAAATTACTCTCCATTTTTGTGCTTCTGATCGCTTTTGACCTCCAGAGAGACGCACTCCTGAGGGTTCACTGTGGCGGCGCGTTACCCAAGCCCGAGTGCTCCGATCTGGGCAGAAAAATCCGGCGAGGAATCTCCCTGGAGGCCGACCGCGAAGAGAGAAATCCAGCTAACTTGAATAGCTGCTACATATGCTAACACTGTAAAAACAAAACCTGATTCGAGCCGATTGAATCTCGCCAGGACTTCCATCTTGAAATATTTATCACCCGCGCGGACGCTAATGGATTTTCTCACAATCGTTTTGGAAAATGAAGGCATCTCTTCGGTCCGAGACGGTTCGCGCTCCCTCTACGAGCTTCCGGATCCGAGAGAAGGGAACGCCGCGGTGTGAGCGAAGCAAACTTTAGGCATGCCTCAACACAGGAAAACTAGGCTACTCCACTGGCCCGTTCAGAGACTGCTGTTTTTGATACGACTCTGGGACTGAAAAGGACGTGTTTTTCTATTATTTCGCCAGATATATTTTTGTGCCACTGCCGGAAGACTGCGTTTGAGCTGAGAATTTTGTCCAAACGGATTCATTTTGCTGCTTTTTTTGTATTTTGGCTGCTTCGCAAAACAATACAAGTCTTTTATCTTATTTATTTCAGCTGTTGCTAACACGTTTGACCAAAAATACTTATCTAATCTCGGCTTCATATCAGTTGCTGCGAGACACACCCAAGTTTCAAGAAGCAAGACAACTTGTTTAACCGCATATAAATCATATTAAGCTGGAAAACTGTCACCAGTTTCGGTAATTTATGTAACGACATTTGACAGAACAAGGAATTCCTCAAATTTAGCAGTACATTTTTGCCTCTCACAGCCTTTACCTTAAAATCTGCCCTAAAAATTTGTCTACACATTGTTTTCTGATTATTACAAGCGTTTAAATCACATAATTATTTGTATCGTTTCACTTTTTTAAGCAAATTCTGTGCACTTTTTTTTGTATTTTTGCACAGTCACGCTAGCAACTATTACAAGCCAATCAAAGCTTCTTAATTTTAGCAATTTTGGCTTTGATTTTGTGACAATTTCTTCGACTCAGACACTCAATTCTAAGCAGCTTTTCAATCTACACAAAGCAGCGTTTTCCTTCTTTTATCCAATCACAATTCTCTTCTTTTTTTGTTGCATTTTTGGTTGTTTTTCCGTCACTTTTGCGCCCCTCCGCTGCAGCCATGCTCGTCCCGTTCTGCTGTGAATGACGTCTTGCCGTGGACAGTAGCTCCGGAGCGCTCCAGGGCCGGCTCAGGACGCGATGCCCGGAGGAGGCAGCAGTAAAGGGGGCGCGGTCCGTCCTCTTCGCCCCTCCCTCACGCCGGAGTCCCAGCGCCGAGGCCGCTCAGACCCTCGCGGTACGTCCCGGTGTCTGCGGCCACCTTCTTCCTGGTCGGGTCCACCACGCTCTTCTTCTGCTTCACGTGAGTGTTTCAAGTTTGTTACCAAAGGGTTGTTTTAGGAAATTTGCTCAGTAAAGTCAGAATTTGGGCTGGACTTCTGTCTTGACTGAGCCGATTGCGTTGGCCGATCACAATCACATCCACACGATCATTCTTCTCTCTCTTTTATTCAATTTACACTGATTAAGTCCCTACATTCAAACTTTGCAGCGCTCTGTTAAGATTAGAGATCGATATGGGTTTTTCTTGGCTGATACCGATGATGATTTTAAAAATTTTGTCACTCGATGCCGATATCAATGCCCGATTTTCGAGGTTGATTTCTGAGGCCGATTTTCATATTTTAGTTTTCCAAAAACATAGCTGAGATGAGAGAGTCTATCCAAAAAAGAAAAAGTTCAATCTAAACCAGTGGTGCCCAAAGTGGGGCCCGGGGGCAAATTCGGCCCGGTTTCATTTGACCCGCCATGGAGTGCTCAGGTTTGTTATCTTTTGTTAGTTAGTTAGTTTATTGTCCCATACAGGAAATTCATTTTCACAAAACTTCACAGTTATGTTACGCCTCGTTACAGACATCAAAACAATTTACAAACATGTAACGACAAAACAACAATGACAAAGGTCTAATACTGTGTTCAGGTCTGGTTAAGTGCAGTTATGGCTGCACTTAATAATAACTTAAATTTTGTGTTAAAAAGACTGTCAAGTGTCAAGTGACACCAAATCAGGTGTAATCTGCTAAAACAAGTCATTAAAAGACAATTTAATCTTCATATGTTCTCAGAAAAACTTTTAATTGCAGAAAAAAAAAATTAGATTTGGCCCTGGGCATACTTCAATGTAAAACATTTTGGCCCGTTGAGGAAAAAATCTGTGAACTTCGGCCCAACAAGAAGAAAGGTTTGGGCACCCCTGATCTAAACTATTATTTTGTCTCATTGTTTAATGAATACAACATGTTTATGCTCATTACAGAACATTTTAAACAGTAATTCAAGAAAGTGCTCCTTTTCAAATCAAAGCAAAATGGAGAAATACAAAACAAACTGTGTAATTTCTCTCCTAAACTAATTTGGAGCTCAGCTGATCACTTTGAGTTTATCATGCAGACGACTGCTCCAACAACTGTTGATCAAATATCGGCCAAATGCAAAAAAAATCCAAATATCGGCTATTTGATGGGAGAATGATCCGTGGCCAAAATTAAGATTAATTTAGATCAAATCTGAAGGTAAAATAGACACAGAGTCATTATGAGACTATTTATTTTGAGTTCACAAATTGAAAACTCAGACATACACATTCACCAAGTCACTAAATGACCTGAGGACCTGAGTTTAGACTGTAAGTAACAAATACACTTGCATTTTAGTTTCTGAGTTGGTCACATGCCATCTCAGTAAATCTCCCAAGTGCAGTTACTTTTCCAGTGCAGGGTTGACCACCTACTTGCCTCCACTCGACTCCTGTGTCTGCGCTTCAACATTTCCAAACATGCTCAGTAGTGAAAGACTTACAGATGATATGCAGCTGTGTCTTATTGGTCTTCTCTGTGGAGCCTGAGGTTTAATGGGTCATTTTACTCACTATTAATAATGTAAATAAGCTGGTTTAAGGACCCATTCACCAACAAAACCTGCAGCTTTAACACCCAGTTTGTGTGAGTGACTGGAGGTGGTCAAAGAAGCAGGTTAATGAATAATGTAGGTCATTTTAAAACTATTCTAGTGTCTGGAAAAGCTTGTACAGGACTTGTGTGTGGGGTTATGTGTGATAAGGCTTCTTGGATGTATCAGTGGAAGGGTCTAATCAGTCTAAAAATGACATGACTGAAGAAAGAAAGAGATGCAAACTTCATGCACAAGAACCTCTTATGTCTTGTGTCTTTATGTTGTGAGTTTCAAGATTGTTTGGTTTCTTGATAATTGTCCTTTACGGCTTTTCATCGGCCAATCACGTGGCAGCAACAGCAAGATACAAGCATGTTTTTTTGTGTTAAGAACAGTAATGTGCTGGGACAGTATAAGACTTCTTCTTCTTTGCAATAACTGGTCCTGTATGCAGATTAAAAACTAGTAAATTTGGCACTTTTTGTATGTATTTACTGAAGAAAATAACTGTTGATTATCTTATGTTTTCTAAAAGAGTGAAATAGTCAAATCACAAAAGAGATTGATCAATATAGGGCTGGGCAACATCATATCGTAAATCATAAATCGTGATATTCATGTGGAAAAGTTGAATTTTAGAATATCGATTTGTGATATGATTGTACTTTCACCACAGCTGATTTTGCGACCGAGGCAAACAAAAATTTCCAGTGTTTAGTAAGCGACAGTAAAGAATTTATATTATTTATAATATGCTTCATACTCATTAGTGGGATATTTTCATGGATCAAACTTGAAAAAACGCTAAAATTCACAACCCTTGACTGTCAAAATTCTAGTGTTGTAGTCCTTGAGTTGTTAAGTCGATTAATCAGTCGATGGAGTCTTAGTCGACCAAGATTTTCATTAGTTGACTCATTATTTTAGTTAAACATAGCAAGTTATCTGAAGTTTTGCTTGCCTTTTGCCTACACACATAGTTTCTTATTCATTTTCTATAAAGATTGAAAATGTTGCGGAGTTCATGCAAAAACAACGGTCTTTGATAAATGATCCAATCAGAAGATGTTTTTAACTTCAAAGGTTTTGTCGTGCTTTCTTTTTAGTCGATTAATCGGTCGATGGAACATGTCTTTGGCCGACTACAGCCGTACAAAATTCATGGTCAAATTTCTAAATAAAGAAGCCCACAATTCCTATAAAGATGCAGACCTGATACATAAATTTTCATCTGATCTCTCTAAAACCTTGATCAAAAGTAGCCTATGCCCAGACAGAGGCGGCTCTGCAGAGGCTAAAACACAAACGATGAAAGAAGTAAAACATGGTGTTTGAAAGTGTAACACTAGAATTATAATTATAAATGCTATAATATAGGTATAACGTCAACTATCGTTACCACAAATGTTCTCTTTTATACCGTGATACAAATTTTAGGCCATTTTGCCCTGGCCTAGTGGTGGGGTATTTGTTTTATCCCAGATCACTTAGCCTTGTGTGGAGCAAATGAATCTCAACGATGCGATGTCAACGGTTTCCACAAAGTGAAATGATCAGGTATCAGGCTAAATTGTCTCAGGATAACGCTCATGATAATTTTTTTTAAACATGATAATGGCTGGTCCTATTGTAAAATCAATAACCTTATCAGTCTAGTTGCTGTTCAAAATGACTTCTACAAACGAGGAGAAGAAACTGGTGAGTGAAAGTGTCCAAACCTTGAGTAGATTTGCTGTGAGTGACTGTCTTTGTCCTGTTGAGTCACTGTATCAGGCTGTCATCACTAATCTCACTGACACCTCGCTGTGGGACGCAAAGGATCGTGGGAAGAAAGGAGAGGACGAGGAGAGAGAGAGAGAGAGAGAGAGATGAAAGTTTGTACATTTACAGTGACATTTTGGTAAATTCTATGTAAAATCCACTTTAAAGTTTTTAAATCATGTTATAAGAGAATCTTTCTTACTCACAGTTGTAATTGAATTGATTTCTTTGTATCTTGTATTCATGGTCAGAAAGGTCCAGTTTTCAACTACCACCTATCCCTGCCCACTAGAGCAGAGTAATAATAATAATAATAATAATAATAATAATAATAATAATAATAATAATATTATTATTATTATTATTATTATTATTATTATTATTATTATTATTATTATTATTATTATTATTATTATTATTATTATTATTATTATTATTGATTATTCATATAGCGCTTTTCTAGACTCTCAAAGACGCTTTACAGACAAAGGCAGTTAAACAAAAGTACAGCATTTAAAACAGTCTGTAATTAAAACATTAATCAAACATCAAAGCAGATTTAAACAGATGGGTCTTCAGTGTTGAGGTCGGTGCAGTCTCTGTCCCAGAGGGTGGAGCAGCGATGGAGAAGGCTCTGTCGCCCCTGGTTTGAAGCTTTGTCCACAGAACAGCCTCAGGGACCATCTCCATGATGTGGTTGGCTCGGTCAGGGTCTTAGCTAGAGGTGGAGACTGAAGTGAGAGAACAGAAGACACAGGTCCAAGTGGATCAGATGAAACTTCTGTTGTTTCAGTCGTGATAAGTCCATGCCCTCAAAATATTTCTAATAAATATAATAATGATATGTACAAAATATAATATTGTACATACAGTATCATGCATAACATATATCAGGGGTCACCAATTTCATCGAGGTTAGGTTGGGGGAATTTTTTCCAAGCCAACGTCCAGAACTTCACGGCGGAGTTTCTTTTAAGACATTTTTAAATTTTACTTTATAATTTAAACGGAATACAAATTTTTTTTTTTTCACAATATCCCACATAGTTCTATTTTACAATAAAAGTGTCATGTTTTTGTTTTTTTTAATAATTGTTATTGACCTGCTGTGGAGAAGAATAGTGTTTTTGCACTGATCAGAACTGATGACCACTGAGTCTGTGATGGAGTTATTCTAACCCCGGTCTCAAGGCTTTTTCACACCAACACAACTCCCAGTCGTTGTCGGTAGGGAGGAGCGACGCACCGTCTGTTCTGGTCTCTTTGGGGCGCATCGATGTAAAAAAGCATTCACACAAACACAATCCAAGCAGCCAACAGTTGGCGAACAAATGCCGAGTGAGCATGCGCGTGACGTAACGCTTGACGAAAAAGACAAAACAGAAGTTCTGCGCGAGTAGTTGTCAAACTCTGTGGCGAACAGATTTTTATCTTACCTCACGGATTAGGCTAAACTTCTATTTCCCGCTACAGTCCAGCCTTCGTGCTACAGCTGTACTCCTCCATCTTTGTTTTCCTCGGACCAAGTAGTAGCCATTCTTCTCCGTACTTGCGTCTCGTTTGAACCCGGCAAATAACAACAATCCATGCTCAGGTAAATACTGTTTTTCCATAAGCGTCATTTTCGGTTTTCCGCACCATTTTCTTGCACACTGATTCGCTAGCCACGGGCCAATCAAACAGTCGCGTATGCGGCAACTACCGACCGCTGACGATGCCGACTTTACAAGCAAGTCTTCAAAACCTCGCCTCCACGACGTGCTCCGTGCTCCTCTGACCCCCGACAGTGCCATTCACACCAAACACACGTGAGCCGCCTGTCGGCAGAAGTTGCCAAACCGGTTCAGACAGGCGACCCTCGGCTTGGTGTGAAAGACCCTTCACACTGGATCCAGTCCGTACTCCGGTCCGGCGTACAGAGGCTTTCCGTTTCTTGAAAAGTAATGAGAGGCTCTCACACCGCGATCCGTCCGGTCCGGTGAGCTGCGCGGCTCTGCTCCGTACGTCCGTATCGTTTCCATTTCATTGAAATTTTTCCGGACTGCCGGAGCGCTCCGGAGCCCTTTTTGGTAAAGTTGTGAAAAGAAGACACGACAAACAGGAAACCAAGCGCTCGCGGGTGAAGTGAATCCGGTGGTTTTCAAAGTAAAAACATTACGTTTCTGCTACTACAACAAATACGGCAAAATGCTCGACATATACGCGACTATTGAACACACAGGAGGCAAATAAACGTCCCGTACTTACCCATTATGCGCCGAAAAATCAAACGAAAAATGAAGTGACGTGAAATAAGCCCAAAACACGGCGCAAGTGTTCTTTGTTTACATATCCATGTGCCAGAGATCACTTAAACTCCCTGAAACTCCCAAGTTGAGCGTGAATCCCGTGAACTCGTGGTCTCGCGAGGCCAGCAGAGTCCGTGCATACGCATGCATATTCTGGAGGCAGTGTGAGTGACAACTGGACCCAGACGGATCCGGATCTGGATCTGGATCTGGAGGCAGTGTGAGCCCGGTCTGTCCTGACTCGACCCTGTTCTGTTTGACGTCTGTCTCTCTCTCTCTGTCACACTGGCCAAAACACTCACTGAATGAAGCTATGTGATTGGCTGATTGGCGATAGGACACACGCGATGACCATCTCCAACTTTGCGAAGGAGAAAAATCATACGAACAGCGCTCTGCATCGCGTTCATTACACACACACACAAAGCCTACAAACCCAAAGAAGCCCAAACCAAGTTCCTGTAAAGATGCAGACTTGACAACTCTTTTATCTGATTTCTCTAAAACCTTGAACAAAAGTAAGCAGATGGAAAAATACAATATGTCTCCTTTATAAATTGTGTGTCAACTTCAAATATGATAAAACATTAAATCATTTCTGAATTTTACTAGGACAGTTATAGCAGATATAAAAACATACAGTAACTTATCATGTGAATATTTTGGTATGAATGTAATATGTGGAGTATTGTTATTGTTCTGAAGCACAAACCCGGGGCCTTTGTGTGTGTAAGCACTGCATTCTGTGTGTGTGTGTGTGTGTAAGCGCGCGGTGCATATGTGCGTCTGTAATCAGCTTGTGTGACTTCGCTGGAGCTGGATTAGAGCCGAGAAAATAGGCCACATCTGTCACTGAATGAAACTCGTCGCTGCGTCTGTGTCAATATCTCGCACTTTTCACACCGACGTACAAACAGGCTTATTTCTGCAAACTCACACCTGCAGCGAGTTAATAAAGGTTAAAATGCTCCTGAACGTTCTGACTGAGGCTAAAGTATGAGAAGAACACTCGTTATGTCAACCAAGCAGACTTTTACTAGCTTGTTTGGTAACAGCAGTTGAGTTTCATGTAGTAAAGATATTGTCAATTAAAGCAGCTGTATCGACTGTAATTCTTAATGGGACTATAATATTGCTGTACATAGCTGTGATGAAATAATTTGTTTTCATGTCACTGTGATGGTTTAATAGGTTCATTTTGAAATCACCACAAACAGTATGTACCTTGTCAATGTCAATGTTTCCATTGAATAAGTTCAAACATGAACCTGGTGTTCTGTGCAAAGAGCTGACAACATTGTTTTTAGACTTTGTAATCATAGTTTCAACAGTTAGACACTCTAGAATTTTCTATTACATTACATCTCAATTCAGGATCCACCTCTTTTGTTACTCCTATGCACATCTTGTTACTCCTATGCACATCTTGTTACTCCTATGCACATCTTGATAATTCTTTAACATACCTTAATACCATATTCAGATGATGATATTTCAAATCAAGAATCAAGTATGTCGTTAAATGTATTAGTTGAAGTGTAAAATCTGAAAAATTAGGCTTGACTGAGGTGATTGGTGACATTCTTGGTCGACTTAAAGAGCCCATTTCACAAAGACGTAGTTAAGATCAATATATTTAAGGTTTCACTAAATATTTTTCTTTTTTTTTTCCAGTTAGGCCATTTTTAGCATTAAAATTTACTTCCTGTTCATCAATCAGGTATTAATCTACCAAACTAAATAAAAATTGGAAAAAACGTTAAATTTATTATTAATTAATTTTCTACCGCTTATTCCCGTTGGGTCGCGGGTGACTGGAGCCTATCCAGTGACTTTGGGCCTTAGGCGGGGAACACCCTGGATAGTGGCCATCAAGTCGCAAAGTTAGACAATCATTCACTCTCTCATTCACTCACAGGGAAATTTACAGTGATGCCCAATTAACCTAAACATGCATGTTTTTGGAGGTGGGAGGAAACCGGAGAAAACCCACGGTGACACGGGGAGAACATGCAAACTCCACCCAGAGAGATCGTGAGATGTTGATATGGTCCGACCTGGGAGTCGAACCCACAACCTCCTTATTGGGAAGCCAGAGCTCTAACCACTCTGCTACCATACAACATCTTGGTTATCTATATATAAAGCTGGGATGGCCACGCTTTTTCATTGAGGGCCTCTCTTTGGAAAATACAGTATATAGACCATAGAGCCACATAAAAGATGGAAATGAAGTGAGTTCTTTAAAAATGTTGCATGTGGCTTAGTTTTGATGAGCCTCAACACCTGAACATCAACTTTAGGTTTGTATAAACATTTGTATTTAGATTATTAAAACAGAATTCTTCAAATTTACAGTAAAAATGTATACAACCATCTCAGACACGCAATTATGCTACATTTATTGAATTTACGAAGATATTCTGAAAAAGCATAATTTAGAGCTGCCCTATCTTTGTTTTATTATTGTTAATTTAGTCTAATTAAAAAGCATTGAAAGCCAAATATTATTAAGTGGTTCTTGGTGAGGGAAAATAAATCAGAACCACTGCTCTATTGTGTTGTATTGTATTCTAATCTACGGGCGTGTTGTTGTGGTTCCAGGTGTCCGTGGCTGTCGGAGCGGTTTTCCGTGGCGGTGCCGATCTACAATGGGATCATGTTCCTGTTCGTCCTGGCAAACTTCTGTATGGCCACGTTCATGGACCCAGGCATCTTCCCCAGAGGTCAGAGCTTCTACACTCTTCATCTGTTTATCCTCACACTTAATTTTTACCTTTTGTCACAAGCTATAACCCTGCAGCCTATACAATTAGCGTTGAGTATGAATGTAATATTTCTGCACTTCATTGATTAATTTTACAAACATTTCACATTTGTCTGCGTTCCCATGACATCACAGCATTCTCCAAACCAGTTATATTTAATGCAGATGTTTAGGAGCTGAAATTAATCTTGTTTTAATGTTGCTTTTTGTGTTGTTGTCGCTGCAGTGCGAGCCTTTTAGTTTCCCCAGCACAGTTTTACTTTGACCCAGTTATCATATTTTTCCTAAATTCTTAAACTTAACCAAATTAACTTAACCTAAGCCTAACCTTAATCCTTAATAGGGCTGGGCAATTAATCGAAAAATCGCGAAATTTAATCGAATAATCAATTAAATGGTTGGAGGTTTTGAATTGAAAGAGCGAAAACCTTTTGTCATTAAACATGTGTGGTTTGGAGCAAGTCAAGCTTTGAGGCAGAATATAGATATATCATTTAAAAAAAATCTGATAAATCTGATATTAAAAGTCATTGTTTGTAAATGCCATTTTTCTTTATTTTTTTAAAAGGTTAAAGGAGACGTATTGTGTTTTTTCCATATACTGTATTTAGGAAGAAACTGTGGCTTATGCTGAGCAATAAATAACACATTTAGTTCATTGTAAAACACAAAAATTATCTAAAACAGCTTGGAAAAAGATAGAGGCCCACTGACTTCCTGTTCAAAACTGCAGATCTAATAAGCCCTGTCTTAAGTTAAGTTAAGTTGCTACATGATCATTTTGAACCCTATGTTTTACTCGGAATCTTTGAGTAATCGAAAGTAAATACAGACAAGTGGGCAGGGATAGGTGGTAGGTGAAGACAGGGATTTTCTGAGCTGCAGGACAAAACAAGATTACTCAAACATGCAAGAATCATTCCAATCCACATACAACCTTGAGTAAAACTAATGATGCGGGATCACAGCTGTAACAAAGTTAAACACTCAGAAAAGTAGGTCCCCTTTAAACAAAATTGAATCGAAAATCGAGCCTTAATCCTAACGCCAAATCTTGCCTAAGTGGAAGTAAATATAGACTTATGACATAATTGATTTGTTGATTTTTTTTCTACACTGTGAACATAACCTATGAAAAACCTAAAGATAACACGAGTCTGATCTAGAGGAAGATCTTTTCATTTGTCATCAGCCGTGTTTAAATTCTGTTCATTGACTTGATGTTGTTTTGTCTCTGCAGCGGAGGAGGACGAGGACAAAGAGGACGACTTCCGCGCTCCTCTGTACAAGACGGTGGAGATCAGAGGGATTCAGGTCCGGATGAAGTGGTGCTCCACCTGTCGCTTCTACAGACCGCCGCGCTGCTCCCACTGCTCTGTCTGCGACAACTGTGTGGAGGTAAAACAACTGTTCATGTGGAAGCTGACAGTGCTTTAAGTTGCCCTGGACGCACCGGTACTCGCGTTCCCCATTTGAGTACCAGCACTTCTGTCAGCAGTCAACATATTCTCCCTTTGCTCTTAATAGTACCAAGTAGAAATCAAGGAACTTTTGCTGGATCAGGTTTCAGCTCTATGATGTTGGTTCAGCTGATATAGGGCTGTGCCAAAAATCGAAAGATCGAGAGATCACGATCTCAACTTTGCTCGATCTCGATGATAAGGCTTGCGCATTAAGATCGACAAGTCCATCAGCCAATCACAATGCAGAAAATGAACGCGGCGCTGCCTGGTAGTTTTAGCCAATCACAACGTGGTAAATGCACACGGTACATAGTGGAGTTGCCGCCCACTACAGCCTTTATTTTAAAGATAAAATGGTCATCGTTAATAAAATGCCTTTAACTTTTACTTATAATGACGAGCCACGCATTTTATCCGCGTCCGTGCGCGTCCTGAACCAGAGGCAAGCCTCCGGGATCCTCGCGTGTGTTTGAGGCAGCAGCCGGGGAGGCACGCACTGAGCACGGATCAAGCCAGCGTCAATCCCCGTGTGAGACGAGCCTGGGGCGCCGCGGGACCGCGCAGCCCACTTCAGCGCGAGGTTAGTGACAGAAAAGGCTCATACAGACAGCTTCACGCGTAAAGTGTTGTACCTGTGAGTCTCCCGCAGAAACACTCGTCTGTTCCGTTATTATCTCTGTGAGAGGCTTTCCCACGTCTCTCTCTCTATTCTCTCCCTTTTCTCCACTTCATAAGCGGCGACGCACTTTCATTTACACGCACGAATTCTTTTCACTTCGTGAATTTGGCCGCTGTATTCACGCGTGAGTAAAGCATCTGTCTTGAGTTGAGAAAAAAAAAGTATATCGCAGCACTTGTGCTCGCTTCCCTGGGAAGCTGTCAGTCATCCGTTCAGGCTCACGTGTATAAGCGTGTATAAGTCTTGTTTACAGTCTGACTCTGAACGCACGGACTGACCGCAAAACGAACAAATAATTATAATTAAATAGCCTCCAGTAAATCATGTTTATTTTTCTTTGACTGTTTATTTATTAGCCTTATTATTTATCAAGCTGACCTGAGACGTCTAGTCTATTCTTTCTGGTCAATTTTACCATTAAAATTAGGGGGACTTTCACCTATTAATAAATAATAGTGAAGCTTTTTTGAAAAGACATGTAGTTTCATATTTTTTTTTGTATAATACTACCATTTTAGATTATTTTCATCAAAAAAATCGAATCGAAAATCGAGATCGAATGATATGAAGAAAAAAATCGTGATCTATTTTTTTCCCAGATCGCCCAGCCCTAAGCTGATACCATTGTTGTGGTTTTATTTGGACATAATGAGACTTATTACAGGCTAATGTTGATCCAGAACGTCTCATGTTTGACATTTTTATGTTATGAGTTGTGACTTGCACTATAAATAATAGTTGCTTAACACTATATGACCAAATGTCTTACGATTTGATAAAGAAAATTAGTATTAAGTATTGATATCGAGTATCAACAGATACTTAAAGCCAAAGTGTCGGAATTGGTATCGGAACAGAAAAAGCTGGGTTGGTGCATCACTGGCTGCTGGGAATGGGAGTTATTGTCTGCTTCAAATTATTACAGCGTTATAACAGAATGTGTTTTGTTTTCTCAATGCCAACACTAATTTTACTGTTGAGGCTAGCAATATAATAATAAAAAAGATTAAAGTTAGCATTAGCTTTGAGACACAATGTGCTAGCCCAGCCCTGGTGAGCCCTAGCCTTTTGCGAGATGCTCAGAGGGGCTATCTGACGTGCACAATTGTATTTCACATGATTCTCTACGCAACGAGAGTGAGCAGAAGAGAGCTGAACAGAGCTGAAAACATGGGCCTGACCTGACCTGTTGTGAGCCGCTACACGTGGGAAATAGATCAGCACATTCATTCATTCATTTTCTAACGCTTAATCCCGTTAGGGGTCGCGGGTGACTGGAGCCTATCCCAGTGACTTTGGGCCTTAGGCGGGGAACACCCTGGACAGTGGCCAACTTGCCACAGGGTTAGACAGACAACCATTCACTCTCTCATTCACTCACTAAGGGACATTTACAGTGATGCCCAATTAACCTAAACATGCATGTTTTTGGAGGTGGGAGGAAACCGGAATACCTGGAGAAAACCCACAGTGACACGGGGAGAACATGCAAACTCCACCCAGAGAGATCATGAGATGTTGATATGGTCCGACCCGGGAGTCGAACCCACGACCTCCTTATTAGTTGCCTGGCATCCATTCTAATCTCCTAGTATTTATTTATCAATACTGTCGATTAGTCTGGAAGTGCCGCCAGGTGATTTCATTTCAAAAAGGCGGGACTAGCAAACGCCGAGTTAATCAATCAGAAGAATAGCGGACGTGACGACAGCATCGCGTCAAGGAGCGAAACATGAACGAAAACAGCCGAGAATGGAGTTACGCACGGTAATTTTAACGATATATCCAAGTCTTTTAAAACCGAGGAGAGTGCAGCATGAAATAGTTTGTCTGATGCGGACGCCATATTGCTTGTTATGAGTAGCCTCGGGCGGCGCACGGGATGTGACGTTTTCCCCAGAACGGCTCTGATTGGACCGTTTGCCTCAAAATCGTGGAAGGAGGTGGCTATCAGGATTTGCCCATACCCACTTTCTTTCAAAATCGAAAGAAGTGTGGGAATGGCTGGCCAGGCAACCTTATTAGAGCTCTAACCACTTGGCTACCGTGCACCCAGATCAGCACATGCTTTAATGAAATAGCCCAGATTAATAAAGGCTTTTAAGATTGTTATTATATGAAGAGTGCCTTGGGTTTGAGCACCTTCAATCTTCACTAAATGTAATGAAAAAGTGTACAATGTGTAAATACGCAAGAATTGCCACAAGATTCGAATGTTCTTAAAGCTGCTCGTTCAGCTGAATCAAAGCAGTTTGTGTTGAACCAATGATTTACAAACAGCAATACCCAATCCCGGTTTATAAATAGATCTATGGCTCTACAGCCTATTGTGCACAGAGTAAAAGTCAAAGTAAAAGTTGTGATTTTGTTTTGCAGGAGTTCGACCACCACTGTCCCTGGGTGAACAACTGCATCGGGCGGAGGAACTACAGATACTTCTTCCTGTTCCTGTTGTCGCTCACGGCTCACATCATGGCCGTGTTTGGCTTCGGGCTTCTCTTCATCATGTACCACAGACAGGACATCGACCGCCTGCACGCCATCGTCACGTATCCTTCACACACACACGCTAAAGTATTCAAGAGTTTAAGTATTGATTTGGTCAGTTTAAATTTAGAAGTGTAAGGTCAGACTGCATTTTCAGAAACATACAGTGAACATGATTACATTTAAGATTTCACTAAACATTTTGCTTGTTTTCACACAGTTTATTTGCTTTGATGAGTTTTATAATAGTCTTTTGTCCAGACAAATAGTATGTAGAGGTGATTCCACAACTGTTACCTAGCAACCACATTAAGTCTGGGCCTAAATCCACATAAATGATACAGACGCTGATAAATAATAATATCTTATAACACTTTAGTTTTGCTTAACGATTGTTTAAACTCCAGGAAACTGTCAGCTGTGTGTTAATTGTTTTTTGATGGCATTTGTGGAGGAATTATGTTTACACTAGACTTTTTTTAATGCTGGTCACTTTGATCGACAGGGGTCTAGAAATTCCGGTCAATTAGGAAAACAACCCGTCACATATTATTGCCTTATGCAAACAACTGGACATGAATTATGGCAGTACTAGGTACGCGCTTTCACCTGCCCACAGTCTTAAAGCTGTGGGCAGGTGTCTTTAACTTTAACTTATCATAATGCCGAGACGCGCTTTGATTCACACCCAACTGCGTACAGAGCCAAGCTTCTGTGATCCCTCATGTGTTTGAGGCACGAGCCCGGGACATCGCACACACTGAACCCGAGTTAAGCCAGCGTCAACCCCCGTTTGTCTGTTTCGCTGATTGTGATCAGCAAATTTGCAAGAGAGACCCGCTTTCCCACCTTTGTCTTTCTAATTTCTCTCTTTTCTCTTTATAAGCGACGCACTTTTATTGCATGCACGAACTGTCTTCACTTAGCGGCGCATGAAGCCACTGTATTCACGTGCAAGTAAAACACTTTGTCTTGAGTTGAGAAGTAAAAAAATATGGTCTATACATAGACTGTATACATCAGTGCTATTCAAATAGGATCCCGCGGGAAGCAGTATGATGTGGCCCACCTTGGTAAAATGGGCCATGGACTGGGCCACATTGTAAAGAAGCCAGGGAAACAATCCGTATCTGATTTACAGTGAACAGGGGTGGATACAGTAACATAATGCTTTGAAATAAAGACTGGCCCACTTTACACTTTTCATAATAAAGTGGGCCAGGGACGGGGCCACATTTCATGGTTAGATCTGGTTTTTAGTCGCCTGCAGTACTTTTAAATCAACTTCATCAGCTAAAATTCCACTGATATTTGTTTTGTTCACTTTTGCTCTGGTTCACAAATTGTTCTCTAGTCTTGTTCCAAATTGAGGTTCACCCTTGAAGTAGCAAATATGTAGACCTAGAGTCATAGAGTTAAATGACAGAGCAATTTAGACTTATTTTCAATTTACTAAACATAAGTTCTTGGTGAAGTTTTGTTTTTCAACCCATAGACTATAGTCCTCTGCAGGCTGTAAATAATAATTGAATAGTCCTGCTTTAGAGCAATAAAAACAAACGCAGCATTAGTTATTATCACTATAGAAACAACTCTGGTCTTGGGCACAATCTTGCGTCAAAAACTGCAATGTATTGTGCAACTGCCTGGCCCACGAGCCGTGGTCCTCTATACAATCTGGCTCTCTGAAAAATAAAGTTGAATAGCCCTGGTATACATCATCTATTGGTCTACGCAGCACTTGCGCTCGCTTCTCTGCGGAACTGTCAATCATCTGCACCAGGGTCATGTGTATCAGCGCCAGTCTAGTCTCTAAACCTGAGCAGCGCCCGAACTGACCGCAGAATGAACAAATGTGGAATTATGATTAAATAGCCTACAGTAAATTATGTGGTGTTCCTCTTTTTTTCCAGCCTATTATTTCTGCCAATGGCACATTTTACCGGCAAAAAACAGAAGGTGCTGGCTAATCTCTGATAGCAACTTACAGTAACTCCTGTAAAACTATGAGTCACACAGTATGATAATCACCAAACCAAGTCAAAATAGGAATAAGTGTGATAATCTGTAATAATGGCTTATTTCTTTTAGTTGTACTATTTTATTGGTGGTATTTTATTTATTTCATTTTATTGGTTTTATTTCTTTCTTTCTTTATTTTTTTGTTTTATTTTATTTTTGTGGTATCATTGTGTGTTTAAGTTTGTCCTTGACCGGAGTCCTCAGTTTGGCCGTGATGTGTGTGGCCGGTCTCTTCTTCATCCCGGTGGCAGGACTCACTGGGTTTCACATAGTTTTAGTGGCTCGAGGCAGGACCACCAACGAGCAGGTGAGAAGACTTTTTATTGAAGTGCATTATACACCTCATAATCCCAAAGTTGTGATTGTTTTTGATCTCACTGAAAAACGCCCTTCATGAATACGAAGGGCATCATTTTAGATCAATATTTGGATTTACAGCAGACAAAATGTAAAATGATGATCTATGCCATCATGGTTCAATACTCAATGCAAATTATGTCCTGTCCAGTCCATTTGTGCTGCATTAACCTCGTCTGTTCTCTTTGTGTTCAGGTCACAGGGAAGTTCAGAGGAGGAGTTAACCCTTTCACAAACGGCTGCTTCAAGAACGTGTCTCATGTTCTGTGCAGCTCACAAGCTCCAAGGTAAATACTCTCCTACAACTGCAGAAAACAGTATCTCCATGTTGAGTTGGGTGGTCTTTGTTCTGCGTACCTGTGCACAATGATGCACGGTGAACGTTTATTGTGAAACAAATGAACCGCACAATCCAACCGGACCGGATTTTGCAATTCTGGCCTGCATTAGAATTCGTTTGCACATTCACAATTATCCCAATGAACTGGACTATTCAGGCAAACGATTCCTGATTGAGCCCAGTCAAATGTGTATTGTGAATGCACCTTCAGTCTCACTACAAGGTTCCTGGAAAAGTCATGGAAAAATATTAATATACATTCCAGACCCTGCAAAAGTTTTGGAAAAATAGGAAAGCTTTTCTTCAAAGCTAAATTTCTGGATAATTTGCTAACAATCCTGCTCATGTAAGAATGAAAGAAACGTGTGCCTGTAAAATAATAATACATTTTATTTATATAGTGCTTTTCTAGACACTCAAAGACGCTTTGCAGTCAAAGGCAGTTGAACAAAGGTACAATACATAAAAGCAGTTAGTAATTAAAACATGAATCCAACTTTAAAACAGATTTAAACAGGTGGGTCTTCAGATTTTTCCTAAAAGTGGTGAAAATCTCTTTCATGACAGTAACTAAAAAGACATTTTGACAGTTTGAAACTGGACTTAAAGGGACTGTACTCGATTGTTTTGCAACAAGATAACTTAAAAGCAATTTCCCCCTAGCACTGATGCCTTGTTAATGTATCTATTCAGGTGGAAATTAGTCCCCAAAGTCCTGTCTATGTCTAATAAAATCCCGTTTGTGTGCAGCTTTTTCTGTTTTTGTTTTTAGCATTGTGGCTAACTGTTGTTAGCATAGTGACTCACCTCGCTGCTAAAAGCTGTGAAAAAACATTAAAACTCATCATGATGAACAATTCTGAAGCTCAGAATGCATTAGCTACGTGAGGAAATCATGTAGCCTGAAGGAAAAAGGTTAAAATTAATTATTTCTGTTTGTTTACATTTTTAGGATGCAAAAATCAGGTACAGTCCCTTTAAATGCACTAAATGTGATCATATTTTATAGCACTTCATGTATTTATGTTTAGAAATTCCTAAATTAGCGGTCTTAATCAGTTAATGAAGTGAATACTTGAAGCACTTGTATAAATAAATTAAACAAGATCATGGAGATGTTGGAAAACCTGAAGTTATAATCTGGATGAACCGTGTCAGTGTCACTATATTGCCCTGTTTTGGTTATAAAATATATTTTTTTCTTTTTTTGCTGAAAAAAGTGGCACATTTTGTTGTTGATATATTTTCTCAGTAAGCCTGTGAATAATGATCGGTGGGTTTTAGTAACTTACAAAAAGTCCTGAAACTAAAAGAACTGACTTCAATAGAAACACTAAAACGACTGAAAGACATGTAATTGCTTTTAATTAACATTTTCTGTGATGCAACTGTTCTAACTTTATGCTGTTGTTTAGACCAAGACTAGTAATCTCAGTTTGGACACCCCTGTTTGTGACTGTCCACTGTTTTAAGACTTTTATATTGTTTTATTTCTCTTTTTCGCAGATATTTGGGCAGAAAAAAGGCGGTGCAGAGTGTGTGCGTCCAGCCTCCGTTCTTGCGTCCGCAGCTCACAGAGGCTCAGCTCGCGGCCAAGATCCTGGACAATGGGATTCAGGGAGAGCTGCACCGGGTAAGACCAGACCAGACAAACAAACAGGATTAAAGAGCCACGCTTTGATAAACAAATCCAGTAAATGGACGTTTGAGATCCACAGTCAAATCTGCTCCTGGTGAATTTACATGAGACCAGAACGAGGCCGCAGCAGGTGTTACAATTCAAGACTTTTCAAACAAGCTTTAGTCAACTGTTGATGTGATTTTTGGCTATTTGTCGGAGTTGAGGCACATAATATCAAGGAGTGAACAGCGAGTTGTAATTGTTTTTTCTCATAAAACATGTTTAAGACTTGACAAATCAAGAGAAAACTTCACCAAAGAAGCAAAATGTGTTTATAAAAGCGTGTGTTTGTGTGCAAATGCTCAAGTTTAACTATTTGCACACAGTCACATGCCTCTGTTTGAATGTAAAACTATGTCTTTAATATCCTTGTGTGTGTGTGTTTCAGTCCAAGTCGAGTCTGGAGATGATGGAGTCCCAGTCGTGTGACGCTGAACCTCCTCCTCCACCCAAACCGAGCTGCGCTACCCGGGCCTCAGCCGCGGGAACAATGAAGGTAGGTCTGGACGATGGACGATGGAGATTAATGAGACATATAATGTAAAATACACTTTTATGAGTTGTAAACTATGACAATAAGAGTGTTCTTTCATTAAGAGTTATACACCTAAAGCAGGGGTGTCAAAAAGGCCACATTGGCATCATGGTTCTCCTCAAAGGGTAACTAAAATTAACTTTGCTAATATTTGACCTACTACCAATAATAGTCTCTGCAATTTTATTTTTTGTGCATTTATTGAAGTGACAAATACTGAATATACAACCGTATTAGTCTGAAAAATGACCTGATCTTTAAGTTAGAGACAAATCATTTCATTAGGTTAAGACACCCAGATTACTCCTGGCACTAAAATAAAATTAAAATAAACTTTATAAGACCTTGGGGGCCACATAAAGGGTGTGAAGGGCTGCATCTTGCCCCCGGGCCTTGTGTTTGACACATGTGACCTAAAGTATGAATCTGCAGACCCATAACTTGTTCATCCAGATGGATTCTTGGGATATTTGTGAATTCTCAAACTCGAGAAGTCCATTTGGGCCCCGCCAGCCGATTGGTTTGCAGTCCAAACCACTGATTTAACGATCCAATCACACTGCAGCATGGGGGCGGTTTGAGGGGGATGTTGGCAGAGATGACAACAAGTAGCTCCTAACTCAAACAAAATAGAGATGGCAGCTCTAATGGATGTACATGTTTCTGCTGCTGTTGATTCTGTTTTAGCAGAAATACCAAGTAGCTATTTCCTTTTTGAAAAAAGAGCAGAGAGGTGTCTGTTTGTGGCACTTGCTCTGTTCATTCATTATGAATCGTTGCTGTGATTGGCTAAGCACAAACTAAGGTTGGCAGGCACACCCAATCAGCTCAAGTGATGCCATTAAATGTTCCACCCTTTTCCAAAATCTGTCTTATCCCAAAAGCTTTCAGCGGTGGAAGTTCCTAATCGATAATGTGGAAGAACTCAACTCTGAGTTCAACACAGATCCATCTAAAGTGAGCCAGATTAGCAAACCCAGACTGCTCTCACTGATGCACTATACCGAGATGAACCGCACATATCTGTCTCTGTTGTCATGTCAAAAGTGAGAAAAATGAGTCACAGTGGTGATGTGTGTTGCTGTGAGTGTTTAGCAGGTGAAGCATCGCAGCGTTGTCTGTGTATGTCAGAGTCCTCTTTTATTATTCGACTAATGTATTGTTGTTGTGTGTTCTGTAGAGTGCAGCCTCCTGAACAAAGCCCCTCCCACTCCCACCATGTACAAGTACAGACCCTCGTACAGCCCCGGGAAGAACCACACGGCGCTGACGCACGCCTACGCTAACCAGGTAACACACTCTGCAGCCGCAACAGGAATTTCACCATTATGAGTCAATGAACTGATGTTTTCGATCGAGAAATAATATGCCACATGTTGACTGACTGTTGTTTTGTCTGATCTTTTTTATTGTTGTTTTTAGTTTTTATTTATGTATCCATTTATATATTTATCATTTAGTTAAAGTTGACAGCAGATAAAATGTCAGAATAGTTGCTGAAATTTGTTAGTTTGTTTCCTTTTTGGTGATATAAAATGTGATAAATTAGATTTTTATCATAACCTGGAAAAATACCCTGTTTTAGTGCAAAAAAGAAGATAGAATTGAACAAGAAGCAGCGACGCTAACACTGGGCTAACTGAGCAAATGCAGTTCGTCTCTGATGCTATCAAACACTTAGCATCTAAGCTGCTCCAGTACAATCCCCTGTGTTTTCTATTATAGCCATTAGCATTATCCCTCAAGAAACACAAGTTATAAATCAACCAGAGAGTGTCAGCTGGTACAAACCTCTACTCCACATTTAGAAAAGGTCAAAGCCTTGTAACAAACCTTTTAGTGTTTTATTGTAGTTAAAAAGCATGTACAACTGCCGTTTGCAAACTTTAACTTGAGATTTCTTACGTGCATTCTTTTGCATCAGATCTTTCTGCGTTTCTAAATAGTTTTTGATTTCCCTGGCCTGTATTTAAGCCCTGACTGTGTGTGTTTCCTCCATTTGCTTTGACGTTTGCGTGTCTGTCTGTCTGTCTGTTATTGCATTTACGTCCGATCTAATAAGTGTCCATGCTTTTTCTTTTGATTTCCTGTCTGCCATCTTGGTTTGGTTTCTCAGTGGCTTTCTGTTGATCCGTATCAGTAAGTGGCTGAAGCCTTTTGTCTCCACCTCTTCAGTTCATTTTGATCACTCCTGTGTTTGTGTGACTGTAGAAGTAGAAACTGTGGTTTTACCCTTTGAATATGACCCTCCCTTTAGATCTAGTCATTTTTGTCCTAATAATAATTATAATCACTAAAATTTGAACACCAAATTAATTTAAGCACCGTTTTTACAAAGCTTAGTTGTGTTTCCATAAAATTATGTGGATTATGTCTAGTACTAGTCAATATTAAAATAAATATTGAATCTAAAGCAGGGGGAACTGTTCAGAGGCCAAGAGCCAAATTTTTCAGCTGTCACTGTTGAAGAGCCACACCATGAGTCGACCTACTGCTACCACCAGGGGGCAAAGTACATTTTTATTGAATTACAAAGACGCTGTAAGCCCTTCATTAAAAATTTTTTTGTATGCAACATGGTTTTGAAGTAATTCAGGGGGGTCTGGGGGACTTCTCCCCCAAGATAATTTTATACATTTCTGTGCAATTTCCTGCATTTTGGTGAGTTTTAGATATGATATTCTTATTATGTGATTTTACTATAATTAAAAAGACACAAGTCAGTAAATCAAAAAGCCTCCCCCTCCATAGAGGCCAGATTTAGGGACTCCAGTCCCTGATGCCTTTTTCTCCGCCTGAGTGACGCTTTAGGAGCGTCACTCAGACTCAGGACTGTCCTGTGTGATCAGAGAAAACACTGCTGCACACACTTTAGTCAGGGCAGTTTGTAAACTTCTGTTTTATGTTACATTCAGACAAAAGCCACAGCTGGAAACATCACTTTAAAGATTTACTCGCTGCGCCGTTTTCCCTGCTACATTTTGAACCTTTTCTTCGTGGATATGAGGTGGACTTGCACAAAATAAGGACCAAAATGAAGCTCCAGTTTCACAGAATATCACTGCTTCTCAAAAAATTGATTTGTCTGTTAAATAGCTTTGCTGACACTGTCCTGACAGTTGCGTGTTTCCGAAGGAGAGAGAAAGAGAGAGAGAGGAGCATATGTTTCTGAATGAACCAAAGAGCCGCACTCGGATTGGCCAAGAGCCGCATGCAGCTTGCCATCCTGGCCTAGAGACTTATTTGAGACTTATTTTTTAGACTTATTTTACAATAAGTTTTAGACTAGCTGAAACGAGGTCTGCACAATATACCACAAACAAATCAATAATGCTAGAGAATAACTACAAAAAATAGTCCCAAATTGTCCCTTTTTTGCGTCTTGTTTTTATTAACTTATTAACTAAGTTTAGTTTTTGTTATTTCAAATTTTATATGGAGACACAACTAATGTTTTTTAACACAAAATTCAACAATATAATCACACTCACAGGTCACTGAACTGGCACATCTGGGTTTTAGGGCTGAACTGTATTCTCAGTCTCTCCTCTCCTTGTCTCCTTCCCTCCTCCCTTCTTGTTGTCTCCTTGTATCCTCCATTCTTGTTGTCCCCTCTCATTGTCTACATGCTTCCCTCCTCCCTTCTTGTTGTCTCCTTTCCTCCCTTCTTGTTGTCTCCTTGTCTACTTTATTCTTGTTGTCCCCTCTCCTTGTCTCCTTCTCTCATCATTTCTTGTTGTTTCCTCTCCTGTCTACTTCCTTGTCTCCCTTCTTCTTGTCTCTTCTTGTCTCTTTCTCTCCTCACTTCTTGTCGTCTTGTTTCTTCCCTTCCTACTTTCTTGCTTTCTACTCTTCTACCTTCTTTTTGTCTTCTCTCTTTGTCTCCTTCCGTATTCTCTTCTTATTGTGGTGCTCTCTTCATCTTCCTCCCTCCTCTCTTCTTGTTGTCTCTTCATTTTCTCTCATCTCTTCTCTCTTCTTCTGCCTTGCCTTCTCTTTCCTCCCTCCTTCCTCTCTCCCCTCCTCTTCTCCTCCTTCCCTCCCCCTCTCCCTCTCTCTCTCTCCCACAGCTGAGTCGTGGAGAAAGCGTCTGCAGCGCCCGTGACTCCTCCTCCTCCACCTCCTCCCTGCTCCAGTCCAGTCAGCAGCCCGGTTTCCGCTCCCAGCCCAGCCTCGACCACGCCGACCGGCCCGGGCAGAACTGCGGCAGCGGCGGCGGCGAGCGACTCAACGGGGCCAAAGACTCTTCTGCCGTTGTCGGGGGAAACGGCAGCGGCGGCGGCATGCCCGGTTACACACTGGGCGGCCGCTCTTACCCTTCGTTCTCTGACGCCACAGTTTTGTCGGCGGTGGCCAGCTCCAGGTCGTCGAGTTCTGCCGCCACGGCCTCCACCAGCTTCAAAACTCCGCCGCCTCACCAAGCGTCGCGAAACGGGAGTCTTTCCTACGACAACCTGCTTTCCGACGAATTCGAAAAACCCGCTGCCAACAACAACTGCACGCCGGGAGAAGCTGTTTCGGCAACTTCCGGTCGCCCCTCGCCGTTTTTGAACACAGCCGTGGAAATGCAATCGCCGCATCACCACCACCACCACCAGGCGCAGCACCACCAACATCACCACCACCACCCGCCCTACCTGCACCGCTCCTCCTCCACGTCCTCGTCGCCTCAGTCCGCGCCCGAGCGAGAGATATCGCCTAGCAACAGCAACGCCCCGCCCATGTCCGCCCCGCCGCACCACCACCATCACCACCACCACCATCATCACCACTCCACGAACAGGCCGCCTCGCTTCTCCGCCGCCACCCCGCATCACGCCTACCCTTATCGCACGCGCTCCACGGACGCTGCTCCGTCTGTCGGCACGGCGACGACGGCGGGAGGAGTTCACCCGCCACGCTCTCCGCACGCCCCGCCTCTGGGCAAGTCGCTGTCCTACTCGAGCGCCGCGGCAGCCGAAATGCAGTACAGGCTGGTCCGGAAGGCTTCGGCGTCGGCGAGCGCAAACGCGGCGAACGCAGGAGGCACCGGGGGCATGGGAGGAGGACAGACGTCGAAGTGAGTAAACACACATTCGAGTTTTGAAAAGAGAGATGTGGTTTTTTTTTCTGCTGCTAATTTTCTTTCCTGAACTGTCCCGCTCGCCTGATCCTCCCGACTGACTCCTCCCTCCTTCTTCTCCAAACAAAGCTTTCCTGTGAGTGCCTCTTTCTCTTTTCCCGTCGCTCGGTCTCTGTCTAGTCTCGGCATGTTGCATTTCCACCTGAAGTTATCCAAATGTTTGTTATAGAAAGTAGTCACCTTATTCTGCCCCACCCACTGTACTTGTCAGTGCACTTCCGGTGTAGCTGCTGTTAGCTTAAGTTACATTAGCCGCAAACAAACCTCAAATGTTGTAATGATCACATACAGACACAGGTTCCGTAGAATTCAGTGGTTTTGTCTGTTGACTGTGAAATTGAGAGCTGTACTCGATGCATCGGTATCGGGATATATCAGGACAAAGTCTATGGCAATACGTGTATCGATACATGAAGGCATATCAGAATACCTAAACTCTAGGGCTCGGTATTGCTAAGAGCCTTCCGATACAATATGTATCGCGACACAGTTCCCTCAATATGACCATGAAGATATATTTTACAAACCAAAATGAGAAAATGTAGAGAAAAATTTAGAAAAGTACTGTGTATAATTTTGAGTGCCGGACTCCTAAAATCAATAAGAATGTAATGTAGAATGACAAAATGCAGAAACATTTTATTTTCACATTGTTTTTTTATGTTTGATACAAGTGTCTCATGAATAAGTCACTTTCAGCTCAACATTTTAAGTCTTAAAGCAGCAGTCCGCGGTCAGAAGTGTCAAAGTTTAAGTATCCGAATACAAATACCGATACGCCTCCCTGTATCGATATACTTATTGCCAACAAGTTTGTCACGATATATATCCCGATACCGATACATCGAGTACAGCCCTACTAAACTTCAGAGCCTGCATTGCTGCTTTAGGCTGAATCTGCTGAGCTAGAAGAGATCTAATTATAGCACATTTGTATGTAACTTATTAAGAATTAAGAACAGTGTGAAAATACAATTTTTCTGTGTTTCGTTATCCTACATAGTCAAAGTTGATTTTAAGGTGAGTTGTTCTCAAAAGCATGTTGAAAACATTTTTACAGATATTATACAATACTTTAAGTTTTTTTCTATAATTTCTCATTTTGTATAATGTTACTAAGTTGAAATTTTTTAATTATGCTTGCACGTATCATATGGTGAGCCCTGTATCAGGATGAGTACCCAGCCCTAGTGCCCAAAACAGACAAGCTAACATGTTAGCTACCTTCACAGAGCTTAACAGGAAGTGTGCTGCCAAGAAATTATGGGCAGAATTAGGTGAATATGTTTTAACCATCAGGGACAGATTATGTAAAATCTGCCTTTTAACTGTTATAATTTCTTTCATTATGAGTTTATTATTAGTTTTGTTGTATTTAAATTGATTCATGCATGTTTGAGTAATGGTTGTGTTTATTAAGTTTATTATGTTATTAGGACAATGCACAATTACATTAAGCACAAAGTAAAGTACAAATACTTGTACTTTAAAGCTAATTTCCATCTATAGTTCTGAGGAGAAGAGGAGCTACTGGACATGTTTTTAGTGTTAGAGGAAACCAGAGCACCAGTGTGAAACCTACGCAGACACGGGGAGAACAATCCCGACATAGAAAAAGAAGTCAAACCCAGGACCTTCCACATGAAAGTAGTGCACGTAGACATGCAAACACAGGCTGGCGACGCAATCTTGAAAGTTGAAAATGTTGAAAACTTCTCTGCTCGCAGCAGTTCATTGCTGTGAGTTTGATTTTTTAGTCTGTGCGATGAAGGTCGCTGTCGTTTGTCGCTCCTTGTGTGTCGAGATCATTACTCATGTTTGTTTTTTTTCCATCAAAACATAACCCTACATTTTCTCTTTTCTTTTTTTCCAGGGATGAGCCGATCTCGATGAAGCCTCTGGGATGGACCAATGGCGGCCAGGCGCTGTCCTCGAGCTCCGCCCCTTCCTCCCCCTCTCACCCAATCAGCGTCTCCGCCCGGCCCGGAGTAGCCTATCCCGGCTCGGCGCTGGCCCAAAGCCCCGCCCACAAACCTCCGGCCGCACCGTCAAGAAAGTCACGGGGATCGGAGGCACCACTTACGAGATCTCCGTCTAGGTTTTTACGGATTTAAACTCAGAAAATGCATCGTTTTGTTGCTGAAAGACGGTCTGAGAAGCTGCTGATATCGAGTGACCAACGTGACCTTAATTTCAACGTGTTTTCCACTAGATTTTGACTTTTTAAAACCGTGCTGGGGATTAAAGGAGACATACTATGCTTTTTCCAGGTGCTTAGTGTTAAACTATAGCTGATGTAGATAATCATTTAGACTTTGTTGTTGGTTTCAAAACAACTTAGTAACAGAAACAGGTTCATTAACTTCCTGTTTGAAACTGCAGAACTGATAAGCCCCACCTCTTGGTAGTTTTATTGTTCATATTATAATTTCAAATCAAAAAGCAGCATGTGTCTTTTGTTTTTAACCTACATATGTTACTGCGAACAGCAAGTATTTACAAATTTGTAGAGCTGTAGTTGACTAAAGAATTTTTTTGGTCCACTAGTTTGACCACTTAGTGAATTAAAAACCGGTGTGACAAAAGCGTTGAAATTAGAAAGTATTCTTTTTATTTGACCAATTATCTGACCCAACCCAAATGTAATAGAAAAAAACAATTTATGAGTAAAATGCATCTAGGAAACTGTGTATAAATATCTAAAACTTAGATTAGACCAATGATTTCATCCCAAATATTTAACTAATTCACTCTGTTTTGTTGCTGTTAAATATGAAGTCATATACAGTATCCAAATAAAATACATCGTCAACTAATAGAAATTTTGGTCAACTAAGAGTTCATGGATCGATTAAATCGACTAAACGACCAAAGGACTACAGCTCTACAATGTTGCTTTTTTGCACCACTTGTACTCTGCTGAAAAGAACGGAAAAGATTTTTTTTTTTTTTCTTTAGACAAGGGAGTCCATCTTGAGTTCATAGATGCCGGCCAAAAAAAATTTCTCAAGAAAAACAGCTGCAATGACAGAGACCAGACATGTAGCAGAGACAGCTAGTATTCAGTTGCATTTATTTAAGTAACTTAATCATACTTTTCTAGCAGGATTTACTTTCTACTTAAAGTTGGGCTATCTGAATTTTTAGTTGTAAATTAGTAAACTTTGTGTTTACGTCTATGATAAATACAGCTCTTGGTGAAAAAACTAGACCACAGAGTACTGTCTGAATTGAATAATAAAGCATTTTATTTCTCATCTGTAGCCGAATGCAGTTCTCTGATTGGCTGAGATTAGGTGGTCCGCTTCAGTTTCTTTTTGTTGTTTGTAAGAAGAGGTTTTCAAGCTGTAATTGAAATGAAAAATTATTAACTACAGTATGTGACAAAGTTTTATGAGAGGAAGTAGTCAGATCAAAAACCTGAACGAAAATGCTATGTAAAAATCAGGTACCTCATCTTTAAGTAACATTTAGTTCAAAGTAAGTGTCTCTTACTTACTTATTCTTACAACTGTGAGCAAATTGAAATTACAAACATTGATGTTGACGCTATGACACGACTTGGCCAGTTGTGTTTCTTGTTCTGCTTTTTCCAGATAAGATTTTCTAGTATTTGCCTTTAAACATCAAAATAAAATCAGATTCTTCATCGCCTTTTTCTGACCACAGTTTCTCAATCAAGTACAGGGATGTAGGCGGGGCAAGGTGGAAGTATAAATCAGGATTAATTCAACAATTCAACAAGGTAAAAGCCAATTAAAGTCGACAGTTTTGCATAATATGTCTCCTTTAATGCTTCAGACAAATGCATGGTTTCGTCTAATATCGATTTAGTTTCACCACTGCCAGGAAAAGGAGCTGGAATTCCCCCAAAACTACCTTTAAAATTGCTCCTTTCGGCACCGTTTCGTCTTCTTTTTACACGGCGTCGATGCACTACGGAATCCAATCGTCAAATAAACTTTAAAGGGCTTCCCATGGAGTTAAAAAAACGCCAACTTTTTGCATGAACCTGTACTCGATGCAGCCCTAGTTGTCGCCTCTCCGGAAAAAAAAAGCTGCTGGAAAACTGATCGAAAAAAATGCACAAGAAGCAAGATTTCTTTGGCGCGTGGAGCTAAAGACTGACTTAATGCGTGATTCTTGACAAAAACTGCACTTTCGACTTAAAAAAATGGAAGAAAACAAACTTCCGGATGATCTTTCCAACCCCGAACACGCTCCTCGATGTGAATACGACGTTTGTACAGCATTGTGATTTTTAAATGTCGGAATTTCTTTGGAGAAACGAGTGGCATTCCTGTCTTTTTTCGGAAAAAAACTGCGGAAAAGCATGCGTCTGACTGACTGACCGAGGACCACTTTTGTCCGTCGAACAAATCAGATTTCTTTTTTTTGTCGTCGTTTGGGTCCAAGGCGTTTTTTTTGTAGAAAATTCCTCGATCAATTGCCTTGAAAAGTGTTGTTGGTTTTTTTATTTCACTTATTTAATTTGTTTTATATGAATTTTTATTGAAATACAAAGTAGGTGAAGAGATTATAAGACTTATGCAAGAAGGAGAATTGACCACTTATTAAAAATCAATAAAAAATACATGCCCTGATTTGTGGTGCAATAGGAAAAGCTGCACATCAAAATTAATTTTCACTCTTACAATGAAAACACAATTATGAAAATGTGTTTCTGATCAAATAAGAATAAATATTTGTATCTATGATTTGATCTTTGTTCACTGGAAAAACTATAATCTTAAGAAAACAAGAGAAAAAGTGCTTGAAACGAGTAGCATGTATGTTTTTAAAAATAGACTGTCAATGGAACACGCTTGGTTGAATTTGAACTATGTACATTTTTTTTTTAAACCCAAGTCATATCAAGTCACAAAGTATTTCGAAATCATAAACCGTCTCAAGTTATGAAGTGTGAGTCGAGTCAGTCTCCCACCTCTGAGTCTTATGCTGCGTTCACACTGGACAGCGTATTTGCGTCAAAATTTTCGCGTAAATGCGTATTTTGACACAGAACATTTTTGAAGCTGATGCCCAAATAGGCGACCAAACCACCCCGATACACGTCGAGGCGTTGGGGGACAACTTTCAACGCCCCAACGCTCTTCTTTGCGTTCCAGCTTGTTTGCAAAAGGCTTTGTTTTGCTCGTAGACAGATCAGGTTGAGAGAGAGAAGGAGAGAGATAAAGGCTTGTTGCATTTATAAAACGTAGCTTACCCGATCGCTTAACTTTCTCCTCCTCCAGACAGTTCTTTTGCTGTCTCTGTCCTCCTCCAGTGTCACGTCGTACAGCAGTGGTTTAAAGGGGTCCTGTTGTTTTTTTTTTATATTTAGTAAGAAACTAGAACATATGCAGATCAGTAATTTACCTTTTGTTCATTGTAAAACACAAAATTTATCTAAAACAGGAAGCGCTACTGGCTTCCTGTTCAAAACTGCAGATCTGATAAGCCCCGCCTCTTCATTTTAAAATGTAACTGTAAAAATCAACAGATTTTTAAAAACTATTTTTTGTTGTTGGAAAGTGTCTCTGGACAGTTTTGAACCACATGAGCTTCACTTTGAGTATTAATCTTTTGAATTATGACAAGTAAATACAGACAAGTGGGAGGGGATAGGTGGTAGGTGAGAACGGGGATTTTGAGCACTTGAGCTGCAGCTGAAGAACAATAAAAGATTACTCAAACATGCATGAATCAATTCAAATATAACTTTGAGTAAACTAATGATGAAGGAAGGCCGTTATAACAAGGTTAAAAACTTAGAAAAGTGATTTTGACATAATAGGTCTCCTTTAAACTCGGCAAAAAGCATTTTTAATAGATCCATGTGAGGCATTGTCAGTCCAGATCATGTCTCATGCTGTTTGTTTTGCCGTGTCTCCAGATTTCAAAGGAACGAACGACCAAGCCTTTGAAAAAAGCCCCAAACAAGCGACCTTTGGTTAAAAAAGTTATTAAAACACTTCAGTAAACAGTCCTCCTTCAGAGTTGCCAAGTCCGCTTCTTTATAGCGACTTTGGGCTTCTTTTTTAGAAAGTCGCTTGTGAATTTTGACGGTTGCGGTTTTTTGGGCTTGCTCCTGAAAGGCATTTTAACGTCATGAACAAGGGGATTTTTTGACTTTTTCCCAGGTTTTATTCACAGAAATATACGCACTAATGAAAGAAATATGAACTTTTAGCATATTTTCAATCTTTAAAGTCTTTACTTTTGATCAAATACTATTCAAAATTTGCCAAAATTAGTAACTCTGCGGTGACGCATCGTGCTTTATTATTGGTTTTTAGTTTCTTTTTTATTGAGGGTTGAGGTTGCTTGTTTTGGGCTTTTTTTCAAAGGTTTGGTCGGTTTTTGCTCTTTGAAAATCTGGCAACCCTGTCCTCCTTTCCTCTTGATGTGAGAGGAGAACAACAGCATGTCACGTGTCACAGGAGTGGAGTCTCTGATTAACTGACGCCGACTTCCAAACACGTGTGAAGATGGATTTTCCAACTCCTGCGTCCGCCGCAGATTTGAGCTTCCACTCTGCAAAACGCCGCGTTTTCAGACGCAGAAATGCGCATCAACGAACGGCAATACGCACCGCTAATGCCCTTGAACGCTCAAGACGGAGGTTTACATTTGACTTAACATTGAAGATGTTAAGTCGCTGTCCGGTCTGAACGCAGACGTAGTCAGAACATTGTGGAATAGATACTTTAATTAAAGATCTGTGCTGGGGAAAGTTTATTTAAAGTTATTTATTGTGAAAAATCAAGTATAGCACCTTTAACATAATCAATAATCAATGACCTACTTCTTCTATTGGCAGTTCTATTGACAGACTCTCAAAACAAACCCAAATTCAGTTAAAGAAGACACATAATTTAATCATGTAATGTTTTTTTAAGATTGTGTTTTTCCAGTGTAGCAGGAGAAGTCTGGAGTCACTTGTGACGTTACCAAGCACATTCTGGGTTTGTTTGGATTGGAAGGTGAAATGATGTTGAAATTGTAGAGTATTGTACAGCCTCATGTGTGTCTGGGTGTTTGTGAATGTAAATGTGTGGTGACGGGACGAAGTGTGGGAATTAAACCTCCAACTAAAGAGACAAACACCGCCTCGTTTCTGTGGTTATTGTTTTAGATCAGCACTTTTTTCAAACTTTCTCAAGTCACGGGACACTATATTGGTTGAGATATTCTGGGGCACACCTCATACAAATATACTGTCACATTAGAGCAGGGTGGGCAATTATTTTTCCCCAAGGCCTTATTCAAATTCACACTAGTGACAAAGGGCCGAGCCACAATTATTAAAGTAAGAATTTGTTATTTCGAACACAATTTGTATTAAAGAAAAGGCTATTATCTATCAGATGTGTCCACTCAGTATATTATGAGCACAAGTGCAAACACATGTTCTATAGCCAAGACAATCAAATAAAAGAAAAATACAGCAAAAAATGTAATTTTAGTTTTATTCTAATCTGGCTAAAATAACTTGAATGAATTTCCAGTAGTTTCAACCTAAGTCTTTGCCGTGTAAAGAGTAATGCTTTTTCTCAAACATGCTGGGGCCTGATTAAAACTGGTGGAGGGCCGCACCTGGCCTCCGGGCCGCAGTTTGCCCAGGTCTGCATTAGAGGCTCTCTACAGCACAAAGTGATATTTAATGTCAAACTTTTTACAGCAGGCCACAGTAAGTATGCTATTGCTGACTAATACATTGTAAACCTCCCAGTTCTTCACCAGTGAGTTTAGAAGTGCTTTTCACAATCTGTAGACTTAGATGGGAAACAAAACTGCTAAATTATTTTTTGTCCAAATAGATGCTTGGACACTACATATTTCTGTAATGATGCAAAACTGATATGAGTTTGTTTACTGTGGTAAAAATGTGTATTAGCAAATGGCTACAAATGTGAATCTGACATTTTTACAAGGCACATCTAGCAACATCTCAAAGCACACCAGTGTTCCCGCACACTGGTTGAAAATCAAGGCAGTAGGTTATGTATATTTATCAATATTATTTTTGTAAGTTTGAGACCCCTTGAAGGGTCACAAAACAAACTCTGGGGTCGCGAGATGGTTTCATGATCTAATTTTACACTTTTGACTATGTTTTGAAGCTTTTTTTTTTTTTTTTACTGGAAGCATACTATTTGACAGAATTTTGGCCATATGAAGCAATAATATACAAAAACAAATGCATTTTAATCCAATTTTAGTGTTTTGTTTTTTTTCTGTTAAAATTCTTATGGACATCTATTTATTTTGCAGTGGGGGTCACAAGTTGGTTACATGTTATTTTGGGGTTCCGGTGTGAAAAGTTTGGGAACCCTTGCTCTAGGCTAAGGGTCTCTGGCTCCTCCTTTCTGTGTAGTGTGTATGTTTTCACTGTGTCTGGTTTATCCCACCGACCAAAACATGCACAACAGAAGGTCCTCCAACTACACTAGTCCAGGGTTTTCAAACTTTTCAACAAAAGAAAAGACGTCTGTTATTAATTTCAAGTTGGAAAACTCTTAAAATGATGTCAAAATGTATATAAGTAAGTAAGTTCTCTTTATTTGTATAGCGCATTTCACAGACAGAGTCACAAAGCGCTTCACAGTGAGATGAACCCCTCCCCTCCTCACTCAGTGACAGTAAACTGCCCTGGGGCAACTCAGCGGAGGCGATTCACCTAACACCTGGCACCTCAATCTCTGACTGTCACCAAGTGTACCCTAACATGCATGTTATCAGTTGGTGGGGAAACCGGAGTGTCCGGAGGAAACCACCCAGACACGAGGAGGAACATGCAAACTCCACACAGAAAGGTCCGGGCCTGAGCGGGAATCGAACCCGCGACCTTCTTGCTGTGAGGCCAGAGCGCTATCCGCTCTGCCACCGTGCCGCCTTAAGTAGATTATTGCTTTTTATGTCCAAAATTCAGTCAAACATGATGCTTGCAGTTAAAAATTAGATGAAATACCAAGTTATAATTATAAAATTACATCTTGAAATCATCTCACGACCCGTCGACCAGATGCAGCCCTCAACCTGTTCATATCAGGCCTGACTGTTCTGGCCCTCCGCCACTTGTCTGGATTCAAACACAGCCCTCGGGGAAAAAAATAATTGCCCATAACATGTTTTAGGAGAAATGCACCTGGTTTGGTGTCTTTTAACGTAAAATTAAATAAATAAATAAAAAGGATTGTCGTAACAAGCTTCCTAAAAACACTTTGGGCACCACTGCTCTAAATGCTTTACATTTCTGTAAAACATTGGCTATTTCTTGTTTATTGCAATCATTATTAAGAACACACTTGCATACACACGTTAAACAGCTAAATTAATAATCAAATATTTAAACAACTGGTGGAAACAATAAAACATGAGTAAAGAAGTAAGCTGTAGTTTGCATAAGTAATTTAATGGTATTGCGATAAAAATCTCATCAAAAACATGTTACAGGTGAAATAATTTACTTGCGCAGGTTTGTACAGCAGTTCATGAGTCACATTTTGGCGCAAAAATACAGCAACAAAACATCAGTCAGTGCTTCAACGAGAACTAGTCTGAATCTGAGAAATAAAAGGACTCAAAAGAATGTTTATGTAGATTAAACAGAGCTTAACGGAAAAGAGGGAAATCTGTAAAAATCTAAATATTGATCCATAAAAACACAGTTGATCCAGTGACAAAAAAAACTAAAATACTGTGAGTTAAACAGTTAAGGTTAAAAGAGAAACAGAAAATGAGAATAAATGGAATGGCAGACGTAAAGTGACAAACTGGGCTGTGTTCAAATGCTCTCTGTCTTTGTTTTAAATGTTCAGGATACATTATAATACTTTAATAAAAAAATCTAAATGTTTATGACAGGTGGAGTGACTGAAATGAGTAAAGTAGTTGTTATTATTAGGGCTGGGCCATATGGACAAACAAGTTTATCAATATTTTATAATTCCTCACATTTTCTTTGAAATTACAGTTTAAGTAGGTTTCTTTCTAAACTTAAATCCTCTGATTAGAATGCAGAAACGCAAATTTACAATGATGACATGGTGCAGCGTTTAGTGCTCTGGCCTCACACAGTAGAAAGGCTTCAACGTTGATTTGATTCTATTGTGAAAGTCATTTTCAGTCTGATGGAAGTGAACAGACTGGCTGCACTGCAAAAACTAAATATCTAGACTTGTTTAAAATGACTTGGAATCAGAATTTTAATTCAGATTTGAGCTGTAACTGGATAAGGTTTAATTGCTTATGTAATGTAAAATATTTCACCGGTTTCAAGACAGTTTTAAGTGGTTATAAGAGAATTTGTCTTAAAATAAGAACAAAAAAATTGACAATGGGGTAAGAACAGATTTATTAACCCATTGGTAAATAATTTGGGTTGAAATAAGAAGCAGTGTTTTGAAATCAGTTTGAAACGCTTTAAAACAAGGAAAATAATCTACAGTATGTCTCTACAGTAAATCAAGGTTAAATTAGTCAAAATGTTTGAAATTAGATTTAAATCCTAGAAGCAAGCAACTTTTACTTGTCTTGAAATTAATTTTTTGCAGTGTGTATTTATAGAAGGATAATTTATCAACACAGGCGATGCGAGCACATGCAGAATGATTGACACATGCTGTAGCAACAAGTCGAGCCAGAGCGGTCGTCATTTTATGACGGAGTAATCCCTCATTCGTCCAGGAGTAATCAAAACGTTTCCACTCTCATCCGAAAGTCTTGATCTTCGAAAACGCTGTCCAGATGACAACTTTGAAGCCTTTCTACTTTGGATCACTCCTGGACTAATGAGGGATACACCGCCTTGTTGCCAAGAACTTTGGGGAGAAAACACTGAAGAAAACAAAAGTTCAGGTGCTATTTCAACATTAATGAAGGACTCAAACGTTACATTCAGGTGAAAAAATTCAGAGAAAAACACTGTCTCAAGCTTCAGGAGCCAGACGTCAGACCAGTTCAGACCGGATCCAAAACAGCTGCTCTCGTCCTGTTTTATTGTATTCAAAGAAGTTTCCCCAGCTAAGCTTTTAGAGTAGAGCGGAAAGTGACGTCGACTGATAAATCCCTCCATACTTAACTGAGTTTAGTGAGCTAGTCTCAGGTCACTTTCATCAGAGTCTTGATCTTCTAAAACACTGTCCAGATGAACAACTTTGAAGCCTTTCTACTCACAGCAAAAAGGTTCTAGAATCAACATCTCAGTGGCCCTGGGCCTTTATATGTTGACTTTGCATGTTCTTCATGTTCTTCCTCATGTTTGTGTAAGTTCCCCTCTAGTTTCCCCCACCACTAAAACACGTCCCCTCCCCAGGACTACAGATGTAAATGAGCTGTAAAAGCTAGAATCTGGTACAAGCATCTCTGCCTTCGTGCTTAACATAAGTGTACACTGTCCTAATAAACCTGAACCTTTGCTGAGAACAATTAAATAAAACACAAAATTCTCTGCATAACAAGTTTATAATTTGACTTTTATAACAAATAGACAAATGGTCTTCTCATTCTCTTTGTCACTTTTTTCTGTAGCTGTGACTAAAAGGTGTTTTAATCAGTTTTATCTAAGATTACATGATCTCAATATGGAAAAGTGTAATGTTAAAAAAAAAGAGATCATGCAGAGATAAAAATAGATATTTCTTTTTGTCCAGATCGCCCAGCCTTATCCATCAGATTTACTGTTTGTTTTTTTTTCCTGAAAGCTATGAATTCAACTCTTTAATTTAACATTTTATTGATGAAGGGTTTCACAAACTTAGCCCCCAACTTAAAAAAGATTAGAAAAAAACACAAGAAAATCTATTTAAACCAACATTAACACAGCCCGATCGAGGACCAAATGAAGGCAACATTAGCATAAAAAACAAAACTACGAAATAACAAAATGGAATGTACCTTTTAATATTCTTCACATTACTCGCAGTTAATCTATTCTGTGACCATTGTGTTGAATTAGTTTGATAAAATAACGGGAAAAACAGTAAGAGTAGCAGCACTTTTTTTGTCTCCCTTGTCGTTAGTACATCTCTACCTCTTCGTTAGCCGTCTCTTCCGATCCAAATCTTCCGTCTAAGGCCCGTTTTCCCTTCTCCAGGTGTTAAATAAGAGCCAGTCTGGAGTGAGTAGAAAGCTCATTTGTCCTTCTTGGATTCCTGGTTTTCCTCCGCGGTCGGCTGTTCCGGTTCTTCTTCCTCGGGAACGGGATCGAACGCCGACAGGTTGGCCTTCTCCCCTTTTTTATTCAGCTTTTTGGATTTTTGGTAAAGCTCGTTCAGGTTGAATTCTCGGATGATGTTCTCCTGGAGGAACAAACACAAAATAATGAAGAAAAGTAGGAAGTTTAATGACGACGCTGCAGCACAAATAGAAGAATGAAGGTTTGATCAGAGCTGGGCAGTTCAGAGTGTTTGCACAATTAAACGATTTAAACCTTCGACACATAAAATTATTAGTTTAATCTTAAAACCTCTTATCAATCTAGCCTTTTTCCCTCACATGTCTGACTAACATTGTCTTAAATTCAAACTAAAACACAAGCAAATGTCTGGAGTCTTTGTGAAGCTGTAAGCTTGTAGTTTTAGCTTCTGATGACTAAGAGGAAGTTAGAACTTTCTCCAAACAAAAGAAAAACAGAATCTAATTTCCTCCTACATTTTCTTTGGTAAATCTAAGGATTGGTAAAGCTGCTGTTTAAAGCTGAGACCTGAATGACTCTAGATTTGGCAGATTTGGGGTTTTGACCATTCCTCTGCAAAAGCTGAAGGTCATTGAGGTAAAAAAAAAAAAAAATGTTTTCGGAACCTAAAATTACTACAATCCTTAATTTCAAACTTTTTTATTGAAGACTTTAAAAGTGTTTGTAGAAACCCTGGTGCCTCTTTACATCTACAGTGCAGAAATGTATTTTAATTGGAATAATATATGCAAATAGATACAATTGTAGAAATACAAGATGTAATTTGAAGACTTGAAAAGACTTGAAGCTAAAGTAAAAAGACTTCGGACTTGACACCAAAGATTTGAAACTTACTCGAGACTTGGCTTGATGGTAAATGGTCTCTATTTATATAGCGCTTTTCCACCTTACAAGGCACTCAAAGCACTTTACAGTCAGGGATCCACTAACCCAGTGTATGCAGACACTGAGGCAGTGTGAGTCAAGTGTCTTGCCCAAGGACACAACAACAATCTACTTTTGTCGTCCCACTGTGGCACCTGTGTTCCAGCGGTCTCCCATCCAAGTACTAACCAGGCCCTAACTTGCTTAGCTTCTGAGATCTGACAGGATCAGGCTTTGACAAACAGATGATTATGATCCCACCTCTGCTGGTAATTAAAACTACTTTAGACAGCGGCAAAGTGAAAGGAATCTTGTTTATGTAAAATATTTTACAAATTGACCGTTTAACACTTCAATACTGTTACGATGTTTGTTTGGTTTTTCAAAAACTAAAGGGTCTTTCACACCAAGCCGAGGGTCGCCCGTCTGAACCAGTTTGGCAACTTTTGCCGACAGGCGGCTCACGTGTGTTTGGTGTAAATGGGGTTGTCGGGGGTCAGATGAGCGCGGAGCACGTCGTGGAGGCGGGTTTTTGAAAACTCGCAGGTAGAGTCGGTGTCGCCAGTTGCCGCAAATGCAGCTGTTTGATTGGCCCGTGGCCACAGGAGAACCAGTGAATCAGTGCGCAGGAATATAGTGCGGAAAACCGAAAAAGACGCTTACGGAAAAACAGTATTTAGCCGAGCATGGATAGTTAATTACACGGGGTCAAACGGGACGTAACTACGAAGGAGAATGGTACTATTTGGATCGAGGAAACGGGGGAGTTACGGCGAGCGCAGTACGAAGGCTGGACTGTGGAGGGAAAAACGAGTTGAGCTTAATCTATGAGGTAAGACTAGAAACATCCGTTTGCCGTCAAAGTTTGACAACTACTACTCGCGTGCAACTTAAGTTTCGTCATTTTCGTCAAGCGTTACATCACACACATGCTCACTCTGCATTTGTTTGGCGACTGTTGGTTGTTTGGATCGTGTTTGTCTGAATGTTCTTTCACATCGGTGCGCCCCAAAGAGACGTGAACAGACCCGGCGTTGCTTCTCCCTACCGACAACGACTGGGGGTTGTGTTGGTGTGAAATACCCTTAAGAGTCACACAAAATCATCATATTAAACTTTTATTTTGGTCAATATGTTTGAATTGCCTGGGCTGTTTTGAATTAATTAATTAATTTTTAATCTTTTTTATTTGTAACTTTAGAGTAGAAAGTCTGATTCATTCCAGAGGCTGATTTGACTCTGAATAAACGGGCTACAATATTATTCTAATTTTTAGCATTTCCAGGTGCTTCATAGTTTGTTTTTATCAAATATTGAACAAAAAGAAATTGAGAAAATGAGACTCACAGATACAACAGAACTGTACGACAATATTGCAGACTTACTGTTTTGTCCCAGTCCTACTAACAATATGTTCATGTTAGTATTTTTACTGTTCCAATAATGAAAGTACCACATACGTCAGTGAAGGTCCAGGACACTGCTCGTCCCTTCTTGTCCACTTGGGGGCGCCGCATCACCTCTTTTCCTCCCTGAAACAGCACCAGAGACGGGAGCTGCTTGGACAGAGGCGATGTGGACACTTTGTATCTGTGAAAGAGTCAAATTCAATACAATTCACTCAAACTGTCTCCAAACAGACAATATTTGTAATACTTTTTATGGTTTAGGTCGAACATTAAATAATATAAAAGACTAAAAATGTGTCAAACTGCAGATGTTCTAATCACAAGTCAAGGTCTCATTAAATACGGTTTTAAGTGTGCCAACTTTGTTTTCTATGTTCACGGCAGACGCATCTAGTGATGTGTTTGTGTCTAGTACCTGCACTTTATTAAAAATACAGATTTATTTTTAAAAAATGACATTGTGTGTCAGCAGAATTCTTTAAGTGAAACACATGAAAGTAAAGTATATGCTGCTTATAGAGGGATTATCAGTCAATGTCACTTTCAGCTCTACTGCGCATGCTCCATGCAGAAAGCGCCGCTGCCCGACTGCTTAGCTGGGGAAACTTCTTTGATTAAAACAACAAAACTGGACGAGAGCTGCTGTTTGGATCAGGTCTGAACCAGTCTGACAGACGTCTGTCTCCTGAGGCTTGAGACAGTTTTTTTCTCGCCCTTTTTTTACCTGAATGTAACTTTTAAGGGTTGTATGTTAAAATGCAGAACTTTTGTTTTCACACAGTGATTAACTCTTGTAGTTAACAACAGCACTGGCTCGACCTGTTTTCACGGCTTGTGTCAATGAGCAGCAGCTCTTACTGCATTGCCCATGTTGATAAACAAATAATCCCACTATAGCATAGATTATAATTTTTCTAGGTCAGAATACCTCCACAAACACATTTTAAACAAAGCTGGCTGCTGAAAAGCATAAGTGAAGGTGAAAGGAGGGGCAGAGAGTGGAGAGCAATTGTTGATGTACAAGTCTATTTAAGGCAGACATGGGCCAGATGCAGCCCTCCATCTGTTCTGATCACGTTTTTAAGAAGACGTATTGCTCTTCGTATGTTTTTTAAATTGACTTAGCTATGTCTGCACCAGTGTTCTTAGTAAATATCACAATAAATGGACAATAAATAGATTAAAATTAATTATATTTTACAGAACTGCACTCTGGCCCTCTGCTATTTGTCTGGAATAAAATGCAGCCCTTGATAAAAGAAAATACTTGCCCACCTCTGATCTAAAACCACAACTATACAAGAAATGACACTGGTCTTTACAGTAGGACTTTATTGTGTGACTATTTTGACTTGAAACTTGCTCAGTTTGCCTTAAAATGACCGAAATGACTCAGAAGAACAGTAGACAATGCTATTTAAACACCAAGCCCCCAAAACCAGATTCACTTTAAAAATCTCACCTTTTTGACACTTCTCCGTATCGCCCGATGTCCACTTTACCAAACTTCAATCCAGCACAGTTGTACCTGGAAAACAAAAGTGAAACATGATTCAACTACACAACACACAAATAAATAAATAAAAACACAATCCATACTTGAGAGACAGATCTGCGTAAACCGAAGCGAAGGACTGACACTCCGGAGACCAGTTGGCAAAAAACTCCACGATCCAAGTCACGCGTCCGTCTTTCTCCAGCTCGTCCTTTGACACAAACACAGATTTAGTTTGTTTTTGTTACTTCATTATAATATTAACTGTGTCCTTCTAGTTCACTCACATCGATGGTTTTGTCGCTGAAATACTTGATGTACTCTGGGCCCATGTAAAGAGGCGGTTTACAGGTCATCAGGAAAACTGAAACACGACAAGAATATATATTATTACATTATTTACTTTTGCATCAATACAAAAACTAGAGAAACTAGTGATTTTTAAGGCCAAATGAAATTGTTAATTGCTATGTGAAGCAGTTGAAGCCAATTGAAGCTGCTTTTTAAAATGTGATCATGTTAGATTCTAAAAATATGGTCAAATATGTAAAATGGATACTTATTTATGTATATTTTATCAAAGAACTGCGCAGTATGGACGGAAACACGGGTTGATAGCCCAAGACAAATGTCTCATTCTTGGGACAATAAAGTTAATCTTGAATCTTGAATCTAGACCAGTGTTTCTCAAACTGTGGTATGTGTTTTACTGGTGGTATTTGAGCTTCTTCTGGAGTCCCCTTCAATTTTAGTGTTTACTGGATAAATGTAAATTTTATTCACATTTCTTACTTAAAGAGAAACTAAACTCAGAATCAACTTTTTTTCACTGTTAAACTGTGTATATGGGGTCAAAATGGAATTATCTACTGTTTCCAAGCCTTTTTTGGACATTTTTGTGCAAACTTGCTCATTTTGCAGTTATGTGTGGAAAAACCGCGGCTGTACTGCCGCTGGGCAACTGCTGTCAGTGCATTTTCAGTACCCTCTGACGTCACAGTGAGTTGACGCAACAGATGAGCCGCCCAGGTGGTTTATCTAAACTCCTCCCTCTGACACCGCTGCTGCGGAGAGTTTGAAAGCGATCACTTGCTGCGTATTGATATCAGCCGTCAATCAGCTCAGATGCGCTGGTTCGAAACTGTGGCAAGTTTATCATTTTCGTTTTCATTTTTAGAAAATACTCGCGTCATAAACGCATGTGCTTATGTAGACTAAAGCAAAGGTTTAATACATATGTTTTGTAAAGTAAATATAAAAGGAATCTTGACGTGCAAGTAAGCAAAGACTTGGTGCTGTGCAGCTTCCTTCGCTGCAAACCTTACGTCAGGACCCAGACCGCTCCGACACAAAACTCACATCATTTACCAAGCTCACTGTTCATATTTGGTGCTGTCAATCAATGTCTGTTCACACCTACCTGGGCGTGTCTTAAAAGGCCTCCGGGCATCTCACACTTTTGTGAGCCTGTTTGAGGTGCAGTTGTATGCGGAGTTAGTCTCTGAAAGTGCGTTTAGCCTCACTTTAATGCAATGAGTGGCAATGGTATATTCCCGCTCAAAACCTTTCTAGTTCCAGTTTAGAATTAGGTGGTACTTGGAAAGCATTTCTCTTTTTTCTCTGGTGGTACTTGGTGTAAAAAGTTTAAGAATCCCTATATTAAGCTGTGTAAAGCTGTGCAAGGCTGCATTACATTGTGGAACCTGCAGTTAAATAATCAAGTTATTTCCTTGATTATAGAAATAACTTTATTAAAAGATTTTTTTTTCTTTTAAACAAGGTTTCTGCAGAGATTGAGAGGTCAATTTTAAGACTTTTTAAGATCTTTGTAAGATCACAAAACATTTAGATTAAGACCTATTCGCGAGTAGAGTCACCAATAGTACTTCACAATGCTGCTTTTTTTCCAGAGGCTTCATAAAATATTTTTTTTATATTTTGCTACAATTAAGAAAAATCTAATGAAAACACAACTTATTCAGCAACCGACCATTCCATCAGTAGAGCAAACACACCAATTGTGTTATGTTTACTGAGAATGATGAGAATTTTCCGACAAACAGAACAGGAAAACTGACAGAAATGGCTTCATTTAAAAAATAAGACCTGTGCAGACCCACAACGGTAAATTCAAGACTTTAATGCCTTAAGTTAAAATTTTTTTAGCTATTTTTCTATTTTTAAGACCCTGCAGAAATCTTGTGTAAGGTAACTAAAAAAAACATGATGAAGTTTTTTTTTTGTCAATGATTCCCACCCTACAGATCTGAGTCAAAGCTAAATCTTCAATATTAGACCAATATTAAAAACAAAAAACTTAAATATGATATAACTGGTGTCCATTCACAGTTTCTTTGTAAACCTGCTTGTTCCAGGTGTGACACCGACCTAAGCAGAGCGTGAGGTAAAGCAGGCCCATCCGGATGTCCAGCCTGAAGAACAGAATCACGTTGGCCACTTTACTGAAGAGGATGATGTTCCCCACGTGCTGCTCCACCGTGACTGGTTCAAACACAAAACACAGAGTTAAATACAAAGTCCAAAAGGTGCAAGCATTTCCCAAACCCAGACTATCAGAGGTTGTTATATTTTAATGTGAAATAATTTAGCTTATTTGAACAAAACACAATATTACAGTACTCCTCAAAAGGATAATTACAACGTTATACTCACTTGCTCGTCGATTCTTCATCATGACAATTGCACTCAAAAACATCAGAATTTCAACTTCCCTCTGAAACACAAAACAAACAAGAATGTAAAAAAAGAACTAACAAAATTGTTAAACATCATATTATAAGGCTTTAAATGTCTACTAAAAAAGTAGTACTACATCTTCACACTGTCTGCACTGGAATCAAGAAAAGAATGATGTTTATTAGGAATGGAACATTAGAATTTGCACTCACAATTATTGTGACCAAAATAATCGCAATTAACAATATTATCACAATAATTTACTAAACTTATAGGTGTACAGTTTAAAAGTCTCTAAAACATTTATTACAGCACAATATGCATGTGTTTAAGTACAACTATTGTATTTTGTTCCAAGTGAAATCAACAATGATTCAAAGTGAACAAATGTGAACACAATGTTAACCAAAAATCATTTAACTTTGTCTCAGAGTCTGTAATTAACTGAATAGACGTATAATCGCGATTATCATCATGTACGATTATCACAATTATGAATAACTTCACAATTATTTAATTGCAGCCCTTTATTATGGCAATTAATGATAATATTGTATATTGTCCCATCCCTAATGTCTATAAGGGTTTTATTTATTTATTGCTGCAGCAAAATATTCAATTTAAACAAGTGAGTTTATAATTTGAAAACTCATATTATTATTATGAAACTTTGGAAGATTCAGCATCACAATCTGTATTGTTATACATCAATTGTTAATTAGATAAATGTCAGATACAATTTATAAATCAATTACAACAAGTTCCAAACAGTCTTTAGTAAAGTTTTAGGCCAAGAATTTACTAATTTTTATATTGGCAAAATTTACACACCATTTATTGCACCTGTCACCACCAGACACATTATTTAAAGTTTCCACGTTTTAAAAATAACCAAACAATGTTAAATCATCTTTATACAATTCACAACTCCCTCATTTGATTCTTTCACTCATTAGTTGGATCAAGGACAAATTGCCCTTTAACTAACGCGTCCTCGCCCCTTTTGTCCAATTACCCCGTTATAACGTTGTTTTAGCTTCAATCAACGACCTGTTAAAGTAACGCAACGGTATTTAGTTAAAATAAAACTCTTATTTTTCAGTACAAACCCAGTCGAAGTCGCAGGGGTTGCCATCTTCTCGCTGTGTGGACAGATGGTCGCAGATGCCAGGCGTTTTGCGTATAGCTAAAAATGCTATTGACATGAACAGTGATGCTACGTAATACGGCTTTAGGAGCCATTTATAGACCTGCGGCAAGTGGTAGAGAAACGCAAACAGCGGCGTTAGCAGTGCCATCTTGTTCTAAAAGTTAATACTAGTGCATAAACGAGCTCAAATGGCCATAAAGCCGAGGGGAGCTAGCTTTGTATGAATGAAGCAGGACGGTAAGAAGAAACCGGATGTAGATAAAACACTTCCGCAGAGTTTTGTTTCAAAATAAAAGCATGCATCATGTATTTAGTCGTCTTTTAAGCAATTTTATGGTCTTTCTGAAACATTGCTTTGCCAAATAAATTATATCTCGCAGTTTCATGTAATTCATCTTTGAAATGCGTTTGTAATTATGCTACTTTCATATAAATTAATATTGAAATAGACTTACTGTGAAGGCGGTCCCAAATGTAAACATAAACAGTGTTAGCATTGCTAGCTTGATTGCGGTGTTTCTTTGACCTACTCGCCCGCAGTGAAATGTAAATTCAGTATTTGGAGAAGGTCCAGAGGTCATTTAGGACAAACTACTTTACACCTGAGGCGTCGAGAGGCGTCTGACATCACGTTTGTGTTTTGTAATTACAAAAGATGTCATTTAAAACATTTAAAACAAGTAAATTGTGGTTTATTTTGTACTTCTCTATAAACACAACTTGGCTAACTTGCAGAACGTCAAGCTAAATATAACTTATATAATATAAACTTGCCTAAAGGGTAAGGAGCAACATTAAAAAAGTTATTATATTCTGTTTATCAAAAATAAAGGACACTGGCAAAGAAATAACCCAGTGACATTATGTAATCTTTAAACAATTGCTACTCCAAAAATTGGCATTGAATAAAATGATTGCTTGTACCACCACAGCCTCATCTGCGAAAACAACATTGAATTATAAAAGTAAAATTAAGAGATATGTATGATTTCATTGTCCCCAGGGAAAAGTTGTTTTCACATTAGTCACGACAGTGATGTTAACACTCACACCTTCAACATATAACAGATAAATAAACATTTACAGGGAAACATGGCCTGACACCAGTGAGCTTGATGCTTTGTAAAGGAGGAAGCTTCTATTGAAGAGAGCCCTTCTATATTCAAGAGTCCGAAGCAGAGTACTCATCTGCTTTTACTGAGTAACTTTTTTGGCAATTTTGCACTTTCAGAGTAGTTTAAAACAGCAGCCCCAAAAATATATAAAATTATAACTAGCAAGCATTTGTTTCAGACAAATAAACATCTATTGTCAATTATCCATTTTCCAGTCATATATTTGAGAATTTCATAGATTTGCACAAACAAGGACTTTCATAATGTGACTCTCTGAGCAGACAAACCTGGAGACCTCAAAGCAATCTTTGGCGCCCCCTCTCGTAGGTTGGGAGCCACTGATCTAACCTATGATATCAGTCAAATTAAAAATAATACATAATACTGATGTAGAGACAAACCCATAAAAATGAACTAAAAATGAAATGCTCATGAGTGCAAAAGTTACCTGTATTGGATATAACAGCCAACCAACATGACGTATAGAGCCTATTATAAACCTTATCAGAACAGACAAATTGGGTGACAACAAGCAAAATGTTTAGTAAAATCTTAAATATATTCTCTGTTTGACTGAAAAATATTGCCTAGTACTAAAAATTTGAGTGATCATAAATGAAGGCAAACTCAATCTTTGATTTATAAATGAGCAATATTTCTATTTACATGTTTATAAAGGAAGCAAGCTACATTTCTTGTCAAAAGGCGTTTTCGCACATGAAAGTACCAAGAACCAGTCTCAACATTTCTTCAGCCCCGTTTAGTCAGAGGAACTTCCCTGTACTTATGTTTGTGTTCACACAGTCTGAAAGTGGGTCTAACTGGCTTTAGTCTGGAACATTTAAATATGCAATTACGTGATTTTAGAAAGACAAAAGTTGTTGTTTCACATAAAACTATGATCCACAAAACATCACTGAAATTAACAATAAAACTAAATTACCAGCATTAACTGTAATTCCTAGTAATAGTTACGCTACTAATAATTAATAACTTTATTTTGGGAGTTATTGTTTTTAAATCATTTTTCTTAAGGATAAGAAAAATGTATTTAAATGTTAAAATGTATAAAACATGTTTCCAAATAAAGTTGTAAATGTATCTTGTGTCACTAAAAGGTTCCTGGTCTCATTGAAAGTACCTGCCCAGAGCAGGAGCTAAAAAAGTCCCTAAAGTGTGGCCCCAGTCCATAGTTCCTGCTCTGTGTGAACACACCTATGGGGACTGCCTAAATGCCTAATATTGGTTCTAAGGTGAGAACAGGACATTTCTGAGCTGCAGGACAACACAAGTTTACTCAAACATGCGGGAATCATTCTTAATAAAACTAATGAGAGAAGGCTGTTATATATAGGTCTTCTTTAATGCTGTGTCACTGAATCCGGCACGAGACTGGTGGTAATTTTGAGATTTTTCCTGTTTCTCGTTTGCACAGGACACTCCAGGACACCAAAGTCATTCTGAGTCACATCTGATAATTCCTCTCAAGGCAGGACACGTTTCTCGGTACAAATGAAAAGTATTTGAAAAGCATCTGTACTTTCTGCACAGCGTCTGATGATTGAAATGTTATTGTTTGATGTAAAGATATCAAACGTCACAGGTGATACGAGAAAAACACAAGACAAGGAAGTAAAGTCTTATTGTCCAGACGCAACAGAGACAACTAAACATGTCCTCAAGGTTTTCTCCTCAGTAAGTTTGATGTAATAATTCTTATGAATTATTACAAACAGCTGTCATGGTATTTGTCAGGGATGAAAGGAAAATAACTAACTCAGTCAATTGTCATGTATTTTATTACATTTTGGGGTTAATTGTAGTTTTTTGAGAAGTGTATGCTTGTCTTGTCTAGCTATGTAATTGCTATTCAATTGTAAAAAGCCCTGACTGCACTGTGGATTTGTTTAAAACATCTTAATTTAGCTTAAAAAGAGACACTTTATTTAGTACTACAATACAAACATCATACTAAGTGGGGGTATCTTATATTTTTCCATGTAAATGAGCAAGCTTTGTCTTTTCTACCAAAAAGTATATAGACGTTTATAATCTAAACACAGCTCAAAGTCAGTCAGCTGTGTAAAGTCTGAATGGTGCATTAATGTATTTTATTTCTTATTTAATCTAAAAGCAGCGCTCTGACTGACTGTGCTTGAGTGGCTCATTCCAGTTTCTCTTTGCAGTTTGTAAAAAAATGTTCTAAAACCATTATTTTAGTTTTAAAAATGCATTTGTAGATTACAAAAAGGTAAAGGGGACAAAAAACTAGGCAAACTGTGAATGTGCTCAAAAAAAGAATAATTTATTTTGCAAAAAGGTTTTAAAATGTGCAAAATAACAAAATATAAATTAAAGTTAATCTAACAAAACATAAACTGCAAATAAGAGGAAGGTGTGGCGAGGACCCACTGGCCACCGATTTGTGGACCGGGCTTGCTTCTTACAATTTGTGAGAACAAGGAAGATTGAAATACTGTTTTGTAGAGTGAAAGTCAAGTAGCCCAACTTTAAGTATAAATCTAAAATCTCTTGTAATTGTTAGAAGAAGTCTTTTAAAATGTATTTAGTAACAAGGATTACAAACTATCTGCATAAAATGTATTTTATAGTGTGTTCTCTTACAAGACATAACTTTTTATATGACATTGTATATTATTTAATTTAATTTAATTTAATTTAATTGACCTTTATTTAACCAGGAAAGTCCGAATGAGATTCAGAATCTCTTTTGCAGGGGAGCCCTGGGGGAGGGAAGGCATGAATGGATATGCTTTTAGTGGTAGAGGAAACCTACGCAGACAAACTCCACATAGAAAGGCCCTCGGTCGACTGGGAATTAAACCCAGGACCTTCTTGCTATGAGGCACCCTAGTATTGAATATTTTTGCGCTGTACTGCATGATGTTTATAGTGAAAAAAACAATGCTTCAACATTAGAGCAAGTTTTTGTTTTTTTGTCATTAGGAAAGGACAGAAGCAAAGGAAAGGACAAAAACTTAGTATGATTGGTTCCTTTTTATTTTTTAATGTTTTACAGCTCTAGTGATCCTGTCCACCACCGTCATTCCAAACCTAAGAACTTTGATCCAGTGGTAAAATGGAGCTCCTTCAATATAATCCCACCAAACATGAACGACAGGTAAACCTGCTCCACCACATACATCTGTTTTCTGATAAGAGTATGTTGTTGGTAAATTAACAGAAACACAGCATAGCTCAGATATCTCCATAGAGACGAGTATGTGGCACTACTGGACCAGTCAGATCTGTGTTTTTATGGATGAAATTTAGAGTGGGTGCACGGTAGCCAAGTGGTTAGAGCTCTGGCTTCCCAATAAGGAGGTTGTGGGTTCGACTCCCGGGTCGGACCATATCAACATCTCACGATCTCTCTGGGTGGAGTTTGCATGTTCTGCCCGTGTCACCGTGGGTTTTCTCCGGGTACTCCGGTTTCCTCCCACCTCCAAAGACATGTATGTTTAGGTTAATTGGGCATCACTGTAAATTTCCCTTAGTGAGTGAATGAGAGAGTGAATGGTTGTCTGTCTAACCCTGCGGCAAGTTGGCCACTGTCCAGGGTGTTCCCCGCCTAAGGCACAAAGTCACTGGGATAGGCTCCAGTCACCCGCGACCCCTAACGGGATTAAGCGGTAGAAAATGAATGAATGAAATTTAGAGTCTCTTCTAGACATAAAGATAAAGTAAGATTTGGATTTATTTCAGCTCTGGGTAAAAGACAAGAAATGTTCAGTCAAATCAAAGCTGTGTCTGTCTTTCCATTTCAAACTGAAACACAGACAATTTAATGTGAAAGTAATCCAAAATGTACACTTTGCTTTTTTCAGTCGACCGTCAACTCAACTCAGTCACACTTTTGTGAAACAACCTCAGAATGGTACAAGCACACTCCTAACATGGTCGTACGCAGCAGTGAGGTCTATAATGTTTTTGTAGATTACCTTCTTCTGTTAAACACTTCATACAGCACATGAACAAGACAGAAAGATGTCACGACGATGATTTCTGACTATTATTGATTGATTGGCTCCCGACACTTTTTTAATCACATACAGGCTGGTCCACGTTTAGTCCTGACTCTGGTCCACGTTTAGTCCTGACTCTGGTCCACGTTTAGTCCTGACTCTGGTCCACGTTTAGTCCTGACTCTGGTCTACGTTTAGTCCTGACTCTTAATTTGTTGTTTTGTTTTGCTTTGTTTTGTTTCAGAGGCAAAGTCATACAGATCTAGTGTGGATGATTTTCATTCATTTTTTACCTCTTGGACTGGTGGGTGGCTGGAGCCTAGCCCAGTGACTTTGGGCCTTAGTTGGGGAACACCCTGGGCAGTGACCAACTCATCAAAAGGTAAAATACAGAGAACCATTCACTCTCTCGTTCTTTTACAATTAACATGCATGTTTTTGGAAGCTGCATGGAGAAAACCCACAGTAACACAAAGAGAACATGCAAACTTTATTATAATTGCCAATTGAACAAGCACAAATCCAAATTTAGTTTAAAATAGGAAAAGGACAAACGTCTGCTCACTTGAAACCAGAACAAATGCAACTTAACATGAAATACAAAGAAATTATACATGTTCTATTGGCACATTTTTAGTCCTTTATAACTTATCTGAAAATGTTGAGTTTGTTCTCTACCTCTTCTCTTTTATGCCTCTCTTATGCCTCTCTTTCTCTCTTTCTTTTTTCTTCTTTCCTTTCTCTTTCTTCTCTCTTTCTTTTTTCTCTTTCACTTTCTTCTTTTTTCTTTTTTTTATCTCTTTCTTTTTCTTTTTTCTTCTCTTTCTATTTCTTTTTCTCTTCCTTCTCTCTCTCTTTTCTTCTCTTTGCTTTTTCTTTCTCATCTCTCTCTTTCTGTCTTTTTTCTTCTCTTTCTTTTTTCTCTTACTTCTCTCTCTTTTCCCCTCTCTCTTTTTCTCTTCTTTTTCTTTTCTCTCTCTTTTTCTTCTCTTTCTTTTTGGTTTCTTCTCTCTCTCTTTCTTTTTCTTAATTTCTTCTCATTTTTCTTTTTCTTTATTATCTCTGTCTTTCTTCTCTCTCTCTCTCTCTCTCTTTTTTCTCTTTCCTCTCTCTCTTTCTTTTTGTCTTTCTTCTCTCTACCTCTCACTTTTTTTTCTTCTCTTATTATCTGAAAATGTTGAGTTGATAAAACCATAAAATTTAAGCTCGGCAAGCACTCTCACCTCACAGCAAGAAGGTTACATATTGAAATCCCTTGGTAATGGCTCCGTGCACGGAATTTCAGTTGGCTGCGTACGTTCAAAAATGCTAACTTCTGTATGTACGACCACTTCCTGTTAGCGTTAGCCTTTAGACACAATTATGTCTCTTTTTAAACGCACGAGTGTCCTTTGGTGAAATATTCCTCTGATATGTAAAGTCTTTAACATGTTTTCAGTAAAATTTACCACAACTGTCTGATCTAAAGAGGATTTATTTGTTTTTTCTATGAGGTTTTCACTACATCAGTTTAAAATGACTAAATCCTCTTTAGATCAGACAGTTGTGGTAAATGTTACAGAAAACATGTTAAAGACTTTACATATTAGAGGAATATTTCACCAGAGGACACTTGTGTGTTTAAAAAGAGACATAATTGTGTCTAAATGCTAACGCTAACAGGAAGTGGTCGTACATACAGAAGTTAGCATTTTTGAACGTACACAGCCAACTGAAATTCCGTGCACGGAGCCCATTGAATCTTGGTATAACAAAATGTCTTATTCCTTCCCTTATTATCATTATTGTATTATTTTTTGTGTGTGTAGACATCATGCGTTACAGTTTTGTCTTCCTAATTTCATTTGTTGTTTTGTTTTGATATGTTTCATTTTAGAGAGAAAGCTGTACAGATCAAGTGGCTGAAGAATGAATTTGGAGGTCAGCTTCATTGTGACAGAATTTGTGAAATTAAAAAATAACAAGCTACTGTAACTTTCAGAGTATTTTATGAGTGAAGCTGTGTAACACGCTCCACGCTCAACCAGTGGAAAGTCTCTACAATCGAGCCATAAAGGTCAAAAACCTGTCAGGTTCCATCATTGTAAAATTTTATCAAAGTACAACTTTTATCATTTTCAAATTTTATTAATTTTAGCTTTCTTAAACTGTTTTTTAAATGTGTTAATGGTTTAGCGCCAAAGCCTTTGAGCAGTTTTATATTCAGATTACAAAGCTGTGGCAGGTCGACACGAGCAGCCTCTTCTGGAGACTGTAAAGTGCCTTTTCGCAAAACATCTTTTGCCCAAACAGCCTTTTCAGTGAGAGGTGCAGGTTTATGGAACATGCTCCCTGTTCATTTAAAATCTGTAACAACGCTTGGTCTTTTTAAAAAACAAACTAGATTTTGGATGTGTCAGCAACAGCAGTGCACTCATGATTAATGTATGTTCTCTCTGTGTTTTCATGTATTTCTCTTTTCTGTATTTTTTTCTCTGTTAAAAGCCCTTCTAGGGACAGGTGCTGCGAATTAGCTTTGGCTATAAGCACTATGATGCAAGCATCGGACTACTGTGCTATAGTTAGTCAATGTTTATGTATCTGTCCCTGATCAAATAAACCAATAAATAAATAAAATTACAAACAGGAGCGTCAAAGAGAGTCAAAGTTCATTTAGTAAACTACAGAAACTAAAATTTGTACATTAACAGTTACTTACATTGCTTTCCATTCTGAAACTATTCTTCTTTGACAACCAAATACTTCATTGAGGTCCATCTAATGATGTCATACAGAAAAACTAGGTTTTGGATGTAAAAACAGTTACAGAAGTTTATTAAAGTTAGAAGCTGTTTGAAAGAACTTGTCTTGTTTTGTGTGTATTTTGAAAATCGTACAGGATAAAGACAGCATCAAAGCAAATATTGCATCATATTGTAGCAAAATATGCATTTGTTCTAATATAATAGGCTAAAAATCAGCTAATTGTGGCATAAATTTGTTCAATACACAACCTTTTGTGTATTGAACAAACCTCTACTCTGGGCATGTTTGTAGTAAAGGAACAACTTTCAAACAAGGCTAAATTTTCTTTAAGTTAATTTTGCATAATATAGAACCTTTAATCATTTTGTTGTCTCTGATACATGCGTCTGCTAAACCACAAAACAGAAAGTAAAGCAAATGTCACTGATCGTGAGCGATAAAAACAGGTTTTCTCAGTCAATGCAAAGTTCCAGGAAGTTACTTGATTGTTTTTTCTCAGAGATGTTCTTATATCTTTAGCAAATGTGTAGAGATGAGTCACCACCTCAACCTTATCTGTTGCTGGATTTTTTTTAATGTGATTATGGTTTCATGTTGATGAATGTTATATGTAACTAAAACTATAAATGCAACAAAAACTGTTATTTTTCTGTAGAATCTGACTTTCTGATCCATAAAACTGACATCATCTGGTTTATAGAAGTATGAGTCAAAATAGAAAATATTGCTTGTCCAAGTGCAATCTCTGCTGATGTAACCTGGTATTACAAAATACAAAATGAGATCACTGTTAATGTGAGAATTTATTTTGCTTTCTTTCCTATCTTTCTTTTTCTTCTCTTTCTTCTTTTTCTCTTTCCTCTTTCTCTTTCTTTCTTTCTTTCTTTCTTTCTTCTCTCTCTCACTCACTCATTCTTTTTTCTTCTTTCTTTTTCTTCTCTTTCTCTCTTTTTTCCTCTCTCTTTCCTCTCTCTTTTCTTCTCTTTCTTTCTCTTTGTTCTCTCTCTCTCTTTCTCTCTTTTTCCTCTCTCTTTCCTCTCTCTCTTTTTCTTCTTTCTTTTGCTTCTCTTTCCTCTCCCTCTCTTTTTCTCTTCTCTTTCATCTTTCTCTCTCTTTTTTTCTTCTCTTTCCTCTCTCTCTCTCTCTTTTCCTCTCTCTTTCCTCTCCCTCTCTTTTCTTCTCTCTCTCTCTCTCTCTTACAACTTAAAAGTCCAAGTTGAAAATCTTTAACTCACATTGTCAAGTTACATCAACACAAAAATGTAAGTTAATTCAACGTATCTACCTTATGACTTTTTTTACAGTGAACACCTGGCACCTCAACCTCCGACCACCACCAAGCGTCCCCTAAACTACATGAATATTAGTTGGTGGCGAAACTCACCCAGACACTGGAGAAACATTCAAACTCCACACAGCAGGAATCGCAGCGTATTTATTCTGTTTTCTGCTGCAGTTGTTCATAATCATTGTCACATATTGTATATTATATTATTTTTCATGATAAAGAAAATCACATAAGTTGACGTTTTCAGTTCCGATGATGATCTGTTTGGTCAAGTGACAAATTATGATAACATGGAATACTTCATCTTTCAGAAAAAAATAAAATAAAATAAATAAATATTGCTTGCCCACGTGAAATCTGGATGATGTCATCCCACTATTACTCATACTGAGTCATCTTGACCGTGCTGTTTTCATGTTAGTCCAAGCTTACCTTTTATGTAATTCTTATTTCTTGAATTTTACAAGACTTTAAGCAAAAAAAAAAAAAAAAAAAAAAAAAATAATTAATAATAATAATAAAAAAAAGTATTTAAATAAATAAATGTCCAGGCTTACCTTTTTTCTATAATGGATATTTCTTGAATTTTAGAGCCTTCAAGCCAATAAAAAAAAATAAATTGATTAATTAAAAAAAAAAAAAAAAAAAAAAAAATAATAATAATAATAATAATAATAATAATTATTATTATTATTATTAAATAACTAATTAATAGTCTAAGCTAAAAGTCTTTAAGCAAAAAAAAAAAAAAAGTTAATTTAAAAAAAAATAAAAATAAATAATAATAATACAAGAATTAAAATTATAAATAACTACATGAACAAATAAATAAATGTCCAGGCTGACCTTTTTATATAATTTGTATTTCTTTAGAGACTTAAAAAAAAAATCTAAATACAAAAAAAAAAAAAAAAAACAACGAAAAAAAAAAAATCTGTAAACTTAGAATTTTATGCATTTATGCCTTCATGTGCTTATTAATTATCCATCTAATTTTGCCGAATGTTTAAGTAATCAAACTTAACTAACTGTAGCCAAGTAAATCTACAAATTAGCCTATTTAATTTGTTTGTTGTACATCCTATTGACTAAACGTATACTTACATATTCAGTTTTTTTTATTATTTTATTTTTTCTTTCCCACGCTGATTTGCTGACACACACTGCTACCCACGGATGAAGAAACAAAATAAATAAATAAACACGAAGCTCCACCATCACTTCCTCCAACGCGAACAGGAAAAAAAAAAAAACATGGCCTCTTTCTGCAATTATTTATTTATTTATCCCATTTTGATCTTCAACATTCCTCAAATATTCTTTAGCTTTATTATAATTAAACACTACCCAGTCGTCTTTAGAGTTTGATTTGTTTTGTTTTTAATTGTGTTATCATTTTAATATCATTTTTGCAATATTTTCTAAAATGTGTGTCATTGTTATGGCTCCACTTCCGGTCCGGCGCTGATCTAGAGTCAGTTTTACTTTGAGAATATTGTGTCTTTTTATCTCGGGTTGACACAGAAAAGAGCTGACCTCAGATCAGTCTGTTTATTCCAGACTCTGCCTCCTCGCGGACCAATCACGGCCGCGCGCTGGGCTTTAGCGTACGTGCGTCGTGCGTCAAGTCAGGCACGAGCGTAAAGGAAGCGCTGCAGCGGGACTAGAAAATAAAAGTCCAGCTCAACAATAGATCCATAGTCCAGCTTTTTGAGGAAAGTTGTGAATGTGTAGCGAATACGCCTTACAATTTTAAGTTAATGGCAAAGTAAGTACAAAAAAAAAAAAAATGTTGTAGTACAGGCACTTAGCTAGAAGTTCAGACCTGATTCGTACCTTTAGCTTTACTTGTTTTACATTGTTTTATTCATATTGAAATTTTAATTAAACACAGACGAAACTAAACTGTTAAACACAAAATTCCCTTACAGATTTCAACAAAGCAAATGATTGTAAAATTAGATTTTTACCGTTTAAAGCAGTTAATGCCTGATTAAGCTATAGTTCCGGCTGCTATCTGCTAGCTTAAAATGGCGATAAATAAATGTGCCGTTTTGGGCTTTCTATTGGCAAACTTTTACATTCATAAATATCAATATTAAGAAATAATATTAACTGTACACTTACAAATAATGTGTTTAAAATATGTAATTTCGGCCTGCACATGTGTTGTTGGCCTAAAAAGGAACTTCCGGTACGAAACGGGCCGCGACACTTACTTTCAAAACATAGCCATATCTGAAAAAATGACTAAATACTTGGCCTTAGTAGCAAAACTTGGCACAGTAAGCAGTTTAAAGCGAACCCTGGCTATAATCACATTTATTTTTACTGTCAGTGTTCCCTTTAAAGATGATTAAAGTTGTTTATAACAGTAATCCACATATTATTTTCTGTCCAATTAAAGAAAATATCAAGGTTTTATTTTTCAACATATTTTCAAGCTTTTCTTCACAAACTTTTATATTAGTGTTATTCTACTAAAATAAATTAAAATGGGGAATTTGTATCAACCTGCATTTTAGACATACATGAATCCAACCAAGAATAACTTTTGATGAGAGACCATATATTAACATAGTAAAAAATAAGAAAAGTGGATTTTACAAAATAGTTAACCTTTTATCTTACAAAGGATATCATACTCACAGAAATACATTAAAACAGCAGTGCCCAACTTTTCTGTCACAATTTTCTGTCCCAGAGACCAGTCGAGGTTTGCTATAGTGCTAATAACAACAGCATAAAATGCAGACAACTGATTAATGCATAATGTTTGTCTCATATTGCTTGAATTTGCTGTTTATTGGGTTAAGTGGCAGAATATTTTAATAGTAAAGCATACAGAAGTAGAGATGGACTTTAAAAGAAAACACATAAACTCAGAAGTGCTCAGACAATGGTGATTAGTTAGCCATTGTTTCTCCAACAACAGACTTGTTTTGTTTGTTTGGGTTTAGTTGCAGCTGCTGCGGTTGTCTGACCGGTTGAAGAGATAAGATATAGTACATGTTTGCATAAATTCAACGTCAGAAAAAACATCTATGAAAACACTTAAAATGTAGGCCTTTAATTTACTGTTGTCTGTTGAAGTTAGGCTGTTTAATGGATATTTCATCGAACAATAAAAAATACAGTCAATGTCTTCAACAGCCGGAACAAAATTCAAGATAGGCCTTAAGTAATTTATTATAAAGACTTGAAACTGAAATCAGAATTATGACTCACTGACCTGGGACTTGACTTGGATTTGTCGCTTTGACTTGGGACTTATCTCTCTTTGACTTAGACTTGTCTTTCTTTGACTTAGCCTTGTCTTTCTTTGATTTGAACTTGTCTCTCTTTGACTTGGGACCTGTCTCTCTTTGACTTCGGACTTGACTTGGACTTGTCTCTCTTTGACTTAAAACTTAACTTGGACTTGTCTCTCTTTGACTTGGGACTTGACTTGGACTTGTCTCTCTTTGACCTGGGACTTGTCTCTCTTTGACTTGGGACTTGTCTCTCTTTGACTTGGGACTTGACTTGGACTTGTCTCTCTTTGATTTGGACTTGTCTCTCTTTGACTTAAGACTTGACTTGGACTTGTCTCTCTTTGACCTGGGACTTGTCTCTCTTTGACTTCGGACTTGACTTGGACTTGTCTCTCTTTGATTTGGACTTGTTTCTCGTTGACTTGGGACTTGACTTGGACTTTAGAATTTTATTTTGAAATCCTCACCGGAAGCACCTCTCGCCCGCGCCTGCGCCTTGACCACGCGCCTGTACCGTTCATTATGGTGTCCGTCCCGAGCAGCGGCCGGGGGAATCGGGACCGGATTATCAACAGCGCTCACGGCCCACAACACGGACACTCACCGGGCTCCGTTTGACCTGCAGCACCGCCGGAACCGACACCGACCCGCCGTGCGCTCCAGGCCGCCGTGAGAGGTGAGGTTTGCGGGTAGAGGCTGCGCTGTGGCCCGCTGCTGATGCCTGGTACTGACAGCTCCCGTTGCGACCGATGCAGCGGCAGAAATATAATACAAGATACGGATTATTTTACGAAGGAATATATGCGAAGATATTATGTTATTTTATAATGCATGTGCTTTAAAATGCATTTGAGTAACGATTAATGTGATTTATTATTGAAATCTGACGCAGGATTCAATGCAAATAATAAGATAGATAATGCATGATTCATTTATTATAAATTGAGTTAAATAACCTTATTTGTAGAATTATCTGCTTCTTTACGTAGTGAATGCAAATTACTAAGAATTATTTGTTAAAGACGGTGGACAATTAATCAAATGCTAATATTGTGATTTCTGAATGTTTTTTTTTTTTTTTTCAAGATTTGAATTGAAATTGATTATTAAGTTTGGTTAATAGTAGAAATGCTACAAAAAGAACAAATAATAAATAAAAATATTAAAAAGTGATGCTGTAAGCTTGCAATGAAGGAGTACAGGTAACCTAGATCAGTGGTTCCCAACCTTTTTTGTCTTGAGTACCCCCTAATCATGATCTCACACAATGAGTACCCCTATATCAGTCTTTCCCAACGTTTCAGTCACGGCACACTTTTTTGCTTATTTTCTTTGCTGCGGCACACCACTTATTGAAATATGTCCAAATTAAGCTGTTTTAGAACACAAAATTATTACATTTTTACATAGAACAGCTTTAATTATTCTTTAAATGCATATTTGGTGATTGGTTTAGCTTTTTTTCTTTCTGTAAATAACTTCCAAATTGTAAATCAAAATATAAACGCGGATTAACCTTATTTTATAGAATAAATATTGAAAACTGGCATATATTTTAAGGCACACTCATGTTCCCTGGCACATTGGTGGAAAAGCACGTCATGTATTTTTAGGGGTATTTTATCATTACTCATATATTGTCATGTATAACTCTTGCATTTTATTGTCTTAATGTATTTCAAGTCAAACCGTTGCCTCTTAACAGTCATATGTGTTGCAAACAATACTTGTATTTCTACCTTTCTTTTAAATCTGCTATCATCCCACGGACCCCCTGGCAAATGGTCGCGTACCCCCTGGGGTCCACGTACCCCTGGTTGGGAAACACTGACCTAGATCTGCTTTTTTGTGGTTCATTTAAAGGATGTTTCATATAAGGACCTGTTTTAACACCTTTATGTTGGATTTACTTAATATAGTCTGGATTGTTACGGAGAAATGCCAAAATATAAGAAGAGCACAATTGCAAAAACTGATCCGTTTTGAAAATTTGCTCAAAATAATTTCTTTTTGTTATTATCTTCAACCAGTTTTATCAATGAGCGTAATATTGAATGGATTTTTATCAGAGAGGGCTAAATTAATGTTATAATTGAGGTAAACTACATTTGGCATTTGAAAACACTGCTATACAAAGAATAAAACCGCAAATGGCACTTATTTTGTTTATGTAGCTGTCACATTTATCAAAGTATGAGTTTTGTTGAGTCTATGCAAAGGATATGGGTCATAAAGTATAACATATAACTGCTAGATAGGGAGGTCAAGATTATTACCGTAATTTCTGGATTATAAGTCTCTACTTTTTTCATGAGCTTTGAACTATGCTGCTTATAAGGCAATGCAGCAAAATTATAGATTCTCATAGACTTACTATTAACAAGTGCGGCCTATATATATGTACTTTATCATTTTTCTTACTTAAATCTAGTGGGTGCGGCTTATATTCAGGTGCGCTCAATAGGGCAGAAAGTACAGTATGTTAATTGATAATCGTGATTATTCAAGTCACGATATAATCGTAAGAACAAAAAATAATACTCGTGGTCATTTTAGAAATAAAATTTAATTATTTTAGTTCACTCTATAGAAAGTGCAAATATGCACATGTTGTTATCTTATAGATTAAATATATATATATTGTTACGTAAAATTTCAATCAATTGGTATCAACAATTAACAGCAATAATATAATAGCAATAATAAATAAATTAAAGTAAAACTGTCATTACCACTTTGAAGAAAAGTCATGTATTTCAGTCTATACACATTTTAACATTTTAGTTTTTAAATTCAATCTAAATTAAAACTGAAGTTTTTGTCACATTAGCATTTTCATTAGGAAAAAATTATTTCATAAAAGTGGTCACAAACTTGAGGAAAAGTGACATGTTTGACAACGAGAATGAAATTTAATTGTAATTGTGAATAATTGCTAAATCTTGATATTTTTGTATTGCCATAACCGTAACAAAATTTTGATTGCAGATTTAATAAAAAGATAGAATGGCAAGTATTGTAATGTGAGAAATGTTATTCGCAGCTTATTTTACATTTTAAGAGGCAATTGTTTGATGTGAAATATATTAAAACAATAAAATGCAAAGGTTATAAATGAAAATATATGAGTAAAGATATAATACTCTTGAAAAAACACATGACAAAGGGGGTGCTCCGTGTGTGAGATCATGATTAGGGGGTACTCTACTGTGCTACAGGATGATGTCATTGGCTGCTATAGCTGTGTAACTAAACTACATTATCATAATTACACCTCCATCACTCCTGCTGGTCTGATTGATATTCAAATTGAAATGTCACAATGTAGAAGTGGCAATTTTGACAAAAATGAATGTCTGGATGTTTGCTCTGCATTTTCTCGATAGCAATAATTAGACAATTTTTTAACAAAGAAACAGGAATGTGCAAAATTATGTCTGTAAATGTCCTGGTTGAGATTCAAGTATCTACAAATAACTACAAAGATCTTTTTTAAACACTGCTTTTTTATTTTGGCAAATCTCTAAACAAAAAATGTCTGGCTGTACATCCTGCTTCATCTCTCACCCCCTACTGTGTGCTGATGGTGAAGTCAGACTGTATAGAGCCATGCATTTATACAACAAAGGAAAAAGAAATTTTTAGCACCTATGTTTTTTTATTTATTTATTTTTTTATAAAATGTATTTAGAGGCTAACAGTTATTATGGTAATGGATTACTTAGTTGGTTGAATATTCTTTCAATGAATAGATTCGCTGTTTAGATTTAGAACACAAAAGTTGCTTAAATACACAATCTTTGTTACTTTTGAGCTGAGGTAATGTTGTGTTGAGGACATAGATTTAAAGACAATCCACTGTCAAAAACACAAACTTTACACAATTTTCCCGTTATTTCTGTTCAATCTTATAACAACTTATAAAGACAATTATTTGAGTACTAATTTAGACAATTATTTAATTTTATTTGCTCTTAATTGTTTAACTTATTGCAGCCCTAATGTGTCTTATGCTCATGATGATGATGTAATTGCTGAACAAAGAGATCACATGTTTTGTTCTTAAACCACAAATTAAATAGAATTTTTAAGTCTGTAACTTGGAACTGAAAACATCTGTAATTAGCTTTTCCTGTTCTGTTTGCATTAAAACTCACGCCACATAAAAATCACATGATTTTTATTTATACTTTTGATAGTTTTATTCAAGACTAGAGCGGGGACACAGTTCAGACAAACACACACATATCCAGTTTGAAAGGAAATGCCGTATGAAAAGTGCAGATATTTTAAGTCTTTTAAACTGACATTGTGACAGGTTTATAAAGAGAAAGACCAGCTGCTCCAGATTTTAGATCCTTTGTGTTAAACACTAAATAGAGACTCAGTTGTCATTTATAAAGATGCTTGAAATTCATTGCCAAAGGCAAATTGTTCAGTGTTGATGTATATATTATACAAAAGACAACTTTTGTGAGTAATAGTGTTGCCTAATATTTGCCTGACCAGCCAGCCCCTCTTACATTCTGTTACATTCTGTTTGATGCAGAAGGGTCTGGGACCTGACGGTTAGCCAATAAAGTCGTCTCCCAAAGTTAAGACGATCCAATCAAGCACGGCGATTCTGACACGTGACACTAAAAAGTCAGAAGTTGCTTGCAAGCCCCATTTCAAAACCTTCAAGAAGGCGAACGTAGCTGATTCGGCTCGTGCTTCGGTTTTGAACAATGAATGTATCAATTCCTTAAAACCCGAGCAGCAAACCATGAGGCCTCACGCTACGTGTTTACGAAAACATCGTGTCGCTGTTTTGGTGGAATTTGCGGGTTTTCTGTGATTGGTTGACTCAGCGCTCGGAAAGGCCGCCCACAAAATTGAACCTCGGCGCTCTGCTCTCAGACCCTCACGGTTTGTAAAGTGTCTGTCAAAGCGTGTAGGGACTGGCTGGTCAGGCAAGCCTAATATTAGTGTTTTGATTCATTAATGCATATTTAGTTCTATTTTTTCCAGTAAACTTGAGTGCTCCAGTTTGAAAAATCCCCGTTTTTACGTTCCCCCTGTCTAATGTTGGGCCTGCAGCCCTGTAGAATACATTTTCAAAAGCACCACCGCCTAAATTTAAATTGCATCTATAATTGAACTATTCTTTCTAGGTCTGAATCAGGGCTGAAATGGTTTTAATTAAGAAAGGACTCAAGTAAGATGAACATTTAAAATGTACACTAAATTAAATAAACACTATCAGTTCTAGTGGGGACCAAGTACCACCAGAAGAACACGTACCAAATCAAATCAAATCAATTTATTTTTGTATAGCCCAAAATCACAACAACAGTCGTCTCTGAGGACTTCCCAAGGACTTCCCATAGTTTGCGAAATCTTGCTTAAATCTGAAATAATCAAGTAAATGATAATATTAGTGTACGTGTTTATTTGTGACACACAATAATATCAATTACTTTCATTTCATCGTTTTTTCTTTATTTAGGCACGCTGAGCAAAAATAAATAAATAAATGAATAGCTCTGGCTTCTCAATACAGAGATTGTGGGTTTGAGTCCTGGGTTTGACCAAAAACCAAAGAAACATCTCACAGTCTGGAGTTACTATATTTTCAACTTACCCACCTCCCTAAACAAGAACAAGCAGTAAAATTAATGAATAATTGTACTTTAGTAAATTACCTATTCTTCTTTCATGTTTTCTACAGGCTCTGAAACCGACTTCTTTGACTCCTCTCTGCTCAAACCAACGACACAAGAAAACACAAAAACATCAGAAGAAGTCTAATTTAAACTTTGGATCTATATTTTTCTCCATTTTTGTCTTTTGCACTGATGATTCAAGACGGCACATCCTTAAAGAAGCAACTACATTTTGGTACAACGATGCTGCTCTTTTCAAACTGTTGCAAAGTTTCATCATTTTTGACACTATGATGATGAACTCAACCACCAATACATGTTTTTTGCCATTTCGGAAAACCAGACGCTCATTTTAGTCTTAGAATCAGGATATAATAAAGTTAATGTCAATTTTTTGTGCAATCTTTGGCACAATGGCGACTTTAACCACCATCTTTTTAAAAAGGACTACTTTCTACTAAGCTTTTCTGTAAATATGTCCACACAAACAAGTAATTATATATTCTAGTTTGACGTAGAAGCTGCTACTGTTTGCCAAGTGGAATTTTGGTGAAGTTTTTAGCACAAACCAACCCAAATCTACTCTAAATGCCTAGTTTGCATACCTTGAACTTTGTGATTTTGGCGTATTGCTGTAGCAAGAGGCTCAATGAAAAATGCGAATATGGAGGGAGAGAGTGGACATCCTTGCCGTGTGCCTCTATGACTAGTTTGCATTAACTATTAGATTTAAAATACATTTTCGTACATAAACAAGTAAATATATTTAGTTTTATTCATGTCTCCCCTATAAATGTAATAATTTTGGCAATTTTGAACATTTTGGGCACAGCTATGGCTAAAATCAGTTTTAAAATTAACTACTAATAAGTTCAGCCTTGTTTTGGTTACAATAGTGAATACTTAGAGTTTTTGTGTTTGTCTGGAAGCTACTAGTGATGTTTTTTTGGCACAAATATGACGGTAACTACCAAAATTTGTCGTTTAAATGACTATTTCATTCTAAATAGTGATCTGTAAGCTTCTACTGTTTGCTAAATGATATATTTTTAAAGCAAAATTGATCATTTCTGTGATTTTTATGGGACAATTATGACTAAACCCATCAAAAATCACTATTGCGCAATAAGGAGACCATTTTAATGAATAAATAAATACTTTTTGCTCATCTGGAAGCTTCTACTGTTCGCTAAGTGGATTATTTTCAACAATTTTTGGGACTTTTTTGGCACAATGACTCTCCGATCCGCAGTCACCTGTTCCAAAAGGACTACCAAACCGTGACCGAGAGTAAGCAGATATCACAGCATATTCCCAGCGGGATGGAGTACCACGCGGAGTGCTGCTTCTGCGACCCGGAGGACGGTAACATGGGGCCGGACGAGCTGCCTCTGCACAGCGTCCACGCTCCGAACCGGATCCGACCGTCGTCTTACCGGGCCCTGAGGAGCGCCGTGTCCAGCCTGGCTCGGATAGACGACTTCTTCTGCGAGAAAATCGGCTCCGGCTTCTTCTCCGAGGTCTTCAAGGTACGTTTGATGTGCTTATGTGCATTTTGTAAAAGTCAATAACGATATGCATTATTTAATTAAGTATGTAAAGTAAATACTCAATTAAAGTATTACCACTAAAGAATGCTAAAGCAAATGGTATAATTTAGGTATAAATTGCTCACTTGACTGCACTCACTGCATTCTGAGCCTTTCTGAGCCTTCAAATTATTCATCACATGTTTTAAGTGCTTTTCACAACTATTAGAAGTAAACTATGCTGGCATGCCATAACGGTTAGCCCAGTGCTTTTCAATGTGTGGGCGTGCCACTTTAGGGGGCGCAGAAAGTTTTTCAGGGGGCGGGAGCAGTGCTGATAAATGCGCTTAATATCAGCGGAACTAAACAACTTTTCAAAGGGTTCCCTTTTAAGGAAGCACCAAATGACAGCAGCAGCAGCAACAACAACCTCAAGCTCTGTCTGGGTTTTTAAATCATCCAAAAAGACCCAGGAGGACAGAGATACGGCCCGTTAAAGTCTTCAAACCAAGAGTGATGCTAACACCTCATTAAATATACGCGTGGAGAATTAGTGCGTGTCTGTGATATTTACTCTAAAAAGGGAATTGTTTTGCTTCCCACAGTGTGTTTTGTGCGCAGTAAGCTTGTTCGAACCAGACCTATGGCAAAAAATTGTTTGAGAAGCACTCAGTTAGTCTAAATGCTAACAACATAAACAAGTGCACTTTCTGAATTTTAGTTGACAAATGTTTAATATTTGATCCAGGCAGGGCAGTACAAACCCTTTTTCTCTCGAATAGATATCCATTGGCTCATGCTACATGCGATCCATCTTTGGTGCAGTCACCGTGGTCTTTCTGCGTCAAGAGCATGTGGCGTATGTTGTGATCAAAGGCGGTGACAGCAACAGCACCGCAAGAGCATGGGCTGAATGTATGTGAGCTGTCCTCTGTGAGCGGACCTCTTCATCAGATCCAGTTCCATTCGACTGTGAAAAAATAGAGGTGTTCCCGTGCAACGAAAACACCCTCATTGGATGGTTAGCGCTAGATAATCGGTCCAGAGGGAAAGTAATTAGTTTAGGGGAATGGGTAAATTTACGAAAAGGGGAAGGAGAATGGATAAGTTTAGGAAGAAGGTTTGGTTAAAAATTAAGATAAAAACTCCACTTACTTTTCCATCTGCTCCATTTGAACAACCTTTGACCTAAGAAACCAACATGTTTGCATCTATTTTTAGAAACTATGGCAAAGGTCACAGTTCAACACAGTTCAAAATGGTGGATCAGATTAAAATCCCTGGATGTATGACCTCACATTGGAAGCACATTCTTTAGGTAGCACTTTAAAAGACCTCCACGGTACCTACCAGTTAAGTACCATGTCAGTTACTAGTAACTAACAGTGACACTTACTAGTACTTACTCTGGCACTTACTGTGGTACTTACACTGGTACCTAGAGTGGTACTTTGAGTGGTACTTGTACCAGCAGTTACTGGTACATACCACTGGTACTTACTGTGGTATTTACACTGGTACTTACACTGGTACCTACAGTGGTACTTGCAACAGCAGTTACTGGTACATACCACTGGTAGTTACTGGTACTTACTGTGGTACATACACTGGTACCTACAGTGGTACTTTGAGTGGTACTTGTACCAGCAGTTACTGGTACATACCACTGGTAGTTACTGTGGTACTTACTGCGGTACTTACACTGGTACTTACACTGGTACCTATAGTGGTACTTGTACCAGCAGTTACTGGTACATAACACTGATAGTTACTGGTACTTACTGTGGTACTTACTGTAGTACTTACACTGATACTTAAGGTGGTACTTGTGTCATCAGTGACTGGTACTTACAGTGGTAACTCAGGGTACACTTACCACTTTTAATAATTTGTGGCACACACATATGTTTCAGTGGTGGTATAATTGGTACTAAATTAAAAAGTAGAGCTTATAAATTAAGAATAACAATAAAATGCAAGTGTTAAAAAAGCACAACTGTCTTTATTTATGTCACAACAATATTGGGTATTGACAAATACCAAAGTAATTATTTGTTTCAGTAAACAAAACAACAGAAAACAATTTACAACAATCTTAGCTTAATTCCAACATTTATTGATAAATCCCATGATACATAATGGTAAATAGTGGTACTACAATGGTACTTATTACAGTAGTTGACAGTCAACTACTAGTAACAACGGGACCTGTTCTAAAGTGACACATACTGGTACTTGAGTGGTACTTACTACAGTAGTTGACAGTTAAGTACTAGTAACAACGGGACCTGTTCTAAAGTGACACTTACTGGTACTTCAGTGGTACTTACTACAGTAGTTGACAGTTAAGTACTAGTAACAACGGGACCTGTTCTAAAGTGACACATACTGGTACTTCAGTGGTACTTACTACAGTAGTTCACAGTGAAGTACTAGTAACAACGGGACCTGTTCTAAAGTGACACATGCTGGTACTTCAGTGGTACTTACTACAGTAGTTGACTGTCAACTACTGTAGTAAGTACCACTGAAGTTGCCCCACTGTGGCACCAGAGGTTCTTCTGTGGTCTCCCATCCGAGTACTGCCGAGGCCCAACCCTGCTTAGCTTCTGAGATCTGACTGGATCAGGCTTTGGCATGCTGGTATGGCTACGACCATACCAGCATGCCAATACTGGTGGTAAAAGTACCACTGTAGGTACCAGTGTAAGTACCACAGTAAGTACCAGTTACTACCAGTGGTATGTACCAGTAACTGCTGGTACAAGTACCACTCAAAGTACCACTGTAGGTACCAGTGTAAGTACCACAGTAAGTACCAGTAACTACCAGTGGTGTGTACTAGTAACTGCTGGTACAAGTACCACTCAAAGTACCACTGTAGGTACCAGTGTAAGTACCACAGTAAGTACCAGTAACTACCAGTGGTATGTACTAGTAACTGCTGGTACAAGTACCACTCAAAGTATCACTGTAGGTACCAGTGTAAGTACCACAGTAAGTACCACAGTAACTACCACTGGTATGTACCAGTAACTGCTGGTACAAGTACCACTCAAAGTACCACTCTAGGTACCAGTGTAAGTACCACAGTAAGTACCAGAGTAAGTACTAGTAAGTGTCACTGTTAGTTACTAGTAACTGACACGGTACTTAACTGGTAGGTACCGTGGAGGTCTTTTAAAGTGCTACCATTCTTTAAAATGATGGGCATAATGTATTTAATGCAGCAGAAAGAGTTAGTTAGATAGAGAAAACAAAAATTATAGTTGAGATTAGAAAACCTTTGTAAAATAATGCAACCGGGAGAAAGATTACGATGGCGGCGAGCAAAAAATATGTTCAATTAACCATGGCCATGTCCACAGATCTAAACCAATGAGTGAACCAAGACTAAACCAGGACTACATAAGGACTAAAACTGGTCTAAATTAGGTCTACTTATCACAAAAACAGAAAACAAAGCAAAACTAGACAAAGCCACATCTAACAGCGTCATCCAGGTCTAAATCAGGTCTTGGTCTTTTGTTCTGTGCAGACTAGAGTCTCTACATTGATTTTCTGTAAATAGTAAATACTCATACAGTCGGCGCCCTTTGACCTCTGGAGAGTAGAACAGTCAATCCTTTTAACTAAAGCTGGAGGAGGCTGCACGAAGAGGCGAGACCGGTCTGAATGTGAGTTAAGTGATCTGATGGTGTGAAGCTGTGTTTAGGATTGTGATACCTGTAACATGGGCTCATACCGATATGGATTTTTCTTGGGCCATAACAGATGCCGATTTTTTTGTTGTCAGCCAATGCCGATATCAATGGCTGATTTTCGAGGCTGATTTTTTTATTATAGTTTTCAAAAGCATAGCTGACATGAAATAATATATCCAAAAAAGAAAATATCAAATATCGACTGGCCGTTATGTCGGTCTATCTCTAGCTCATACTGGTGTAAAAATCATTCATCTGGGAGCCATTATTTAAAAGAAATTTAGTGAGGGCCAAATAGGAAATAATTTAAGTTTACATTTTGCTTGTCTCAACAGTAAAATTAGCATTTGTACTGTGACACAACCCCTTTTATAAAGGGATGTGTAGTACAAGCCCAAATGTAGCTGAACTTATTTTGGATAAGTTTCTCCCAGGTAGACAAAACCAGACATGAGCGTGTCTTGATGAGTTTTAAAACGATACCGATTCACAACTCAATCTGTTAACCAATCCATGGGTCCATCCAGTTCAAATCAGGTGCATCTACAGGACAGATAGCAGCCTTCAGAGCAGAAGAAAAGTCCGAGGCACTATGATAAAAGTCCTTTATTCAAATGTGTCAAGTACAGGAGCTATTATATAAAATTGACTTGCAGGACCAGGACAGGTTAATCCTGAAGAGGGAGGTTGGGTCGGTGTCCAGAAGGAGGGAAGTCCTCAACATTAGGGGCTATCAATTGTCTGTTTCTTGTCACTGGAACAGCAGCATCTGAAACAGTTACACTCTCCAGGAGCGGGATGAGACTTGGGACAACATGTGAAGAGCAAAGAACAAATGAACTGTAGTTTATTAATCTTTACAGGGAAAGCAGGAGAAGTGAGAGGATAGTGCTCAAGTTGCCATACTTTTCCCAGTATATTTGCTCCTAAAACAGACTAGAACTGTGGCTCTGTTCCTAACTGGCCAGACCATAAGTTGTTTCAAAGAGGAACGTTTTTAGCATAATCTTTAATGTACAGACTGTGACGGTTACATTAACATGAGCAGGAGCTGATTCCAGAACCATGGATCTCAAAAACTAAATTCCTTGCCTATTGTGTACACACTAGTCATGTCAAAAATAAAGTGACAAATAAAAGTTGAAAAGTACAAAAAAGTGAGTAATTTGAGTATATGTGCTGCTAGTCTTATCAATGAGTAATTGTAAAATAGTTTACAACTGTGACTGTCCTTTTAGCGAAGTGTGGAGTGTTTAAAAGCGCTTTCCCTTGTTTTGTCAGTGGGTCAGAGTGCTGTGAGAGTGAGGTCAGGACCTGTGCAGAATAAGCAGATTACTGTCACACACCAGCATGAGAGGCCCTTTCAGTCCAGCTCCAGCACCAGGCTCTGAGCAGCACCTGGTTAGCTCAGGGTTAGCATCAGTGTTGGCGTCTGTATTTCCTGTCTAATTCTATCTCTGAAGGGTTTTTGCTAATCAGTCTAAACTTGATAAATACTATAAAGTCAGGCAGTGAACAGGGTTGTATTGTATGTCTCTGAAAACATCTCAAAGCCTTTACAAATCATGAGAATACACTAAAAAAAACAGCTTGTGTGTGTATCCCAAGGGTCTACTATAAAATCTGGATATAGCATTGCTAGCTTGGTTGTTTATTTAATTTATTTATAAAGCATAGCCCCTTGAGATGCGTCTTCTCTTTTTCCATAAGCCTCCGTGCAAACACAAACTTGTATTCAGCAGAAAAGCATCTACAGCTCTAAGAATGGTCGGCTCTTGTGACAATTCGTACTCGTTTTCACATCATAAACCTTTTTCCGGTTCAAAAGTTTATAATACACTTTTTAGCTCTGTTAAGTAGCTAGCATGTTAGCTGTTGTCTCAGTCACAAATAGATATACAGTAATGACAAAACAAAAAAAAATAACTAAATAAAAATGTAATTTAGACTAACAGCTGGAACTGGAAAAGTGAATGGTTCAGAATAATGTAAATAAAATGGATGTGTTTGTGTCTCAATGCTAATGCTAACTCGTACATTTGAGACATCTACATAAAAAACTAAAACAACAAACTAAAATTATCTTCACATGACAATTAGCCTTTGATTGTGATTGGCCAATTATTATTTTTTTAATATATATATTTTTAAATCACTTTCAATGCTACAAATGAACAAACCAGTCAAGCTGTTCTCTACTGTATATCAAAATATTTACCATGTTTTAGTAAAATTTATGTAATTTTTTTGCTGTTGTCACCGGTAACTTGTAAAAGATGATGCTTAAGCCCTGGTTCTGTAGGCTCGAGTCGGGACGGTATGGTACAGTTCTATGCTGTGTCCACTGCGCAAAGCGAGCTGTTCCGCCCCCCTCGGTCCCTCCTTTAGGCTTGATAATTGGACAAGAGAAAACACAAACTCAGGCAAAAACCAGACAGAAAAGACTAGACAGAAGGTTTGGTGAGGAAATAATGTTCCTCACCAAACGCCGACTTGACACTGTGACAAACCACCACATCTCCAGTGAAGAAAACTTTTTTTGTTGCTCCGATAGACTTAACAAAGCAAAGCTAGTGCATTAGCATCAGCTGTTTCCTGTTTGTCGAGACAAAACACTATAAAAAAAAAAAAAAATCATAATCCAGCGACACAAACATGGAAAGTATAAGGTACAAGGTTCAGGTACATTTTCTAGCAAACCCTCGGGAGCCTGGACCCTGCAGTAGAAATTTATACCATAAGTGTCCCAAACTGCTCCAAACTGAACCAGTCTGGGAGAGACTCAGGCTAATGAAACATTGCTTTAGTGTCACTAAACTCGTACAAGAGCACAAAATCAGAACTTGCAACTTGAAGTTAGTTAGCCGTTTGCTTAATACCAGTTTTGGTCACTAATTATGATCATCAGTATCTCATACTGATTCTCAAATTCTTAGCAATCGCAAACAATTTTGAAGACATAAAAAATTAAATAAATAAAATAATTTGTCGATAAATGTAAACCTTGACCACCAGCCCTGAAAATTGTGATCAAACTGTCAAAAATATCAACATGTTCATCTTGTCAGTACCGCCCAGTCTTACTTTGTTCCCTCTTTTACATCTGTTGCGTCCTCAGTGTTTTCGGTCAGAATGATTTTAAGACTTTACCAAAGTGATACTTAATACGCAGCACTAATGCACGACTACGATCAACATAAATTTACTTTGTCAAGACTCAAGAAAGCACTTTAAGCAGCACTCCATGTCCAGTCGCTCCATTAGTCAACATTATGCCAACATTAAAGCCTGTTTCAGTTTGCGAACAGTTTCTTTGGACATAAAGTTGGAGCTGGAGTTATGTAGAAACGCTGTTGTTGAATGATTGACCGGGTTCAAAGTAAATCCACATTCCTCGAGCTCTTATCAAAGTTTCACTCCCCAAATGTCCACAGCGACGGGACAGGCCTGAGTTTTATGAAGAGATGTCAAGATTTGAGCTGCTTTCACTCTGTTGTTGGACAATTGTAGCACGTTAGCTCTTATAGTAGATAATATATGTTAGGAATATTTAAAGTTTTTCTGTTTAAATGGCCTAAATGCTTTGGAATCTGGTCAAATCCTTCTAAACATTCCTATAAGTTGCTTAGAGGCTTTCTCAGCTCCCACTCAAATCTTCACATACAGACTTATTTGATTTTTAAAGATGTATATTCTGCTGGAATGGGACGACTTTAAAAATAGTTTTGAATTGTTCAGTGCTGGTAATTCAGTTCTGGTGTTGGGTTCTGTCTTGTCATTTTTGTGTAGTTAGGAAAGGGTTGCCCATATGAAAAGAACTGTATGTTTTATGTAGTGTAAGCACTAGATTTTCTATACTTAAAATGTATATAATGATACTTACAAATTCAGTATATGTCATGTAAAAAATCTGACTGATTATGGAAACTTTCATATTTAAAGTGACATTAAAATCATATATATATATATATATATATATATTTAAGTCCTATAAAAATATTAAATGCATTATACCTGTTTATATTTAAAATTATATTGTCTCTTTATTATTAAACTAAATATTTCATTTTCAAAATAATATACAAGTTGTATGAACATGTCAAAAATCTTGTGTATAACATCTCGTTGGCACCTTTCAACTAACTTGAAAACCTTTGATGTTTTGAAGAAGTCAGCAATATGACATCTTTCTAATGCTTTATATGAATTAATAGAATACTCATACATAACAGTCCACTTACAAGACACATAAAGTTGGACTCTAAACAAGTTTTATTTTAATCCAAAACTTGATAATGTAACATTTTAGAATGACCTAAAACCATGTGACTAGGCAGGAAAATAACATCAGAATTTGAAAGACGGTAATCAACAAACTGCAAAGAACAAAATACCTAATTTTTGCTACAATTTTTTATTTAAGTGGTAAATATTGATGAGAATTTTATTTCTAAAACATTACAGATCAGGTCAGAAAACATTGCAGTGAGGTACTTTTCTGCAGTGCAAGTCTAGTCCAGAGATGGCCCTGATAAAGGGCTTACTCAAAAACTGTGGCAAATATACATATAAGACGTTCGATTATTATATTATATAACATACATGTATGACTAGAAATACATTTATTTTGTCAAATCTGTGTGTTGTTTTTCCCTTACATAGAAAACAACAAATTCTTTCCATATGGGAGGAGCATGTTTGAAGAACACAAATAGTGGATATTTTTCCTTTATTGTAATTGTAGTTTGCAATATTGTAGTTTATTGAAAAACTTGGTTTCATTAAGAAAATTGTAAAGGTACTTTTGGTTCGTCTTAAATACATTTTAAAAATGGAACATGCATGAATGATCTATTTTTTACTTCAGTGTTATATTTACAATTTATATACAATTGACCCCTTAAATTGTCAAATAGCTTTGTGATCTATCCATTTTCACTTTCGTTCTTGTTCCCCTGGTTGGGAAACACTGACTTATTTGACAGCGGAAGCCATCTTGGTTTGTGTCCAAGTGTGTAAACAAACGCAAATTCTTATTAGTTGTATCTACAGATTACAGGTGAGACATATCAAGACAGATACATTTTTAGCCTTTTTTCTTTCAACTGGACATAAGTCAATCTTTTTCTCAAACATAAACTGACCCCAGATCAGTGTTTGAGCTTCTAAAATGCCTCACATTTGATAAAACATGTCATATTTTTCATGAGCGTGGTCTAGACTTGCCTTTGTTGACAGTGTGAGTGTGTCATGGTGGTGGATTTGAGCAGATCAGCAGCGGTGATGGGAAATCCAGAAAGCCTATTAGAGCTCTATTAATACCACCGGACTCTGCACTGAACTGAAGCGCTGCAGCGGGACCGACCGGGGCAGGACTACATCAGGACTATATCAGGAAGACTGCAGCCGGTCCAGACGGTTGAACTCTGAAGTCCCGGACACGCCTCGGGATCAGGACGAGAGGAGGATCACGCCACAGAGCTGTGTTAATGCAACTTTCTCCAGTCATAATTACAGATTTACGTAATGTAGTAGAGATGAGGACAACCATATTATCACATTTTGTGGTTATTATTGCAAGAGAAAATACCATGATTTATTCACAACCACCATGACACAACAACAGTGCAATCTTTCGTTTTTAAATTCTCATTGTCTAACACACCATTTTTCCTTGAGTTTGTTAACAGTTTTATAAAATCAGACTTTCTCAATGAAAAAATGTACCAAAGATGCATTTGTTTTACTATTAAAAGACTTGTTTACACTGGACTGCATTTTTGCGTCAGAGATCGAGTACTTTATGCACAAATGTGTACTTTATGTGTACCTCCACACGCTCTCTCTCTCCCTCTCCCCTTCCCTTCCTCTACTGCAAGAAGCTGTGTGCAACTGTCAGTGCAGCGTCAAAGCAGAGCTATTTAACAGACAATTTATTTCTTTTGAGAGGTGTTTCAAATTCCCAATGATATTCTGTCCTTATTTTGGACAAATTCGCCCTATATCCATGGAGAAAAAGTCCAAAATATACAGTGAAAGAAACGGCGAAGCACGGACATTTTTTGCAGCTTTTGCAAGAATGTGACAAAAAACAGAAGTTTGAAACTGACCTGACTAAATAGTAGAAGTCTTCAAAGTAGTCATCTGGACAGTGTTTCCGAAGATCAAGACGTTTCGACTCTCATCCGAAAGTCATTTTCAATCTGATGGAAGTAGACTGAGACTGGCTGTATTTATACTAAGTTAAGCCCTCCCCCTAGGAGGGGCTAAACCCACCCAAACTTGTTCCTGAAACCTGTTCCTAAAACTCCAATTTTAGGAACAGGTTTCAGAAACGTCTTGATCTTCGGAAACACTGTCCAGATGACTACTTTGAAGACTTCTACTATGGATCACTCCTGGATGAATGAGGGACTACACCGTCTGACCTGACTAAAGTTTTTTGCAGCAGTGTTTTCTCTGCTCTGACCACAAGTCCTGTCAGGTTGAGTCTGACTTACGCTCCTAAAATCTAGTTTTACAGGGACGAAGCTAAGGGAGGCATTTGAGGCTGGGGCCCCATAGAATGCTCCCCACAGAGACCTTTTTTTTGTAACTGTCTCATGTCTTTTTAATTATAGTAAAATGGCATCACATTGTAAGAATATCACATCTAAAACTCACCAAAATACAGGAAATTGCTGAAGATATTTAAAAATTATCCTGGGAGAGGACCCTCAGACCCCACTGAATTACATCAACACCTTGTTATATTGACATTTATTTGTAATAAAGGGCTTATGTATCTAAGGGTCTGTGTTGTAAATATTGTAGCAGTAGGTTGACAGCTTCAAGAAGTCATAACCTCTGACCAGTTCACCACCTGTGCACTGAACCTATGAGGCTGACAACATACTACAAGGCGTGTCAACACGTGTTTTTTCCACAAAAACGAGACATTGAAACAAATTGCTTTTGAACAGTGCATCTTCACATTCACTCAACTTCACCTTCACTCAGCAGCAAAATTCTTTTTTTGGTGTAAGCAGGTCTGAGCTTCCTCATCACAAAACATCACGTCTGCTAACGTGAATGCGCAAAACGAATGAATGAATGAATGAATGAATGAATGAATGAATGAATGCAAAACTACCTGCCCTGGAAAAAAATTTGTAATGCAATTTTGCCTGACGCCTTAAAACGCAGATTTACATTGACTTAATACAGTCTTTCCCACAAGTTTATACATAGACTATGGTAGTACAAGTGATCCAAAACTGAATATATTTACCTTAAACAGTTTTTGGGGTGTAAAAATCTACTATGAGGGCACCCATAGTCTCCTCTATTAAAAGGAAACATGTAAACCTGATGACTCGCCTGAACACAGCATTATGGCCTCATTTATCAAGCAAAAACTTGACACAGTTCTCATTTGTGACTCACACACACTATTCATTTGTCACGTTAGCAGACAAGCAGGAGGCAGTGAAATGTCTCACATCAGTCAAACCTGCGCTCTCGTCACATCACTCAGCTCATGCTCGCTCTGGAGGGTCTTCTAGCTGCAGAGGAATAACTAAGGCTTTTTGCTAAGATTTAGGCAATGAACAGCATGTAGGCTTCAAAATGATCATGTAGACACTTTACAACTATAAAGGTTCTGCAGGAAATCAACGAATCAGCTGTTTAGATCATTTTTTGTGTTTTAGAATGAACAAAATGTGAACTAGTGATCTAAATATGTCATAGTTTATTATTTTATCCATGTCTTCAGTGCATTTGAAGCAGTGTTTGTGTGTGTGCAGGTGCAGCACAGGATCACGGGGCAGGTCATGGCTCTGAAGATGAACACTCTGGCCTCAAACAAAGCCAACATGCTGCGAGAAGTTCAGCTCATGAACCGCCTCTGCCACCCGAATATACTCAGGTAATAATCCACTCTCATTAATATGTCTCTGTTCTAAATACTGTATGTTCTAATATGTCCTGGTGCCTGGTTTCTTGGTATGACTGTTTTATCTACAAACTACCATTAATAGTACTTTTTTTGTACCACATCTACCTAATTTTACAATGTTTACAACCAGACATGTTACTGTACACAACATAAAAAGTGTTTGCCCTGAGTTGATTATAGAGCTGACAATTATTTTTTCTACCAAGAGCCATGATTGAATCCAGATAAGTGGCGCAGGACAGGACAGTATTACAAGCACCCTTAAATATAGGGCATTTAATCTATTACAGTCTACTTATTGAAATATCTACTAACATAGGGGCAGACGTACTGTTGTTGCTACATCAATAACAAAAGGAAATATTACGAGTAACACTTTTTTCTCAAAAACTGCATGATTAGAACTCATCAAGAACCGCTTCTGACATTTAAAGCAATTTAAAGGTGGAGTAGCTGATTTTTACACAGCAAACACAATTTAGGTTTTAAATCTGACAACTTGCTCTCATAAATCCTTTGACACATGGTTAATATCGACATGTATTCATTTTGGTTGCATTTGTGGCTTATAAACGTGTTTTTACAAACAACAAAGTGAAACTGAAGTGACCGCCCCAAGCACAGCCAATCAGAGAGCTGCATTCAGATCCTGATTAGAACTAAAATTTTATATATATATATATATATATATATATATATATATATATATATATATATATATATATATATATATATATATATATATTATTTTTTTTTTATTTTGTCAGGCCTACCACAAAGACTGACAAAATCTTAAATAGCTTGTTTTATTGTTGTATTTTTTTGTTCCTTGTAGCACTTTGAGATTTGTGTGTCAAATGTAAGGTGCATTATAAATAAAATGTATTATTATTATTATTATTATTATTATTATTATTATTATTATTATTATTATTATATTATTCTGTTCAGACAGTACACAGTGGTCTAATTTTTTCACAATGTGCTATATTTACTACATACTTTTTACTGGAAAGCACAAAGTTTACTAATTTGCAACTAAAAAAGTTAGCTACCCCACCTTTAAGTACTATGAAATATTTAGTAAAAATACTTTAGGAGAATTATAAAATGAAACTAAAGTTCTCAAAAGAAAAAAATGACAAATATACATACTGTATACATTGTATTATGCTGGCTGAGCCGACTGTGTAGTCTGTAGCAACAATAAAACACAAGTCAATAAATAAACCATAATATTCATCTCACTCTGAGTTAAAATCCAGTGAAAAATGCGGTGGCTTTTACAATTATTATGATATATTGCAGCACTGAACAGGAATTATAATAAAGACAATGGTTACTCACAAAATTTCATTCACTTCAAAATGTAAGTAAGAACAGTACCTCTGCATTATTCACAACAACGTGTTTTGAACCATTTTCACAACTTTTAAAAAACAATACAAGCTTTGCAGTATCGGTTTGCTTACTGCAGCCAAATGCTACTTAACATAAACAGATCAGTGGACAAACGAGCTTATTAAATGGAACACTGCACTCAAATTTTCAATACTATAACATCATATGCAGTACTGAGGAATCTGATTTTAAGGTATTATTTTCTTTAAAAATAGTCAGGTATAATGCCTTTAAGTATAATAAAATGTGAAGACTGGATAGAGGCTTTTGTCTGTGTTTTATTAAAGATTTCTCATCGATAAGCGTGTCTTCTTTAACACTCTCTGTATCTGTCCATCTGCAGGTTCCTGGGCGTCTGCGTTCACGAAGGCCAGCTCCACGCGCTCACAGAGGTGCTCTCCTTCTCCTTTTCTTATTCTAAATCTAAATCTTTCATATTGTTATCAGCAGTCGGTCGACGTGCCGTCTGCGGAGGGGCGGCGGTTTCCATGGTAACGTCCGCAGACAAACCCGCGCGGCGTTTGGAGTCTGGGAATAAAAAAAAAACCATAAATGATTCATGACTCTGCACATGTCCCTGTATCACCGCATCTACGCTTAATATTTTATGATGAAGACATGTCTCCTATAGGTTTAATATCAGCTTTTGTTCAACGTGTGTTTTGTGGTGAAAATCAGGGAAATAAATCTGTAGGAATGAGCATTTTTGGACACTTTCTGGGACTTATATTTGCCCCTGTTTATTTTATATTTAAAAGGAACAGACAGATAAATATGTAAATAAGGCAGACTTTGTACCAAGGCTAATTTCCATCTGTGGAAGTCCCTGGACAGGTTTATCGTGTTAGTAAAAGGTCACACATAAAATAAAATACAATACAGGGTTAGGGCTACAACAAGTTAATGGATTAATGGCAACTAATCTGTTATTGAAATTATTGTCAACTAATTTGGACGAGATCTAGACTTTACACAGGATTCAAAACATGCCATGAGCTGAGAAAAACGTTAGACCAGTGGTGCCCAAAGTGGGGCCTGAGGGCCAAACACGGCTGGCCAGGGGGTCTAATTTGGCCCACACAGAGGTGCTCAGGTTTGTTAGGAGTCAGGACTGTCTTTTTGATTCAGTTTTGTGCTGTAAAGACTGTAAAAGGAAACAAAATAAAGTGTATTCTCCTTAAAGGAACCGTATGTAAGATGTACAGCAAGTGGTTTAAGTATTAAAACCAGTATTCCTTATAGAATCTTCTCAGACGTGGCCAGTTTGACAGATCTGTCAGATTGATCATGTCTGCCCTCGGCTGGTGGTTTCTAGTCCTCTGGTTATTACAAGAAAAAAGAAGAAAGTTAAGATAAAAAGTAGACAGAATGAATTTTCCCCAAAAAATATGACATATGTAGAGGTGAACTGTGTTAAATGATTGTTTAAAGTCCAGGAAACTGTGTCAGTTTTGTGTAAATTGTCTTTGCATTTTGGGGCTTTTTACATGTGGAGGGATTCTGTTTCAGAACTTGGATAACTTCTTGTAATTTTCAAATTTTATTTCTCAATTTCTACATAGTTTGCAGCTTAATTGCTTTTAAAAAATGATAGATAATTAACACAACTTTCACACCAAAATGTAGAAAAATGCAGTAATCGGTCATATGGGCTTTAAGGTTTTCTTATGACTTCAACGTAATGACTTTTGTTCACCTCTGATTTCTGTTGGGGTTTTTTGTGTGTGTTTTGATGCAGTTCTCTTTGCCCTTGTTGACCGTGTTTTGTCTTTCGGTTTCAGTACATAAACGGGGGAAACCTGGAGCAGCTGCTGGACAGTGATCTTTACCTGTCGTGGAGCGTGAGGATCGGTTTGTCTCTGGACATCGCACGAGGACTTCAGTATCTGCACAGCAAAGGCATTTTCCATCGGGACCTCACCTCAAAGGTAACAACACCCAGGGCTCTACTGTGTGTGCGAGATGAAGTCAGGAAAACAATAATAATCTCTATTATTTAAAACATATTTACATTCATGATTATTTGCAAAGAGAGAGCACAGAGCATTAGCCCACTTTTATATGCAGAGTGTGAAGAGATAAAATGAATTGATACTCTGCAATTTTATGAAACTGGCTGTGACGTTTCCAACTTGTGAAATATTACTAACACACTTATGAATTACGATTAATAATCGCTGGGGCAATGTGCTTTTGTCACAATACGATCAAAATACGAAAAAATGAAAACTCAAAGCCGACGCGTTAAAAGTTCAAGGATTTATCATTGTTAAAATGCTCCTTTGTTGTGAACTGTAACTAGGACATTTGTGTCTTTTAGGCCTTTTCCCCACTGTTGGAACTTTTTTCAGTTCCTAATACTTTTTTTTAGTTTCAGTCCCCATTTTTTTTTCACACAGAGCAGGAACTATGGACTGGGGCCACACCTTAAGGGCTTTTTAGCGCATGCTTTGGGGCAGGTACTTTCAGTCAGACCAGGAACTTTCTGGTGACACAAGTGCGTTGACCATACTTGCTTCGTTCAGAAACATATTTTATATATTCTGACATTTAGACAAACTTTTCTTCTCCTCAAGAAAAATGACTTAAAAGCAGTAGCGCCCAAAATAAATGTTTTAATCTGTAAATACTAACTATTATTAGGAATATTGGTGAATAATTGTGCATCATTGTAGATTTCAGTGATGTTTTAGCTTGTGGACAGCTTTTGTTTTCGTAAGACCACTTAAGAAGTACTATACTTATTTAAATGTTCTAGACTTTACAGATTGTAATCTTGAAGCTGTTTAGCCCCATTTTCACAAACAGTTGCAGTGTTGCATAGACATGGAGACAGAGTAGTTCCTCTGACTAAACAGGGGCTAAAAGAATGTGAGAACTTAGTTCTTGGTACTTTCATGTGTGAAAATGTGAGCCTGACTTTATCCAGCCGTGCAAGTGCATTTTCATGTTCAAATTGTTTTGTTTTATTCAGAATTCTAACTAAAACTATACTGTACTGACTCAATTGATTAATTTTTGTACATAAGACCCATATTTCTTGTTTTAGCAAAGTCTTTGACCAGAGCAAACAGATTTTCAGAGCTACAAGCAAACAAGCATTGGACAAAAAGCCAAAAAAAGCAAGTCTAGTCTAACAAACATAAGTTATTTATAAAATCATTTCTACCGGTAGACTGTTGTTTCATCGCTTCCCTCTGCCAGAAGTAATTCACCAAAGTCTGTGTCAGGTCCCACAGAAAAAGTCATGATATATATTCTGACAGTTCAGAATGACACTTCATTTTTGCATTTGTGTTTAAAATTCTCTCCAAAAAGTTTACACTGGTTAAAACAAACGTCGTCTTCTGCTTCCGAGTCTGCTCTCTCCACCAGAAATTGACGCAATGTTTACAAACCTGCAAAGTGTCTATTGCAAAACGATATATTGTCCCAGCCCTAATGATTACACAGCTCGACTTCAAAGTATTTATTATTCAACTGGAGCTTCCATTGAACTATAATGATTTGCAAGTAAAACATGTAAATATCTTGTTTACTAAAAAAAAAGATTGATATTCGGTCTGATCTGAATAATTGGAATAGAAAAAGTGTTGACTAAGCACAACAATGGCATACTAATTCTTAATACTGAAAGATATATTGCATTCTGAGTCTCACATGGCACTTCCTGGATTTCAAAGAACATATTGCTCTATTATTTTTACTATTACTGTTAAATAAGTTTCAATGAAAGTTAATCCTCTGCTAAAAGTGTTGCCTCTTCTTCTCTTTCTGCAGAACTGCCTGGTTCGCTGTGACTCTGGACTCTTCACCGCTGTGGTCGGAGACTTCGGACTCGCAGAGAAGATTCCAGATTACAGGTGAGTTTGAGACGTCTCTGCAGGTGAATATGAACAAAAGCAAACTGACACTTCTGTCGTTTAAATGAATGAAAAAAATGTATTGTCCTATTGTCACAGTGTAATATTTTCATACATGACAAGGCATTTCATAGATTGTAAAAAGTGGAAGATAAAATGACAATCGGATTCAGGAACAAGTGTAATCCATTTAATATACAAGACTGTCAAAATATATTATAAATAAATGACTGATCTACATATGACATAGTTGATTATATTATTATAGAAAACATAATATCTCTGTATAAAATATGCATACATTACATAAATACATACTTCAATGAACATGAACAGTTGTGTTATTCTCTTAAATGATAATCTTGATTCTGTTTCCTCAGTGACGGTGTGAACAAGCAGCCTCTGGCCATCGTTGGCTCCCCCTACTGGATGGCTCCGGAAGTTCTGAGAGGAGAGCTTTATAATGAGAAGGTGAAGACATAATTATGTTATAATATTAAAGAGATTTATAAAGGCTGCTTACTGTTGCTAAAGTGAAATAATGTGACTGTTTCAGGTGGACGTGTTCGCTTACGGCATCATCCTGTGTGAGATTATCGCTCGAATCGAAGCTGATCCCGACTTTCTGCCGAGGACAGAGGCAAGAAACATGAATCACAGGATTTTTAATCTACCAAGCTTTATCAAAAATATGTTTTAACTGAGGTCAAGCTTGACCTTTATAATCAAAGTCCTGAAAGTCAAAGTTGAAAGCTTCAAATATTATGTAGCGACTCATCTAAAAATATTATTTGTGCAGTTTGGTTCTGAAAAAATTAACTATACACAAACCTTTAAAAGAAAAAAATATTTTCTTTTTATTCAAATATAAAAAGGCTGTAATGTCTTATAGGTCACATGACCTACAGCACATTGATGTTAGAGCCAGGTTGGATTCTCGCGATATTTGTGTCCCTGCCGTTAGAGACGGCCGTGGTTAACCAGACCAATCACAGACCAATTGCATTGCAAACATGACGGCGCTGTAATATTTTTTACGAACAATTTTAGCAAAATAATGGACTGTTGTGACTTTTAAAAACCTGCACACAGAGGAGGTTTGTGCCAAAAAACAAGACTTCTCAGCTGTTTTCGGCCAATCAGATTCAAATATTGACATGACGTTCTGTTTTTTCCCCAACAGCCTTCAGCAGTTGTCATTTCAGATTGATAAGATGGAAATTAGCTGTAAGCTACAATCTGGTACAAGCATCTCTGCCACTGTGCTTAATGTTAATGTACATTAATAATAATAATAATACATTTATTTATAATGCACTTTCCATTTCAGGGAAATCTCAAAGTGCTACATTGTCCTTAATAAACATTACCTTACCTTACCTATAATTCAGAGTGAAACACACATCAGTCTGGCATGAGCCAGGTTACAAATTTATCTGATTCAGCCCTCAACCCATTTTCCAAATATTGCAAATATACATATTCTTCTTGTTTGCAGGGGTAATTCTGGTTATACCTTGGACCTGGTTTGTCCCATTTTAGTTTCAGTGTAATTTTCCTTTAGACCAGACCTGGTTTTAGCCAGATGTTTTAACCTTTACTCTTGGTTCAGACTTGGCTTGTACTAGTCTAGTACCTGTTTAATTTAGGTTCAGTGCTGGTTTTGCATAGAGCAATGCAAATTCACATCACTGAAACAGATTTTGTGCATTGGATATATTGTACAAAATTGACCACATGTTGTGCAACCACCTCACCCAGAAACTAGCCAAATCTAGCTCTCAGGAAAAATAAATTGAAAAAACCGGACCTACAGTAATTATTTTCAAATATCACCATTTTAATTGTTTGTAGCTTTTAGACGTTTTTGGTTCTTTAAAAGCCATCAAGGCCTGTTTTAAGCCACACCTCAGCACACTTAAGTCACTCTGAATATTCTGTGTGTGTACAGGACTTTGGTCTGGACGTGGAGGCATTTGAAAACATGGTCGGAGACTGTCCCTCTGCGTTCTTCAGCCTGGCCGTGACCTGCTGTAACGTGAGTAACGAGAGAAAGAGAGAGAGAGAATCCTGTCTGTGAATCTGACAGTTTAATCATTATGTAACCGCCTGTTTTCTTCAGATGAGCGCGGAGAGGCGACCCACTTTCAGCGACATTGTTTTCTCTTTGGAGGGAATGGAGCTGCAGGAGGAGACGGACAAAACCATCGCTCTCGGTAAAAACGCGCTGAAGTGGAAGGATTTTGGGAGATGTTGCTTTTGGTGTTGATTGTAGTGATTCAGTAAATGCTGTTGCAAACACGTTAAACACACAAAACAGAGCAGAACAGTGGGGCTTTAATGGTAAAATAAATGCATGTCAAAAACAATATCTAGTGCTATTGGTGGGTTGGATCCTGTATTTGTATCCGAAAGTACTTGTAACTCTTATGTGCATGATTCTTGTTGTGCTGTGGTGAATATTCAATTCTTAGGTCTATAGTTTTCTTTCACGCAGTAAAGTGTGGATTGTTTCTTATCGCTCCATTAATTTCTTGTAAGAAAAGATTGTGTTTATTATGAACATGTACAGTTACATGAAGCACAAGATTCTTGTGCCAGATTCTGGCTGTTGCAGCTAATTTCCATCTGTCGTCCTGGGAGGGGAGAAAGACCTACTGGACATGTGGTGGAAAGTTTTTCAGCAAGTAGCAACACAGCCGTTTCTTTGTGGTAAACTTGCAAATTAACCCTGCTCAAATTAGTTTTAGTAACAGAAAAAAAAAAGATTTTTGGAGAAAAATATCATATGGGTAGTAGTATCCAATTCTTTTTTAACTTTAACTTTTAACTAATCGTTCATTTTTTCTGTTGAGCTGATGCCCAACCTGACACTCACATCATTGGTTTGTTCACTTCACAGGAGGCAGGACATTTTTTTTTTACACCAAAGAAATTTTGTTTTTCAGAAAGGAGTATAAACATGTCAGTTGCCGTTTCTTTTGCTTGCAAATTAACCCTCTCAAGCTCAAATTAAGTTTTAAACAGAAAAAAAAAAAGGGGAAAAATTTGGGGGGTTCCAATTCTAACTTTTTTTAACTTTAACTCCCATCTGCCATCATAAGCGTTTTCTTCTCCACAGAACCGGCGTCCCAGACGTGAGCCCGTACCGACGCCGCAGCTCGCCCTGTCACCACGGCAACTGCATCCATCAACAACAACAACAACAACAAAACAGCAGGATTGGCCGGAGTCAGTCGGACATGCTTCCTCCTCCGTCCTCCTCACGCCGCCTCTGCTCGGCACTCCCGCTCGGGTCAACCCTTTCTCCCTCCGACAGGACCTCAACGGCGGCAAATGCAAACTGCTGGACACTCCCAGCAAATCCGTCATAAGCTTAACCTTCACTTTGCCCGCGCTTAGGGACCCTGCATGTCTCCGCACCTTTTCCGATCCTCTCCGGGAGTCAGAGCGCCCCCCAGGAGGTGTCAGTCGCTGCCGTGTACGCCGGAGCTGAGCAGAACTGTCGTGTTGCGAAGCGAGAAAGAAACTGAAGCGAGTGACGATTGCGCGAAAGTCGAAATCAAGGACAACGATTTGAATTTCGAAGCTGCGACGGAAGAAGAAGCTACGCAGGACGATGCTAATCCGCCTGTTGAACTGGAAATGGTTTCGTTGGAGCGACTGGACGAGGAAGATGAAGCAGAAGAAGAAGAAGAAGAAAATTGCGTTCAAACCGAGCCAATGGATTGCACGAAATCGCCAGAATCCGTAGACGTTACGAGCCAAATCGCGAAACCGCTGCTGACTTCGGCCTCTTCCTGTTTACGATCGAACTGTTGGCGTTTACCGATCTCGAACGGACCTCCGACTTTGCCTCCTCTGCCGCGGCTGGACAACAACAACCAAACTTTCGGGCAGTGGGTCGGAATGGGAGCGAAAGGCTACTCTCCGGCTTCGGCGCTGTACAATCCCGACTCGAGAACGGAGCAAAGCGACGATGTCATTTCCTGCCCCGGCTGCTGCCTTGTCGGGTTGAGTTTGCCGTCGATTTGTTTGCGCGGTTCGGCCGGCGTCGCTACGACCACGGCGGCGGCGGTGGAAAGGAGGAGAGCGTCCATACCCAGGCAGAGGGCGCAGTGGAATTTGAACGGGACTATTTCGGGAGGAGGCGGGACGGATTCCGCAGCAGCGACGACGACAAACAGCGCGACCAAAGCTTTACTGTGCCGGGGGGCGAATGGTTTAACCGTGACGCAGAGTGTGCCGCGGGAACCAGGACTGCCGCTGCCCGAAGCCCAGACGTAGAGTTAAAGGTCCTATGTTGTGCAAAATTGTCTACAGTGTGTTTTTATCCATGTTAGAATGTGGTTACCTCATCAAAAACATAAAAAACAGACCCAAACTTATGTATTTTGTCATTGAAAATGCTGTTTGCAAAGAGCAAGATGCTTTGTTCCACCTTGTGACGTCATTACGAATTTTTAACACACTGGAAAAAAGGAATCTAACTTAGACAAAATGACTTGAAATCATATTAATCTTAAAAGACTAATTTTAAGATTTTTTTACAACAAGATAACTTAAAAGCAATTTCCCCCTAGCACTGATGCCTTGTTAATGTATCTATTCAGGTGGAAATTAGTCCCCAAAGTCCTGTCTATGTCTAATAAAATCCCGTTTGTGTGCAGCTTTTTCTGTTTTGTTTTTAGCATTGTGGCTAACTGTTGTTAGCATAGTGACTCACCTCGCTGTTAAAAGCTGTGAAAAAACATTAAAACTCATCATGATGAACAATTCTGAAGCTCAGAATGCATTAGCTACATGAGGAAATCATGTAGCCTGAAGGAAAAAGGTTAAAATTAATTATTTCTGTTTGTTTACATATTTAGGATGCAAAAATCAGGTACAGTCCCTTTAATAAGACTAAGATGATTTGACTTGTTTTAAGATTTTCTATCCTAATTTACCTTATCTAGATATAAAACCTATTTTAAGCAAACTTGTATCTGTTTTAAGTGATAATTGCTTGAATCATGAATAATCTGCCCAAAAATCTTGTCAAGAGAACTTGAAACTAGCATTTTCTGCTCAAAACAACTTGGTTAGTCAAATTTTCTTACTGCACTGGCAGATTATTTCACTTGAAATAAGACATTTTTACCTCAAAACAACCAAAGTGTTTTTTGAAAGGCCTTTTTTGCAATGCAGCCTAATTGAGCTACTTTATGCTACAATATACTAAAATAAGATCTAGATATTGTCCTTTGTTCTGAAAAGTCTGATTCTTCATTAGTTTCTTCGTGAGATTTCTACAAAAAAGTGTATATTTTGTTACGCCGAGTGATCAAGCGGTTTAAACAAGGCTAAAACTTTTGCTGTAACTGCAATTGGAAGGCTGAAATAATTAAGTGAAGGTGTGAAGCACTTTCTGTGTTATCTCTTTATGACATCACAAGGTGGAACAGCATGTTTTCATATGGTCAGAAGAATCCAGTTTATGTAAAAAGTGTGTAAATGGAACAAACACAACTTAAGCAGTGTTTTTGATGACGAAACAACAATAAAACATGGACAAAAATTTGCATAATGTTGGCCCTTTAAAAAGAGGAGGAGGATGAAGTGTTGGGACAAGACAAGCACAGAATGTAAAGCTCACGCAGGAAAGCAACGAGAAAAAAAAACATACTATTGATGTCACTACACAGTCTGAGGTAAAAGGTTGGGTTCACTTTTTAGCTGCTAATTTTTTTTAATGGTGTAGAGGCCAAAACGACAAAATCTCACCTTAACAAAGAGTCCAGCCATTTATTCGTGCTTCCAAGGCTCACAAATGGTTATAAAATATAGACGAATTCTAAGTTTTGAGACCACCATGATGGAAACCGGCAATTTTTTTAACATCTGGCATAATTGCACTGACACTGCTACAGATGTTAATTAACCCTTTGGGTGTGAGAATTTTTCAGGTAAAATACATTTCTGTAAATATAAAGTCTTAAGACCTTCACCTGGAGAATCAAAACTAATATTTATCTGTATTAGTTTATAAAACCACTGGTATGGAGTTGCGTTTAGTATTTTTCAAGCTTCTGAAACTGAGAGCTGAGAAAGGTAGCTCGGTGCAGAATTGCTACTTTGGCGCTTAAAAAGTTAATAATGCTGCTGTCCCAAGCAAACAAATAAAATAAAAATATATTTTTGAAATGCAGTTGACATCACAACATTCTGTATGTTAGCACAAAAATGTTAACGGAGCATAAATCAGCTTTCTTCGTCTCTTCTGTTTTGCAACTTTGTCTTCCTCTGATTTTGTGACTTTGTGTGTCCGTGACACAGTGCCACTTGCTGGTCAGTTACAGGTAGTGCAGCTGTTTCAGGCCATTTTAGTGATTCTTATAGGGGTGACTATAAGACCCCTCAGTGGGCCAAAATTAACGATATTTTTACTCGAAGGGCCATTATAAATGACTTTGTAGCATGTCGAGGGCCAAACCTAATTTTATGTTGCATCTAAAAAGTTTATTTGCAATAAGACAGTGACCAAATGGTGTTTTATGAGCATGTTTTAGCAAAATAAAACTGAATTGGTGCACTTTGACAATCTTTTCAACCTAAAATGTAATCAGACATTCTCAACAAATCTTAGGACCTCTTCAGGGGCCACATTAAGGACCCCCTTGGATGGCCGAGTTTGGGCACCACGGGTATAAAAGTTTTATAGAAAGGATGTTAACGGTACACGAAAAATGGCATGCTACATAGCATTTAGTTCAAATTGTTTGTGCAGTTTATTGGCGGGCCACTATCAATATTAGAAATCATCCTTGAAGCCTTGAGTTTGAGACCTCTGCTCAATGTTGCCTGATAAAGTGCAAAATCATTCTAAAACGGTTCAAGAAAGGTTTTGTTTTTACTATTATTGTAGTTTCAGTAGTAATTTCAATATTGATGATTAGTACCTGAATTTGGAAAACTACTTCTCTCCCAGGGCTGATCCAAGTTTACAAAGACTGTTTTTGTGTCTAAATAATTCTCCGTACCAGAGCACGCGACCATCTTGTGAGCACAGATTTCTCTCCCAAACAATCAACACGGCTCTTTACACTTCCAACACGATCCCATCTGACGCCGCAGCAACCAATTTTCAACCTTTCACTGTTTGCAAAGGACAAATATTAGTTTTGACTGCGCGCACCAACAAGACAGTAAAAAAAAAGACTGTAGAATAACGTAATTTATCACCCAGGGACTTGCAAACGTAAAATAATTGTACTTTAACCCGATTCAGAGTGTGTAGTGACATGAGAAGCACTTCCTGTCGAGCTGAAAGAGATTTGAAGGCAAACTGTACTGTACGTGGTCAGAAATGATAATAATGTGTCACGTGAAGCTCAAAAGTGAAAGTAAAATTCTTGTAGATAATATTCTGATTAATTTGGTAACAGAGGTGGCAAGAATCTAACAATTAATCTGAATATTTTTGGTGATTTTTGTCTGTTCAGATTTGTATTTGATTCATCTAATTTATTGTACTTACTACTTTATTTATTGTTGCACTAAAACATAATTCTCCTTATTGACCAATTTGCATAAAGGTAAAATAAATGTAGCAGGCTTTCTCAGTCGGGTCGGGAATGTGTTGGGAAGGGGGCGGGGAGGAAGGTTGCAGTTGCCGTAGTTTCAACTGGAATGTTAAATCAAATCTTGAATATGATTTTTGTAAATTAAAATGAATAGAAAACTTTTCAACATTAGATTAACTAACATTTCATTAAATGTAGCTTACGTAAACTTTCTTACAATTTTTGTACTGTGTAAATTGCAGTTTCAGTATGTATGTTTTTACTGAAGTTGAAGTGTTCAATATTTACTTCTTCAGAGTCATTGTAAAGACGCTACATCTGATTTTGCTTCCCTTCTCATTCCAGAGTCCCTTCGAAGAGACGTCCCACTTTTTCTTGAAAAATTCTTTTTTGTTCAGTATAACTATCAAGCACTTGAAAATGTTAAAGATAAAAATCACATTGTGTCCATTTAGAGTCAGATCAACCTCTGGAATGAATGAGAATCAGTTTCTCCTGTAAACTGACACATAAAAAAAAAATTAACCATTTTAATTAAACTATTGTATTGGCTTTGCCTACATTTTTTTGAGTAATTTTAGGTCCCTAAAACTTATTTTTACCTCAGTTACCTTCAGCTTTTGCAGAGAAATGGTCAGAATCCAAAATATGCCAAAACTAGAGTCATTCAGATCTCAGCTGTAAACACCAATCCTTATATTTACCTATATATATATATATATATATATATATATATATATATAATATATATATATATATATTATATATATATATATATATATATATATATATATATAAATTAGGCGGAATTTAGATTCTGTTTTTCTTTTCTTTGGAGAAAGTTCTTACTTCTGATCAGAGTCTGTTAACCATCAGAAGCTAAAACTACAGAGATACAGCTTTAAAAAGACTCCAGACATTTATTTGCGTCCAAAGGATCAGAAACAGTTTTAGTCAGACGTGTGAGGGAAATAATAAATAATACAAATACATTTTAAACTTTACATCAGTCACATGTTTTGCTCATTTACCTAATGCATTCAGAACCTCTGAATTGTTCAGTACAATGCGTTAAAAACTTTTTTCACAACTGTTTGGAGCTTGTATGCTGACAACAGTTAGCCACAATGCTATCAACAACAGCTGATGAACTTACTGGAGTTTGAACGGGACATTGCGGACACATTTTCACTCAAATAGATACATTAAACCTATCTGTTCTGAGGGGAAATTGATATTAAGCTATTTTGTTTAAAAAAAAAAAAAAAAATTAGTCTTGTTATAAGCATTTTCACTAGAAATGAATTGCAATATTTTTGCCACCTCTGCTTATCATTATATAGTGACTAAAGCACACACAATGTTCTTCATGTCTTATTGGTATCTTCAGAAATTAAAACTAGTTATTGGTCATGGCCACAACACCAAGACAAACATCAGACCTTGGTATCATGGGAAACTAAATTTTTACAAGAATTTTACTCTGACACTGTTGAGCTCCATCGTCTGATCAGAAGGTGTTAGTTTGACGCACTGATAATAATTCTGCCACAAACGACCTGTACAAACGATGATTGTAACTCACGATGCACTGCTGAGAAACTCCTGAGTATATTTTTGCAAATGTATTTATTATTTATTAACGCACTGTAATCACACAACGGTAAGAGTATAATTGTCTTTTCTTTTTTTTGGGCGATTTCTACATGAATTTTTAAACTTGTAATAATAATAATGATGATGATCTGAGGTTTATAGTGTTATAGCTTCTGCACTGACTAAGCTTGTGTCATGTTGCCATTTGTAAAGCAGAAATTCAGCAGTGTTTTTTGTAAATATTAAGCAGTTTTTTAATCGTATTTAACTGAAACGCAGAGTAGCACGAAGTCTTTGTACGTCCGATAATAATAATTGTACTTTTTCTAGTCGAGCGAATGAGAACGCATGATTATTTTTCTTGTAAAATCTTTTATTTTTGCACTTGTTTTAAGGGCACTTTCGCTAAATGGTGCTTCGTTCATGTGATGTTGTAAGTCGTGGTGGGAGATATTGACAAAAATGAATATTTCGAATCAATTTTATAAACGATATTCTAGTCATGCGCCAGAATTGTGCTTAAAAAAGTCTTGAAAATGAAACTTGAGCGATTTCAGTATGTGTTTGAATTGCACTAACTCAATTGTTCTCAAACTCATGCACCTGGAGTTTGCACAATCCCCCTGACCAATATTTTACACTCAACTTAAAATAATATTGAACGTTTTACTTCATGCGCAACCCATTCTCACAAGAAGCGTATATCTACCACAACAGGACATGTCAAATGCGTATGATTAGCACGATTTCATGCCTTTTGTAAAGATGTTATTTGTTTATATATATTTTGCGAAATCTTTATCCTAATCTTAACCTACCCAAAGCCCCAGCCCTAAACTTGCCCATTTTAGTAACTTGAAGTCTAAACTTACTCATTAAATCAAAAGAAAATGTCCCCACATGGCGTCAACCAAAACTTTATTTTGCTCTATGAAATATGCAAAATATACGGCATAATGTATACAGTATATACGCAAAAAAGGCGTGAAATATCATGGTATATGTACGCTTTCTTGTGATACTGTGTTGAAGCATAGGAAGTGTCCTATTGTATTTAGTGGAAAAACCTTGTGTGCACAAGAGCAATTGAGAGATCAATCCAACTGAAGGCGCCTCAACAGACAGTCAAAGCAAGAAAAAAGAAACAGCATACAAATGCAAAGCATAATTTGTGTTTGTAATTATTTATCAACAAAGCAGAGAACTACAGACTCACAGCAAACTGCACACACTTTGTGCTGATTTCTACAGAAGCTTAACCTGGCTCACTTCAGATGGATCTGTTGAAATCTGATTTGAGTTCTTCCATGTTATCCATCTGGAACTTCACTCGCTGAAAGCGTTTGGGAAAAGGTTTAATGAAAATACTTCAAGCTGATTGGGTGTGCGACTGACCTTAGTTTGTGCTTAACTAATCACTGCAACAAATCCAATGCGTGCATGGCATAGAACAAGTGTCACGTACATCCATAAGAGCTACCATCTTTAATTCAGGCGCTACTTGCTTGCTAACAACCCCCCACCCTTGCTGCAATGTGATTGGGTTGTTAAACCACTGGTTTGGACCACAAACAATTGTTCTGGTGGCCAGAAGGACAGATTTCTCTCAAGCGTGTGAGTTCACAAATATTCTGAGAAAATCGATCTGGTTGGCCAGGTTAACAGAAACTTACTGCATGAGGACTCTGAGCTTATGATATACTTCATGACTCTGAGGCGATTCACTATTGTTCCTAAAGCCATTAGCCGATAGCTTATAGCCCGCAGAAATCACAAGTTATGAATAATCTAAAGAGTGTCAACTGGTTCAAACCTTTGGAACACGGCCAGAGCCTCGTTAGAAGTCATTGTTGAGTTTTCTAACCGTTGTGTCTTTTGTACCGCTTGCAAAGAAAGTTATAGGAAACTGTGCTGATGTGTGCGTAACTTCTTAATGACGTGGCTCTGAATGGGTCTATAGATCATTTACTCACTGTGAGTAAAATGTTACTATTATTTTTGCCTTTTCTAAAGCAATATAAAGCAATACACTTTTGGATATATCTCCCACCTCGAGTTGTTGTTTGTCACTAGTCTGTCTCTTTTTACACTGTAAGACTCTGCAATTATTTAAATCATAATTACAACCCCTCTAGACAATAAATTACAATATCAATATCCTACTTTTAGATTGTAAAGAAATTCCAAATAAATTTACTTCAGTTTTTGATGAAATGATGGTAGTTCTTTTCCACAAAACCTGGAGCAGAGCATTTTGTCTAAAGTATTTTTTACTTTAGAGAATCTTAAGTCTGATTTTGTGTCGGATCACAGCCAATCAGAACAGCCAGACATCGCCAAGCTCCGCCCTCAAGTGACTGCTTTTAATCAATTGATAAAATAAAAAATTAGACACATATGTATTGATTTTTTAAATACACATTTCTAATCTGTATCATAAATGTTCTTCAAACTCAGACTGAGGAGCTGCTGTGACGTTGGATCATTTTCATTTCACTGCTCGTTGATGAATCTGCGTTTAATGAACCGTTTGCAACTGAAACATTTGTGTTTTTGTATGAAAATAAAGTAAAGATTTAAAACAGCTGTGTGGAAGAATTTTGTTGGAGGGTTTAAATAACTTTTTTCCAAAGAGATGATATATTGTTTATTGAATGTTATGCGTTGTGGCTTTAAACTTATCTCCATGGAAACAAGCTATATCAAGGGTTAGTCCAGTTTTCACATACAGGTATAGGCATTGTGTCAGAAAAACAGTTACGCCAAAAAATGCATCCCCTCCACACAGAAACACACACACTCCTGAAAACTTGAATTTGTGAATATCAAACTTCACAGGACGACTTTATATCCAATGTAGTGCAACTCTTTGTGTTTATATACTTACAATAATTGTTGAGAGTTGTACTGTGTTTTTGTTTTAGTTTGAAGAAGTTAAGTGTGCACTACACTGTAATTTCTTACTTTTTTCTAACATACTGTCCTGTCAACATCTCAGCCTGTCGCCCCTCCCCCCTGTCCATGATGTCTGCCGCCTTTTTGCTTTTCTCCCCCAACCCAGTCTTCACAAAAAATCCCATCACGTGACCATGTGTACTGTGTTTTATGTGTTGTGTGTTTTTAGTTTTGCTTTTTTTTTTTGTACTTTTACTCTGCATTTCACGTTCGGAAGAGCGAGCGGCGGCGCACACAAGGTGGAGCGGCCCCAGAGTCTCACTCCAAGCATAACTTCGTTGTTCTCTGTGACAATGACAACAAATCTTTCTGTGGCACAGAAAGAAGGTCGCGAGTGTGTGGAGTTTGCATGTTTCTTTCCGTGTCTAAGTGGTTTCCTCCGGGCACTTCAGTTTCCCCACCAATCAATAACATGGAGGTTAGGGAACGCTTGGTGATTGTCGGAGGTTGAGGCGCCAGGTGTTTAGGCGAATTGCCTTTGCTGAGCTGCCCCAGGGCAGTTTACTTTCACTGGGTGTTGAGGGGAGGGGTTCATCTCACTGTGAAGCGCTTTGTGACTCTGTCTGCGAAATGCACTATACAAATAAAGATTACTTACTTAGAATAAGTGGATTCAATTAAATAATAAAACCTCTCTCAAAATGGATTGGACATAAAAGTCAATATATTGAGAGAGGAAACTGACATAAAACAGAATGAAAATAATGTGTTTTGTTTGTTATCTCTCAGTCTTTTTGAAGAGTTAAATTGCAAAAAACAGATACGTCCGTTTTGAAAATGTGCCCAATATATTGTACATTTTCTTTGTATTATAGAGTGGCAAAAATGAATGAGTCAAAACACGGCTAAAAAAAAAAAAAAAAAAAAAGCAGATTTTGACAGATACTGATAAATAAAAACAACCACAACTAGAGTTTGTAATTAACGTGTAAAAAGAGAAAATCAGGTAAACAGTGGCAGAAAGCAGAAAAACCACAACAACACTTCTGTTTCTTTCCCATTTCTCACTGCCACAGACTTTAGGATCACACACACACACACAGAGAAACTCATTAATTACTTATTTAAGATGTTTTTAATCTGTTTGTTGAGTGAATTATTTGTTAAAATTTTCCCAAATCTCCAACGGCCCTAAGCTTGCTAAAAGTTTGCACTGTTGACATGACAACCGAGAAGTTATTTTATAAAATTTCTGTCAAACAAATGCTTACCAGAAAGAAAAAAAAGCAAAGAAAAACATTTGATCTATTAGTTCCTATTATCAGACTTTTGCCATAAACTATTCAACCAGTTTTCCAGCAAAAAAATGTTGAATGGGTTTTAAAAAGGAGGGTGAAAATAAGATGTAAACCACATTTGGCATTTGAAAACGCGTCTATATAAAGAGTAAGCTGCCAGCCACCATCGATGACTTTACAAAATGCACTTGCTTCTCCAAAACTCTGCCTCCTCATCTTCTGCTCCGTCCTGTCCTCTGCACTTTTCTCACTCAGAACAGAACAGATGGACACATGAAGCAGGAACTAGTTTTAAGCCAAAATATTACACTTTACCATTAAAACTCTGTAACTAAACATATAATTAGGCTTCTACTTCATCACTGTCATCATCACTACTGCCTCTGACGCATGCTCAGCTGTGATTGGTCCGTTTCCATCAGGACAGGTCTGCTTTGGATAAAACGTCCTATACTCTCTCTCTTCTCTCTCTCTCTCTCTCTCTCTCTCTTTATCTCTTTAATCTCTCTCTCCTTTGTTCTCCCTTTCTCTCTGGCTCTCTTTCTCTTTTTCTCTCCCCCTCTCCCTCATTCTTTATCTCTATACGCTTTCTTTCTTTCTTGTCTCTCTCACTCTTTCTTTTTTTCTCTCTAACTCCCTCTTCCTCTCGCTTCATCTTGCTTTCTCTCTTTTTCTCTTCCTTCTCTCTCTCCTTTCTCTCTCACTCTTTCTGCCTCTCTTTCCACCCCTTCCTCTCTCTCCCTCTCTCTTTTCTCTCTCCCTGATCTCTTTTTCACCCTCTCTTCTTCCCTGTATCTCTCTCTCTCTCTCTTATAAATACCCTCCCTTCTCTCTTTCTTTTTCTCCCTCTCTCTCTTCTCTCTCTCTCCCTTCTCTCTCTCTTTCTCTCCACCTTCCCCCTACCTCTCTCTCTTTACACTTTCTCTCACTTCACACACACATGCTCCCTTTTCTCTCCCCCTTTCCATTTTCTTTTTTGTCTTCCTCTCCCTTCTCTCTCTCTCCCTTTTTATGCTTTCTCTGTCTCCCCTTTTCACTCCATTCTTTCACTCTCTTAATTTCTTTCTCTGTCTTTATGCTTCTCTCTCTCTTTATCTTTTTTCACCCTCTCCCTCCTTTTCTCTCTGTATCTTTCTCTTTACACTTTCTCCCACTCTTTCTCTCCCTCTCTCTTTACACGCCTTTCTCTCTCTCCCTTCTCTCTCTCCCTCTTTCCCTATCTCGTCATGCTCTCTCTCTTTATGCCTTCTCTCCCTTCTCACTCTCTTTCTCTGGATCTGTCTTCTCTTGCTTTCTCTCTTTTTCTCTTCTCTCTCTCTTTACACACACACTCTCACCCCCTCTTTCTCTCTCATCTCTTTTACACTCTCTCTCCTTTTCTCTCTCTGTATTTCTTCCTTTCTCTTGCTCTCTTCTTTCTCTCTCTCTCCTTTCTCTCTCTTTACACACTCCCCCTCCCTATCTCTTTTCACTCTCTCCCCTCCTCCCTCTCCCTCTCTTCCTCCTTCCCTGCCTAGCTCTCTCACTCTCTTTTTCTCTCTCTCTCTTCTCTCTCTCTTCACACATTCTCTCTCCCTTCTCTCTATCTGTCTCTCTCTTCACTCTTTCTCTCTTCCCTCTCTCTTTACTCTCTCTCTTTCTCTCCCCATCTCTTTTCACTTTCTGTCCTTTTCTCTCTCTCTCTGTCCCCGCTCTCCCCTCCTCCCTCTCCCTCTCTTCATTCTTCCCTGCCTACCTCCCTCACTCCTTTTTCTCTCTCTCCCTTCTCTCTCTTCCCACATTTTCTCTCTCTCTCTTTACGCTTTCACTCTCATTCTATCTCTCTTTACACTCTCACTCCCTCTTTCTCTCCCTACCTCTTTTTCACTCTCTCTCTCTCTTCTTTCCCACTCTCCCCTCCTCCCTCACACTCTCTCTTCTCTCTCTCTCTCCTTTCTTGCTCTCCCCTCCCCCTCTCCCTCCCTTCCTCCTTCCCTGCCTAGCTCTTTTTTCACTCCTTTTTTTCTCTCTCTCTACATTCTCTCTCCTTCTCTCTCTATCTGTCTCTCTCTCTTCACTCTTTCTCTCTTCCCTCTCTCTTTACTCTCTCTCTTTCTCTCCCCATCTCTTTTCACTTTCTGTCCTTTTCTCTCTCTCTCTCTGTCCCCGCTCTCCCCTCCTCCCTCTCCTTTTACGCGCTCTCCATTCTCCATCCATCCACGCGCGCTGCCGACGCCCCGCTCAACATCCAGCAGCGCGAGGACACGGAATCCACGGTCATTTCCACCTCGTCCCGGGATCACGCCGCTTCCATCTTCCTTCGCGGCAGAAACACGCTTCGCTTTGACGTTTTTATGACAGGTACGCGTCTTATTTCTCACGCAAGTTCACGTCTTTGGTCTGATCTGGTTTGATTTACTGCCACGGGGCGAGCGTGATCCTCCCCGGAGAAGTGTTTTTATTGGGTTAACCCCGATACATTTTTCTATTTTTAGCTCAGAGTTGAAAGCTAATGCGGAAAGAGTGAGTAAATATAGATTATTTGAGTGTTTTTTTACGCTACTACTGCATGATGGTCTAGACAGGGAGGTCCCATCACCACGAGAACTTACATTTAAATAGGAAATGTGGATTTGGTTTGACTGTTTGGAAATATTTGGGTTAAACCATGATCAGGTCTGTTTATCACGAGTCATGGATTGGGACAGGAACCAATGTTTTTCTCAGGTCTTGTTGTCAAATGGTTATTTATTACAGCTGTGCTTTTGTGTCCTTCTCAAAATTATTGAATTTTGCGTTCTCCCCCATGAAGGAAAATGTCAAAGGTGGGGAAACTGGCTTGACTTGAGACGCACTTTTCATGTCTTGTGACTTGACTTGTGACTTGACTTATGTTCCCAAAAGTAGGGCTGGGCCATTATTCGAAAAATCAAGAGATCGAGATACAGTAGAATCAAACCGAATCGTCAATTATTTGATGGTGGGTTTTGAATCGAAAGATCGAAAACCAATCTTTTGTCAATAAAAATTTGTAGTTTGAAGCAAAAGTCAAACTTTGAGAACGGATTAAAAGTTTTTGTTTTCTTTGGGTTCATAAATGGCATTTTTCAAATCAAGATCGATCAATATGAGAAAAAAAAAAGTGTGATTATATTTTTCCAGAACATCCAGCTCTAAAGACTTGACTTGGCTTACGATCCAAAATACTTGACTTTGACTTGAATTGTGATCCTAAAAACTTGTGACATGACTTGGTTTATAAACCAAAAGACTTGGCTTGTGAACTGTAAGTGTTTTTATTTCCTTTTATGTAAATTATGCTGAAATTCAGTTTTTTAAACTGCAAGCATGAATGAAATAAATCAAATCAAGTGACCTGACTTGTCTTATAATCCAAAAGACTTGACTGGTAAGATCCCAAAGACTTGACTTGTGACGACTTATGATCCAAAAGACTTGTGACTTGACTTGGCTCATGATCCTAAAGACTTGACTTGTGACTTGACTTGTCTTATGATCCTAAAGACTTGACTTGTGACTTGACTTGTCTTATGATCCTAAAGACTTGACTTGTGACTTGACTTGTCTTATGATCCTAAAGATTTGACTTGTGACTTGTCTTATGATCCTAAAGACTTGACTTGTGACGACTTATGATCCAAAAGACTAGACTTGTGACCTGACTTGTCTTATAATCCAAAAGACTTGACTTGGTTTAAGATCCCAAAGACTTGACTTGTGACGACTTATGATCCAAAAGACTTGTGACTTGACTTGGCTCATGATCCTAAAGACTTGATTTGTGACTTGACTTGTGACTGGCTCATGATCCTAAAGACTTGACTTGTGACTTGTCTTATGATCCAAAAGACTTGACTTGTGACTTGACTTGTCTTATGATCCTAAAGACTTGACTTGTGACTTGACTTGTCTTATGATCCTAAAGACTTGACTTGTGACTTGACTTGTCTTGTGATCCTAAAGATTTGACTTGTGACTTGTCTTATGATCCTAAAGACTTGACTTGTGACGACTTATGATCCAAAAGACTAGACTTGTGACCTGACTTGTCTTATAATCCAAAAGACTTGACTTGGTTTAAGATCCCAAAGACTTGACTTGTGACGACTTATGATCCAAAAGACTTGTGACTTGACTTGGCTCATGATCCTAAAGACTTGATTTGTGACTTGACTTGTGACTGGCTCATGATCCTAAAGACTTGACTTGTGACTTGTCTTATGATCCAAAAGACTTGACTTGTGACTTGACTTGTCTTATGATCCTGAACAACTTGATTTGTCCTGTGGTCTAAAAGACCTAACTTGTGACTTGACTTGAGACTAATGACTTGAGTATGACTTGTATTGAAAAACACAAGCAATGAAAATGTACAAAGTTCAAAGTGATGCAGAAATATAAAAAATAATTATATAATATAATAATAATAATATAAGTTATTATAGGTTATTATGGACTTATGTGACTTGAACTTTCTTGTGACTTGGACTTACTTGTGACTCTTCATCTGATCATTAAATATTTTATATTTTCCAATATAAGAGTCACTATTTGACTCTTTGAGATGAGGGATTATATCCAGCTAGTGTAGTCCTGACCAAGCCTAGCAAGAACATCTGGAGATGGGTCCCCGAGCGCTGCACTGCGGCGATCACTGCTCCTGAGGAGATGCCCCAGAGGCATTGAAGGATGGGTCAAATGCAGAGGACAAATTTCCCTACGGGGACAATAAAGTGTACCTTACCTTACCTTGTACCTTAACCTAATATTTCAATTTTGTGTCTGATAATATTGTTTTAATGACCAAAAATCATAAAAGTGCACATGTCAAAAGCCTTGTGAGAGTTAGACAGGAGTTTATTACACATTTTCCTTTGCACGACTTCAAATTTAGTTCTACCAGATTATTATAAACCAAATATTTAAGGAGCTGTCACTTGACGCATCAAAAAACATAATTTCCTCAAGTCTACCGCTTATCATTCCAGCCTATTTTATTAAAAAGTCTGACTCACATTGTTTGTTTCTTAACCTTGGACACAAACACGTCTGAACTCTTTGTGAAGCTGAGGCTTTGTACTTAAAGCTTTTGATTGACTGACTCTAATCATAAGTGAGAACAAGCTCTGCACAGAAGGAAAAAATGTAAGTTAAGAGTACAAACTTAGTCTGATTTATTACATATTATTTTCATATTTAGAGATGCCTGCAGTAATGTTTGACACAGATGATTCTGTTTACATTTTTAAAGGCACAATAGCCGACTCTTTTTGCCGTTTAAATATTATATTGTAAATGTGTAAACAAACACCAAAAGTTATAAAAATCACACATTTTGCTCACTTACCTAATGCATTTTGAGCTTCAGAATTCTTTAAACACAATGTTTTCACAAAGCCAAGACGGAGTGTTAACCACAGAGTCTATTATTGGACACAGACTTTGCAAACTAATCTGTCCTCAAAAAACATTTTAACAATAATGGAGTTACTTTTTAAATGGGTATAGTGCCATTAGAGCTATAAAGCACTAAGAAAAAAAAAAAAAAAAAATACAACATTCTGATACATTTTCCCATGTTGCCCAGCCCTACTGATAAACCGACACCTTAATTCAAGTGTTAAAAGTATATTTTCATTATATAAAAAAAAAACAATGTACTTGCATGTTCCCAGAAAACATTTGTTCTGAGGAATCATCTTTTCATCTTCAGCAGGTTCAGTCTTTGTGCAGCGTCAGCAGGTTGATAAGTGCAGAACTCAGCCATTTTCAATAAATGTATGTTTCTGTGTTTAATGTCCGACTCTTCTAGTGGACACACAGTCATGCACAGTCACTTTATCCAAGTTGGGACACAAATGGGACTAGAACAGGACAAAACCACATCATGCAGACTTTTAATTGGTCATCTTGAAGTCATTTAATTAGAGTCATGCTAGTTGTTAGCTTGACTACATTTTCATTAGATAAACTGCTAGAAAAAAAGATTATAAATGTTCTATGTGCACTATGTTCTTGTCTTGTTTTCATTCTTCAAACATGCTCAGGATCATCTGCACTTTGAAATCTCACACACCAGAACCAATAATAAAGTGTAATAAATGTTGAGAACGTTCATTTTGTCTTCTTAAAGTAGAATAGTTTAAGTTTTCTTCTATATCAGACAAAGGCTGAAATTGTGTAAATACCTTTACATGTTTCGACGGTGACTTCCGTCTTCGTCAGAAGCGTCACACGATGGTCGGTGTGACGTGTGTTAAAAGTTCCTCTAAGGCGTGGTCAACCTGACGGTCCTGTCAGGCTGACCACGCCCCCTGCCGGCTGGTGGTCGTTGGAGAAGTGAGTCCCATGTGCGGGACAGTTGGAATGATCCCTCGTCGCGATTCATTGTGTCTGCGCCTCGCTTCCTAATCTCTATTGCCTCTTCAAATAAGTACAAACGCTGGATCAAAGAGGCAATAGAGATTAGGAAGCGAGGCGCAGACACAATGAATCGCGACGAGGGATCATTCCAACTGTCCCGCACATGGGACTCACTTCTCCAACGACCACCAGCCGGCAGGGGGCGTGGTCAGCCTGACAGGACCGTCAGGTTGACCACGCCTTAGAGGAACTTTTAACACACGTCACACCGACCATCGTGTGACGCTTCTGACGAAGACGGAAGTCACCGTCGAAACATGTAAAGGTATTTACACAATTTCAGCCTTTGTCTGATATAGAAGAAAACTTAAACTAAAGTGTAATAAAGCATAATTGTGTGTTTCCAACGTTAATTGAGTTAGGCCGGCTGCACACAAATGTTTAACCCTTGTGTCCAGTTTACTAAATTTTTTGGCATTTTAAATTGTCCACCATTGCTATAGTTTTGGAGATATTTCAATGATTTCTTGTTACAAACTTTATTTCGAGTTATATTTTCAAAAACTCAACTCAGAGCCAGAATCATCCCAGTCTTGTCATTTACAAATGTGCTGTCCTTATGTTCTGTTAGAGCCTTTTACTTCACCTTTTTTGACGGCTGTAAAAAATATAGTACATTTTTCAAACTTTTTTGGGTTAAATCTGTTAATCCACTTGTTCTGACTAAAAATACCAAACTTGAAAAAAAAAAAAATCCTCAGTGTTTTATTAGTTGTACAGACTTATAAAAAAGCAGATTCTCAGAGTAGGTGAAAATGTGACACAAAATGGACAATTTTCATACAAAATAAAAATCTAAACTACTTTTTTTTTTTTTTGCTTTTTATTAGTCTTGGACATGATAAAATCAGTCAAAACTTTGACTTCGATGGTTTTGTAGTTTTTGTGCAGAAGCAGTTTGTAGTTTTTATCTCTTGTTCTGTTAGCGCCATTTTTTCCCCTCATTGACTTCCATTAGAAACACTTTGTTCTGAAAGCACTATAAAAGTGTGATTTTCCAAACTTTTGTCAGAAGAGCTGAAATGTGTCATTTTTAGACTTGATAATGAGTTGTGTGTATTTCCCATTAAAACAGGCCTATGAATAGTAAGCCACAGTTTCCCCCATGCAAACCTATGGAGCTCTCAGGAGACAGGACATGTTTAGAAGGCTCCTGGAGGCACATTTTGAACAATATGCATATTTGAATGTAGTCCCCTTATTACAATCCTCTCATTCTTGCTGCATGTGAACCTCACGCTGATGCTTCTTCTGACACAGTGACACACAGACATAAAGAGAGACACCACAAAAATCTCTTATGAAAATCTTTACTCTGGCCACCTTTCCTGAACTTGTACGGGCTCATCGGGACTAAATTTGGGCCAGTTACTGACTGACAAAGGAAAAACATTCAAAGCAATCTTACCTGATATGCTAATGCTGCAGAAAAAAATCTGGATGATCTGTTAAAACCTCAGAGATCTACATTCAGAGGGGATTGAAATATCTCACAGGCAAAGCTTCAGCTGTGTTTGTGACCAGGAAGCAGGACATGATCAAAAACTCAAGAAGCATATTTTGTAAATTTCATGTGTTCTTGAGTTAAAATATTCTGTCATATTCACTTAAAATAATTCTGGCTTAAAGAAATAAGTATACAATTATCTTAAATTAACCATCCACTTCGTGTCTTTGTCCTTGTCACTGATTGGCTAAAAACCAAAAACAAATGCTATCAGGCCTATTCAACTTCAGGTCCGGGTGCCAAAGCATCCCTCCAAAACTCTGATCCAGCCCCTAGTTCACTCTCTAAATATTCCAAAAACATATTGTCTCCTGTTTGTAGATTCAAGTCTAGGTTATTATTCAAGAAATACTTTTCTTAATGTGTCTAAAAATAAGATTTGCCAATAAATATAGCGTATTTTTCTTGTTCCAGTGAGAAAGACAGTTGAAATATGCCCAAACAAAGATGAATATGACTCATTAAGTATTTAATCAATCATTTTCCACTTTTTACAGTTCAGTCTTGATGGAATTCCGCTTTAGACCTGGATAGTCCTGGTTTAGATTTAGTTTAATGCTGTGATACTTCCGGTTCATATTTGGTTATGTGGTTTAACTCTGATTTAAACATTTTGTAGATCAATAAAAACAGACTGTAGCATTAGCTGGTACCATATTAGAAACACGTCTAGTCTTGTGAATGTTTGGTGCAACCTCATGTCAAAAGCTATAACGTAATCTCTGGAAAATGAAGCTGAACAGCCCTGGTGTTGTGTATGTAGTGTGTTTTCCCAGGTCATGTGTTTGTCCTTGTATCCTGCAGCAGGTCGTGTTAAAATATTTACCAGATTCTCCGCTGTAGGATGTGTTCTCGTGACGTCACAGCAGCGGCGTTCTCCTGGCCTGGTTTACAAAGTTGAGATGGAGGTCGTCAGTCAAATCCCGCTTTGAACAGTTCCTCATTCAGCCAGAAGCCACCGAACAATTAATCCAATTTGCGACAGCAGCAAATCACGACGGTCTCTTCCAATCGAATCAGAGCGAATTGGAATTTTTGAGATCTCCTACAGCTCTGCAATCAAACGCATTTAATCACAATGAGGTCCAATTCAATGATCGACTTAATAGTAAAAACCACAGCCAATCTTCTCAGTAGAAACATGTGGTTTAGAGCTAATTTTTGAGTTTGAAGGAAGATTATTTTCTGTGTTAAATGATGCTGATTGAGCCTGTATTAGCCTGATTGGAACGCTGGTTTAACTTTCAAATGGTGGCAAAAGGAAGTGAGTATTTTGTTAAAGAGCTGGGATGAAAATTAGCTTGTGCAAATCCGAGGCTGTGGTTCCCAGTATTGGACTGCTGTGGTGAAGAAGAAGCAGTTAAGTTGAAAGGCAAAGCTCCATGATTTACCGGTCAGTCTATCCTCACCTGTGGACATGAGCTTTGGGTAATGACTGAAATGACAAGATCCCAAACACAAGCGGTCAAAATGAGTTTTCTTCTCAGAGTGACTGGATGCTTCTTGAAACTGGCTTCACACTAGAGGAGTTTTAAATCTTTTGCGATTTTTAGATGTGCCAGAAACAGCACAGGCCAGAGACGTGAGGGGATTAGTCTCACAGCTGCATCATGTCACAGAAAGAACAGAGACGAGACGATGATGTGACCTGACAAGAGACTAATAACAAATGCACAGTGACACACATAAGGAGAAAAAAAATCCTTGTAAGAAAATCCTTACATTGGCCACACCTCCTCGAAGTCGTAAAGGGGCACATTGGGCTTAAATCCAGACAAAAACTCCTGTAAAAAAAGCTTTAGAGATAGGGGAAGGAGCTCAGTCACATGGGTGGAACTCTGAGTAGAGTCGCTGCTCCTCTACATTGAGAAGAGTCAGCTGAGATGATTCTGTTCTTCTGCCCTCTGGACAAAGCCTCCCTAATGATGTCCCAGGAGACCCCAGGGGAGGCTCAGGACACGATGGAGGGACTATGTCTCTCGACAAACCTGGGAATTCGACTCGGGAGTCTCCCGGAGGAGCTGCCTCTATAGGCGTTTTCACACATGAAAGTACAAAGAAGTAGTCCCAATATTCCTAGTCAGAGGAATTACACTGTTCCCATGTCTGTGTTCACACAGCAACAGTTCCTGAAAGTGATTCTAACTGACTTTAGCATTTACATAATAGGTCAATAAGTGGTGTTAGGGAAACAAAAGTTGTCTTTGTAGATTACACACAAAACTATGATCTACAAAACCTAAAAACATCACGGAAATGAACAATAAAACAAAATCACTGGCATTCATTGTACAATAATAGTTAGGCTGCGATTTGCAAATTAAACTCACAAAAATATTTTGTGAGTTACTGCTTTTAATTCATTTTTCTTATGGATAAGAAAAGTTTATCTGATGTGAAAACCCAAAAAAACATGTTCAAAACAAAGTTAGAAGTTCCTGGTCTGAGTGGAAAGTACCTGCCCCAGAACAGGAGCTAAAAAGTCCCCAGTTCATAGATCCTGCTCTGTGTGCACGTGCCTAAAATGGGGACTGGAACTAAAAAAAGTACAACTGAAAAAGGTTCACACATTGGGCCAAAAGCTCTGTCAGCAAAAACATGTGGTTTGAAGCAGAAACCAGACTTTGGAGGAAGAAATGTGATCGTTTTCTCTGTTAAACATCAGAGATTCTAATAGTTTAGTTTAGTCTGTTTCAGAAATCAATACCAAAAGACATTTTCATTTTGTTTCTGAAAATGCTAAATAAAAGAAAATCAAAAATCAAGATTAGTCAATGTGAGTGGACTTTTTTTTTCCGATATGGATTCTCCGATATAGATTTCTACAATATGAAGTGCAGCCCACGTTTATTATAATAGATGTCGTTTCAGTCCCAGACCTCCCGTACTAAAAACCCTGATTCAGACCTGGTTTCGACCTTGTGCCAGCCTCTCTCTTGAACCCATCTTTCACTTTCCCTCTGAGAGGTGAAAGCGCTGGCTCATGTGCTGGAGCTGTGATTGGTTCATACATAATGGATAAAGGCCACAGATGTTTGTGCTTTTGTGGCGACAACACATTTATTAAGCACACACTGTTTACTCCAGCTGCAGAAGAAGTGCTGAGGATGTACATGTGTTCAGCTCCAAATGTGTTCAGCTTCAAATGTGTTCAGCTCCAAATGTGTTCAGCTCCAAATGTGTTCAGCTTCAAATGTGTTCAGCTTCAAATGTGTTCAGCTTCAAATGTGTCTGTAATTGTAATTGCAGTTCAAATGGGACAATTATCTATTTGTCTTTTTGTTGTTGAACAGTCTGCTTGGTATTTTTGATCATGTTTTTGTTTGGCATTGACCATTGTTTGATTTTCTAACATTTCTTTGGTCATCAGTCTTGTCCAAGGTGGTAGCTTATGCCTCCCGAACACTATCTGCGAGGCAGGTTTGGGACATGTGCAGGTTTCTTGCGAAGTGCCTTGTACACCAGCTCCAGTTCACTGTGGTCTGGATTTGCCCAAATCACTGCAGATTCACGTGGATTCCTGCGAAAATGTTTATACAAAGACCACTGATGGCGGATTCTTTACACACACCCACGAGTCCCATGCCATGTTCCGAGGTATGTGTAAAACGGTGGGTACTGACCTGCACCAAACTCGTGAAGCTGCGGTGGACAGCAGCTGGTATACAAGGCACCTCGTAAGAAACTTGCACATATCTCAATCTCGCCTCACAGTCAGTGTACAGGAGGCGTAAAGCTGGGCCAAAGGGGCCGCTGCCGATGCATTGCCTGTAGAATAAATATGCTACGTTAGTCACATTCATACATGAGTGGTTTTAAGTTTAGAAGCCTTTTGGGACCAATGTGTTTTCATGGCTTGTGTGTTAATACCACGACATGACAAATTGTGTGTCATGACAACGCTTCTGCCTTTTTTTAACATGCTATTTCAAATTTAATTGACCTTTATTTAACCAGGGAAGTCCCACTGAGATTAAGAATCTCTTTTGCAGGGGAGCCCTGGGGGAAGGGTCAGGGGAGGCATTGATGGACATGTTTTTGTCCATTAATGCCTCCCCCAAATTGCGTGGTATTGACACGCTTATCTGTGAGAACAGGCTGTTTGTGACACAGATATCGCAGACTTTCACATGCTCTCCTCTGGAGTCATTACGGGGAGCTCACTGTTTGCCCAGCCCAGCCACACCTGAGATCTCTCAGAGATATCTGACAGTCTGTCCCTGCCACAACAGGCCCTGGGGCCATCAACCAGCCAGCGCCATAGTGATCCACTCAAGTATACATGATGTTGCTTACTGCCTAACAGAGGCACTAAACAACATCATGTATACTTGATTAAAGTCACTAGAGATGACAAGCCCAGACAGAAAACCAAAAAAGAGAAAAAAAAAAAACCTAGAGAAAGAGGGGCTTTATTACAATGTGCGCCCTCTACTGGTCTGCACATCACCACAAATAGATGACGCACGGCCCTGATTGGCTAATTCATCTGTCAGTCACACTCAATGAAACTCGAGAGATAAACCTGGTCGCGATCGGGATGTACAATTAAACTGAATCAATTCTGAATCTCAATTTCAATAGAAGCATGTTGCACTTTTTTTTAAGTCCCATAGTTTCTTCACAAACTAAATATGTGACTTTATGATTTTGATTGAACCCTAGAGATATTTTTCCTTTTAAACAGCTGACTTTTGAACTGATTCTTCGTAGCATTAGTTCTCCCACAAACAACAAATTTTGTGAATGCCAAAAATTAGAAGAACTTTATTTGCAAGAATGTGCCATGATATTTAGAAACCTACTGCAAAATACATCCCTCTGTCTTTCTAATACATATTTTTTCTATTGTTTGTTTTTTCCACTCAATTAATCCCTTTTATTGTAGTTCCACAACATTTCTTCTCCTCCTGAGCCTTGTCGCTGCTTCAGTCTTAGATCTGATGATTATGTAACTCCGGCTGACTTTGCCCTTGTTCTCTCTCTCTTCCTGGTTTTGCAGACGGCCGGTGATGACGTCAGGCCGTGATTGGCTGATACACTCCTGATCACCATGGCGACTGGGCGCAAAGGTGAGGCCCCGCTTAAGTCACTGTAGGTTATTAATTATGTTAATCTTCATTGGTAGGGGAGGAGTGATTAGACGAGAGGGAGGAGAGGCAATTGTTTAATCAAGCAGCAGTTTATGAGGCAGATTTTAAAGATGTAACTTTCACAATGATAAGGTCGTCAAAAGTATCAAAAATCAGATATTGATCAATAGTGTTTAACAAGACTTTTACAAGACGAGACAAGACATGAGATTGGGTTCACGAGAACGGGAAAAGACGAAATTTTGTCATCAGTAGAAGAAAATTTATTGTAAAAGAAGGGTAACTTACCGGCAGAAAGATATGGTTTATCTACACTAGTATTACAGTTTCTCTATCTAATGATAAATTACTGTAATTGTATTTATTGTGTTTAAGCAGCAGCTTCCAGTTATTCACCAGTGCTAGCGTGTTTCATCCAAGTTTATAATATATTTTTTCTTCAATAATTTGTTGTGTTTTTGCAGTGGAATTATTGGACAGATTTAAAACCCACTTCCAGAGTAGGCTCTGTGCACAGTTGGCTTGTTTATGCTCAAAATAGCTAACTTCTGTAAATACAAGCATTTCCTGTTCAGTTCATTTCTAAGAGGTTTTCACTACACCAGCTTAAACTGATAAATACTCAGAAGTTCAGACAATGACAGTGAGTTTGTGATGAATGTTACAGAAAACACGTTAAAGACTTCACAAATCAGAAGAATAATTGATCAGTGGAAACTTGTGTGTTTAAAAAGAGACGTGTTTGTATCTAAATGCTAACGCTAACAGGAAATGCTTGTATGTACAGAAGTTAGCTATTTTGAACATAAACAAGCCAACTGAAGTTCCGTGCACAAAGCAGGACAAAGCAGCACAAAATCAGATCACCCACATTTAACAGTTTAGTTGTCATTTATCAGCAATGTTTTTTGGAACTACGACTTTTCGATAAGATTGTTCTTTTGAGTGTCCAAATCAAATGTAATGTAATCTCACAAGATCGTTTTCAACTTGTGTGCACAATCTTGTGATAATTGTATCTCAGAAGATCTTGTGCCACAATCAATACTAATCAATACTAATACCAAATCTCAATACTAATTTGAACAAGAATCAACACACAAGTCACAAACAGGAAAAAATGTGACTTTCTCTGAAAGGTCTTTGAAAAATATTCAACTTTATGAGTGCATGTACAAGACCATATAGTGACATAAAAAGGACTGCACCAGGTGTCACAAAAGTATTATTAAGGAATGAGGCACCGATACGATACTGTTATCGAGTATCAATCACATAATATCGGTTCAGCCCATATCCATAGACTGTATATACAGTCTGGTACAGTCTTGTGTTGGAGTGGTCCTGATGTGTGGTGAGGTCTTCAGCTGAGGTTGTGCAGCACAGGTCTGGTAGCACTTCAAGATGCTTTTTTATTAACTTTGCAGACTTATGTATGAAGCTTTTGCTTTACATAAGCACAAAATAAAAAAATAAAATACTGACACGAGTTTCTAACCCTCAGTTCTTTGCACTTCACATCACCTGCTTTTGCTGCTCATTGACTCTGATGTTGCACTGCGGGTAACCACTTTCCAGGAGGCAGAGTTTTTATAATACAGTGAAGAAAGTTGTATTGTATCAGAAAAACAAACTCAGACTGTGATTTTGTTGATTTGTTACGTGTCTGACTTTCTAACATTGGTGCTACATCAACAATCTTGGGAAGTTCTAATAAGCAACTGTTCATTTGTAACCTGGTGATATTTGTGAATTCACAAACACAAGATAAACCATTTGGCCTTCCAGCCGCCTGATTGGTTTGGGAGTCCGAAACGGCGGTGTTTCGGCCCAATCACATTGTAGCAGGGCGGGCTAACACGGGCTGTTAACACCCCGGCACCGCCACCGAGTCAAACCAAGCTAAACAAAGATGGCTGCTCCATGGATGTACGCGTTTCTTCTGCTTTTGATGCGGTTTTAGCAGAAATACAGAGTCATTTTTTTTTAAAGAAGAGCAGTATGTGTGACACTTGTTCTATCTCACGCGGACATTGGATACACCATTACGAGTTGTTGCTGTGATTGGCTAAGCTCAAATAAGGTAGGCCCCTCACCCAATCAGCTCGAAGTATTTCACTAAACGCCCCGCCTTTTCCCAAACGCCTTCAGCTATAGCTGACTACTATAGTAAAGTTCCAGATGGATATAGTGAGAACTCATAGGAGGTCAAACATATTCATCTGGAGTGAGCCAGGTTAGTTCATTTGGGGCTATAAAAATAGACTGATTTGATCGAAATAGGTATCAAATAACACGTGCATTTCTTTGTATCGCGACAACATTAGTATCGGATAGAATCTCTCTCTTATTGTTTTTGCAGGTTCTACGTCTAAAGGCGCGGTTCGTTTCCCTGACGACGATGCCCCGCCCGGATCTCCCACTCGACGAGACGACCAATCAAATCTCTGCTCCCTCATCGCCACCAAAGAGAAAGACAGCTGCTACTTAGTCAAGGTTTGAGGTCTTTAACAAATGTAATGCTTAGTAAAGTGTAAGTTAAACAAGACCCAATGTGTTTTTCCTCGTATTTGAACTTTATGAAAACTTAATTATTCTTGCACACATTTGGAAATTGCTACATCTCTAATATTTTCTGAAAAAGCTCTGATTGCTCTCTGTGTTTTCTGTCTCCAGGCCGGTTTCCTGAAGAGTCACCACATTTACGAGATCATCTTCACTGTGCCGGACGTCCCGACTGTGGGTAAAGACTTGTCCTGCTCCAGCACAGCCTCGCCCTCCAGAAGAGCCTCGCACCTGCGCATTCACCGGGTCAACTCCACTCTGGAAGGTACGGACACATATGGACTTTTAATAATCAGACATTGATCCAGATAATAAATTCTACTCACACACACATTTGAATTGTAATTACTACTCTGAAGATGAATTTAATGCAAAACAAGCTGCCAGGGGAAAACTGTCAATAATTCATTTCAATAGTAGAAGCATGTATACAAATTTTTCTAGTATTAAACAATATTTACAGCAATTTTCAGACCCTCTTGATATTATAACAATATCTGAAACATGGTTCAATAATGAAAAAGGAATTAACTTTGTACTGGAAGGTTATGATCTTAATTATGTAAATAGAGAAAACAAAACTGGTGGTGGTGTGGCTATCTATGTAAGTAACAAAATAAAATATAAAGTTGTTGAAGAAATGTCACTTTCAATTGATAACATTTTGGAATGTGTTTCTATTGAAATTAGCTGTGAAAAGAAAAAATATATAATTGTTTGTTGTTTATACAGATCCCCGAATTCAAGTATTGAAACATTTATGCACTGGGTAGAGGAAATGTTCTCCAACATAAATAAGACATTATTCATCTGTGGCGATTATAACATAGATTTATTGAATCCTAACAAGCATAAGGTTACTGATGATTTTTTAAACAGAATGTACAGTATGAGCCTATTTCCAACAATAACAAGACCCAGCAGAATCTCCTCACATAGTGCTACATTAATTGATAATATATTTACAAACAAGATTGAGTTCATCAAATTAAGTGGACTTCTAATATGCGACATAACAGATCATTTGCCTGTATTTACCTTATATGATGACAAGCCTATGCTGAAATAAACCAAACAGGATATACATTTTTCGAAAATTAGTATTCAAAATAGGCTAAGGTAGAAAAGTGCTTGTGCATCTCCACAAAAAAAGTTTCTAGCGATTTTTAACTTTAACGACTTTCAGACATGAAAATATGCTTAAAGTCTAAAATAAAATAGCTAAAATCCACCTTTTTTATGACTTGAAAGTGCAGCCTAATAAAACACAATCTTCAAAATTCAGAAGAGACTTCTGAAGAAAAAAAAAAAACAGCTGAATATCGCTATAAAGAAGAAAACTTGGCAACTCTGAGGCTGGGAAGAGTAGGTTGAAAAAAAAAGTCTGTATTTGAGCAGATGGATTAAAATGGGAAATCTCGATGTGACGATTTCATCAAAAAAGCAGATTATCACAGGGATGAGCTCACGATTCGATTTTTGTCACAATACTGCCCAGAACTAGGTGTGAATGTTATTTGTTTTTTCCTGATTTCTGTGATTTGTATTTTGTTGTGTTGAGGATCCTCTAAAAACATAATATTACATCTCAAGTAAATCTTTAAAAACTGTCTGATGCACAGAATGGTAAAACACTAGGTATTTGCAGGTGGAGATCTAGACTAGGACTAAACCAGGACTTGGACCATCCTGTCGAACAGTCTCCACACAGACTCAGTCCAGCAGACTCTGATGTCCTTGGATAAGATTGAATCCAGTCAGCATCGTTTTTCTAATTGACCCATTTATGTTCTTTCTAATCTCGTTTCTGTTTATCTGTTTTGAAACTGAAACCACTCAAAACCCAGTGTAACCTGATTGTAGTTACACTGCAGATAAATGTTTATGTCTGTCTGTGTGTGCAGGAGGAGTGAAAGTGACCTGTGAGTACAAGACTCACCAGGAGGGGGTGCTGCAGGAGGAGCTCACCATTGTGACCAAAGGAAAGAGAGACAGCAGCCTAAAGGTCAAACTACAGGCAAAGGTCATAGGTGAGCTAAAACACACTACACACATGAAAACATATATATTTCAAAAGCTACAGTTTCCATAAAGCTGAGTTAGAATTTTCAGTAATACTTGATATGAATGAGCCGATTGGCAAATATTTGTAAATTATTGAGATTACCTGATCATTACTAAACCATAAGATAGTATTTACTATGTTGAACAACGAACTCATGAATAAGTTAATGTTAATAATCCAAATTACTCAATTACACACGATTAAAGCAAGGGTGTCAAACATGCGGCCCCTGAGATTATTTTATTTGACCTCCAGGATGATTTCTATTTATTATTGATAGTGGCTCTCTGTGTTTAAAGTGCAAAAGAGGAGCCAGAATGTAAAATAAGCCTATAGAAATATAAAAGCTTCTACTGATGAGAAAGCCAAATATATGCACTGCAATACAGCAAAATGTTCTTAGAAGGACACGCTGCACAATAGGATACAGTACAATTCAAAATAATGTAATGTAATGTAAAGTAATTCAATCTGAATGTGGTCACGTGTTATATTAAGCTTTATAAAGACGATGGCAGAACGGATAGCCCTCTGGCCTCACAGCCAGAGGGCTGACCCTTGCCCCAGGGCTCCCCTTCAAAAGAGATTCTTAATCTCAGTGGGACTTCCCTGGTTAAATAAAGGTCAATTAATTAAAAAAAAAAAAAAAGAAGGTCGCGGGTAGGATATCCGCTCTGGCCCAGACCTTTCTGTGTGGAGTTTACATGTTCCTCCCCGTGTCTGGGTGGTTTCCTTCGGCACTCCGGTTTCCCCACCAACTGATAACATGCATGTTAGGGAACGCTTGGTGACAGTCGGAGGTTGAGGCGCCAGGTGTTCAGGTGAATCTCCTCTGTTGAGCTGCCCCAGGGCAGTTTACTGTCACTGAGTGGGGAGGGGTTCATCACTGTGAAGCCTGTGAAAGGCGCTATACAAATAAAGATTACTTTCTTACTTACTTACAATATACGAGTTGTCATAGACAGACCTACAGTTCAAAATGTGGCCCTCGACCAACTCTGACTCTGATAAATTCAGCCCCCAGCTCCATTAGAGCAATAATTCGATCAGATTAGATTAGATTGGATTAGATTAGATTCAACTTTATTGTCATTACACTTGTACGAGTACAGTGCAACAAAATGCAGTTTAGCATCCAACCATAGGTGCAACAAAGCAAGTACCAGATCTATATTTACACAAAAACAGCACCATGCATTATAAGACTTAAAACATGTTATTTGCATTTAGACACTAAGGTTTAAAATTCTTAGAGTTAGAGTTCAGGAGTGTGACAGCTCTGGGAAAGAAACTGTTCTTTAGTCTGCTGGTCCGAGCTCAAAGGGTTCTGTAACGAAGGTGAGTCTGTAAGCAGGATGAAACAACTACAAAACAATGTGTGTACTTTTCTGTGATAACGCCACTTCAACAACATCCATCAAGACTTGGATTAGTTGTGCTCAAAATACATTTATATCGCCAAGAAATGTTTCAAAAGAGCGAGAAAGTTGCATACGTTTTTTTTTCCCCTCGGCAAGCCACACGCCCAAACATGATGCGCTGCTGACTGAATCTATTGGGAGACTGCAGGTAACGTTTATTTTGTGTGTTTTCCTCTCAGACCCTCACCACGGGACGCCGATGCTGCTGGAGGGAGTCAAGTGTTTGGGGCCGGTGAAGGACTGTCACTCAAAACACTGCGCCAAGAGAATATAAGCACCATCTGCACCGTGTCAGACGCCCACGTACGCCACAGGACACACGCGAGGCTCTTTCTGTTACTCTCCATATTTAGCCATAAGTAATAATATTACATTTTGTTCATTAAGGTAAAGCTGCAAACTGGACTTTTCTGAGCACGAGCTTCAGCTGCAGGACAATAATGAATCAAAATACAACTTTGAGTTAATTAAAAGGCTTTTCACAGTGCTGCGGTAAGGCTAGTTAAGGTTTGCCAAGTACTTGTGGATAGTTTCTTCTCCTTCTGATCATTCCCTATCAGGACTTGGCAGAATATTCCTTCATTTACTTATTGCCAAAAAGGCCAGTGCATTTTTATTAAACAGCTTCATTGCATAGGATTCTAAACAACAAGCTAAACTAATTTGAACACTGCTGTTAACGTCATGGTTTAGACGCAAGAGAAAATAAAAAATTCAATCAGATTTACGTTTACAGAATGTTTTTGTCAATGTTGTGGGTACAAAAACAGCACCAGCTTCGACAGTCATTTACGTGTTTTAAAATCTGTTAATGTGAACATTTCAAAAGCCATAAATAATGTGCAGGTCGAAGCTAACATGCCAAGTTAACATAAAGTGCAAAGTCACATCCACATTCCTCTTTAAGTTTAATGTATTTCACATGGTCTTTACCTAAATGAAGACATAGTCTAAACACAGTTTATTGCCAAAACATGTATATTTTTCCCGTGATCTTTGCAATGTTCATTTCTCACTGTGGCAGATGTACAGGAGGGAAATGTCTCACACCAGACCTCTGAGCTTTGGCCACACTCCTAGACTTGCACCGTGGCTAACAAAACAAAAACCTCCGTCACCATCAGCGCCGAGGGCAAAATAGGCCTTTTAGTGTTTTTTTGTAGATAGAAATTAGTGTGTAAAACTATCTTTTAAGCTAACCGCTAGAGAGCTTGAGATTTCTGGTCTTTTAAGAATCTAATGACCATCAAACGTTTAAGATCAATCTACAGCTGTTTTTAACACATCATAGAAACAACTTGGTAAATAACAATAATACAGACAGAACTCCTCTCATGTGCAGAAGACAAAAACTTAATTAAATGAACAGCAGAGTTTCCTTTTACTGAGATGAACATTTGTGTTGCTACAGAACCAACCTGAGCTGTGTGCGTGCTGCAGACTGTCACTAACAAACACAATACAAATGTAAACATGAGCTTCTATTGTGTTAGGTCCAGTGAATCCTGCTGCGAACACTGGTGTAGATAATTGGGTTGGTCACTTGCTCAGGTGTGGCTCAGCAGCATTCCTCTCTGCGGAGCACAATCAGATTTAAGCTTAAAATAAAGACCAGGCAATGGAACAAATACAAGAGAACAGATGGAAGTCTCTGTCAACAGCATGTGAGAAAATACAGTGAGAGATTATAAGTTACTGATGAAGATATGCTGTCTGTTGAAGCCGTTTCTTACATTTGTCTTAGTCTCTGTAGAAGAAAAACATGAATATTTAAAATCTAAATTAAATACATTTTTGTCCACCATCGGATAAAAACAAACTATCAAGCTCATGGAAAAGTAAAAGATAAAATCCCTTTATTTATAGTACAATAAACCATTTGGGGATGAATTTGACTTCTGGTAAAAAAAAAAATAATTATTTTATCCCTTAAACTGATCTATCTTGATTTTTGATTCAGTTTAGCATAACTTTTCCAAAAACAAAGCACTAAAGGTAGAAAAAATGAGTCAGTTGTCAGAGGTCAAAACTACATAACCACAGCTTCACAAAGAGTCAAGTCATTGAGTTCTGCTCCACAAGATTCTGAAGCAGTTTCAGTTCGATTTTTAGACAATTTATTCAGGCATTTTAAGAAAAATGGACTCTGTGTACTTTATGTCTGAAGTCACAAATCCATTTTTTTCACAAGATCATTGAATGTGGGGTTGTCACATTGATAAAAATCTATAGACTGCAGTACATGATACTGAAACTAGAACCAAAACTAACTTCCAGAGATGTGGACTCGTCATGACTTCAGATTTAAAGCCGGCTGCACACGAGAGAAGTCATTCATTCATTCATTCATTTTAGCTTAACTGAAGCCTATCCCAGTGTCTTTGGGCCTTAGGCGGGGAACACCCTGGACAGTGGCCAACTTGCCGCAGGGTTAGACAGACAACCATTCACTCACTAAGGGAAATTTACAGTGATGCCCAATTAGCCTAAACATGCATGTTTTTGGAGGTGGGAGGAAACCGGAGAAAACCCACGGTGACACGGGGAGAACATGCAAACTCCACCCAGTGAGATTGTGAGATGTTGATATGGTCCAACCCAGGAGTTGAACCCACGACCTCCTTATTGGGAAGTCAGAGCTCTAACCACTTGGCTTCCGTGCACCCCACGAGAGAAGTCATTTATCTTTTAAATCAGACTTATTGTGGGTATAAAAAGAAAAAGTTTCTTCAAACTATGTATTAACTATTTTCTGTAAAGCAGGTGTTTCGCTCGGGCGTTCTAGACTGCGTAATGCTCTTCATGAAACAAAGAAAAATCCTGCACTTTGACTATTTGCAAAAAGCACTACATTTATTATGTGAGAAAATGTTTATTTTTTACATTTTAAAAGGTAGAGAAGCCAGATGTTGTCAGTTGTAAAAGACTAAATGTTGTAAGAGTGTGCTCCACAGACGTAAGGAGAGAAATGACAAAAAAATCTCCTAAGAGAATCTTTACTCTAGCGACGCCTCCACGAGCAGTTCATCGAGCTTAATGTTGAGCTAAAACTCACTCTCTGCAGAAGGCTTAAATCACTAATGTGATGGCTTGAAAGACCAGAACATCATTTGTCTACACCAGGTGTGTCAAACTGGAGATGATTTAATGTGGTCCCCAGGAAGATTTCTGATTATTATTGTTAGTGGCCCTCTAACAAAAGCATGTAACTACAGGTCCAAGAATACACTACAGCCCAACACCAATGAGAGGAGCCACACAGGTCAGAATGGATAATAAGTCTATAGAAATATAGCTAAGATATTGCTAAGATGTAATTATAAAACCTAAAATGCACTGGGATGCAGCAAATTACAATTTTGTTGGAATGACAGTTTGTACATTATAATATAATGCAACATAATGTAATGTGATATAAATCTGAACATACAGTAAAAGTGTTATATTAGCTTTATACAGCCTAATTTCTATATTTTGAATACAACACAGGGATGTATATTTTAAAATCTGGTCCTTGACCAACTCTGTCTTTGATCAATTTGGACCTGGCTCTATAAGAAAGCATATATAAACCACAACACGACAAAACATAATGTATGATCAGCAATCTACACTGATGCAAAACTGTCAAAAAATTAAAAATATCACGTGAATCGAGTGTTGCAGGTCATTTACTGTTGGAAAATGTGTGGATTATTTATGTAATCTGATATTTAAATGATAAAACACAGCAGGTTTATTCTACATTGTCTTTGTAAATCATATTATCAACCCGTCATAATGAGTTTTGACAAAGAATAGATTCCCACTGTTGACTTACAAATACTGAGCTGAGTCAACACATTTTCAGACAGTCTTGTTGTTTGGACACAGTGCACCTTTAAACTGTAACTCATTTTGCTTTATAAAGAAAATAAACTTATCTGTGCAATAATCTGTGAATTATTTTTGGATATAAAGCAAGTTTATTTTGATGACTTAATTATTGCACTTTAAAATGTAAACTGTGTTTGCATGTGGAATGTGTTGTAACCAAAATAAATTATGTACATGTTACTGATGTGTTTTGTTTTGTTTGATTGATAAGGACAGATCAAGTAGTGCTAAAGAAGATTAAGAACAATGTTCACGTCCTTGAATGCAAATGACAGTCGTGTGTTCCTCGTGTCAGAAGTTTAGTTAGAGGTAAAGATTTTAGATAAATAATTTTGCAGCCAAGTGTGAAATGGCTGGGATGAAAATCAGCTCTTCTAGATCTGAGGCCATAGTTCTTGACCGGAAAAAGGTGCCTTGCCCTCTCCAGGTGGGTGGAGAGTCCTTGCCCCAAGTGGAGGAGTTCAAGTGTCTCAGGGTCTTGTTCACGAGTGAGGGAAGGATGGAACGTGAGATTGACAGGTGGATCGGTGCAGCGTCTGCAGTGATGCAGTCGCTGTATCGAACCGTGGTTCGATACAGCAAGCGGTCGAAATGAGTTTCCTCTGCAGGGTGGCTGGGCGCTCCCTTAGAGATAGGGTGAGAAGCTCAGTCACACGGGAGGAACTTGGAGTAAAGCCGCTGCTCCTACACACCTGGACGCCTCCCTGGGGAGGTGTTCCGGGCATGTCCCACTGGGAGGAGGCCAAGGGGAAGACCCAGGACACGCTGGAGGGACTATGTCTCTCGACTGTCCTGGGAACGCCTCGGTCGGGATCCTCCCGGAAGAGCTGGAGGAGGTGTGTGTGGACAGGGAAGTCTGGGCCTCCCTGCTCAGACTGCTGCCTCCGTGACCTGACTCCGTATTGACCCTATTTTGTCCCGCCCACTTGGCTTGGAAATGCACTTCTTGTTTATCTCTGTTAAGGTAGCTAACGCGTTTGTTTGTCTGTCTTGTGGGGCAATTTTAATTAATCTACAGGCTAAATGCAGCTGAACAGGAAGTGAACGTCCTAGAAAAGTAGGCGGGACAAAATAGGGTCAATAAAGCGTTAGAAAAGGGAAGCATTGATGGAAACCTTTATTTATTTATTTTTAAAACACATTTATTTACTTTTCAAATAAGGCAGTAAAAGTACATCAAAAACTTGTTTCACTGTCAAATGTAAAAACAAAAGTCAAAAAAACTTTACCAGCAGACGTTTGCTTCAAATGACTATGGAGATTGAAAATGGGAGCCCGAGATTGTTTAACCAGGAAGTGGTCGGTCACTGTTAAGCTCCAAAACCAATTTTATTATATTTTTTTATTTGATGTATTTTCTTGTATCAGTATATATTTATCCCCCACATCTTCAAAAAACACAAACAACATTAACTTTCACCTAATATTTAAGTCTGAAACCATCCAAATACCTCCTCATGGTAAGTGCTTACGGACCCCTGGTTGGGAAACACTGCAGTCTTACCTCATCTGACTCTGGGAAAACGAAACTTACGTCTCTCTCTCTCTCTGTCTCTCTGTCTCTCTGTCTCTCTCTCTCTCTCTCTCTCTCTCTCTCTCTCTCTCTCAAACCTAAAAACGAAACTTATCACTTGGGGCGCTCTTGACTGCACCGGTTTATAACCAAAAATGTTTGTGCACCAACTTTCTTTGTCAAGAGGAGGAGAAAACGGCGCCATACTTTCTACTTTTGCATCGGTAATATGTTTATTTTACTCACATTATCCATTCAATACAACCAGAACCAGCAGCTATATAACCAGCTTAGGATAAAGCTCTTTGAAACTTTAATAACACTGGCGCAAGCAAAGATAAGAAATAATAAAATAATAAGCCCCACCCACTTGAAATCTTACCCTATCTGTGAGGGAAGCCGGTTCAGTCTTCATTCACCAGGACTTTTTTACCATAATTTATCGATTATGGCCATATTTTGACGCGACATCCTTGCAAGAAAGTGAAACCAACATCACGGTAAGCTGCATCTGCATACGTAAGCTGCGTTTGTTTATCTGATATTATTTTATTCTTATTTCCCAGTTGTTTTTTGCTCAAACTTTTGACTTCAAGAATGCTAAATGGCTGAATTTAGCGGAATTATATAAAGATTTAAGTTGAACATTTGAGTCTAGAGTGAGAAACATGAGGCTCCTACGCACTTTATATTTAGAAAACAATTTAGCAAAGCGATGCACGCGCCATTTCATGACCATATTTACGCACAGATGGGGCTCATTTGATTTATCGTGCAGTAACTCTAGTTTTTGGTGCTAAAATGCAGCCGATGGGGCTCGATCAATAATCAAAAACATGATCGAGTTATTGAGGGCAGTGGAAACAACAGGCATGACACAGCAGAAAATATATTAAGGAAATACCTGCATCCTCAGAGTTTATTTGAGTTATTTTGAGATTGTTATGTTTCTGCATGATGAGTGTTATAGGCTGCAATTTTTTATTGATTGATAGATGTTGGCTTGAAAACATAGCCTGGATTGTGTTTTTGCTTCATTTACACATTTACAGGAGACATACTTTGTATGAGCATTTAATATTAAACTATCGTTACATTTAGTTCAATGCAAACTGGATTATTGGTCGAAAACAGTTAGGTATTAGGAATGGATATTTATGACTGTGATGCCTTTTATTACTACGGACCCTTCCTGGACAAATAAGTGAACACACCAAGGGTCTCAAACTCGTGGCCCTGGGGCCAAATGCGGTCCTCAAGATGATTTCATGTGGCCCGGCCGCATTGATACTAAGGATGAGACGATTCACTTAAGTCATGGTTCGATTTAGTTTTCAATTTTGCAACCATGATTTTCTATTTTGTTTGAAAAATACCTTAAAATTATCACAAATAAAACCATATTAAAATTACTTTTAAAACAAGCCATTGTTGTTAGAGCTCAGAAAATTTATTTTTATAAGCATTTGAACAGTAAACAGTGATATTTCGTGTCCATATTTAGAGGTCCACCTATCAGATGTTCACACAACATAATAAAGCACATTCAGTCAGGTCTGGCACAAGTTCACACTTTGTTTCTTCAAACATTGTGGCTATTGTTGTATTATTTGTTTTATACAACTTTTGTGTGTGTTTAAGTCTGTAGCTGCATGAACAAAACTGATTCTGGCCTTTCGATTTGATCACTGCATACTTCGAACGATTTTCAACGTTTTCAAATGATTTTTCATCCCTATGACCCACCAATCAAATGCCTATAAATATTTTAACAAATCCCACAATGCACTGCAAATGCACTGAAATGGAGCAAGCTTTATAAAATTTGCCCAAACAACCTAAGCCTGATTACCCATTTATGTAAACTTTTTTATTCCTGCAGGAGCCTCTGCTTTGCAATATAAGCTCATGCAATAAAACAATATTAAATATTGCATGTGGACATATTGTATTATGTTATATTAGGTCTAATATCGGATAACATTTCTATTGTATTGGTGGGTTTTTTTGGCACTAGCTTAATTTGATTACACAGTCTTATTTCCTTTTTTTTAAATATATTTTTACAAAAAATTTAATTGAGTGAAAAAAATAAAAATATATTTCATTATGTTTCATATAAATGAAGCACTTTGTGGTCAAAACACATATTTTGGACATTGAAATCTGAAAGACTGACAGCTCTAGTTTTTTTTGATTGGTTAATTATGTTCGTGCCTTAGATACAAAAGACATTGCCTTATATCACATCTTTTTTAGTAAACTAATGCAGATCTGATTGAAAATGTACTTAAAATTTTATATTTTGATCTTGAATAAACCAGGTTTAGAATTCAATATCAACAAATGTTTCTGTAAATTGTGTTCAGCCCAAGACTGTGCAGTTTGGTGAGGAGCTAAGGACTGATCTTGTTCTTGTGGAAGGAAAAGTTGAGAGAGAAAACTGAACCACTGCCTTTGCCCTGTCTTAATAAAACAAGGCTGTATATTATATTTAGAGCCTGAGCTATGCATTTGTCTCCTGTACATTAGACTTTAACAACCAGATTCAGGACTAAACATGGACCAGAATCAGGACTAAACCTGTCCTGGACCTGTCACAATGTTCAAATCAAGGCTCAAAACATTTCTGTTTCTGTGTAAAACACTTTGAATACGTGCAAATGTGCAACATAAACACACTTGTTTTGCCTTTGTTTTAAATAAACAAATAATGCAAGTTTTAATTGTCTTTAAACCAGATTCTGTTCTCTCTCTTTCGTAAGTGTTTTTCAAAGACATCTAGGAAATCAATTGTACAAAGTACTGAAAGTCAGATACTAATCAAAACTAAATCTAGTATAGAATCAAGATATTCATTTGAGAAAGTATTGATACTAAAACAATGAACACAATTTGGTGTTTTCTTGACACATTTAGAATTAAGTTAACTTAATGAAATTCAAGGTTCTCTTTTGAAATCCCATTGTCGTCCTAATTGAACTGGAATAGTTTTAATAAAGTGACATTAGCTTGAGAGCACATTAGCACAAACCCGAGTCTTTGGCTTGATTTAGTTAATTTGTGCTGACATAACATTGCATTGTAGAAAAACTGTCAATACATCAGCAGTTTGACAGTATACTGTATATTAGAGAATTCTGCCATTGAATCACACGTTAAGTTACAGTCTGTGATGAGACAAACTCAGTTTTATTGGCTTGTTCTTAAGTTTAAGATGTGTTCCTTCAAATTAAATGTAGTTTCCTGTTTACAAGAGCTGAGCTGAGACATTTCATTTAAAATGCCTTTGTGTGAGTCATTACTGTAATGTAGGGACAACAAAGGGAAATTAGCTTATTGCTATAAAAAAATCTTATCATCGCTCACTTTCAAATTTCAGTGGGCATGATTGACAGTCAATCAGGGACAAGCATCATCTTCCTCATTAAAACCACCACGCTGCTTAGAACAAAAAATACATAGAAAATATCACATGGAACTGAAAATGGATTTCTGCAGAATTAATGAGCGAAGCAAAATGTATTTTAATGTGACTTGAGTGAAGTTAGATTTTGGTCTAAATGACAGACGACCAATCAGCTCCGTTGTTTCATCTGCGTCACACAAATAAACTAATCTGATTGGATGGTACATTAGGGAGTTTATCTGAAACACAGGCTGGATTCGTGGTGACCAGACCCACTCTTCACAATTTACAAATGTGGGCTCTGGATCCCAGGCAATTTATTTATTACATTATTGTCTTATGCTGGTAAAATTGCAACTAAGATACACTTTGTATGTAATTCATTAATCTGATAATTCATAGAAATGGATCCAGAAAAGCAGGCTCCATCTGCTTCATCCCAGAGTTCAGCGAAGCCAAGATCATCCAGCAGTAAAAAGCGCAATAAAAGGTAAAATATTTCTTTATATATATCTATAAGTTGAATCTAAATGTTGCATTTTTTAGCTGAAATATTCTATGCAAGGACATCATAGTATAATTGCTAATTCACTAAAATTGTAATATTGTGCTTAACTTTAATTCTTTTTTTTTGCAGGAAGAAAACAAAAAATCCTGGTTCATCAGCACAAACACCCGTTTCCAGTAAAAATGAGTCAGAAGAGTATGTGTTTTAATCATTTGTTTTTCATTTTTCATGTCAATCTCATTTGATCTCAGAAGCTTAGCAGCTCAGGCCTGGGCAATTGAGAGACAATAGGAGTCACAGTGGGACAGATTAACAGATTAGTAGTCCAGTTTCTGTCAGTCTGCCCCAGGGCAGCTGTGGTAGTATACTACAATTACACCACTGAGCATGAAATGAACGAATATTGAATGTCAGCTGTCTTAAAAAATCAAATGTATTATTATAATACATACCAACATGCGTGTATTATTGTTTCTGAAGATTTGAAGAAAGAAGTGAATCACCAACTCCCATGTCTCTACATTCGATGAGCACAGAGAGACCGGATCTATCATGTGCAAAACCACAAGACAGGTATGAATGTTCAGTTGTCTTTTGTTTGAGTAGGAGAGTAGTCTGGGTATTGTTTGTAAAATACATAAATCCTACACAGTTCAGAAAGCAAAGAGACTATTCAGCTCTATTTTCCAATGGGTCAGATTTTTTTGGAGGGCTATGGTCCAAAGGCCAGACCGCAAAACTGTCCAATCCAATTTATCTCCAATCCAACATCCACAAACAACTCAAAACAATAAAAATACTTTTTCATAAGAGCAAATAAAAAGTGGCTAGCAGGATTAAGCAAATATAAATCCAGTGTGTAACTTTTTTTCTGCCATTGACAAAATTTTCTATCATTGCGTGGCCCACCGTCATTCGACTTTTATTCTCTGCCGCGATGTCGGGCTCTCTGATGCACGAGCTGACTTTGTCTAGAGTCAAATACATGATACAGTTTCACAGATTCACCAGCAGATGGAGGAATAATGTGAGCACAAGGACCCAGAGGAAGTCACATGGCCAGGAAATATACAGTATGTGCTCTTTGTTTTCATTTACCCAGTCGCTGTGCTTATGTGATCAGCTGATTCCAAAGGGCAAGCTTTCTTTTCAAACAGATTACAGGCAAAATATCTTAAACTAAAAACATAGTTGAGTAAGTTAAGAGCAGATATTTGATCTAAAATGTAGAAAAGACGATCCTACTGGACTAGGACTCTGAGGAGAACGGCACATGCAGCGAGTCTAGAAACTTCCTCTTCTGTGAGCGAGTGAAAAGTGTCAGAGGAAGTCAAACTACTGGATTTCTTCATGTTTGGAGGGTTAAATATAATCTCTGCTCCATGAAAGAGACTGAATCTATAGAATTTGCATCAGAAAATAGGAAAGTGCTGCTGCCTTCTCGTCTGTAACAGCTTTTGTTGGTTTGAAGATGAAAAAGACACTCGTCCTCATTGTTTTAGTCATGTAACCCTCCTATTTTTTATTCTGAGGACATTTTATTGTAGTGGCTCATTTTCTTTCACCAAAAAGTAGAACAGAGAAAATTCAGAATATTAGAAAAAGGAAGTTTTCTTAAAAGTTTACTACAGTCAAATACTGAAATGTTATGAAAACAAGGAAGTTCAAATGGGAACAGATTAATGTAAAATAAAATAAATTTTTTTTATTGAAAGTAGACACTTGTAGGTCTCGTTTGATGTACAACATGTCATGATTCCAGTTGCACAAAGTTTTTTGTGGAGCTGTGAATATTGTTTAAAATTAGCAAAAAAGGCAGGGAAGGTGAAAGCGAGAATAGTACTGGCAGTGAAAGAGTTAATATATAACCAGACTTGAGTTGAAGCAGAGCATGATGGCAGAGAAAAGACTAACGTGCTTATCCCACTACATGCATCTCCGCTCCGCTCCGCTCCGTTCCGACTGCCGGATCAACTGCGCAGCTGTTTTAATGAATGAAGACCGTTCCACATCCTCCGTGTGCGCTGCGCAGGGCTCCGCCTCAGCTCCGTCTCTCCGTCGCCGTACGACCAAAATACGCATCAAGGCTATTTTCTTCTCCGCCCGAGTCCGTCAAAGTCAATCTCCGCCAATCAAAACGCACCAAACAGGAAAAAGAAAATGAACTATGTCTGGAATTACAAAGTAAAATCACTCCGCACGTACTTTGTATTGATCAGATAACGAAAAGTTCGTAGTTTAGCATAAAGTTTCTTTGATATTTGGACACAGCAGGCTGTTAACTACATAATATGTAAGTGACACATGGACAGGACAACGTTCGTGTTCGTAACAGTTTAAAGCCTCTTTACCCTCCGCGGAGGAGGAAAGCACGTCCTTCTGTTGTGATCACGTGAAACACAGGGGTTGTCTGTGCTCCTGATAGAGTTATTTGATGTTCAACGGGGACTTTTATTTCACAAACTCGTGTTTTTGGCGCATGCTCTTATTGAATTCCTCGGGGCAACGCAGCCCTGCGGAGCGGACTGGAGCGGAGACAGTGGGCGAGGGTTCTGCGGCAACTTTCGGAGGCGGACCGGGGCGGAGCGCAGATGCATGTAGTGGGATCCTCGCGTAAGGGCGAAACAAGGCCTTTGTAGGTTTACTTATACCAGATTTAGTTTAGCAATGTCATTAGAATATGTTGAACTGAAATGATTTTCAAAAGCTTTGCAGACCATTATGGCCCACTTTACCATGACTCTCGTTATTGCTCTGTGCTGCTGCTGCTGCTGCTGCTGCATCTGCATCCCCACCTCTGCTCACAGTCTGCCAGAAAGCATTTTGTGTTTCGGCCAGTGACATGCGGTGAGGTCAAATTGCTTACTTTCACTTCAAGACACCGTTTTAATCACTTTGCAGACATGTATATGAAACAGAAGCACATAATCTCATGTAGCCTAACTAGTTTGTCTCTACAGTACATGCAAAATGAAAGCTAAAAATGCTGATGCGAGTTTCGATACCCGGACACTTCACATCACGTAACACTCACTTATTCATCTGAGCCAAATGACTGATTACATCACTTCGGTGCGGGAGACCTAATGACCGCTACTCTACAATAGTTGTGGGCAGATTGTTACAGTTCTTTGGACCTTTGCTGTTAAATATTTGCTTGTAATGATTTATATAGTTGTGAAGTGAAGCTAAACACAGGCACATTTAAACCCATAATCATATATTGTCCGTAGAAAGTCAAAATTCCTTCACGCTCAAGAGTTGAAGCCAAACTGAGGCTTAACTCACCTCGGCTTTGTACAAACTCCGTTTACTGTCAAATTAACTCACTAAATACGCTCACTTTCACACAGTATTTTCTTTCTTGACAATTACAAGACAAAGCACTTGAAAAAATTACATGTACAAACTACTTATACTGGCTAGTCTTTGGAGATTTAGAGATTTTTAAACTACCAAAGTCATTGAAAATCACAAGAAATCAACTACATATGACAAATACAAAACATATTATTATATTATATTATAAAAATATAATATTTAGTTTTATTGCCATCAAGTTGTTTTTCCCCCATTTAGACAGGCCTGACCTGACACGCATTGTCTGATGGACCCTGGAGGACTGAGACAACATATACAGGAGTTTGGATGCGCTATTAGCTAAAATACTTAGTAATAAAAAAATATTTTTTATTATTGACAGGTGATTACAAAAATTGTGTCAGGCTCTTTTAGTTCTAAGATGGATTTTCTTTATTCTACTGAAGTGAATTCATGAACCTAAAATGGCTGTTAACCCTAACCTTTAACCTTAACCTTTTTTTTTTCTTCTAATCCTGACTCTAAATGATTGTCCTGTACTGAGAAAAGAATCTAGCTTGATGTTAAAATTAGAAACTCATGAAAACCTGTCATACAAGCTTTTAAGGTGTGGCATGTAACTTTACTTCCCTCTCATTGCTTTGTCTAGAATGTTAGTACAACATTACAAACAGTCAGAAATTATTTCATTATGGTTGTTTTTATATATCAAAAACTTGGAAAGCATTCTTTATTACAGTGAGAAGCCACGCCTCTCCTTAGATCTGACTTTTAACTTGTCCAGTTAATGCTACATTAGGGATGGGAGAACCGCCTGTTACGGCCCTTGGTTTTATGAATTTCTGACTGTACAATAGTAGTGGGCATATTGTTGCAGTTCTTTGGACCTTTGCTGTTAAATATTTGCTCATAATGATTTATATGGTGAAGCTAAACAGACACATTTAAGATAAGATAAGATAAGATATCCTTTATTTCTCCCACAATGGGGAAATTCCAGATATATTTAAACCTATAATCATTATTTGTCCGTAGAAAGTCAAAATTCCTTCACGCTCAAGAGTTTGATCCAAACTGAGGCTTAACTCACCTACACTAGGGATGGGACGGTAACCAGTTTCATGGTATACCTCGATGTTAAAAGATCACAGTATCACTACTGTGTGAATTAACAGTTTTAGCGCTTTTATTATGCTTTCCTTTTTCAGTTTACGGCACAACAAACCACAAAAATATATCCTATGTCTTTAGACCTGACTTGGAAAAGTCCTGGGTTAGACCTAGTTGGGTTCTCGTTGGTCCTTGTCGTCCTGCACCAGTTTATTGCACTACGAGATCCTCCTCTGTACAGTACCCTACGCCACAGCCTGCTCATGATGCAGACAAAGGCAAAGAAACCTTTTACATCTTGTTTTTGCTTGTCTAAATAAAATAATTGCTGCTGTGATTTAAACACAGCGACCTGTTCGAGCTGCAGATCAAGCACACTGAACCCAAGTCAAGCCAGCGTCAGCATCCATGTGTCTGAGACAAGCCCGGTGCGCCTCGTGACCATGCTGCCCACTTCTAAACCAAATATTTTTCAGTTTGGCATGAGGTTTTAGTGACATGTAACATACTTGTGTGCTTCACGTGTATGTGCTTCACAGAAACACTTGTCTGTTTCACTATTGCTGATTCCTTTTCCCCAATTCTTAAGCACCTTCATTTACGCACAAAATATTTTGTCTTGAGTTGAGAAAGAAAGCTTCATAAAAAATAATAACCAGAATATGTATAATACTATCTAAATTTAAGATTGTTTAAAAACAAATAAAAAATGTAATAGAAAATGAATATTGAACCATCAAACGAAAAAAAAACTAAACAAAAAAAAAACTGATCTGTTTTTCTCCAGATCGCCCAGCCCTACATCAACAAATCTCTACAGGGATAGTTTTGTTGTATGTATTGAGACTAATAGGAAGGGGGAGGGGCTACTGGACTTTTTAGTGGTATGGAAAACCTGGAGGAAACCCACAGAGAAAAAGGGGAGAACAGGGATGTGTACTTTCTTCTCTCTTCTAACCCACAGGATATAGATCTAGTTTTGAGATAAAATTTTGCTGTAAAATTTAATTGTTGTTAAATTGTTAATAATTGTTTTCTAGGAGTGAATCACAAACGTCACCATCTCTACATTCAATGAGTACAGAGAGACCTGATTTATCAAGTGGAAAACGTAACAACAGGTATGAATTACCCATTACACTTAATGAGTAATAATTTGAAGTCAAAGCACTATGTTGTTGGCAAAGACCAGTAGCCTATAAATAAGACTTCTGGGTAAATAGGAGTTGTGTTTGAGGAGACAAGCGAGGCGTGGTTTGCTGTATGATGAAGTTGCAGCATGGTCAATCACATAATCTCCCATTTTTTTTACTTTTGTTTGAAGCTTCAGACCCTGCAAAATATCGACTCGGCTAATTTATGTATTTTTGCGGGCCACCGTGCCTCTCAAGGGAAACACAGAAATGAGCCGTGAGTGCGTGTGTGTGTCGCTGTAGGTAGACAAAAAAATGACGCTAAGGAAACAGTGGCAAATGTAACGAGTAGACAGCAGTATAAATTTTGACAAAAAATGTTTTAATTAGTTTTAATCTTAGTCTTCCAACTAAATTTACTTTACATTTACATTTTAGTCTTGTTTTAGTCATCTGGTCTGTCTTCAATTTTAGTTACGTTTTAAAATCTAATTTAATTTAGTCAACTGAAAGACACAACTGATACCGTTTTCTGGGAGTTTAAACAATCATTTAACTCTAAATAAACTCCAAGTGAAAACAAGCCAATTGAAAATATGGCTGAACCTGTCAAAAGCACTTTAAGCGATCAGCCTGTGTGTTACTTTTAAATATTAACTTTACAAACTAAAATAGCAGTCTACAAGAACTTGGTGTGCAGTTTCCAAATGCTGTTTCAAAATAGTTCTGTTTTTCCCCTTGATTACGGCACCGCACGGTTTACAGGTTGTTTTGTTGTTTTTGTTATCGAAGGTGAAGTGCCGTCTTTTTCTCCTAATCCCTGTCGCCAACATATTTCTGTTGTGCTTGCTGATCTGTCGCCTGTGTGTCTTTACCGTCTCTACCAGTCTTTACCACATCTCATCGCCACCGTGCAACAAGGCACATTGTGATTGGCCTTTAACAGCTTCTCGGCAGCAGTCGGCACTGTTCAGCACCGTTCGGCAACACCCAAAACAACTGTGTTTGATTCTGTACGACAGCGGCTGCAAGTTCCACTCACTTGATCTCTCCCGGCTCCGGACTTTCTTTTGCCTTTTTTCGTTGACAAAAATGTCGGCCTTTATTATCACCTTTTGGTCATTATGATGTAATTTTTATTTCGTTTTTGTCTTGTTCATTCATTCATTTTCTACCGCTTAATCCCGTTAGGGGTCGCGGGTGACTGGAGCCTATCCCAGTGACTTTGGGCCTTAGGCGGGGAACACCCTGGACAGTGGCCAACTTGCCGCAGGGTTAGACAGACAACCATTCAATCTCTCATTCACTCACTAAGGGTAATTTACAGTGATGCCCAATTAACCTAAACATGCATGTTTTTGGAGGTGGGAGGAAACCGGAGTACCCGGAGAAAACCCACGGTGACACGGGGAGAACATGCAAACTCCACCCAGAGAGATCGTGAGATGTTGATATGGTCCGACCCGGGAGTCGAACCCACGATCTCCTTATTGGGAAGCCAGAGCTCTAACCACTCTGCTACCGTGCACCCTTTTTTTTTTTGTCTTGTTTTCGTCTGTAAAAAACCTTCTTTGACGAAAACATTTCATCATAGTTTTCATCAACGAAATTAACACAGGTTGACAGGCTAGGTACCACCAACTGGTTTAAGGATTGCTGCCGCAAGAACTACCAAAAACCTTACAACCACAGCTCTGAGCAGCTCCATTGACAATTGTCCGGCTTTCTCTGCCAGGTGGTGATCAGTTGGGAGCTCTGTTAACTCGACTGTCCAAAACAGGACAAAGTGGCACAGAGAGTGTCCTCAGGCCTAGGGTATGTTGGTGCCATTTGCAATGATGGTTACTCTTGACCATCTAGCAGAGAAGTACATTGACAATACCTATCACCCCGCTCCAGGTGTCACTGGTGTTGCTCACATGAGCATTGTAGCCCCCCAGTAGAACTATGGAGTCCACGGTCGGTCCACTGTCCAGTAAACTTTTCTGGGGCTCCATTAAATCCTAACGTCAAGTTTCATTTTCATTTTCAAAAATGCAGTACTATTAAAGAAATAATAACAATATAACATCGAATTCATTTTATACAAATTTATGAACTCTTGCTGTTTACACTATTAAAATATAAAATATCTCAAAATCTCGTCTAGTCTCATTCTCATGCACCCATCTAGTGTTTTGTCTCGTGAGAATTATGTCATGTAACATTAAATGTTAAAGATACCTGGTGTGCTAAATTTTATTCAATTTTTTTTTTTTACAGGAATGTGGCGCTTGCAGAACCTTCAGTTCCTGGAAGACTTCCTGAAAAAGTATGTATTTCTGTAAGCATAGGTAAATTATACCAGTTATGCATGTTTAAAAAAGTGTATTGTCTTCTTTATAGGGGGACAATAAGGTGTTTCCTCCAATAATGAAAAACTGGACAAAGGAACATGTTCGAGATTGGTTAATAACTGAGCTTCGAATTTCACCAAAAGTTGCTCAGAATCTGTATGACCAGGAGTTTTCAGGAGCATGTTTAGTGTCTTTTAATAAATCACACCTCAAAGAATTAGGGGTTCCACTGGCTCCAACTTTACAAATCCTACAAGAAGTAGAAACATACAGCAAGTGCTCAGAGACAAGCATGCGGCTTCAAGAATCACAAAAATTTGAGAAAATGGTACAGGAGAATTTGGAAGCTCAAACAGTGACAACAGATTCAGGATTTCACAGTGAAAGTGTGTCAGTGCAACATGAAGTAAAAGATGCTTTTGAAGAGTCAGTCACAGAGCCTTTTCATGAACATCTCCAGATACAAACTCCTTCACCATTAAAACCAGCCTTCTGTGTGCTGCGTCCTTTTGACAAAAGCAGTGTTCCTGTGTTTTACACAGAGCATCATTTCCTCCCTGCTGTAACAAGTCCAAGTAATCTCCTGGAGCCAGTTCATGAATACCAGCTTCTGCCAGATTCAAATGAAATTAGTCAAAAAGAAGCTCTGTTTGAGTTCACCAATGAAATGTTTTGTTTTGCTGCAAGTTGTATGAATTCACGCACCAATGGAACGATTCACTTTGGAGTGAAGGATGAACCAGAACAAGAACATGGTCAAATAATAGGTCACAAAATCAGCTCCATGAGACTTTACACTGAGGCTTTTGAATCAAATGTAGAGAAATACTTTGAACCACAGCACATAGACACTGCCAGGATGTGCCTAAGGCCCCCTGTGTTTGTCCAAGTTCAGTGTGAAGACGGAACAGCTTCAGACAAATGGGTCATTGAGGTGGATGTGGTTCCTCAGTATTCTGAGACTCAGGAGAGTGTCTTCTACACAATATTAGTGATTCCTTCTGTAGAGAAGCATCAGCAGCAGTCCAAGATTGAATGTCTTTTTGTTCGAGAAGGATTGAAAAAAGTCAATGTTTTATCAGATTCAAATCCTAGAGTATATCAAGATAAGATAAAAGAATTAAACGATAAAGTTAAGCATTGGGCTTCAGCTCGCAGAGCAGCAGAAGAAAGATATGAAACTCCTCCTTCGTCTGAGCAACAAGGCCAAAGACTGAAGCAGCTCATCACTCGTGGGCAAGATTCACTTTCTGACTCTATGCAAGTTTTTGTTGTCACTGACAAATGTCCTTCAAGCCAACTGGAATACATGGACTTTTTAAAAGAACTGAACTTGTTTACAGTTTTTGATTTTGATCCAGAAACTGATGCAAATGGGGCATGTCACTTTTACAGAAAAGACCGTGCAGCCAATCTGCATTTCCCACACATGTACACAACACAAGACAAAACATCAGTTATCGCCAAGTTAAATCTGTTTAAGCAAACAAGCTGGGTTTTCTGCAATGGACAAGCAGGAGAAGAGAATGACTCAGAGAGACCGCTGTCTCAAGGTGAGTGGCTGAAGAAACGGTCTGGAGACATAAACAATATGGTTTCTTTTCTTTGCAGTGCGGACTTGCTTCCCAAGCACAGATTATTAGTACTGATCGTTCTTCACACTCCTGTTTCCGACATCTCAAGCCCTATTTTGGAAACCTTCTGTGCATTGCATCGCTCTTTGGAAGGAATGGACAACATGCTTTGTCTTTGCAAAGACGCCACAGTCTTCAGTCACTGGAAGAACTTTGTAGAAGTTCGCTGTAAAGAAGACATCAGCAACAAATGCATTTACACTTTGAGTTTACATGAAATCTCCAGCACAATAAAGAAACTGAAGGAGCCTCAGACTCGTGCCTCCAGAAGGTTCTTGCCTTCCACAGGTTCTAGCTCAGTCTTACTGGAAAAGAAAGAAGAAGAGATGATGACCGATTTAGAAATCCTGTGTGAAAATGAATGTGAGAAAACAGAAATAGAAACAAACAAATCCTTCGAGGAGTTTAAGAAGAACACAGAGGAGGTTTTTTACAGAGGAGGCCAAGTGTCATGGTGGAACTTTTACCTGTCGGAGCAGCCGGGGAGTCTGCCCTTCATCAAACGAGACAAATATGACGAACTGCACCAACTCATCTGCCCAGCTCAGAGCTACACATCTCCATGTGTGATCGTGTCTCTGTTCCACCACCCAGGCTGTGGCGGGACTACTTTAGCCAAACATGTTCTTTGGAGCTTAAAAAAGAAATTCAGATGTGCAGTTGTTAAAAATCAAATGGCAACAAATAAAGACATTGCATTGCAAGTCAAAACACTGCTCACGTATGGTAAACAAGACCAGTCAGGCTACACGCCAGTGCTTTTATTGGTAGACAACTGGTACGATGCAGATGATTTAAAGCAGTGTATCATTAGCACTGCCACAGACAGAAGTCAGCCTAACAACCTTGTTGTACTGATATTAAACTGTGAGAGAACTCCAGTTCCAGACAAAACCTCAATTAACTGTTACAATCCAAATGTGTTCATCAGTACTAAGCTTTCATCTAAAGAGAAGAATTTGTTTTCTGAGAAATATCAGGAACTTAAGGACAACCATGAGAAACCAGACACTTTCTATGCTTTTATGATCATGAAAAATGATTTTAGCAAAGACTACATCAGTGATTTAGTGAGTAACATTCTCAAAGATCTTGATGTTGGCTCCCACCAGGGCCGACTTTTGTCTTTCTTGGCTTTGCTGAACACATATGTCAATGGGTCTTACATGTCTCTTGCTTTATGTGAAGAGTTGACAGGGATAAGAAACCCTCTCTGGATGCAGGAAACTCTGGAAGAGAAAATGAACCCTTATTCTACTCTCCTGATCACTTTCAATGTTGAGGAACATGGCACTTACCAAGCAGTCCGAATCTTACACCCAATGATTGCGGAAAACTGCATTAAAGTTTTCGGTGAGAATCAGGTTCATCTGTCTGATATAACCATTGACTTGTTGCACTGTGATAGCATCTATAAAACATGCATGGGGAAAGATTTCCTGAATCAATTTATTCAAAGTATGTTGGTCACACGAACCCGGCGAGAGCATGGAGACGACAAAACCACACTGTTTTCACCCTTGATCGAAGACATTCAGAAAGAAGAAGGATTTGACAAAATTAAAGAAGTTCTTGAAAAGGCCATAGACAGATTTGACAGAAGTGCAACGCTGCCACAAGCTCTGGCGAGGCACATGTGTCTGAATGAGAAAGACTTTGAGTGTGCCCTTAAATGGGCTTTAGATGCTCAGAGTAAAAGATCTAACTCCTACATTGCTGACACAGTGGGACAGATATATAAGAGTCACCTAAAAAAGCTTATTGAAGATTCCAAAGAGCCATCTTCAGAAGTACTTGATGAATGTTTAGAGTTAGCATCTAAAGCCATGTCTGCATTCAAGGAATCTCAGGAGTTAGCAAAGAAAGACGAACAAAATGATCCATTTGACCGATATGGTCGAAAAGTAAGAACAGGCTACAATACCTCAGGGTATCTTGGAGAAACAGAGGTTATTATAATGCTTCTTGACTTGATCACAGATCTTCCTGTTTTCCCCATCAGTGACAGACACAAAAGAGACAAAATGCTGCAGGTTCTGAGAGGGCAACAACCTGTTAGCATGTTGGGTAATCACAACGATCCAGAAATAAATGCAACTGTTAATGTGCTCAAGGATCACGGGAGGTTTCTTGTTTCACTAAAACCAAGACTAAAAGAAATTTTCACATTTTTTGAGAACTACTTCATATACTTCAGACCCAGGCATGTGCCACTAAACAAGGAAACAGTTGATGAAAGAAACAAACGCAAAGCCTCTGAACTATTCAAAAAGTACATTACTTTTTTTAGCTGTTCAGAAGAGGAAAAGGAGCAAGAAAGAGCCAGAAACCCTAAACTAAGTCATCAGCAGGTCATAGAGGAGCATCGCCGGGAACTGGAGATGATTCAAGCAGATTCTTTTGCAGGACTTCTGCAGAGTTTAAGCCACAAAAACTTAGGTGAAAATATTTTTGAGAAATGGAATTTCATTTTTGAAAACTCTGTCAGTAGATATCCATCAACTTCTGACACTGTGAATTACATCTTAGCAAACATTGTTCTTCACAGTGCACAACCAAACTCCAGCCTCTTGAAGAAATATGAGGAGTTAGTTTCACTCCTAAATGACGTCCTGCAGAGAGAGGGCACTCGTTCCAATCTGCCTGAGCTCTATTACCTATGCATGTTGCTGATGTGGCCATCCAAACACCAAACTCTGAAGAACTTCACAGAATATGACAACATCAGCACCTACATTGCATCAGCCAAAAAATCCTTCCATAAACGCTTCGGTTTCATCTTTCCATCAAGAAGTGCTATTGCTCATTTCTTCCTTGGAAAATCAAGTGGTTTAAAACGGATAGTTAGCAAAGCAAAGCTTGACCAGATCTTGTTTGAATCCAACCCTACTGAAGATGACTATCCAAATTTACACAGTCTTTGGCATAGTGGATTGGCATGGAGCACTCGCAACATACGAGAGAAGCTTTTAAGAGTGAAAGGAAAATCTGAAAATGGTGACATTTATGTCACTTATGGTGCAAACACAAAAATCATGATCCGTCCAGCGTACCTCGGTGATATTCGTAGTGGCTACAGTCGAGAGGATGTATCTTTCTATATCGGGTTCACCTTGGAGGGTCCTGTGGCCTATGATGTAAAATATGAAAAATAATGGCATGCATTTATGATAACACATTGTCATTGGTGTGTTTTTATTGTATGTCAGATGTTTCTAAAGTTCAGAGCAACCGGACATTGTCAATAGATTCTGTTTACATGACAACATCCTACAGGCCAGTAAAATTTGTGTAGAGCAGCTAAAATGAATGTTGTCTAAATTCAGTTTTTTTGTTGTACTACAGAAAAGTGATGGGTCTTGTCCCTAATAATCCCTAATGTCATGGCAAAGTACACCGGTTTCTACCATGCTCTCTTTAAAAAAAACAGTCAGTAGTACCGGATAAGTAAAAATATTGGTCTCACATCCATGCCGTGCAAAGCTACTTGCAACAGTACATGGAATCTCTACTTCCACCTCATTCAGTGTGACTCCTAAAAACACTATTCACCACTAGCAAGCTCTATACCTGGACAATGGCCTACAACAGTTTACTTCAGAAAAGTGCACATCCTTTCTGTATTTTTTATTTTATTTATTTATTTTTCAAAAGAAAAACATTTACTGCTGTTTTTTCTTCCTCCTTGCTGCCTCTTTATTCATTGATAACAAATTGTTGTACTGTGGAACCAATAAGAATTACGAATGGTACTCATAATAGAAGATATAAACATTAAAAAATGTAATGTCTGTAATTTTATTAATATATTAAACCATCCAATGAAACAAAACTGGTTTTGTATTTGAGTGTCTTGAGAAGTGCTAATGACATAAAATGCATTGTTGGTATTTATTACTATTATTATTTTTGTTATCATTATTGTTAGGGGAGACTGGGAAGGGTTGTAACAAAGTAATGGTTGTAACAGTGCATGATAGGCATAATGTTGACATATCCTCCTGACTACCCGTAGTTCATTTTTGTCCTCTCTAGTGGACATTTCTCCATTAAGATATTTCCAACCCCCTGCACACTACCTGACCAACTCCTTTTGTGATTTAAAGAGGACATTCAGAACTTTCAGATGACACCAAATTTATAAGGGTGGGGCTTGGGAAAGCCCCTGCTCCTTTTCAAGGAAAATGGCCATCATCGAAAAAAACAAATTTTGTGGAAAGTTGAACAGAAGGTGATATACCTTTTTTATTATCCCAGTTTTAGATCAAAATTCCATTGGTTTATTTTTATGAACGTCTAATAAACACTTTAAAACAGTTTTTGAAGTAATGTGACAATATTTTATAATGAAATTTGAGTGTTTGACAGATGTCCTCTGAAGTGAACATTTAGAGTCATTTCACTTTTTTTTTTCATTTCGAAGCCAATGGTTCTGAGTCAGAGATAGAGAGAATATTGCTACAAATGTGGGAGAAAACTTAGATATTGAGTTGTTTGATGATGATGATGACCAAGATCCATTGCAGAGTAATCAGAGAGCTCTGAGGATGAGGTTGAGGCAGTACAAGCAGAAGAGGAACTGTCACTGTCCAGTCGCCGTCTGTCTAGAGCAAGACTACAATGTACATCTTGACTTTGTACTCTTTGGACTATAATGAAAAACAGGCTATCAAAAAGAAAGGCAGAGGAGCATCTGAGATGGTGGTCAGAAGAAGTTCTGAACCTGCTGTCAGTAATGGTTTGACAACAAGTCAGTGGTTATGAGCTCCTCTGCCTACGGCATTGAGCCTCTGGACTTATGCAGAAGATGGTCCAAGAAAGAAAAAAATGTTTTTACAATGCATGGCTACACTGCTGTCAGCTTCTGAGCAAGAAACCTGTTCCTGAATTTTAAACTGGTTCTTGTTGAATCATTAGTCAAGCTCAAGGAGCAATCTCCAAAGAAAGTGAAGAGAGTGATGAATCCAAATATCACACACAGTAAACCAGAAAAAAAAATCAGAAAAGTTCAATGTTCCAAAATAAATGCACTACAGATCTGTGTTGAGGTTGTGGAGAGTTTTAAACCCTGAGTTCACTTACTCTCTGTAGAACTGAACTGTATGGAAATTGTTAAATTTATACGTCGGCAAACTTCTGATGTCCTCTACAGTGGACATGCTGTCAGGAGGATATTAGTGTTTGTTAACTTCCACTTTAGTAATACACAACACAGTCCAGAAGTGGGTGCAAACAGATTTTATCAGCAAAAAGATTTTGAGGTAAGAAAGTAAATTTTTGCTTGCAGAATTTTTTCTGTTGTATAATTGTGTTATAAAAATAAAGTGTAGATAAGGTCAACTGAGCTGCAAATGTCAACGTATAACCTCTTAGATCCAGTGTGGTGCTTCATTTGTTGTTTATTATCTACCAGTTTGCTAATTGTTAGTTTAATTATAGTTGATGGTTGAAACACAGCGTTACAACCAACCCCTATCACAGATTTCATATAATGTTCAATTTTTCATTATTTCACAGCATGAGAAGAGTTTCATTTGAATCACTTGGCAAGTTAAAGCAAAGAAGTTTGATAAATGGTGCAATGTTTTAAGTCCAAAAAGACATCTATTTTCATAAACTGTGTTTTAGATTTAGATTGAGTTTCACTCAAATAACATCACATTAACAAAACATTTTCTTCAGAGTTGTTCAGATAGAGCAGGCGTATCAAAGGCCATCCCCATCTGTCAATTAAGATTTAAGACAAACCGAATTGTTCTTAATTCTAAATATAAATTTCATTTGCCTAGGCCTTCCCACATTTCTCTACCTTATGTTGTGTTTAAACTCTAGTCAATCTTAATGTGAAAATTTACTTTAGATTATTATTTTTCCTGACAGTTTTGAACCCTACCGTATGACATGACTTGTTTTAATATGTGTAATTTATGGTGTTATAACTCACCCTGCTGGTGGGAAGGTTGTAACACTGGAAACTTTGGATATAACATAATATACTGGTTTCAGTGAAAATACTGAAGCAATGTTATTAGGTGCCTTTTGTAGCCAACACATGAAGGTATTTTGTGTAATATTTTAAGAACTGTAGGTCTAAGAGTGAGTGAGTTATAGATAGCTCAAATAAAGTGTTACAACTATTCCCAGTCTCCCATACTATTAGCCATCTACACGTTTGTAATATTATTGGGTGTGTTTTACGAATGAATAAATGTAATTAGTAGCCTACATGTAATTGGTTCATTTTTTTCTTGATGGAGGACTTTTAGAGAAAAAGGCAGTTTCACATCAGAAATAGAGTTTCCTTTTTTAATTGCTTTCCACTGTTGACCATTGTCTGTGGTTGCAACCCAGTCTCTGGAACTATATGTGCTATTTTTTACATTTTTGCAAAGACATTTACGTACAATTTTAAAAAATCAAATTATGCAGAATAGCGTCAGCAAACTTTGTACTTTGATGACATTTTCAAAGCTTTTAAGAAATAGGCACTAAGCCTATTTCATATTCATAATAAAACAATCCGCATATGCTTTTTTTTTTTCAAAATGAAAACAGAATTACCAAATCATATGTTAGCTTTTTTTTAGTTCTAGAGAATACATTAGCTCTTACGCTGCTGAGTTGAGTCTCTACGTGTTTTGTTTAATGTTGCTAATGACAAAATGAAGAAATTCACATTCAGTTTAATGAGATAGACCAGTGGTCCCCAACCTTTTTTCTTGCAAGGACCGGTACAGTCACAATTTTCTTTTCAGGGGACCGGTTGAGGTTGGGTAGCGCCAATAACAACAACGCAAAATGCATACAACTGATTATTGTGCATATTTTTAGCTCTTATTGCTTTTATTTGGAGTTTATTTAGTTAAATGACACAATAGTTTCATAGTAAAGCACAAGGAAGTGGTGATAAACTATAAAATAAAAAATAAATGACATCTTAAAAGATGTTCTGGGGCCCGGTAGCAGATGGCTCGCGGACCGGTTTTGGGCCCCGGACCGGTGGTTGGGGACCCCTGAGATAGACAATCCAACATAGATTCGTCCTTTGCTTGGACGCTGTTGGCAAAAACGTTTTTTTTTCCATTTTCTGTTTTTTGATCAGTTTACCCTCTTAGCAGTATAGCTTTTCATGTAGAGACAAGCGTTGAATCTGTATCTAAAAATGTTTTGTTATTTACTTCAATCCACTTCATAAATACAGTTCTGTGGAACATTGTAATTTTAACGACTTATTTTTGAAAATCCGTTTTCATTTTGCAGACCCTGTAAAGGTTAATTTTATTTGTTCAATGGATAAGGTCATGGGCTGCTCATCTGATAAAAATATTAGCTATAGGTATATACAGTGCCTTGCAAAAGTATTCAACCCCCTTGAACTTTTCTACATTTTCTCTTATTATGCCCACAAACATAAACATATTTCACTGAAACTTTGTGTGAAGGACCAACACAAAGGTGCACACAATTGTGAAGACATTTTTACAAATAAAAAACTGAAAACTATGGTGTGCAATATTATCCAACCCCTCCGAGTCAATATTTTCTGGAATCACCTTTTGCTGTAATTACAGCTCCAATTCTCTTTGGGTATGTTTCTACCAGCTTTCCACATCTTGAGACTGAAATTTTTGCCCATTCTTCTTTGCAAAATAGCTCCAGCTCAGTCAGATTAGATGGAGTGTGTTTGTGAACAGCAGTTTTCAGATCTTGCCACAGATTCTCGATTGGATTTAGGTCTGGGCTTTGTCTGGGCCATTCTAAGACATGAATATGTTTTGTTTTAAACCATTCCAATGTAGCCTTGGCTTTATGTTTGGGGTCGTTGTCCTGTTGAAAGATAAACCTCCGCCCCAGTCTCAAGTGTTTTACAGACTCCAATAGGTTTTCTTCCAATAGTGCCCTGTATTTGGCTCCATCCATCTTTCCATCAACTCTGACTATATTTCCTGTCCCTGCTGAAGAAAAGCATGTGCAGAATATAATGCTGCAAATTCTATTTTTGACCGTGGGGATGGTGCATTCAGAGTCATGAGCAGTATTAGGTTTCTGCCACACATAGCGTTTTGCATTTTGGCCAAAAAGTTCAATTTTGGTCTCATCTGACTAGAGCATCTTCCTCCACATGGTTGCTGTGTCCCCCACATGGCTTTAGGCAAAGTGAAAACGGGATTTCTTATGGCTTTCTTTCAGCAAAGGCCCATCCATCCATCCATTTTCTTCCGCTTTATCCGGGGTCGGGTCGCGGGGGCAGCAGTCTGAGCAAGGACGCCTAGACTTTCCTGTCCACACACACCTCCTCCAGCTCTTCTGGGAGGATCCCGAGGCGTTCCCAGGACAGTCGAGAGACATAGTCTCTCCAGCGTATCCTGGGTCTTCCCAGGGAGGCGTCCAGGAGGCATCCGGTACAGATGCCCAAGCCACCTCAGGTGGCCCCTCTCGATGTGGAGGAGCAGCGGCTCTACTCCGAGCTCCTCCCGTGTGACTGAGCTTCTCACCCTATCTCTAAGGAAGCGCCCAGCCACTCCGCGGAGGAAACTCATTTCGACCGCTTGTATTCGCGATCTTGTCCTTTAGGTCATTACCCAAAGCTCATGACCATAGGTGAGGGTTGGAACGTAGATTGACCGGTAAATCGAGAGCTTTGCCTTTCAACTCAGCTCCTTCTTTACCACAACGGTTCGGTACAGCGACTGCATCACTGCAGACGCTGCACCGATCTGCCTGTCAGTCCCAAGTTCCATCCTTCCCTCACTCGTGAACAAAACCTTGAATACTTGAACTCCACCACTTGAGGCAAGGACTCCCCACTCGGCTCGGCTGCAAACCGTCCCAGTGCATGTTGTAGGTCCTGGTTTGATGGAGTCATCAGAACAACATCATCTGCAAACAGCAGAGATGAAATCCTGTGGTCACCAAACCGAACACCCTCCGGACCCTGACTGCGCTAGAAATTCTGTCCATAAAAACAATGAACAGAACTGGTGACAAAGGGCAGCCCTGGCGAACTCCAACATGCACTGGGAACAGGTCTGACTTACTGCCGGCAATGCGAACACAGCTCCTGCTCCGGTCGTACAGGGATCGGACACAGTGGCGGTTTTTGGGGTGGGCGAGGTGGGCAGCCGCCCAGGGCGGCATTTGCCAGGGCATTTGCCGAGAAAAAAAAATCAAAAGTCCTTCATCAGCGCCGCAGGACGCATGCAATCTAATGTTCAGTTAACAGGTCAAGCTATACCAGGAGAAACAACACCCTCTACTGGCGGCCGCGTCCCTTCACAAACAGTTCTTGGTCATGAGCTGTGTCATAACACCGCTGATCCTGCAGAGGGCGCCACGTGCACAGTCTGTTTGGTTTCACTTTTTTTTCACAGCCGCAGATTCTTCAATATTAAGTTGTTAGCGGCAGACTGCTCCGTCTTCTGCAAACTTTATCCGGTTATCGCTTTATTAATGCAATGGATCTGTTTAACAGCGAAAATACAAGGCTGCTGTCTTTGTTTTTAACACAAACCCTCCGCCGTGGAAAGGACGAGCTCTGAATCACCGCAGTGTTGGACAAACATAAACTTTCACGGAGTTTTTTGATCAAACAGCACTGTGTTTCTCCGGGTTAGTTTTGATCGGCAGACCTCAGCAAACATGTTTTGTTTTTCTGGTGTAACGGTGCTGCGTGTCTGCAGCATTTTGGACAAAACAACTCAGTCTGTGTGGATTATTTTGGCTTTGTTTATCACCCAAGTCCCTCCTCTAGAGCCGCTGCAGCAGGTATGTAACCCGAGGGTCCCGTGGGTTTTAATTTGCGTCATGAGTTAATGCGAATAAATAAACACGAGTTAATGCAAACAAATAAAACGACGTTTCCAGCATTCAAAATTCGCTTCAGCCGTTATGCGCATAAAACGAAATCCACCTCTAGAGAGCGTATAAACTTTTATGCGCATTAGGGATTCTAAATGTGATATTGGCCGTTTCCACCTCCCAGGACTTATTCGATACTTCTTAATGCGCATTAAAAACAAGGGGGTGGAAACGCTAGTCGTCTCTTCAGTCATAAATTTTTCATTTGCATGTGCAATGAGACGGTCAAAACCCTCAGGTACTCAGTTTAAAAAAAAAAAGAAGAATAAGAGAAAAAAGGATAAAGGTATAATGACTTTTGCCCAACTGTCATAATTATTATTTAGCCTGCCTGGCTTGCACACTAATTCTCCATTTTAATATCAAGAAGAAGGTTCAGAAGCTGTAATGCTGCTGAGTTCAATTTGATTATTAAAAATCACATATTACTGACAGATTGTTACCACTTTTTGACAGATGTGGATATACAATAATTGTAAAAATAATTAAAGCCGCAAGCGGTATTCCAACGGTCTCGGGGCGGGCTAGGGGGGTTTGGGGGGCGCCAGAGGAGCTTGTTCGCCCAGGGAGTCATGCAGGCCAGAACCGCCTCTGATCGGACAGCCCTGAGCAAAGGGCCCCTGACCCCATACTCTCGGAGCACTCCCCACAGGACACCACGAGGGACACGATCGAATGCCTTCTCCAAATCCACAAAGCACATGTGGACTGGTTGGGCAAATTCCCATGAACCCTTGAGCACCCGATGGAGAGTGTAGAGCTGGTCCAGTGTTCCACGGCCGGGACGAAAACCACACTGCTCCTCCTGAATCTGAGGTTCGACTATCGGTCGAAGTCTCCTCTCCAGTACCCTGGAATAGACCTTACCGGGGAGGCTGAGGAGTGTGATCCCTCTGTAATTGGAACACACCCTCCGGTCCCCCTTCTTGAACAGAGGGACCACCACCCCGGTCTGCCAGTCCAGAGGTACTGTCCCAGTTTGCCATGCGATGTTGCAGAGACGTGTCAGCCAAGACAGTCCCACAACATCCAGAGACTTGAGATACTCAGGACGGATCTCATCCACCCCCGGAGCCTTGCCACCGAGGAGCTTATTGACAACCTCAGTGACTTCAGCTTGGGTGATGGGTGAGCCTCCCCCGAGTCTTCAGTCTCTGCTTCCTCATCGGAAGACGTGGCAGTGGGATTGAGGAGACCCTCAAAGTATTCCTTCCACCGTCCAACAACATCCCCAGTTGAAGTTAGCAGCTCTCCACCTGCACTGTAAACAGTGTTGGTGAAGCACTGCTTCTCTCTCCTGAGGCGTCGGACGGTTTGCCAGAATTTCTTTGAGGCCGACCGATAATCCTCCTCCATGGCCTCTCCGAACCTCTTCCAGTCCCGAGTTTTTGCCTCCGCGACCGCCCGAGCTGCGGCACGCTTGGCCTGCAAATACCTGTCAACTGCTTCAGGAGTACTACAAGCCAACAAGGCTTTGTAGCACTCCTTCTTCAGCCTGACGGCATCCCTTACTTCCGGTGTCCACCACCGGGTTCGGGATTGCCGCCACGACAGGCACCTGAGACCTTGCGACCACAGCTCAAAGCTGCCGCATTGACAATGGAGGCTGAGAACATGGTCCACTCAGACTCAATGTCCCCAGCCTCCCCCGGGAGCTGGGAGAAGCTCTCCCGGAGGTGTGAGTTGAATACCTGTCTGACAGAGGACTCGGCAAGACGTTCCCAACAGACCCTCATGATTTGTTTGGGTCTGCCAAGTCTGTCCGGCTTCCTCCTCTGCCAGCGGATCCAACTCACCACCAGGTGATGATCGGTTGACAGCTCCGCCCCTCTCTTAACCCGAGTGTCCAAAACACGCGGCCGAAGGTCAGATGACACAACGACAAAGTCAATCATCGACCTCCGGCCTAGGGTGTCCTGGTGCCACGTGCACTGATGGACACCCTTGTGCTGGAACATGGTGTTCGTTATGGACAAACTGTGGCTAGCACAGAAGTCCAATAACAGAACACCGCTCTTCAGATTGGAGGGGCCATTCCTCCCGATCACCCCTCTCCAAGTGTCACTGGCATTGCCCACGTGGGCGTTGAAGTCCCCCAGCAGAACAATGGAGTCCCCGGTGGGTGCACTGTCCAGTACCCCTCCCAGGGACCCCAAGAAGGCCGGGTACTCCGCACTGTTGTTTGGCCCGTAGGCTGCCACAACAGTGAGAGACCTGTCCCCAACCCGAAGGCGTAGGGACGCGACCCTCTCGTCTACTGGGGTGAACTCCAACACATGGCGGCTGAGCTGTGGGGCTATGTGCAGGCCCACACCTGCTCGCCGCCTCACACCATAGGCAATCCCAGAGAAATGGAGCGTCCACCCCCTCTCGAGGGTAATGGTTCCAGAGCCCAAGCTGTGCGTGGAGGTGAAGCCGACTATATCTTGTCGGAAACGCTCAACCTCCCGCACAAGCTCGGGCTCCTTCCCCGCCAGCGAGGTGACATTCCATGTCCCCAGCGCCAGAGACCGTGCGCATGGCCTGGGTCGTCTGGGGACCTCTCCCCAAACGCCGCCCAAAACGCACTGCACCCGACCCCTATGGTCCTTCCTGCGGGTGATGGGCCTGCGGGAAGGTGGTTCCATGTTGCCTTTTCGGGCTGGGCCCGGTCGGGTCCCGTGGGCTAAGACCAGGCGCTCGCCTGCGAGCCACCAGGCGCTCGCCTGCGAGCTCCTATCCCAGGCCTGGCTCCAGGATGGGGCCCCGGTGACGCCAATCCGGACGACGTAGCGAACTTCCGTGTTTTGGTCTTCATATGGCTTCTTGAACTGCACTTAGTCTGGCTCGTCACCTAGGACCTGTTTGCCATGGGAGACCCTACCAGGAGCATAAAGCCCCCGACAACATAGCTCCTAGGATCATCCGAGCACTCAAACCCCTCCACCACGTTAAGGTGGCGTTTCAAGGAGTGGTTCAGCAAAGGCTTTCTTCCATAAAGGCCAGATTTGTGTAGTGCACGACTAAAAGTTGTACTGTTGACAGATTCCCCAACCTGAGCTGTAGATCTTTGCAGTTCCTCCAGAGTCACCATGGGCCTCTTGGCTACATCTCTGACCAGTTCTCTCCTTGTTCGGACTGCAGGGTTCCTGCACACCTTCTAGAACAAAATTTAAGACTTTTTAAGACCTTGCATAACAAAATTTAAGACCACGTGTACGTTTAAAAACAAATATTTTTGTGACAAAATAAATATCTATTAATTTAATTGACCTTTATTTAACCAGGGAAGTCCCACTGAGATTCAGAATCTCTTTTGCAGGGGAGCCCTGGGGAAAGGGTCAGGGGAGGCATTAATGGACATGTTTTAGCTGTAGGAGGAAACCGGAGTACCCGGAGGAAACCTACGCAGACACGGGGAGAACATGCAAACTCCACATAGAAAGGCCCTGGCCGGCCCGGGAGTCGAACCCAGGACCTTCTTGCTATGAGGCCAGAGCGCTAACCGCTTGCGCCACCGTGTCGCTCTAGTAAATAAAAAGTAATAAAACTATATTATTTTAAGTTTTCATTTGTCATTTTTGTTTTGGCACTATGTATTGACTCACAAACTAATATATATTTTAATAATTTATGACCAAAAATAGCATTTGTAGATGCTTGTTCACCTGTCACATGATCACAGACAGGCGCTCCTCCTGTCTCTCCTTCACTGCGCTCATCTGCAGTGGCCAGCTTTACGTGACCAGACGTCCCGAAATTCATGCATGTGTCCCGCAGATTCTGTAATTACGCCAGGCTACACACATCCACATTCACGCACACGCGTAAATGTGGATGGATGGATGGATGGAACAAAGTGGCTAACAACTTCAAGCTAACACGGAAATAAGTGAAACGTTTTTTTTATACACGCGGCGATTTAAAAGCTGATATTTTCACCACATGTACACGAACTATCGCACAACTTAAATAAATAAAGATAATTTACGGAATGCACTACGCGGCACATTACGCACAGCATCTGCAGCGCTAACAATGGTAAAGTCAGACATTTTCAGCCCGAATTAAAGTGCTGTGAGCTTACCTTAAAACTAGTGAAACATACTTTTCCTTTGACCAAGTTGAATAGTTCTTGTTTAATCCCAAAGTTGTGAGGCGATTCATGCTAAGCTAACAGTGAGCTCATGCGCTCTGCTCCACGCACCTCTGTTCTGTTCTGCGCTGCAGCTCCATCTGGCGCTTATTTACATGACGGACATCACAGCAAATGCAACTTCTCTGACAGAAACACGCACAGTCTTCATTTAACTTTGATCAATCTGCTCGAAATACAAGGTCTGCAAAAAGCCACTTCAAATTTAAGACCTAAACACCTAATTTTGACAAATTTAAGACTTTTTAAGACCTTAAATTTCATATTTCAAATTTAAGACTTTTTAAGACCCCGCGGGAACCCTGGACTGAAAGATTAAGTGTACGGCCTGGTCTTAGTAGATTTGCAGTTGTGCCATAGACCCGTTCAGAGCCTACGTCATTTTGGGGGCGGAGCCGCACGGGTGCCCTCCGCAGAGTTTCCCCATAAGTTTCTATAGAGGGATTTTTTGTTTATCAACACGGGCGATGCGCGCGCACCCCGCCTGTAGAAAGAGCCTCCGCACATACACACAACAGTGGAAACAAGTCTAAAAAGCTCCGTTGTCAGCCAACGTCAAGAGTTTATCACTTTGCGAAAACAAAAGGCATGCTGCTAAGCTAACATTTATGGATGAACTTTGATCCTACGACCCTTAGAAGTTACTTTAAGGTAAGTGAGAAAAACGGCGAGAAAAACGCTGACTCAAGCTTTAGGGACAGACGTCTATCAGACCGGTTCATACCTGATGAAAGCAGCTAGCTGTCGTCCCGTTTCGTTGTTTAATTCGAACAAGTTTCCCAATGTAAACAAATGGGGAGGCGCGCTTTCTGCAGGACGCAAGCGCAGTAGGGCGGAGAGTGACGTCGACCCAAAATCCCTCTATACAAAACGAGTAAGCTGTACTAACGATATTAAACGGTTAGAAAACTTAACAATGACTTCAAACGAAGCTCTGACCATTCCTCATGTGTTCCTTGGGTTTGCACCAGTGACACATTTTATAACTCGTGATTTTTTCGGGCTAACTAGCTAGCCGCTAAAATCTATAGAAAAAATGATGGATCACCATCAAAACAAATACATCGCCTCAGAGTCATGTAAGTATATCCTTGGAGTCTTTTATACAATAATCTTCTGTAGAAATCAGTACAAAATAATGCCACACAGGTGCAGTTTACTGTGACTAATTCTCCACTGATAATTGATAAATAATTAACACAAATTGCACAAAAATCTTAAGCAATGTCACGTTAACTCACCTCCTGTGCTTTTCTGCAAATTACGTCGTCAAACTCATGAAGGGATGTGTATGATCAAAGCTTTTCTCTTCTGCACATGAGTTTTTCCCATCAAATATAAGTAAATATCAGGTTGCTGAATGTCGGGACACTTACTAACGTCATGCTAACATTCAGTAGCTAACTGTACATGGATCCGGAGTCGCTTGCTGTTCGTTAAATTGAGTTTTTAAAGAGAGTTTTGCAATTTTTTAATGAAAATGCACCTGCGTAGATAGAAAAGCCTGAGACTGGGCACCACTCAGGGCTCCAGTTAGCGCGCGCAGCCATCTTTGTTTACTAACAGTAAATGGGTCTATACTCATTCCATTTATGGATGATGGTGTAAACAGTGCTCCGTGAGAGGTTTAGAGCCTTGGAAATCTTTTTATAACCTAATCCTGCTTTTTACTTCTTCACAGCTTTATCCCTGACCTGTGTGGTGTGTTCTTTGGACTTCATGGTGCTGTCTGCTCCCCAATACTCTCAAACAGACCTCTGAGGTTTTTACAGAACAGCTACATTTATACTGAGAGTAGATTACACACAGGTGGACTCTATTTATTTGTTAGGTCAACATTGGAACCTTCTAAAGCCTCTAAAAGCAATGTGTTGCACTCAGAAAAGAAGGGGGTTGGATAATTTTGCACGCCTACTTTTCAGGTTTTAATTTGTAAAAAAAAAATAGATCATGTATGACTGTCCTTTTTCACAACTGTGTGCAACTTAGTGTTGGTCTTTCACACAAAGTATGTGTATAATATATATATATATATATATATATATATATATATATATATATATATATATATATATATTATATATATATATATATATATATATATATATATATATATATATATATATATATATATATATATATATGGCACAGTGGTGGTATTAATAAGGATTTTTTGACAAATATAACTTAACTTGTACAACTCAACAACGCCACCCTAGTTTTATTGGTATCAGGGAAACCAGATTTAATTCTCTCTACTAAGGTCACCCAGGTTCGTTGACTGATAGGACAAGAGACTAAAATTATAATAAACTTAAGATTTATTATTTTAGCAATGTTGTTTTTAAGTTCGTAGCACTAGAAACAGTCACTAGTCTCTTTTGTAGTAGCTTGGCTTGCTTGCTCGGGCACTTCTTGTAAATGCCTCCTGTTTCTGCGAGCTATAGTCCCTTGGTTGGCTTGGACAATGTAGGATCTGGGCTCTAGTGCTTTTGAAATGACTTTTGCTGGAGTCTTCCAGCCCTTCTCCCCATCCAGCTTAACTGTAACGCTCTGACCAGGCTGCAGTGTTGACAGGGGCCTGGCTGAATGACGTCTGTTGTAGAAGACGCGATAAGCAGATTTTGTCTGTTGGTCTTTCAGTCTTACGATTTGGTGATCAACAGTAGCTGGACGTAGCTGCTGGGGCAACGCAGGTATCGTGGTACTGATCTCACGGCCAAGCATGAGTTGAGCTGGGCTGTGACCTGTTGCGGTGATAGGAGTAGCTCTGTAGCTCAGCAGGGTGAGCTGTGGGTCTGGTTGTCGCAGAATTCTCTTGGCGATAGCGACGCTCCTCTCGGCTGCTCCATTCGCTTGAGGGCAGTGAGGACTAGACGTTGTGTGCTCAAAGTTGTAAGCCTCACTATACTGTCGAAACTCTGCTGAAGCGAACTGGTGGCCGTTATCTGTTACAAGCTCAAGAGGAATACCCCACCTCGCAAACATACACTTTAGATGCGAAATGACTTGGTTACTGCTTGTGGTAGGTAGATGTGAAATCTCAATGTAGCGTGAATAATAGTCAGTTGCTACCAAATATTGTTTACCATCCTGCTCGCACAAATCAGCTGCTATTTTCTGCCAATCACCTTGTGGAAGTGGTGTGGTAGTTAGTGGCTCTTTTCTCTGAGTTGGTTTATTTTTGGTGTGCAAGCGCTATTCCGACAACCCTCCATTCCGACAGACCTGCATTCCGACAGTGATTCCGACAGCTCCCTGTTCCGACAGACCTCCACTCCGACAGCCTTCTGTTCCGACACCTTTTTAGGTCCGCTATTCCGACAGTTTTTTTTTTCCGCGCTCTACTATTAAGCAAGTACTAATGCACCAGAAAGCAATAAATTAAAATAAACACATACATTACGTGCTTTGGGCGCGCGGACTTTACGCACGGCTTTTACGCATGACCTTCACGGCGCCATCAGGATCTGAGGTGCAGTGATGATGAGCAATCAAATTGTAATTTCTGGGGACGTATTGGGGAGGCCCACGAAGCTTATTTTGGTCTCTCCAATTTCCTTTTGCACTGGTACAATACACTGGTATTCTCTTTTTTTCGTGGGCTCATGGCGCGCGTTGACGCATGGCTGGAGTGCTTCTACATTCCACCTACATCTCGCAGTGTGGCCACACACGCGCTGCTTATATTTGTCACTATTCGCTCATTTCTCTCTGCTCCGTACTGTGTCCGCACAGTGTCATGCCTCTGTGCCTTTTCACGCAACTCAGAGCGCGTAGGCCAGAGGCTCTGAGCTGAGGCCTGAGCATAATCTGTCCCATCAAACCCCAAATAGAATGCAGGTTATATATCACTATATAACGCTGCTGTTCAATCATCTGCAGATTAATAGGCCTAGTAACTTATTTCAATGTTTGCGCGCGTCTGTGTGAGTGCGAGAGAGAGATGTGACAGCCTGCGCGCCAATGAGAAGACCCGAAGCACTTTTAGATTTACGTGACTTTTGAGTTGAATTTCTCCGCAATTCTTTGTTTTTCGTTTACTTTTTATTTTTGGTTCATTTAAAACTGATTTTTAGACACCCTTTGTCCAAATAAATAAATAAAAACATAACATTTTTTTTGACCAAATACATATAAAAAAAAATGTATGCAGATTTATTAGCATAATTTTTTTTTTTATTAGCATCAGTGGTTACACTAGACTTAATTTCAATACGTCACCGTGACGGACAAGGTCCCAAAAAATCCGTCATGAGGGATTTTTATCCGTCATAATTTTGCTCAGTAGGTTTATTCCTGTCTATGTTTTTGTAGCTGATTTCTGACACGGAGACTGTACGGGAGCACACGGGTCATGAGACATAAGATACATTACAAAAAATGACTGAACTCTGCATAAATAGTTTCTTAAGATATCATTAAAGCTTCTGCAAAAATCATTGTGTCCGTTTGACATTCAACAAACTCAATGTGACTAATGAGGCTCTGCATTTCTTACCTGAAACACAAAGTTCCACTTCTCTCCACTTTCTGCAAATCCACACTGTGTTTTGCCCAAACTCTAGGTGTTATTTCCATTTTTCCTGCATAAAAGACAGTCTTTTATTCCTCCGGGAAAGTTTCTGATGCCAACCGTTGTGAGCGTGTCACCAAACACTGCAGGTGTGACTTTCCGCTAAGTTTAAGAATCTGAATAAACATGCAGTATTTGTCCACCGAGTGATCACGGTTACAAGTACAAATCCTCTTGAAATCAGACCGATAAAACTCTGTCCATCCCGCTGTTTTTGTCGAATGAAGCGTTATCCGTGCGCTCTGTAGCAAACGCGTGCGGTTTACAGATAGGTCACGTATTTGTGGAGGCCACAGCGCCGTGCGCTCTGCAGCCATCAGTCTCACGGCCTCCCCGACAGAACAGCAGCGCGCAAGGATGAGATTGAAAGCAGCATTTTCCCTCGCTGCTTCTTCAGTTTGAGGGAGCGGGAGAGCGCGAGTCCGGTCGGGATCAGGTCACTAAATCAGTAGACAATAAAAGATTAGCTCCATATATAAAAAGTCAGCTTTGAAAACTTTCCGTCAAAGCAAAATACAATCGGTAAATGACGGAAAATTGTCAGTTAATGTAACCTCTGAATATATATATATATATATATATATATATATATATATATATATATATATATATATATATATATATATATATATATATTTATTTCTTTATTTACCTAATAGGCTACATATTATTATTATTATTATTTTTTTTTTTTTATGCAGATTTATTAGCATATAGGCCAAGGCCTATTTCAAAAATAGGATCAGAGATCGTTTTTTATTGTGGTTGTTTTAAGTGCGCTTCCTTTAGAGGAAGCCCTTTAGACTTGCGGGCCAATCCATTAATTAATTTATCGATGATTTTAGATCTTCTGAGTGTCTGTTTTCCGTTCTCAGTAGAACGCGTAAGTAGCGTGTGTGTCATGCCAGGTGGGCACGGTAAGGCGCGTGCACCTTACCAAACTGCTCCTGATCAAAGCAGCAGTGGTTCAGCTGAACGGTAGGGTCACATTTTTTAATGTCGGAATAGCAGGATGTTTGATTAAAAAAGACAAAAAATGTATCGCTACTCCGACAACAAAAAAATTCGGAATACCGACTCTCTTGAAAAAATAGATGGATACCGCTATTCCGACAATAGGATTCTAATGTCTGAATAGCACCCTTTCGGAAAAGCAGGGTGTCTGAGTAGCGAGGTGACGGAATAGCAAGGTGTAACCTTATTTTTAATGCAAAACTCACATGTGTTGACTAGCTCAGCAATGTCCTTTCCGACTCCTGGCCACCACACTGACATGTTTGCCCTTCTGCGGCACTTTGTGAGTCCTTGATGACCCGCATGTATCTGTGACAGTACAGTCTTTTGCATTGAAAGAGGAATAACAATACGGTCATCATGCATCAAAAGTCCACTCACTTCTGATAGGTGAGCTCGAGATAAGTGATATTTTAACAAGTTGTGTGGCAGACGTGACAAATCTGATGGCCAGCCTTTGTTTGTGTACCGTATCACAGTTTGCAAAATGTCATCGTTGCTTGTAGCCTCTCTTATGGCATCTAGTCTGTCTTTTGTGATTGGCCTTGCCTCATTCACTGCCTGAACATAAGCTTTAACATCATGCTCAGTATCTGACACAGCACAGTCCTGCAGGGGGTTACGAGACAGAGTGTCAGCCACAACGAGCTGCTTTTGGGTTGAACTTCATTAAGCGCATCAAAAGTCTCTGACACCTAACAGGTGCTTTGTTTAATTGACCTTTATTTAACCAGCTTTGTCCAAGTCATAAGTGTTTATCAGCGGGACAAGGGGCTTATGATCAGTTTGCAATACAAATTTGTCCATGCCCTGCAGATACCTCCCAAAACGCTTGCACGCCCACACACTGGCGAGGCATTCTTTCTCTATCTGGGAGTACCTGCGCTCAGTCTCTGTCAGTGTCCTGGAACAAGAGGCGACAGGGCGAAGTCTCTCGTCGTGCTCCTGCAGAAGTGCGCCTCCTAGGCCATAGCTACTTGCATCAGCGCTCACAATGGTCGGCCTGGTTGCGTCGTAGTATGCCAAAACTGGTGCTGTAGTCAACATTCCTTTTACCTTTTTAAAGGCATTTTCTTGTGCCTCTCCCTATGTCCACTCTGTGTCACTCTTCAGTAGCGAGTTGATGGGGTGCATTATTGTCGAGAGGTCAGGGAGGAATTTTCCCAAATAGTTGATCATCCCGTTCCTTTGTCGTAGTTCACCAATGTTTGTTGGGCTGGGAAGCTCTGCAATGGCTCTGACTTTTTCAGTGTCCGGCTTGATGCCATCTTTTCCAATGTTGTGTCCAAAGTAGTGAATCTCAGATTTGCGAAACTGACATTTGTCTTTATTTAGCTTTAGTCCTGAAGCGCTTATTGTTTGCATCACAGTTTGAAGGTTCTGGTCATGGTCCTTCATGTCTTTGCCATAGACCAGTATGTCGTCCATTACCACCACCGTGCCAGCATGGTCTTTGAGAAGAGAGCTCATCTTCTGCTGAAATATTTCTGGAGCAGAGGTTATGCCAAAGGGTAGGCGGCGGAAACAGAAACGACCCACAGGTGTTATAAAAGTTGTGAGCTTCCTGCTGCTCTCGTCCAACGGGATCTGCCAAAACCCACTTGAAGCATCCACAGTAGAAAACACTGTGGCACCTGACAGCTTTGGGGCAATGTCCTCTAGGTTAGGCAGAATGAATCTCTCTCGTTTCACAGCTTTATTCATTTTTTTCATGTCCACACAGATCCGTGGTTTCTTGTTCTTTTTAATCACAGGCACCATGGGAGCGCACCAGTCTGTGGCTTCCTTAACCTCCTCTATGATGCCTAAAGACTCCATTCTTTTCAGTTCCTCCTCTACTTGAGGTAGGATTGGGAATGGGATGCGCCGTGGGGTTGTTATGCTGTAAGGCTTGGCATCTGGCCTAAGCTCTATTTTTACTGGTTCACATTTTAACAGTCCGATATCTCCAAAAACGTCATCAAACGACTCAAGCCCATCTACTCTGCGCACTAGTACCATTTTTATTGCTGTTTTGCGACCAAGCAGGTTTGTGGTAAAAGGGCCTGACATTACATAAATCCAGAATGTGTAGATTTCCCCATGCCTTTCGCAGTGAGTCATGAATTTACCTTTGCAAACTAATGTTCCGCCTGGACTGGTGAAGGTCAACTTTGTTTTGCTTGAAACTTAGCCATGTCTTTGCTTCAGTCTCGTCCGATGGGAGAAAGAGTCACTTCTGACACCATGTCATGAAATCACCGATTCATGGGAGCTAATTCAAATGTCTTTTATTGACAGAATTGCTCAAACTTGAGAACAACAGAGATCTAGCTGAGTGTCCATTTTGTAATAACGCCTGTACTACTTAATCGTTGCTTTGTATACAACCAGCAGTGACAAGCTGCAACATAAAAGTGTGGCGCCTCCAAGTGGAGCGCATAGTAACTCCAAATTAAATCACATCACAGGGTTAGTCACTGCCATCGCCTGGGCTTGACGCTGTGCACGACGACGCTTACTTTAGTGACTTTATCCAGCTACAAACACGCTTCTGCTAGCGGCGCGGCAGCCATGTCTTCTCTGGCTGGTACGTGACGTCAAGGAGGAGAGGTCAGGTGGGGTCGAACAAAAGCAGGGGGAGGGCTTTATATAGTGGAGCGGGGGCGCGCATAACCCGCACCACTATATATATATATATATATATATATATATATATATATATATATATATATATATATATATAAAGAAAAAGCTGCATACCATCTCTAGATTTCATCTTGGCAAGTTTATTCACAGACTCTTTTAAAACAATTCTTAAAAGTTTTCAAAGGCATTGCTGTATTCGTGGTGATTATAAACTTTAAATATTTCATACAGAATTGATAATACATGGTTTATTGCTCAGATAAACCTATGACAAAACTAATAATATTTACAATACAAGAGACAGAAAATATAAAAAGCACTGTCTATATGATCAGCCAATAAAACAACACTGGATTATTATGCCTAATCTATGTACAAGTATGAAACATTTATTCTATGTTTGTTTCCTGTTGACACGGTCATAGGCTAAAGTCCACGGAGAAGAAGTGTGCTGAATGAACGGCTTGAAACATACTTTCTTCTTTATGTTCACTAGAAGGTTGAAGTCACATAAGACTCGGGAAAGGACAACAGTTACTATAGAAATAATGTTTGTTGGCAGATTTGCAAAACTTAACCATAGGAATACATGAGCAAATACAATTATAAAAAGTAAAACGTCTTGTGGAACAACCCTATAAACTGCTGGGTCAGTACTGATAAATGTATCTCTCACTCTGTAGTGTCAGAATATGCTTTAATTAACGCAATTTTTAGTTCTCATCAATGGCTCTGTGCACATTGGCTTGTTTATTTTCAAATTAGCTAGCCTCTGTACTTTCCCGTTCAATTCATTTCTATAGGGTTAATTAATTGAATGTCTCCGGTTTTCACTATGTCAGTCTAAATCAGGGGTGTCAAACTCATTTTGACAAAGGGCCACATTGGCATCTTGATTGTTCTCAAAGGGCCGGTTTTAACTAAAATTAACCTTACTAATCTACAGAAAATAGTTGTATTTGATTATTATATATTTATTTGAAGGGGCAATTACTGAATACAAAGCTGCATTAGTCTGAAAAATGACCAACTCTTAAGTTTTAGACAAATCTTTTCTTTAGGTTAAGAAACTCAGATTACTCCTGGCACTAATATAAAGTTTAAGTAAACCTTTATAAGACCTTGAGGGCCAGATGAAATGAGGTGGAGGGCCGCATCTGGCCCCCGGGCCTTGAGTTTGACATATGTGGTCTAAATTAATAAATACTTGGAAGATCAGGCAGTGAACTGTGAGTTACGGGGGATGTCCCTGAAAACATGTCAAATACTTTACAAATCAGGAGAATAATAATTCACCAGAGTACATTTGTGTGTTTATAAAAAGATGTGTTTGTGTCCTAAAGCTAACGCTAACAGGAAGTACTCATAATTACAGACGTTGCCCATTTCGAATACAAACAAGTCAACTGACATTCTGTGCACAGAGCCACAAATCTCTATTGGTTTACAATTAGATCAACTGATGAATGTTATTTGGGCATTTTGAATTTATCTTTTTTCCATTGGCGGAGCTAACTGCTATATTCAAAATGGCTAATAGTCTTTTTCTGTTGTTTACAGTTAGATAAGTGTCTTATGAATTCGATTTGCAAAGTCAATATGTTTTCAGAGACATCACCACAACTTACTGTTCACTGCCTGATATTACGAATATATTGTTTTAACCTGATGTAGTGAAAACCTCATAGAAATGAACAGGAACTGCTCATAAGTACAGAAGTCAGCTATTTTGAGTATAAATAAGCCAACGTTCGTGCACAGAGCCTATTAACTTAACTAAGCCTAGCCCTAATCCTAACCCTAACTTTATCCAATTTTCTGAAGTAAATATAAAAAATAAACCTCGGCTAGCCTAGTCACGAATGCAAAGTATAATGCTGTCTGGCATAACAATAAACATGGCACCAATAAATTAGTAATCAGCAGCTCTGCTCTGTTGCTACAACACGAACAGCACAACGCCATATTCCCTCGGTAGACATGATGATGCAAATCAATTGAACACAATGGCAGAAGTTGCACTTCATGAATAAATCAAGCTAAAACAAGTGATTTCCGCAAAAACACGAGCAAAGCGGACTGATTTGTGTTTTATGAAGTTTTATTAAACAACTTTGGCAATGCTATATTGATTTTCCTAAACTGATACATTCATAGGCAGAAAATGCTATTCAAACCCCATCACATTGATGTGACCCAGACACTCCTCCACAGAGAAGTGAAGCTATATGTACAACTTTTATTTGGTGAGGTTTACAGTATGTAATTTTGCTGCTGTTCTCACAGTAACATGTAAAAGACGATGTTTAGTGTCATTAGAGCCTTAAATGATGACTAATTTAGAAATTTCTATTTGAAGTTGGCTAGCCAATGAGCAGTTTTATACACAAACTTACTCTATAATAAAACACTAAAAAGTTTGTAAACTCAACAGTAAGTTGTAGCGAGGCTCTGACGTTTGACCTCTGCTAATTGTGGTCGATAAGTTTGTATCAGCGACCCTTTCTGCATCTTTCACAAGTTGTCTATTTTGCGGGCTAATGTTAACGGCTATAGGAAAACAAACAGGAGAACACTCTGGAGTTCTTCAAAACATACCGGACTAGCTCAGATGTGTTCAATAGAATCAGAGTCAAACTGGGCGTCTACTTATTATATGTTTATGGTGCAGGAACTAATAAAAGTAACTGGACTCAGAGAAACAGGGTTAGTGGAAATGCTCCAAACCAGAAAGAAGAGTAGGGTCAAGTAGGGCAAAGGGAAATACCCCATATGCAGGGAAAAGTCTTAGGGGCCCAGGATGGTACTATTTTCTTATTGTTTTATACTGTGCGGGGCCCATGTGAGCCACTTTTGCCCCGAGCCCCTAAATTTGTACTGACGGGCCTGCCCATATGTCACCAAACTTAGATTATCTGTTTGTGATTTTGTAGAAGTTGTAGAAGCTGTTATTCAATAGTAGCCAGAGGACAGATGGTCAGCGGAGCCTCGTTTCGGCCAGACTTGTTGGTGCAGGGGCTGAAAAACGGCAGGATCACGCCAGTAAACCTGTCGCTGAACGTGTATATGAGCATTTTGGCGTCCACGTTGTAGAAAGACACGATTCCTTTGTCGTAATCCAAGAAGATGCCGATGCGAGTGGGGTGCTGGGTCACGGTGACGGGCGTGGAGGGCTCGGTGCGGAAGGCGTAGTCCATTTTGTCACGTAAACTCAGGAACCAGTAACCGTGAGCCGGGCTGACGGTGATTTTACCCTTTCTAGTCACGGAACGACTCGCCACGCCAAGGTCCCAGTCCGTCTTACTGCCCACCTCCACCTACAACACAAAAAACTCAGGATCAGATTATGATAGATATTGTACCTGCTTCTTTTTCACCAAGAGAACAATCACACTAAACAAATAAAAATATGGGCCTATTTTTGGTTTGTCTCTTACCATTCCTTTCATTTTCTACGGTGAATTAGCCAAGTCAAGATAGAATTAACCATTAAAAATCACAGTGGAAATAATAGATAAATAAAAGATAATTTCCATCATTTGTTGGAGCTTACCACTGTCTGGTGAGAGAAGCCATTTTGGAATCTCCAAGCATGCATACTGACTGGAACTACAAGTGGTAATAAAAGCCACCAGGATGCAGTTAGAGTACATATAGCATATTATGTTTTTTTGGCGCACACTTGTATATCAAGAAAGGGCTAAGACACAAACGTCACATTTTATAAACATGTACATTTTTCCCTGTACTGTATTTACCTCACATGTACAGTATGTCTGAACATGCAGAAAATGCTTATCAGCTCTAGGGGTTGCACGACTACTGAATTTTAGTAGTCGACTAGTCGAGAGCGTTAGTCGCATCGACTTCGACTAGTCGATGACGTCATTAACAAAAACAAAGATCCAAAGGCACTATGATTTTGCCTGGGCAATTGTTAGAAACAGCTTATTTATTCTTACCATATTATCAGAAAACATTGGACGTACCTAATGCCCTGTAATAAAGCTGAACGCAGGCTCTTTGATTTTACATAAAAGAAGAAAAAAAGCCTATTTGTGCGCGTGCCAGCCAAGGGGTGGAGGCTCTCGCTCTGATAGCGGCTTGGATTCACTTTGCCCACAATCACACACTGAGCTGTGGGACATCTTATCAGTGCGTTTTGAACAGTGAAGGAAACACAAATCCACCTGAAGCCCTGGTTCCACACACATCACTCATCACTCTTTTCCTCTTGTCTCCTTCTCCCACAAACCGCGCTGTAAAATGTAAGACCAGTGTACTGTATATCCACAGACTAGGGTCCAGGGGGACGATGTGCGCTTGGAGACGGCTGGTCAGGGCGCGTTGGAGCGAACGGTCCGAGCGCTTTGAGCCGGGGTGCAGCGGGCTCCAGGTGCCTGCGCGTTTGGCTAGACGGAGCGAACAGTCAGAGTGCTTTGAGCCGCTCGGCTATACAACGCACTTGGCTAGACAAAGCGTTTTGGGACGGACAGTTCGTGCGTTATTGGAGTGGAGCCGGGGTCGTGCTCGGTAGTGGAGGCACAGAGTGTCCGTGCGCTATGCATGGCAAGGGTTGTCTACAGCGCGCTCCAGTGTGCCAAAGCGAAGGGACAAAGCATCCCGGGGCGGAAAAACACCGCGGGGAGAGACATAGAACGGGCCGGGGAAAAAGACGGACGAGTTGCTGACATTTATGTGTTAGAAATACAAGTTTGAAAGAGCTTTTTCTTAAGCCAACCTCTGATTTAATTATTCTTCGACTAGTCGACTACCTCTCAAAGTAGTCGCGACGGACCTTTATAGTCGACTAGTTGACTAGTCGGTGCAAGCCCTAATCAGCTCTAACTTGTGTTTGCTTTGTTTCAGTTATTTTTTTAGGGCATCTTCTTGGCTAAATCTCCATAAGGAATGAATGAAATCTGAGACAGACTAAAACTCGCTTAGTGATAGTGTGAAACTTTTTGACCAAAATTAGACTTGAACAAAAGCATGTTTTTGCCATTTCAATTTCTTTGTTGCACCAAATAAATAACAAAACTCTGTGTCTTTACTGTGAGTGGGCTTGCATGACCACAATAAGGACTGATATTTGGCTGGAGGAGGCCTGCTCATGTTTGTTTCTATAGAAAAGAGATGGCTGAAGTTGTATTTTATCACATTATGGCTTAAAATGTCCACAGTGCTTCTTTAAAAGTGTATCTCTTTAAGTCCCACATGTCCCACTCACCTCCCAGTAGTGTCGCCCACAGTCGAAGCCCTCTCTGCCCAGAGCACACACCACACGGTCGAAGCGCTCGGGGTTTTCGGGGACGGGCTGGTGTCTGTCTCCACAGAAAACCTGCTTCCCGTCCACAGACACGACCAGACGAGGGTGAGCAGTGTTCGGGTCCAGCGTGATGTCCTCTGAGGAAACGAAGAAATACTCATCAACAAAACGTCCAGAAATGTTGCTGTAGTTGGCAAGACAGTTTATTGATCCTCAACAACTATAAGGAAATGTGTTTAAGTTTAACACAGAATCCTCTCTTAAATTACAAAAAAATGCAATGAGAATCTTTTATGGAATAGATTGCAGACATTTACCAGAATATATCCAAACTCTGCTTAGTGATAAACTATAATCTAAGCCAGGACTGGGAAATTATGTTTTTCTGGGGCCTTAAATATGTTTTGATAAATTATTATGATATTATTAGGACAACAAGCAATGGCACATGCTCCAAGTCAATCAAATGAAAGAAATATAAAGACTAACAATCTCAGAAATGTTCTGGGGTCGCAGTTTGCCCAAGTATGATCCAAACAATCAGTTTAACTTTAATAGATTATTCTTCTGTAAAACAATGAAAAACATGTCATACACTGAAAAAAACATATAAATCAGCTTAACTTAAAAAGTTTTAGGTCGATTAATGGTCTCTCTCACACCTCTTTCTTCTCCTCTCTGTCTCTCTTTCTCTCTCTTCATTTCTCTTCAACTCTTTCTCTCTCCTCTCCCTCTCCTTTCTCTCTGTCTGCTTCTTTCCCTCTCTCCTTTCTTCTCTTTTTGTCTCTCTCCCTCTCCTCTCTCTCCCTCTCCTCTCTCTCATTCCTGTTTTTCCTCTTTCTCAATTTGACTCTATTTCCCCCTCTCTCTCATTACTTTCTTTCTCTCTCCTTTATTTTTTCTGTTTCTTTCTCACTCCCTTCTCCCTCACTCCTCTCTCTCTCCTTTCTTCTACCACTCTTTCCTAGCTCTTCCCATCTCTCTCTCCTATCTTTCTCCCTCTCTCTCATCCTCCCTTCCTCACTCCTCTCCCTTTCTCTTTCTTTCTCCCTCTCCTCTCTCTCTTTTTGATAGAAAATCTGTGACTCACATTGTCGAGTTACATCAACATAAAGATTTAAGTTCATTTAACTTATTGGCCTTAGAATTTTTTTACAGTGTAGATTCGCTAAAGCCTGTCAAGGTTTATGAGTCTATAAGTTTATTCTACTCCTTTTTGAGCCATAAATAAATAAATACATTTGATAAATGGACATAAAGTGTGGTAAATGTACCTGCGTATTCCTGGACTCTTCTAACCTCTGAGAAAAAAGAAAACATAACATAAGAAATGAAATAACAAAGTAGAAAAGACATTGTGCAGCTGATATTTACTTGGACTGTGCTTGACCACAGCCTGCTCCACTTCTAGTTTCTGTCCTTTCCCTTAAGAAAAAAAAAAGATGAATATTTTAAGTAAAGCAAGATAAGTGCAGGGATCCTTCTAGTAATCCTGAATACCTCACATGTCATTTACTCTGGTGCATTATATAAGTTAGTTAGTTTGTTCTCTTACAGACTTCGGTGAGTTTGCACATCTCGTCTTTGAAGCGCTCCATGACCTGAGTGATGTTCCTGAGGACGGCAGCAGAGGGCAGCTCTGAGCTCACAGCTGCACTGGACCAGTCTCTGGTTTGAGGAGGAGCTGAGACTGAAGGGAAAGACTGTGAAGAGAGACAAACGTGTGAGGGATGAGAACTGTGAACCACACAGCATCTGAGACTGGACAATGTTGATTTACACAGAAGAAGAAGTGTTTGACTTAAAACATCACATGTGGTATCGACTCACACCAGTTTAATCTGTGTATCACTCTGCATTGAGCAAAAAATAATATGTAATTCTGCTAAAATAGATATTCTAAATTAGGATGTTTGGATTACCACAATGCAACTGCTCAAACCATTTGCCTGACCAGTCAGCCCCTCCTACATTCTCTTTAAATGCAGAAGGGTCTGAAACTGAAGAGATAGCCAACGATTTTGTCGTCCAAAGTTAGGACGATCCAATCACACCCCCCCCCCCCTCCCCTTCCCCTCCTCTCCCCTCACCTTCGCTCCACAATTTCAAAACTTTTTTTCTAACCGTTTCAAAATATTCAAGATGGCGGACGTAGCTTATAGATCATTGTTTTCGGCTCTAGCTTTGGTTTTGAAGAATTAGGGATGTATCAATCAAACCGGAGCAGCAAACCGCGTTCAGAGCCTTCACATAGGTTAATGCTCCATTGAAAAAATCCTTGCGCTACATATTTACTATCACAACCGGTTTAGTGCGTCGCTGCATCGGGGGAATTTCCGGGTTGTCTGTGATTGGTTGACTCCGCGCTCGGAAAGCCCGTCCTCGAAATTGAACCATGGCGCTCTGCTCCCAGACCCTTACGTCTTTGTACAATGTCTGTCAAAGCGTGTAGGGACTGGCTTGTCAGGCAATCAAACCATATGCTGGGGCTAGCTCTAAATGGATTTTCAAGAACTTGCAAACTCACAAACATCGTGAGAATCCAGAGGCAATTGGTTACTCATGTTGTGCTTCTGAAAATTTGTGCAGATCACATGCATTTCTTTTTCTTTAAATTAGCGAAGTTACCAAGTTTCCAACTGGAGGCAAAACTTTGGAGACTCTCGCTTGTTAAAGTACTTTACCTTGCATCATTTTGCAACTGCATCATTGAATAATGACAATTAGGTTTTACATTCTGGTTCTTCAGTCTGGTCTCACAATGTGAAGTTTAAGTCTGATCTTACAGTTTGGCACGGCAGTCTGGTGTTACAGCCTAGTCTTATTGTCTGCTCTTACAGTCTGGTCTCAGTCTGGCCTCACAGTCTTGTATCCCAGTCTTATCTTATAGTCAGGTCTTATAATCTTGTCTCAGTCTGGTCTCATAGTCTGGTTTTACAGTCGGGTCTTATAGTCTAGTTTCACAGTTTGATCCTACAGTCTGTGTTACATAGTCTTACATTCTGGTCCCCCAGTCTAATCTTTTAGTCTGGTTTTACAGTCAGGTCTTATAATCTGGCCTCACAGTTGGGTCTCACAGTGAGAATACTAACCGTGAGGAATTGTACGCAGTTGTTGGTCTGGGCGAGTTGGTTCAGAGCTGTTCTCTTCTTCTTCAGCTCTGACAGTTCTTCTTCCAGATCCTTCAGCTGCCTCTGAGTTCTGTGCTCTGCTGCTCTGCGACTCATCTCTATCACCTGCACAAACACAGAAACTGTTAATAACAATCCACATTACACAGATTTATCATCGATCTGCACGAACCACAGCAAAATACTGCAGAATGTGAAGCATTACCAGTGCAATCCTATAACTGCATCATGTGGCTAAAATCTGAGGCAATGAAACTTCTCATTCCTTACAAACTCATCATTAACAGAGCTATGATGTACATACATTTTTGGAGTCATCAATGCAATGGATTGTGAGATATCTCAAAGCTCCTTACCAGGGCCGGCTCTGGGCATAGGCAAACTAGGCAGTTGCCTAGGGCGCCATCTGGTGGTGAGGACGCCAAATTTCACCCCTAATATGAAAATCAAGTTCTACCACTCATAAGCTATTTGCCCCTCCTTGAACCGCCACCTTAACGTGGTGGAGGGGTTTGAGTGCTCGGATGATCCTAGGAGCTATGTTGTCGGGGGCTTTATGCCCCTGGTAGGGTCTCCCATGGCAAACAGGTCCTAGGTGACGAGTCAGACAAAGTGCGGTTCAGAAGACCCTATGACGACAAAGAAAACGAGGCTCGTTACGTCGCCCGGATTGGCGTCACCGGGGCCCCATCCTGGAGCCAGGCCTGGGGTGGGAGCTCGCAGGCGAGCGCCTGGTGGCCGGGTCTTTGCCCACGGGACCCGGCCGGGCCCAGCCCGAAAAGGCAACGTGGAGCCACCTTCCCACAGGCCCACCACCCGCAGGAAGGACCATAGGGGTCGTGTGCAGTGTGTTTTGGGCGGTGGTCGGGGAGAGGTCCCCGGACGACACAGGCCATGCACACGGTCTCTGGCGCTGGGGACATGGAATGTCACCTCGCTGGCGGGGAAGGAGCCCGAGCTTGTGCGGGAGGTTGAGCGATTCCGACTAGATATAGTCGGCCTCACCTCCATGCACAGCTTGGGCTCTGGAACCATTACCCTCGAGAGGGGCTGGACGCTCCATTTCTCTGGGGTTGCCCATGGTGTGAGGCGGCGAGCGGGTGTGGGCCTGCTCATAGCCCCACAGCTCAGCCGCCATGTGTTGGAGTTCACCCCAGTCGACGAGAGGGTCGCGTCCCTGCGCCTTCGGGTCGGGGACAGGTCTCTCACCGTTGTGGCAGCCTACGGGCCAAACAACGGTGCAGAGTACCCGGCCTTCTTGGAGTCCCTGGGAGGGGTACTGGACAGTGCACCCACCGGGGACTCCATTGTTCTGCTGGGGGACTTCAACGCCCACGTGGGCAACGCCAGTGACACTTGGAGAGGGGTGATCGGGAGGAATGGCCCCCCCGATCTTAATCCGAGCGGTGTTCTGTTATTGGACTTCTGTGCTAGCCACAGTTTGTCCATAACGAACACCATGTTCCAACACAAGGGTGTCCATCAGTGCACGTGGCACCAGGACACCCTAGGCCGGAGGTCGATGATCGACTTTGTCGTCGTGTCATCTGACCTTCGGCCGCGTGTTTTGGACACTCGGGTTAAGAGAGGGGCGGAGCTGTCAACCGATCATCACCTGGTGGTGAGTTGGATCCGCTGGCAGAGGAGGAAGCCGGACAGACTTGGCAGACCCAAACGTATCATGAGGGTCTGCTGGGAACGTCTTGCGGAGCCCTCTGTCAGCAGGGTATTCAACTCACACCTCCGGGAGAGCTTCTCCCAGCTCCCAGGGGAGACTGGGGACATTGAGTCTGAGTGGACCATGTTCTCGGCCTCCATTGTCAATGCGGCCGCTCAGAGTGAGGTTGCAAGGTCTCAGGTGCCTGTCGTGGCGGCAATCCCCGAACCCGGTGGTGGACACCGGAAGTAAGGGATGCCGTCAGGCTGAAGAAGGAGTGCTACAAAGCCCTGTTAGCTTGTAGCACTCCTGAGGCAGTTGACAGGTATCTGCAGGCCAAGCGTGCCGCAGCTCGTGCGGTCGCGGAGGCAAAAACTCGGGACTGGGAGAGGTTCGGGGAGGCCATGGAGGAGGACTATCGGTCGGCCTCAAAGAAATTCTGGCAAACCGTCCGACGCCTCAGGAGAGGGAAGCAGTGCTTCACCAGCACTGTTTACAGTGCAGGTGGAGAGCTGCTGACCTCAACTGGGGATGTTGTTGGACGGTGGAAGGAATACTTTGAGGGTCTCCTTAATCCCACCGCCACGTCTTCCGATGAGGAAGCAGAGGCTGAGGACTCGGGGGAGGCTCACCCATCACCCAAGCTGAAGTCACTGAGGTTGTCAATAAGCTCCTCGGTGGCAAGGCTCCGGGTGTGGATGAGATCCGTCCTGAGTATCTCAAGTCTCTGGATGTTGTGGGACTGTCTTGGCTGACACGTCTCTGCAACATCGCGTGGCGAACTGGGACAGTACCTCTGGATTGGCAGACCGGGGTGGTGGTCCCTCTGTTTAAGAAGGGGGACCGGAGGGTGTGTTCCAATTACAGAGGAATCACACTCCTCAGCCTCCCCGGTAAGGTCTACTCCAGGGTGCTGGAGAGGAGACTTCGACCGATAGTCGAACCTCGGATCCAAGAGGAGCAGTGTGGTTTTCGTCCCGGCCGTGGAACACTGGACCAGCTCTATACTCTCCATCGGGTGCTCGAGGGTTCATGGGAGTTTGCCCAACCAGTCCACATGTGCTTTGTGGATTTGGAGAAGGCATTCGACCGTGTCCCTCGTGGTGTCCTGTGGGGAGTGCTCCGAGAGTATGGGGTCCGGGGCCCTTTGCTCAGGGCGGTTCGGTCTCTGTACGACCGGAGCAGGAGCTGTGTTCGCATTGCCGGCAGTAAGTCAGACCTGTTCCCAGTGCATGTTGGACTCCGCCAGGGCTGCCCTTTGTCACCGGTTCTGTTCATTGTTTTTATGGACAGAATTTCTAGGCGCAGTCACGGTCCAGAGGGTGTCCGGTTTGGTGACCACAGGATTTCATCTCTGCTGTTTGCAGATGATGTCGTTCTGATGGCTTCTTCAAACCAGGACCTGCAACATGCACTGGGACGGTTTGCAGCCGAGTGTGAAGCGGCTGGGATGAAGATCAGCTCCTCTAAATCCGAGGCCATGGTTCTCGACCGGAAAAAGGTGCCTTGCCCTCTCCAGGTGGGTGGAGAGTCCTTGCCTCAAGTGGAGGAGTTCAAGTATCTCGGGGTCTTGTTCACGAGTGAGGGAAGGATGGAACGTGAGATTGACAGGCGGATCGGTGCAGCGTCAGCAGTGATGCAGTCGCTGTATCGAACCGTTGTGGTGAAAAAGGAGCTGAGCCGAAAGGCAAAGCTCTCGATTTACCGGTCAATCTACGTTCCAACCCTCACCTATGGTCATGAGCTTTGGGTAATGACCGAAAGGACAAGATCGCGAATACAAGCGGTCGAAATGAGTTTCCTCCGCAGGGTGGCTGGGCGCTCCCTTAGAGATAGGGTGAGAAGCTCAGTCACACGGGAGGAACTCGGAGTAGAGCCGCTGCTCCTCCACATCGAGAGGGGCCAGCTGAGGTGGCTCGGGCATCTGTACCGGTTGCCTCCTGGACGCCTCCCTGGTGAGGTGTTCCGGGCATGTCCCACTGGGAGGAGGCCAAGGGGAAGACCCAGGACACGCTGGAGGGACTATGTCTCTCGACTGTCCTGGGAACGCCTCGGGATCCTCCCAGAAGAGCTGGAGGAGGTGTGTATGGACAGGGAAGTCTGGGCGTCCTTGCTCAGACTGCTGCCCCCGCGACCCGACCCCGGATAAAGCGGAAGAAAATGGATGGATGGATGGATAAGCTATTTGCCAGTTTTTATTTTGTGTCAATAGGACACATATTCATTGAGTTATGACCACAAACAGCTGGAACCACATTACAATTTGGAGCCCCAAACAATTTCTTGGTGAGGATATATACTACATAATATAATACAACTTTACGCATAACTTTACTATTGTAAAGGATACTTTAATTGATCAAAAATACTCCAGATTATAGGGAATTGCATCTATTTTCTTTATAAAAAAATCAAACATGACCATGCTTTCAATATACCATAGGCCGATACAGAATTAAATTCAGAAAAAAAAAAATTGAATATAGTGGTGGTGGGGGCGGGTTGATGAAGTCTAAATGAAATCTTGCCTAGGGCACCAAAAGGGCTAGGGCCGGCCCTGCTCCTTACTACTGTTAGGAAGCTCCAAAGGTTCCTACGCTAAAGGAACTATGAATGAAAGCATGCAGTTCTACTTCTCCTTTATGCTTCATTTACCGTACGTAAACCAGTGCATTATAAAAGTCTTTACAGTCACTTGATTCATACTTTCATGTGTTTCTAATGAAGGCGGAAAAGATCAGTTAGAGAATTGAGCTAAACCCGCAAAGAAATGCCAGATAGAAAAGAATATAGAGGAAAGAGCCAAGAAAACGCCATATTTGTTTGTATTGGCGTATGCTGGTAACTTTTAGTAAGTTTAGCTGTACTGTTGCTCCATGTTTCACTATCGATCCCAGGGTCAAGTACAACTCCACTGCTAGGAATGTAAAGTTCTGAACATATAAATCATAAATGAACCAAGTGACCAACAGAACAACGCAGAGGACGGACAGAAACGTATCCGTATGCGTCACAAACCTAGAGAATAAATGATGCTTAACTCCTTCCTATTTGAGCTGACTATTTGAATGGTTCTTGGCTTAAAGAACGGCAAGCTTCGGTGTCATTTTGCCCGATTCAGATCTAGCCTAGGATTAGACAGTCTGCTCAACCAATTTAGGACTTCTCTTTGGAGGATACTGGTAAGAAATACAGTGCATAGACAAGAGAGAGAGGGTGTGTGGGTCAAGAAAGTGTCAAATAGTGACAAAGGCCTGAGCTTAGACAAGAAGGGCTGTGGGTTTCTTTTTTTTTTTTATTTACCTCGAGCATTTCAGACTGACAGCGCTCCACGTTGGCGACGAGATTTACAAACATGCTCATTGTTTCATTCGTTTGTATTTCAGCTGCAACCTGACGACACCAAGACACAAAAACATGACATTACAAAACATACACAAATATGAAAACAGTGTTCAATCCCCATCATTATCTAACCAACTAATTTCTAAAATATGTCACTTTAAGGTGGATAGATTGTACCCACTATCACAGTACAACAAAAAATAAATAAAAAATCTATCCAAATATTCAAATGATTCAGAAAGTGTGTAATATACCTTTATGTCACGTAGAGTGTTGTGAATCTCCAGAGCTTTGGACTCTCGTTCAGTGATTAAGACTTCGAGCTTTGCGTCCACAAGCCCCAACTGAGACTGAACACAGCACAAGAATAATACATAAATAAAGCACTGGATTCAGCTTTACATGACATGCAGAGATGCTTCACACTTCTGTCCTGGTCTTGACCAGCACCAATGGCTCCTCAAACCACCACCAACCGTTAACACTCTTCCCAGATCCACATGAGGCAAAGTGAGTGAAGTGTCTTGCTTAAGGACCCTAGTCGTCCCACTGTGGCACCTGAGCTTCCAGAGTCTTCCGTCCATTTTGTGGTTGTTTGTCTTGTCCTGTCTTTGTTTAATGTCTGCTCTCACCGTGTGGAGGTGCTGTGTTGAAATGCTTAATTGCTTTGTTGCCTCTGTGTGTATAAGAATGTGATATTAATGTTGAATTTGTGTGCAAAAGGTTGTAAATGTTGATTGTAAATAGTATGTATATAATGTGCTTTTAACATGTCTTTTTAGGGTGACCATGTAACATATGTCCAGGGAGTATGGATGAAAATTAGCCTTGTGGCTAAATTTGGTGCATTTTACAGAAACGTTTATCAATGTACACTGTCCCTGTCAAATAAATACATTAAAAATCCAAGTACTGCCCAGGCCCAACCTGCTTAGCTTCTGAGAACTGATGAGATCATGGCCACAACAACCTCTATTAACCTCTAAGATCGTTAGACAATGGTTTTACATAAACTAAAGCATTCAGTGGGCGGGGACAGGTGGTAGATGAAAACATGCCTTTTCTGAGGACTTGAGCAGTGATGGACAAATGAAGTTTCAGTGTACAATCCAATCATTTGCCAAGTAAACCAAAACACGAGTCTGTGCTAGTGTTCGTTTGCTCCTCTGAGTCTTTTTTGTGGTCAGAAAAATTGAATGCATGTAAAATTAAGCTGTCATACACAAATAAACTATGATTTTATTGAAAATAACTAACATAACTAACAATACTGTAGCTTAATTGAATATTTATTTTTTTATTTCTAAAATTTGGATACAATTATAGAACATTTAAAGTTTATTGAGCAAGTCTCAAACTCTCAACCCATCACACTCTAAGCAGAACGCTCACATGTTTCTTTCCAAAATATATTCATCCCTGCATACACGCCAACATTTTTTATTGATAAATGGAGTCTAAATTTTTTTTTCATTGAGAGTTTTTAATCAATCGTAAAACCAGGCCCAACATGAACCAGACCAGGTTTCTGAAGTGTCCCAGATCCAGGCTCCGCTGCGGATCATTAGGTCATCCTTTTGGTTTAACACAACTCATGAACCACTTTCTGAACTTTCTTAACCACTTCAGCCAAACGGCGCTTCATTACGCTCTGATGACGTCACTCCCTGAAAACAACACACGCTCTGATACAAGCTTCACTCCCCTCCCACCTTTATTTCACCCATCACTGCAGGACAATACTAGATTACACAAAAAACAACATTTCAAATGTGATTGCTTGCCTCTTCTATATCTTGCAAACAAATATAAGTTATTATTAGCTTTGAGACGGAAAGTGGTAGTTAAAATGATATTCAGCTCTATCTTAGACGATGTTTTGTACCTTTCTGATTTGCCACTCTCTCTTGGCAGGCGAGATGTTGTGTCCTTTGTGTTCAGACGACTCCACACAGGCGCTGCACACACAAACATTCTCCACTTTACAGAAGTAGGCCAGACCTCGCAGGTGCAGCGGACACAGAGGCAGGTCCGGGTCCTGGTCGTGGGCACTGCTCACCGTGTATCTGGAAATATATATATTTTTTTACATTCAGAGTGCCGTCCCACTTTTTTTTCTTGATTTACTTTTGTTTAAAATTATTGTTTTTCATTCATTCAGATTCACTTGGATTCCCACGAGAATCTTTGCATAATGACCTGAAGGTTGTGGCAGGCCGCTGCTGGTCTTTGGAAAAAATTGATTTCTTGTGGATTCTTTCCACAGACCCACGTGACTCCTGCACCCGCACTGAGGTCCGAGTAAAAGGACGAGTCCTGACCTGCACTCGCACTCAGTGTACACGCAGCATAACACTGTATATCCCATTTTCTAACAAACTTTGAGAAAAAAAACAAAAAAAAAAATACTTTGATATTAGCAACAGATGCTTAAAACCAAAGTATTAAAATCGAATCGTGCCTGAGAAAGCTGGATCGATGCATCCCTAAATTTAGCAAAACAAATTTAGATGGAAACTAAATTCTGTTTTTCCACGGTGCTGAGGTTGTTCTCATTTATTGATTAGAGTTCAACAGAATCAACTTCAGTTTGAAATGTATATTACTGTATCTTAGTTGGGCGTTTTATGTTGTAGTACCACACACCATCTGTCACACCAGCTGCAGCGTGTGCTCCAAGTGGTCCAGAAAACTCTGATTGGTCCAAGTATATTGTATATGTATACATTCCATATGTTCCTCCCCATAAAACATTGTAAATAGTCCTAAAACCCTTTGCTCAGGGTTCTTAAGGTAGGGTAGGGCGCTCGGGACCCATCTCCAGATGTTGTTGCTAGGCTTGGTCAGGACTACCGTAGCTGGAGGATATTACCCTAACGTGTATGTTATTGGATGGTGGGGGAAACCAGAGTGCCCGGAGGAAACCCACCCAGACATAGGGAGAAACATGCAAACTCCACACAGAAAGGCCTTATTGCTGTGAGGCAAGAGCGCTAACCGCCCAGCCACCGTGCCGCCAACCCACTGGTTGCACCCAGACCAAACTGTCTGTCTATTGGCATTTCTGTAAATAAATATACTGTATACTCTTTAAACAACCGAGAGAGTGTCATTTCATAACCTCACACTGCACCAGGACAACGGCGGAAACCCAAGACGGCACCGGACGGAAACAACAATGTAAAAAAGTACATAAAGATAACATGTGGCACCAGTGTTTCTTTGCCCGTCTCTCTCACCTGCGTGGAGGTGTGTACGCCGGCGGTGGGTCCTCGTGCTCCGTGCTGGTTTTCTGAAAGCGGTTCACCATCTCATTCATGACTCCCTCGGTCAGTTCGTTCCTCCGGTTTGGGACAGATGTGCGCCTGTGGCTGGGGCTGCTGTGGTCCTCCCAGCTCCGGGCCTCTCCTGAAGCGGCCGCACGCTTGAAATGCTCCGTGATCTCCTTCAGAGTGCGGTTTATGTGCAGCTCCGGGCGCCGGTTGAAGCTCTCTTTGCACAGAGGACACTGGTACATTTTAGAGGCGCGAGACGTGGTTTTACTGGTGTCCCAATACGAAGAGATGCAGGCCTGGAGAAAGAAGGATAAGAGGATAGTTATGCATCATAAACAAAGACAAATCTGCTTATCATTTAGTAAGATGCCTGATTTTGTACTGTTGATAGCTCTGTTGTGTTTTTTGTAGTATTTATTTATCTATTTTCTTTGTACGACCATAAACAATAGTACAAGCTCATACATTAACCTGCATGAGTGCGTGCATACAGTATACGACATCTGTGTATGTCAGGTAATAAAGGTACAGCGCGGATGTACAAGAGGGTAGGTCTCTATAAGTTATTTCAACTTCTCTTCTGTTACACATACATGTATTTTATGTTGCTCAAATTAGCTTAACTGATGGCTGATGATGTTCTAAATTGTATTCAAAACACCTCCCCTTAAACCGATTGAGACTAATTTTTCCGTTGTTTTTATTTCAGAAGGTTTTGATATAATAACAGGGGGTCTGGGGGTCTTCCCCCCCAAAAAAATAATAGGTTCAATCAATTTTCAGGATCAGAGAAAAAGAAAACTTGCGGACGTGCAAATATTTGTGAGTGAAAGGCAAGGAGCTGTGCTCAGACAAGCCAAGAAATCAAGAGGTTTGCCAACCCTACTCTAAACATATGATGCTTTCCATTTGGTAACTGGGCTGTTTCCCAGCTTGTTGCGGAAGAGAAATAATTAATACCAAAAGCTGAAAGCAAGTACCTATTTCTCAGACTTAACTCAACAAACTCAAAATGGTTGAATTCACAGTATATATAAACTAGCCTGGCAGATATATATGTGTGTCAATACCATGCACATTGAAACAGCATTTTTTTGCGTGTGTATGTCACACGTTGCTGCCCAAGTTAATTTCTGTGATGAATGTAAAGACGTGTTATTATTCATGAAGACTAACGCTATCCTAATTCTAACCTTAACCAATTTCGAGGTGCAGACCTACACTTACCCATTTTTGTAACCTCAGACCTAAACAAAAAAATGGGCATGTAATAAACAAATTTGTCATGGCGTGGTATACACACGCAATCCATGAGAACATGTTGATATAACGCATAGCTTGAACAAAGAAAACATAATATTAAAACATCACTGGCAAATATTTAAAATTGAAAGACTGATATAATAACCAATGATTTGATATGAGAGTCAGTGAAGTGATTCTGAACCAGTTGTAGGTGTTTACCTGTGTAAGTGTTTACCTGTGTAAGTGTTTACCTGTGTAAGTGTTTACCTGCGTGAGTGTTTACCTGTGTGAGTGTTTACCTGCGTGAGTGTTTACCTCTGTGAGTGCTTACCTGCGTGAGTGTTTACCTGTGTAAGTGTTTACCTGTGTGATTGTTTACCTGTGTGAGTGTTTACCTGTGTGAGTGTTTACCTGTGTGAGTGTTTACCTGTGTGAGTGTTTACCTGCGTGAGTGTTTACCTGTGTAAGTGTTTACCTGCGTGAGTGTTTACCTGTGTGAGTGTTTACCTGTGTGAGTGTTTACCTGCGTGAGTGTTTACCTGTGTGAGTGTTTACCTGTGTGAGTGTTTACCTGGTGAGTGTTTACCTGTGTGAGTGTTTACCTGTGTGAGTGTTTACCTGTGTGAGTGTTTACCTGCGTGAGTGTTTACCTGTGTGAGTGTTTACCTGTGTAAGGGTTTACCTGTGTGAGTGTTTACCTGTGTGTTTACCTGTGTAAGTGTTTACCTGTGTGAGTGTTTACCTGTGTGAGTGTTTACCTGTGTAAGTGTTTACCTGTGTGAGTGTTTACCTGTGTGAGTGTTTACCTGGCAGTAGCTGTGGCCACATGGTGTCGACACTGGATTGTTGAAGATTTCCAGGCAAATGGAGCAAGAAAACTGGTCCTCAGACAGAAACGCCGCCGGTAACGCCATCTTTTACTCAACTGCGAAAGAGAGAGAGAAAGAGAAAGGGAGAGTGAGAGAACAAAGAGAGAAAGAGATAGAAAGGAGAAAAGGGGGGGCCAAGGAAGAGAGAGAAGGATAGAGAGAAGAGAGTGAGTCAAGAAGAACATGTGAGAAAACAAGGGAGGGAGATGGAGACAGAAAGGAGAAAGAGAGAGAGAAGTATAATGAGAGGAAGAGGTAAGAGAGTGAGACGAGAGATAGAGAGTGACAGGAAGAGAGAGAAGAGGAGGGTATAAGGAGATTGAGACAGATAGAGAGGAATAAGAGAATGAGAAAGAGAAGAGAGAGAGAAAACAAGACACGAAAGAAAGGAGGAAAAAGAGAAAGTGAGTCAGAGAGTAAGGAGAAAAAGAGATGAGGAAAGGTAGAAGAAGAGAGAGAGTTAAGAGAGTGAGTTAAGGAAAAGAGAGACAACAGAAAGAAGAAGAGAGGAGAAATAAGAGGGAGACACAGAGAGCAAAAAGAAAGAGAGAAAAAAAGAAACAGAAAGAAAAATAGTAAATCTCAGTTATATAGGCCATTCAGCACTTGAACATAACCTATTAATGAATACATGTCTTAATTATTCAACGTATTGCTGGATTATACATTTGTGTCTGTTTAAAAAGTTAGATAAACAGTGGCAGAAAAGCAGATAAACACTAGGAACAGTGAGGCTTCTCTCACATTTTGTATTTACACAAACTCAATACTTAAATCAATACGTTTCTGTCTTTGAAAAAAAAAAAAAAAAACGTGTTTGATGAGGGAATTGATTGTTGTGTTACAGTTGAAATGTACAAAATCGCCCAATACCGTTAGCTCAGTACTGCACAGTTGCCACGACAACAGAAAAACTGCTTTGAGTTTCCATTGTGCCCCATAAGTTTGACCCAAAAAACAATAAAAATCAAGCCCCCAAAAACAGAGAAACACATTTTCTTCTCGTAATTTTGCCTCAGTCAGAATGTTTAGAAGCATTTTTCAGATAAAGTGCGCGACCTCTATATTTTTGTGAAAAGCTTTGGGCAAAAACACGACTTGAACTTGTCACAAAAGTGGATTTAGCGCTCGTCAAACCAGAAATACAAGTTACGTTTGTGCAGGAAGAATGGCACGAGTATTTAGTACAGTTCAAAACATGAATAACTTCTGACACTTATCAGATCGAATGTCCAAACGTGTGCTGATTGTTTACTCTAAAAAAAAGAAAACAAAAGAGGCTGGAAATACTGTAAACAAAATCCTAGTCGCTAAACACATCACATAGAATCCGAACGCTAATATTTTGGATTTAGCATCTTAATGTTTTCATTATTATACTAATTTTGAAAATGCAAAAACACAATTTGGATTCTCAAGTTTGATACGTTTTTTTTCACATGCGTGTTGTTAACTATGAGTACAGTTTGTTTATATGTTCTAACTAACATCACAGAAGTATTTTCAAGAGTTAGTCACAGGTTGGTGTTGCACAAATCATTTAATTAAAACTTGATGTGTCATGGAGCTAAATGTTTCACTGTTTATTTATAGCCTAGGTTAAATACTATTACAGTTAAGTTAAACTATTGGTGTTGTCCAAGGGTGGACTGGCATACAGGGATACGAGGGTTTCACCGGTGGGCCGATGGGTCTGTGGGCCAATGCGGGTCGAGGTCACTAGGTGAGAGAGCTACTGGTGACTCCTGGCTTTGGCCGAATCAACCCCTCATCTGTCCTGACACAGAACTGCACTGGGCAGGATTTTACTGGACCCGGGTCCTGTGGCCCAAGTTCTGCAGGTTTGAGAAGGACTGACGCGACCTTGGGAAGGAGCAGGAGCTTAGACGAGTCTCATTGAATGACATGGCAGTGGGCGGCTCGTACACGTCACAAACGTTCAGTGAGCGATTTGTTTGTGAGAGAGCGCTCTGCCACAGAGCAGGTGGAGAGGAGATCTGTGCAGCGTCAGGTGGACCACGACTGTCTGACAGGACAACGCTATGTGATTAAAAGTTCCACTAGTGAAAGTTAATGTGATATATACAGCAATATATATTTTATACTGTATATCGTCTGGATTTTCTAGGCAACCCAACCGCCCCCGCACTTTTAACAGTTATCATAATCTTACAGAAAAAACAAAACAAAACTGTACATCTGAGCTAATCTAAAAAGCAAAATTTATTAGGTGTAGAGACTTTAAAAAGTCAGATAAATCCACGAGCAGCAGACATGTACCACCCATCTCCCTCTCCTTTTGCCACAGACCAGAATCACGTCTTCGTCCACACCAGAAGCCCATATATGGTCACCTCTTGCACATGGCTAGGCCTGGGGATATGGGTAAGTTTACAGCTTTGTGAACAACGCAGCGCTTTCTCCGACCTGCAGCGAGAGGTGGGCGGGACGAAGGAGGTCTGCAGCTCGAGAAATCACCTGGATTATCACTTAACACTGTGTGGTAACTGATTTTTCACTCTGCAAACATGATTTAGGTTTCAAGTCTGACCACTTCCTCTCATAAATCCTTCAGCACACGGTTAAATTCAACATTAATTCATTTTGGTAGCAATTACGGCTTAAAAAACACTTTTTACAAACAGCAAAGAGAAGCTAGTGTGGCCCATCCAAGTTCAGCCAATCAGAGCACAGCATTCGGCTCCTGATTAGCACCAAAATTTTTCAATTCAGACCGTATTCAGTGGTCTAATTTTTGCACAAAGTGTTGCATTTATTTTAGAATTTTTAGTGGAAAACACAAAGGTTACTAATTTACAACAAAAAAAGTGAGTTAACTTTAAAAAAACAAAACCTCGCAGCATGCTTTTCTTGTGTTTCTGATTCTTTCCCACGACCAGAAACACAAACGTGCAGCAAAGTATGAAGTGAATGAGACATAGTGAACATAGTTTAGATAAAAACGATCAGTTAAAAGTGATAGATGGAGCTGTTTTTTTTCCACAAGACTTCACCCAGGTCAGGCGCCATTTTGAAACCTTTGATGTATTAAACTACAACTTCTTTGAATAATAATAAAAACTTAACCAGATTGTTGAAAAGACCATCTCGAGGCCAAAGGGAAGCAGACGTGAAGTTGACATTAAACTGGTGAATGACTTTGGCTGTGTAATGATGACGCTCTTTATGTTATGTCATGTCTATGTTAGAAATGTGAGTTATTAGGAAGTAACCTGGTGTTTTCTCAACCCGACTCACTGATTGGTCGAAGCGGAGGTGGGCACATACAAACCAGAACAATGGTGCAGGACCGAACCACCAACATAACAAATTCTGAATATTTCTTAAACACAATCTAGAAGACCAGTACAAATAAAACAGTGTCCAACAAAATTGTAATTTTTCTTGTAAAATTATAACTTTAATATCATAAAACTTCAAGTTTAATCTATAAATGGCTTCTTTTTATGGCTTCAACTTTTTTCTCTGAAAAAATATGTCTTTTTTTCCTCATGTTAATTCTTTTTTTTTTCTTAAAAAAATCATAATTTTCTAAAGCTTCAACTTTTTTTTTTTATATATAAAATTATCATCTTAATCTCAAAATGTTACAAGTTTATTATGATAATTTTACAAGAAAAAACTAAATAAATAAATAAATAAATATTTCAGGACTTGGACTTGGATGAGTCAAACGTTGTGCATAAAAGCACAAAGCCTTTTTATTTTCATAACAATGTTACATGATACAAATTACAAAATGAATCTTGTAAAACTTCAAGTTTAATATTGAAAAAAAAAAAAAAAATCTTTTAATTGAATATTTAACCAGGGAAGTCCCACTGAGATTCAGAATCTCTTTTGCAGAGGAGCCCTGGGGGAAGGGTCAGGGGAGGCATTAATGGACATGTTTTTAGTTTTTATGACTTTGCCTTTATTCTCACAACATTCTCTAAATGTTACAAGTTTTTTGTCGTAGCCCAAGTTTTTGTCTCTTAAACTTCATCATTCTTTTCTGTTTCTCAAAAACGTTCCAGGGGCCTGGATGAAACAGGTAGCAGGCCGCATTTGGCCCCCGGATTAGCCAGGTCTGGGTCAAAGGGTAACAAAAGTAACAAAGTCCATATTTCTACAAAAGAGTTAAGTTTGACCCAACCTTCTCATAAAGTTTTACACCTTCATCAGTAAAGGTTTTGTAGCTGATTTTAACTCTGCAAACGCAATTTAGGTTTTAAATCTGACAACTTCCTCTCCTAAACCCTTCGACGCATGGTACATATCGACATGTTTTCATTTTCGTTGCAATCACAGTCCATAAACTTCTTTTTACAACAACAAAGTAAAACTGGACGACCATTCAAGCTCAGCCAATCAGAGAGCTGCATTCGATTCCTGAGTTATTATAATAAATTTTACTTCCTTGTGTTTTACTATGAAAATATTTTTTTTTTTTTTTGATTGACTTGGCTGCAGCTTACTTTTGTGTTCTTGGTAAACATTACAACAAACCAGGGCCGGCCCTAACATGTTTGGCACCCTAGGCAAGATTTCATTTGGATCCCACCACCCACATCACCCCTGCCCCCAACACCTCTATAATTTTATTTTATTTTTTCATGGTCATATTTGATTTTGTTAATGAAGAAAATAGATGCATTTTTTGACCAATTAAAATATCTTTTACAGTGGTATTATATTATGTAGTATATATCCTCACCAAGATACTATTGTTTGGGGCCCCAAATTGTTATGTGGCCCCAGCTGTTTGTGGTCATAACTAAATGAATATGTGTCCTATTAACACAAAATAAAAACTGGCAAACAGCGTATGAATGGTAGAACTTGATTTTCATATTAAGGGTGCAATTTGGCGCCCTCACCATCAGATGGCGCCCTAGGCAACCGCCTAGTTTGCCTATGCCCAGGGCCGGCCCTGCAACAAACTGACAAATTTATCAAATAAATAAAGTATATTTTCCAAAAATTCTCTTGCAACAAGAAAGATCGTGGGCTGTAAAATAATTGCCCACTCCTGCATTACCTCTACTGCTAAACAAACAAACAAACAAACAAACAAACAAACAAAACAATCTGATATTTCTTTAGGTATGAATGTGTAATTAGAGTCAATTAGAGGCAAAAACTAAATAGCTTCTCAAACAGTCCAACCAGGAGCTCATTCTTGCCAGGCGTTTTAGTAAAAATAGGCTCAAAAATAGAAATTAGAAAAACTATGCCGCTGATAAAAGTATCTACTGTCTATGGATGAAAAGGAAAAATAACTAGTATCAGGGTTCGTACAGACTTTTCAATGACTTTTCCAAAACAAATTCCAACATTTCCAAGACCGTATTCCGACACACATTTCAAACCAATTCTTTGTAGATTGAATCGAAGCGTCAATTATGTGGTTGTATGCTTTGAAATGAAACCAATCCTTAGTCAGTAAAAATATGTGTATAAAGTCAAACTTTAAGACAGAATATTGATATACAACTTCCAAAAAATTCAACAAATGGGACATATTAAAAGTTTTTGTTCATATTCATAAAAAGTTTTTGAAAAAAGTACAAAAAATAAAATAAAAATCAAGATTGATCAATATTACGAAAAAAAATTATGATTATATTTTTTCCCAGATCGCCCAGCCCTAGTTTTCAGTAACTAGTTAATGAAATTAAATGCAATGTTTTAGATTCAAACCATTTAGTTAATAATATAATTTTAAAAGCTTTTTTTTTCTTTTTCTTTTTTTTTAAACAAATATGGAAAGGATGTCAAAATGTTCTGTTGCCAATTTATAAATTTTAAAAAAGCACTGCAACACATCCAAATGTATTATTTTTTTATGAGCATATTTTTGAATGTTTTTTTTCTCTGTAGTAAACTACCATTTTTTTAACTCAAAATATTTTATAATTTTCCCAAAACCAGTAGAATTCCAAAACTTTTTCAGGGCCTTGAAATTAGATTTAAATTTTCCTTGACTTTTCCAGGTTTTCCATGACTGTATGAACCCTGTAGTATGGATCTACAAACTTTTGTCTTGAGTCTCTTGACCATTATGATAATTTACCTGCGCAGCACAACACAAGGAAAGTCTGGTTCTCCGCGTTATAAAACTTTACAAACAGTAGTAATTTTCTCCTGGACAAAAACGTGTTACTGGCCTGATCAGGTGAAGCCCGCGTGTCCGAGGAATTCAGACAAACCAGTTTCTGCCTCATTCATTCTGGCTCTGACTGAACTTTATCACAGATTTTACAACGTCCACATGTCTCAAAACTTAAATTATACTGTTTAAGTCACTAAAATATACGTCGTGGTCAAGTATTTACAGTCTGGCAACAAATTGTCTGGGTATTACAGGAGAAAATCTGCTTTTTCTTGCTATAATCTGGTTTTGGGTTCAGTGTTTATAATGCTTTATCGATGTACAAATAAAATGACCATATCAGATCAAACCAATTCAAAATAAACTATTAAATGTTTTGACTGACGTTAATTCCTCCAAAACTCAATGTGTGTGTGACAATGACAAATTAAACTCACTCAACAAAAGCTTCACTAATGTAATCCCAGTTTACTCAACTTCCTGAAACGATGACATCACAGAAGGAAGTTACCAAGTAAAGTACAATAGACCTTCTTTCTCAGTAACAGACTTTTTTTTTGACAAATAAAATACACAAGAACTAGACCCAATATCAGGTATTGATTATTGCTCTAAATCAGACCTGGGCAAACTGCGGCCCGGGGCCAAATTCGGCCTGTGACCTGTTTCAATCAGGCCCTTGCATGTTTTTGAGAAACTTGCACAAAAAATGTACAAAAAGACAAAAACTTCTACAGCACATAAACTACAACAATAAACTTGTAACATTTTGAGATTGATTCACAATGTTATGAGAATAAAGTCAAAGCCATAAAAACAAGATTAAAGTTGTAATTTGGATCATAGAACATCTATTGTGTGTTTTTATGCAAAGATTTGACTCATCCAAGTCCAAGTTCTGACAAATATTTTGTGTAAAATTACCATTTTAATCTGCTAAAACTTCAAGTTTAATTTATAAAATAGCTTCTCTTTATGGCTTCAACTTTATTCTCATATTAAGTTTTTGTAAAGAGTTTTTTTTTTTTTTTCTAGAAAAATGATCCGTCCTTAAGTTTCGACTTTATTTTCAGAGAACTTTTATCTTAATCTCGAAATAATTATCAGTTAACAAGCAAATCCCCTGTCCTTAGACTCTCCTTCTCGGCAAGGAAAAACAAAACAAAACAAAAAAACTAAGGGGAAAAAGAGAAACCTTGAGGAGAACCACAAGATCCACTCCATGGACAGACAGGCTGTAATTAAGACTAACACAGATCTATATAAACTATAAGTCTGTAGAGCCAGAGTCTATTAGCAGAGGGAAATGACTCGTCTAGCAGGACCAAGACAGGCTAATCTGGGAGGAGGGAGTGGTCCCTCATCACTGGAACTTAGTTAGTAACATTATTTTAGAATTATTTTGTCTGTATTATTGCAAACATCAATCAAAAATGGGATTTAAAATGTTATTATTGGCATTTAAACAAAAGCAAACAACAATAAGTTGCTTAATTGGGCTCAAATGAAGTAAAATCAACACTAAAAATGATTCTGTGGTGTTAACAGCTGACAGCTGAGACCTGAATGACAAATAGCTTCTTTATGGCTTCAACTTTATTCCCGTATTAAGTTTTTTTTTCTAGAAAAATTATCCGTCCTTAGGCTTTGACTTTATTTTCAGAGAACTTTTATCTTATTCTCGAAATGTTATAAGTTTGTTATGGCAGATTTAACCTTTTATTTATATTGGTCTTCCATATTCTGTCAAAAAAAAAAAGTGTGTTTCCAATAATGAATATTTTTTATCCCAGTGTTGTCAGTCCGGCCCTTCACCACTATTCTGGGTTTGGATATGGGCCTTGCGTTAAAATAATTGCCCACCCCTGCTCTAAATGACCACAGACACTGCATCATTAACTGATTATTAACTTGTAAGTTCATAAACTCTGCCTAAGTAACTTGACAACAATCCATTTCTGAAGATGTTGAAAACTGTGATTTCAATTCAAGTTTTGACTAATCGTGCCACATTATTTCTTCACAATCAGACCGCTTTAATCAGAACACATTTACTTTGTCAAATGTACATCTACAGGCTCATAAAAATGTGTTTTCACTCGTGCATCTTCTACCGCTTGAAGGGTCGTAGGTGGCTGGTGCCTATCTTATTCCGGCCTATTTTCTCTCCAGACTACAGACATTTGAGTGTGCTCTAAAGGATCAGAAACAGTTTTAGTTTGAAATTTGTGTGAGGGAAAATAGGCCAGAATTAGAAAGACTTAAAGTGAGTAAACAAACTAGTCATATATTAAGATCACATTTACGCGACAGACGATGTAAAACAATAATCCAAATGTTAAATTCTGTCTTACCTGAGGAGCTGCTGATGCGTCTGCTCCGGTTCCTCCTGCTCCTCTGTGTTAATCTGTTTCCCGTCAGACTTTTCGGAGCTATTGTTTCTGTGATTGTGACCCCACCCTCACCCCCTCCTCCTCCTCCCGCCTCGCTCCAAAACCGTGAGGTGCATCTGACCCGACCTGCTCGACAGGTGTGACGGCTCTGAGTTAAAACTATACTCACATGTGAACACAGAACTCTGCCCCCAAAACGACAGGAGAACATGTGAGTGACACTTTTATCTCTGGAGCCATCAGAACAAAGACAATGCACCGGAATCTTCAAAATAAAAAAGCAGAAATACAGACTTGTACTGTGACAAATGTCGGTCTGTGATTACCATTTTGTTCGTCTTAAAACACAAAATTAATCTTGAAAAACGTCAGAATACAAGTAAGATAATTGACTTCCTGCAGAACTGATAAGCCCCGCCTCTTTATTGTAAAATGTAGTGGCTACAGGACGATTTTGAACTCTGCCCTACTTCACTCTATGTGGAGTTTGCATGTTCTCCTTGTGTTTGTGTACACATCTAAATCAAATCAATGTATTTTTGTATAGCCTAAAATCACAACAACAGGCGTCTCTGAGGACTTCCTAAGATTGTTATCTTAGCAAACATGAACGGTAGGAAAAAAACAAAACAAAACAAACAAACAAAAAAAGACAATAAACATTCGGAAACAGTGATTGCTCAAGAATGTCAAAGCAGATTATGAGTAAACAAGCAAATGAATAATTGTCCAGAGCATCCCCTGTCCTTAGACCCTTCTTCTCGGCAAGGAAAAACAAAACAAAAAAACCTAAGGGAAAAAGAGAAACCTGGAGGAGAACCACAAGATCCACTCCCATGGACGGGCAGACTGTAGATGTAATTAAGACTATTACGGATCTATATAAACTATAAGTTTGTGGAGTCTATTAGCAGAGGGAAACAACTCGTCTAGCAGGACCAGGACAGGCCAATCCTGGAGAGAGAGGTGTGGTCTCGCCCTCGTCCCTGGAACACCAGCACAAAACCTATGTCAATCGTTTGTGCCGTTTTGTGCTACAAGAAGTTTTGTTTGTGCTGCGTTATTTTTATATTATTGATTCTTGTACATTAAGTGTTGGTGAAAAAGTAATTAGTTACCTATTCCTTATTACTTTTAATAAATGTAATTACCCATACTCACCAGCTGTTAGGGACACATAGATCTGAGTATTGTCTGCATAGTTGTGATAGTTCACATTATTATTGCGTATTAACTGACCTAATGGCAACATGTAAAGATTGAACAGAAGGGGTCCCAATGTTGACCCCTGGGGAACACCTCAGACACGCAATTTCCAATTTCAACAAAGTATTTCCTGTCTTCTAGATAGGACTTAAACCACTTCAGGGCAGATCCAGAGATACTCACCTAGTCCTCTAGTCTGTGTATTTATTTATTTTTTTTATTTGGCTTCTATCTGGCAGCAGTGGCGACATGAACCCGACACATTGAAGTGATAATGTCTAACTTTCTGTTGCTAGAAAAAAAAATTATCTGCATAATCCCATTAAAACTCAAGCATCAGCTGCATCTCCGAGTTCTAACTGCTTGCTCTTAAGTAGTTTACTCACAGTTGCTCAGAAAACCTCTGTTTTCACTTGCCACCTATACCCGCCCTCGTCTGTATTTACTTGCGATTGCTCAAAAGTTCAGATTCCGTGTAAAACATGGAAAGTCCAGAATTTATTCACTTTCCAACAAAAATAGTGAATATCTGTTGCTTGTTACAGACAAGTTTTACAACTAACTCAGAATCAAAGCAAACGTAAGTACAAGTAGTATTACATCAAATACATTTTCTAATATTTGGACAATTATGGATCACTTGCATTTAAACTTCCCGACTCGGCTTAGATACAAAAAGCCGTGAACTGAACTTCCGACTGTGCTCAGAGCAAAAGCCACTGGTAATAAGGTATCTTGGAATTTTGGGTTAAAAGCCGGAAACAAAATAAAAGGCAGATTGTTGACAAAGGCCATAAGAGCCAGAAACGTGATGATCTTCACAGCTCTCCTTTTCAGAGCGTTCCCCTCTCTCTTCTCTTGGCTCTCTCTCTCCCCCGGACCGGACTTCCTCAGGATCCGGACTATAACCAGACTGCACACGATCTCAGTGGACAGACTCGGGACCAGCAGGCTCAGGGCGCAGATGGAGATCAACTTCGGGTTCAGGGGGAAGAAGATGCTGTTGAGACCACAAACTGAAGAAGAAGAAGATGTGAAAGTCTGTGGGTATTGCACACTTTTGGGGATAGGTCTGGACATGCTGTGATTTTGATATATTGATTTATTTTAGAAAAACTCTGCTAATTCCTGATGAAGAACTGGGATATGAGATAATCTGGAGTTTTGAGAAAATGAAACTAAAGATTTCAGGATTTGTTCCGATTGTATGCCTTCTGAAAGTCTCTCCCAAGCCTTTGAGAAGAAAAATGGTCGCTGCTTTCTTCATGTGATTTCTCATTTTGAGTCAAGATTTGTCAAGCAAATGCCAAAAAGCTACACAGAATATGCTTTGCAGTCACCATGGACTTTCCATTTCAATACAAGAGGCTCTCACACGGTACACTGTGCAGTCCAGTGCTCCGCGTGAAGGTGCTCTGGAGCCCTGGAGCTCTTTTCCACTGCAAAGATCTTTTACAGGATCGCTGGAGCCCTCCACAACCCATTTTCTTGTACGAATAATCTATTTCATGGTTTTGTGTAAATTAAATCTGTCCTCTGTGAGACAGAATGCACCAAGACAGCACTGGAGGTGGACCTCCAACAAGTACAGCAACCCAAACTGGAAAAAGCTCATGATCGAAAATGAGGTTAAATTTTTCACAAAATTCCAACTTTTATTGAAACCTTAGGTCTGTAAAAAACACAACTTTGACCCTTCCTCCCTCGTTCATAAAATAATAATCAGGTTGGAAACCACTGCCATATATCTACTGTGCATGTCGCCTGCAGAAAGAAATGCTGTCAGTCTAGTTGGCAGGGGAAATTATCATATTAATGGACATTTTATTCAGATTAAGTTGTGGCTTGCACTATAAATAACAGATAACAAAATATGACAAAATGTCTTATGTATTGATAAGAAAGAAAATCAATTTCAGTCCTTACACTGGTATCGGTTGATATCGGGTATCGGGAGATACTTAAAGACTAAGTATCGGAATCTGTATCGAAACTGAAAACGCTGGATCGGTGCATCTCTATTTAGCAGCATAACTTTTGTTTTCGCACAGGGATAAACTCTTGTAGTTAGCTGACAACAGCACTGGCTTGTCTTGTTGCCACAGCTTGTGTCAATCAGCGGCAGCTCTTTCTGCATTCTGAAGAGGGAAGTCAAAGGACCTCTCATCTACAATATGTAAGGAAGTTTATAGAAGGAGCTCATAATTTACCTATGGCGATGATCCACAGAGGCACAAGGCAGGCCACACGATACTGGATTTGTTTGTATCTGAAAAATAAGAAAAACACAAATTTTAATACTTATTGAGGAGTTAACCAGCAAAGACAAGAAAAGCAACCAGACCAATATTTTCATACAAATGAAATGTGTATATCTGTTCTCTTTACGTGACATCACAACACTAATATATTATATACTGTACAGATGGAGAAGAGCTAAAATGAATTTTGTATTAATGCAACTTTTGTTGAAATACAGAAAGTTAATAGGTTGACTGCTAGAAATAATCAGACTGCAAATGTGTGAAATTACCCTTTGGATGTATCATAACAAAGTACAATGTTATTAACTCTTTCCCTGCTAATGACAATAATTTCCGTTATTGGACTTTTATTCTCTGCTACGATGTGGGTCTCTCTGATGCACGTGCTGACTTTGTCTACAGTCAAATACATGATGCAGTTTCAGAGATTCACCAGCAGAGGGGGAATAGTGTGAGACCCTGAGGAGGTCACATGACCAGGAAATACATGTGGCATTTTTCATTTACAGAGCGCAGTAGGCTGTGTTTATGTGATCAGATGCTTCTTTCTTTTCAAATGGATTACAAGCAAAACAACTTGGACTAAAACATAGTTGAGTAAGTTTAGAGCAGATATTTGATCTTTAAAATGAAGAAAAGACAATCCTACTGGACTAGGACTCAAGGAGAAGGGCGCATACAGCAAGTCTAGGGGAGAAAAAACAAACCTTCCTCTTCTGTAAGCGATCCAAAAGTGTCAGAGGAAAATATAATCTATGCCCCATAAAAGAGGCTGAAACTATAGAATCTTAACCTGGCCAGCCAGATGGTTTATCTTGCAGTATTTGTGAATTCACATACACGAGATAAACCATCTGGCCTTCCAGCCGCCTGATTGGTTTGGGAGTCCGAAACGGCGGTGTTTCAGCCCACTCACACCACAGCGTGGTTTTGAGGCCCAATCACATTGTAGCAGGGCAGGCTAACACGGGCTGTTAGCGCCGAGTCTGATTCAAGCTAAACAAAGATGGCTGCTCCCGTGAATGTGTTGTTTGCTGCTTTTGATGCGGTTTTAGCAGAAATAGAGTAATTTCTTTTTGAAAGAAGAGTAGTATGTGTGACACCTGTTCTATCCCACGCGGACATTGGATACACCATTACGAGTTGTTGCTGTGATTGGCTAGCTCAAATAAGGTTGGCCGCTCACCCAATCAGCTCGAAGTATTTCACTAAACGCCCCGCCTTTTCTCGAACCCTTTCAGCTAGAAAAGTCGCACATGGATATAATGAGATCCATTTGGCGTGAGCCAGGTTAATAGAATCTAGAATCTTGAATCTTTTCAAGCAAAAAAATGCTATAACACAGCTTTTGTTGGTTTAAAGATGAAAAAGACACTCGTCCTCATTGTTTTAATCATGTAAGGTTTATTAAGGACAGTGTACAATTACATTAAGCACAAAGGCAGAGATGCTTGTACCAGATTGTAGTTTACAGCTAATTTCCATCTGTAGTCCTGGTAAACCTCGTATTTTTTATCCTAAAGACATTATTTCATTGTAGTGGCTCATATTCTTTCACCAAAAAGTTGAACAGACGAAAATAAGACTGATATGAAGTTTGATTTAGAAAAAGCAAGTTATCTAAAAAGTTTCTCATCAAACGCTGAAATCTAATAAAAACAAGGAATTTCAAATGCCTATAAAAAGGGAACAGATTAATGTAGAAAAGCAAATACTTTTTTAAATGAAAGTGGACACTGTTGATGTACAACATGTCATGATTCCAGTTGCACAAAGTTTTTTGTGGAGCTGTGAATATTGTTTAGCCAAAAGCCCTGGCAGGGAAGGAGGGTCAAAGCGAGAACAGGGCTGGCACTGAAAAAGTTAATATGAAAAACTGTCTCTTGCCCTTCACCTGTGTGTGTTATTATGTTACCACGACTACTACCTGATGAATACTATGGGATGGACCACAGCCAGGTAGCGGTCGATGCAGAGGTGCCACTGAAACAGGGTCCTGGCCACAGTGGTGGAGCCTCGGTAGAAGTCTGTGAGTGGCATGGAGAAGAGCGTCGTGAAAAACTGCAGCAGATACAGGAAAAAGAGGATGCAGAAGAAGATCTCTGTCAGCAGCAGGTTCAGGGTCAAAATCTCGGCTTCGATGGTGCTTCTTTTGTTGGAGAAGATCAGCACCAGAGCCCAGAGGTTCACAGGGAGAGCCACGGAGGATTCACAACAGGTTGTGACTAAGTAAAAGATTTTCCCGGGAGACAAGGGCGCAGCTTCAGTCGAGTAGTTTGCCATTTATTATCAAAACTAGCTGTAAAAATGAAAAGAAAATACAGAGAAAGGTTAAATACAGCTCTGTTTATTTTAACCAGTCTCTGCGTTTTGGTCAATTTGTCGTCCAGGAAATAGAGCATAAACATGTGTTAGTGTCGTTTCTATGCAGTCACCTTGCAAAATAAAAGGTACAAGATCATATTCTCAGTTGATATTTGAAAAAAGGTTAGGCCTAATGGAAAAGAATGTTTACCAGGGGTGGGCAATTATTTTTCCATGTTTAAATCAAGACAAGTGGTGGAGGGCCGGACCGTGGTCACTGATGTACCAAATGATCATTGTTGATAGCATATTTAATAAATCATAAAGTAAGGTAAGATAATGTTTATTAAGGACAATGTACAATTACATTAAGCACAAAGGCAGAGATGCTTGTACCAGATTCTAGCTTTACAGTTAATTAATAAACTCAACAGAGAAAGATCCTGGGTCGCCCAGTTCACTGTTGTTTGCTGATTGGCCAAATGTACTTCCTGCTTTTTGAGAACTGTCTGTAGTTCTGCAACAGTTAATGCTATAGAGCAGTGGTCCCCAACCTTTTTTCTTACAAGGACCGGTACAGACACAATTTTCTTTTCCGGGAACTGGTTGAGGTTGGGTACCGCCAATAACAACAAAGCAAAATGCATTTAAGTGATTATTGTGCATATTTCTTGCTCTTATTGCTTTCATTTGCAGTTTATTTGGTTAAATGGCACAAAATGTTCATAGTAAAGCACAAGGAAGTAGTGATAAACTATAAAATAAAAAACATCTTAAAAGATCCTCTGGGGCCTGGTAGCAGATGGCTCGCGAACCGGTTTTGGGCCCTGGACCGGTGGTTGGGAACCCCTGCTATAGAGGGATTTTTTTTGTTTATCAACATGTGTGCACCCGACCTAAAGAAACGGCCACTGCTCATAGACACAAACAGTGGAAACAAGTCTAAAAAGCTTCGTTGTCAGCTAATTAAAAGAGTTTATCACTGTGAGAAAATAAAAGTTATGCTGCTAAATCAACATTTGTGAATAAAGTTTGATCCTACGACCTTTAAAAGTTACACACAAAAAAGTTAAAAACACACTTTAGGACATTCTGAATATTTTTTCTGTCAGAATGTGTCTGCCCTTGTACTGTTTACAGAGTAATCAGGTCTTTCCCAGTCAGTACTAAACCAGCTTCAATCCGTTGACCAGAAAACCATTTATTTATCTATTTAAATGTGTCCAAAACAAGTAAAACAAATAAATAAATCAAATTGAAGCACTCACCTGGTTTGTCGTGTCAATGATCTGCAGACGAAGCTGAAAAATGTGTCCAGGGAGTTTTGCATTGTATTTGAATAATTATTTCTGAACCAAAGGGAAGAGGATTTTCCAGTGTTTTTATGAACCTTTTGCGTGTCAGAAACTGCACGGTAAAGATTTTACATAAACACGCAATAATGGCTTTGAAATGAAAATCAGACAAGGCTAGAACTTACGCATCAAAACTACAAACTCGTGAGAAAGAATCAACACCTAAAAAGACAAGAATTTGAGAAAGAGCTTTATAATAGTTTAAAGGCACAATGTTTAATATCAGAAGAATGATTATTTTATGAATGAAAAGTTAAGTCGACTGTCCAAAGCTTTGACCTAATGAAAGAGCAGTATTTGGTATTGGGATTGGTATTGAGTACGAATGGGACGATTCACCAAAGTCACGATTCAATTCAGTTTTCAATTTTGCAGCCACGATTTTTGATTTTGCTAGTTTATCTACAGTATAGACTCTTTTTTTTTTACCTTAATACACAAAATAAACCATAATAAATTTAACTCTTTATTGCATAACCTATGTTCCACTTATGACAAGATTGTCAAATTGCAGTCAGATAAACTCATTAGAAACATAATCGACATGAAAAATGAATGTCAGTTTTGAAAAAAAAGTTGTACACTTTTGTAACCACTATGCAGTTATGAATACCTGAGGGTGTACACTAAGGTTACCAGTATGCATTTACAGAACAAACGTGAATTAGTTATTATGAATTTTTATTACAATCTTCTGCTTAAAACAGCTATTTTCAATTACAGAACGTGTTAATGTTTTCAGTAGAAACTTCTGGTTTCTTGACCTGGGTTCTTCAATCATGGGACCAAATGCCTACAACTGATTTATTGTGAAATCTGAAGAAACAGCCAGCTTTGCAATGTAGGAAAAGAAAGATCTTGCTATCTCTGATATAGATATGCTCACAGTGACATACCCATGTGCATATTGTTAATGCAGAAGGTTGCAATAAACATTTATAATAACTAATTAATGTTTGTTATGTAAATGCATATTGGTAACATTAGTGTACGCCATAATCTTCTCTCAGGTATTAGACTGTAAATATGGCTGCAGACCTGCAAAAAATATAAAAACAAGCCAATTAGTGCAAGGAAAACCAACATTTTGTACATAAAGTAAACTAAAGAGTGCACGGTATTAGTCCTCTGAATGCATACTGTACACTTTTGTAATGGACAGAAAATGCACTGAAGTACACCTGTGTGCATGATGAGCACTTTTGTGACTGCCAAATATAAACCCATGTAGGCAATGTATCAAATTAGATTTGACTCAAATATTAATGATGTCCTGCATATTTCTCAAGTGTACAATGTGTGCAATATGTTTATTGTGATAAAAAATATTGATATCATAGATAATTTTCATCATTTGTTGGAGCTTTCCACTTTCTGGTGGGAGAAGCCATTTTGGAATCTTCAAGCATGCCCTAGCATGGACTATGAAGACTGCAGTGCCACTTATTGGCATTCACTGGAACTACAAGTGGTAACAGAAGCCACCAGCATGCAGTCAGAGTACATATTGCATAAGATGAGGGTACCAAGGGGGGTTATTTGGCGTACACTTTTGTGAGTCGTATGCAAGAAAGGGTTCATTTAATAAAATTTAAAACAAAGCCACTGTTGCTAGTGCTCAGCAGTATTTTTTTTAAACTATACTCAGAGGCCCACCATGATATTAGAGATTTTCCATCCCTCGTATCAAGCCAAACGTTTTCTGTAAGCAGTATTAGGGAAAAGTATTGAAAAAGTAATTAATTACTCATTAGTTACACTACTTAGTTACAGCCCCAAAAAGTAACCAGTTACATTACTTTGTGTGTAATATTGCAAACATCGATCAAAAATGGGATTTAGAATTACAGTATATTATTGGTATTTAACAAAGGCAAGGAGTTCCTTAAATAGGCTCAAAATAATTCCAAACCCTGTACCAGCTGCTGATCTGCGTCTGAGCTGTTTTATCTCACACAATAGGTCACTTTTGTAGATTTTTTTTTACATAAAAGTAACTACGAGTATTTTGTTAATAACTGTAATTTATTCATTTTCTACCGCTTAATCCCGTTAGGGGTCGCGGGTGACTGGAGCCTATCCCAGTGACTTTTGGGCCTTAGGCGGGGAACACCCTGGACAGTGGCCAACTTGCCGCAGGGTCAGACAGACAACCATTCACTCTCTCATTCACTCACTAAGGGAAATTTACAGTGATGCCCAATTAACCTAAACATGCTTTGGAGGTGGGAGGTCTTTGGAGGTGGGAGGAAACCGGAGTACCCGGAGAAAACCCACGGTGACACGGGGAGAACATGCAAACTCCACTCAGAGAGATCGTGAGATGTTGATATGGTCCGACCCGGGAGTCGAACCCACGACCTCCTTATTGGGAAGCCAGAGCTCTAACCACTTGGCTACCGTGCACAACTGTAATTTAATTAGAAGTATTTTAACTAAGTTACACTATTAGTTACTGAAAAATGTAATCAAATTACAGTTACACCCAACACTGTAAGAATAAGCCTCAACCACATTTACTCTTATATTTTTTCAATGAGACTGTGTCTGTGGTTGAGCTAACCTAAGCAATTTCCCACATTAAAAAAAGAAAGTGTCTTAAGTAACTTTGTGGTACAATGTCTACTGTATTGTTGAAAAATGTCAGGTGGTTATAAAAATAGCTTAAGAGGTTGTCGGTTTTCTTCACCTACAATATACACAACTGATGCATTCAAATATGCTATACAGTTAATAATTCCATCAAAAAAGCCTCTATTTGCTGAACATTTCACTAAAGCATAGATATATTTTAAAACTGATCAACAGGAAAAAGTCTGAAAAGAACATCTAATAAAATGTGTTTGTCTTTTTTTTTTTTTAAGTGTTATTTTGGCTAAAATATTGTATAACGGAATAGCTTTTCTGTTGTCGTGGCAACAGCGCAGCCTTTAGGTGGCTAGCAGATTGTGAATTAGAGAATTTTGTACTGTTGCACAACAAATAATTCACTCAAATGAATTAAAACATCATAATTAAGCAGAGAAAGCTGTTGAGTTTGTCTGTGCGTGATCCTAAAGTCTGTCAGTGAGAAATGTCAGAGAAACAGGAGTGTTGCCACTGTTTACCTGATTTTCTCTTTTTACATGTCACATACAAACTCAATATTCAGCAGTAGTAGTGGTTGTTTGTATTTATTATCAACAAGTAGCTGCTTTTCCCCATTTTTGTTATTTTGACTCTTACAGGAAAAAGATACATTTTGTCTCCATTGACTCTCATTCATTTTGCCACTCGCTGCTGACCTTTACAATGCTGTGGTGTCATCTGCATAACCTCTATTCTATTAACTAAAAAAATATGCATGTATATAGTCAGGAACATACAAGTCGTCAGATACCAAACTGCCATCTTTATTGATCTTTCGGGACCTGTGAATAAATCTATAGATTAAATTACAAAATAAAGCACAAGAAACTAATACAGCAGTGGCGTTTTTCAAAATAAAAGTACGGGAATGGCAAAGTCTTTGTATAAAATATAATCTTGTGAACTCAAGTCGAACTGGGTTTATCAGCCGAGGAGGATTTTAAGAATTTCTGCAAAAAAAAAGACAGAAAAAAATGATTAGTTTGTTTAGTTTTGAACATTATAATACAGGTATTCATTTGTTTTAAAAGTGAAGAGAGCTTACGTCTAGGTTCTCGTAATGTTTTAAGGTTTTGCTGTGGCTGATTTGAGCCTCTTTTGCTCCGGTGAAGAATCGAGAGCAGACTTTACAGAAGAAACCAGACATCGGCACCAGAAACTCCAAACCTGCAAAACACAGAAAAAAAATATTTCAGAAAGTCGTGTGGAGAATATTTAATACATATTTGGATTTTTGGTTAAGTTTCATGATTAAAATTACACTTTTTTTGCTGAGAAAAAATAAAGAGGAAGAGAAAGACAGAGAGAGATATGGTGTGAGAAACAGACTGAAACACAGAGAGAGAGAGCGACAGAAGTAAAAGCCGGAGAGAAAGAGGGAGAGAGAGAGAGGGGGAAGAGCTTGCACCGACAGTAAAGGAAAATCGTGTTCTGTTGAGCTCGACACTCCTATCGAGATGTGAATCTCGTTTTAAAGTTGGAGCTAAAAATCATGATTTTTTTGGCGCAGAGTTGTGACAAGACTAATAAAAATTTCCTGCATTAACGCTGCGTTCAGACCGAACAGCGTCGGAGCGTCTAATGTGTCCAGTTTACATGTGAAGTCAATGTAAACCTGTGCCTTGAGGCGTCCAGCGAATTTGCGGCGCGAATTGGCGTCTAGCGCGTTGAAATTCACTTGCTCAGGCATCTGCTGACGCTCAAAGTAGACGCTCAAACCTGCGGCGAACACTTTGGCCGCCTCATCAGGCGTCGACGCCCAAGTTGGGCTCTGCTGAACTTTCAAGTGTTGAACACCCGTGTTCACCAATCATACACTGTTCTCGTGTGAGGTTTTGACATGCTGCTGTTCTTTCACATCACGAGGAAAGGAGGACTGTTTACTGAGGTCTTTTAATAACTTTATTAATGAATAGTCGCTTGTTTTTGGGCTTTTGTCAAAGGCTTGGTTGTTCATTGCTTCGAAAATCTGACAACACGGCAAAACAAACAAGACAAGACATGATCTGGACTGACAATGTGCTCACATGGATGTATTCAAAATGCTCGTTGTTGTGTTTAAACCACTTTGGTACGGCGAGACACTGGAGGAGGACAGTTGTACGATCGGGTAAGCTACGTTTTATTAAGACAGCAAGCCTCTATCTCTCTTCCTCCTTCTCTCTCTCTCAAGAGTTATCTGCCTACGTGTAAAGCCTTTTGCAAAAAAAAAAAAAGGAAAAAGTAGTCTGGGCATAAAAAGTGTCTTTGTGCCTCGACGCACTTTGGTACATTTAAGGCGCCTGTTGGAGTGTTTCAGATTCAAAAATATTCTGCTTCAAAATTTGCTTTAATGCTCGAAATTGGACGTTTTAATCCTGTCCTGTCTGAACGCAGCGTGAAGTTTCAGCGTCACAAACAGTCACAAAGCCAGTGAGGAGAGCTGACCTTGACATCAAACTGGTGCAGAAAATAAAAATAAAATAAATCAATCAACTCACCGACTGAACTGTTGGCGTCGAACGGAGGCAGACTCTTGTTACTCGATCCGTTCTGTGTCACCTCGTTCTCACCATTTTCAGATTTTTCCGGTTCGGCTAAAACATAAAAAGCAACGTCAGTTCAAATGTCATTATTGTAAGTATTGGTCTAAACCCCAGGTCACCGAAAGGCGGACTCCGGTCCGGATCCGGACCCAAGCGCCGCCCCATCCGGACCGGACTGCGTAGTCCTCCTGCCAAACACTCGCAGAAAGGCTGAAGAAGGAAGACGTGATTCTTTAAAGAAGAGCTGTGCAGTGAGCGCATCAACAGACGCGCGCGCACGTCGCCGCTGTGACTCGTCTTTCTCACTTTTGGCACAGCGCCAGAGACAGAAAAACGCGCTTCACGTCGGTGCGGTGCAGTCTTTGGGTCTGCAGAGTGTATTCAAGTACGCGGTTGAGTGTCCGCGTAATGCACGCGGTACAAAACTGCCGCTTTGACTCGTCCTTCTCCCATTTGGCACCGCGCCAGAAACAGAAAGACGCGGTTTATGACGGTCCAGTCAGATACTTGTATTTAGAGCGCGCGTTTGTATGCTGTGCGCGTGGGTGTGCGTGTAATGAACACGATTCAGAGCGCTGTTTGTATGATTCTTCTCCTGCGTAAAGTTGGAGGGCTATCGCGTGGGTCCTATCTCCAATCAGCCAATCACATGGCTTCATTCAGTGACTGCTTTGGCCAGCGGGACACAGAGAGAGACAGACGTGGTACAGAACAGGCTCGAGTCTGAACAGACTTAGAATAACTTCATCACAGACTCAATGATCATTTCTGATCAGTGTAAAAACACTGTCTCCTCCACAGGACAGGTCTGATTCAATTTTGATGGAATTTATTCATCCATTAAATACATTTTTAAAAGTGCAGAAGAATAATACATGGAAACAAGCTTTTATAACATAGAATTGTGTGGGATATTGTGAAAAGTGAATATTGTGTAGTTATTTTTAATGTCAAATTTAAAAATGACTTAAAAGAAACTTTGCCGTGAAGTTCCGGACCTTGGCTTGAAAAAATCTCTTCCAACTGGACCTCGATGAAATCTTATTGGTGACCCCTGGTCTAAACTATCAGTCAAGTGAAGAACAGATTCTCAAAGACTCGCTGACCTAAAATGAACAACAAAAAAATAACCCACGATCCAAACTTACCAGCAGGAGGAGCACTGGATGTGTCCATTTCAGTTTTCTCCTCCATTTTGTCGTCTTTTTCTGGCTTATTCTGTATTTTGTCATCTTCTTCTAGTTTATTTTCTATTTGGTCGTCTTCTTCTGTTATGGCCACTTCCTCCTTCACTTCTGGGACTGTCGCAATGACCTGGAAACAAATATTTAAAATCTATAAACTACAGAACCTCAACTTCACAACTATTTTAGATGATTTATTTATTTATTTTCTTTACCTCAGTCGTGTCGTCTGTCGGAGGATTGGCTGCTTCTTCTTCTTCTTGATGGTTCGTTTCAGATTTTTCTTCTGAAACATTCGGACACGGCTCGTCTGCGATCTCACTCGTGTTTTCTTCAACAGTCTGCTCCTCTTTCAAACCTGCAAACAAATGTACAATGTGTTTAAGATCTCAAGCTCTAGTTTTCAGATTGGTCTGTGCGATTGGGGAACAAACTAATCATGATTTTAACTTCCTCAAATTGATTTATCTTGGCTTTTGGGGATTTCTGGAACATATCTTTGCCATTTTACACAGAAAACAATCAGATTTTTTTTCTTATAAAGTCTGGTTCCTGCTCCAAACCACATTTTTTCTGACTGGATTAGCTGTGAAGCTCCTGATTAAAAAAAAACACAGCTAAAGAATTGACAGTTTCTCAGGAAGATTAAAAAAATATCCAAAACGGCTCAAAATTGTGTTAATCTTTTGTGCTTTGTTGGTGCAGTTTTGTGCTGGACATATATTATTTAGTAGCATATTTAACCAGCTGTAAATGTGGCATGAGGAAAGCAGAATAAAACAGCCAATATTAAAAAAAAAAATAAAGCAACACTAATGCAAGTTTTTACAACAGAAGCAGCACAAACGAAGCACAATTGATTGACGCCATTTTGAGCTGTTACAACGTTTTTTTTTAAGCTTCCTGAAAGGCTGCATTGCTCTAATTTGACCTATAAAAGAATCAGTAATATCTGGAAAATTAAAGTAGCAGAAACTAAACTTTTTGCAGCACAAACAGAGCACAAAGGATTGTTTTTGTGTAAATGTGCGTTTGAAGAGAGTCCGACTTCACTGAGGTCATTTTTTGTCGGTTCTATTTGTGTAGTTTGAGGCAGTGTTAATATGCCACTCATTAAAGATTGAACACTGAAAAACATCTGATCTGGCGCCCTCTGCTGACAAAAACAGGAAGTAAGCATGGCTGTTTTTCTATTCTATTTAATGAGAGCTTTACCACTTTATCAAGGCTCTCCAAAACGTTTCACATCATCTTTGAGAAGTCAATCCTTGGCTCTCTGTTTGCTAAATACAATATCTTGTGAAGCTCTCAGAGAAGACAAATTAATTTGCTTTGACATGCTCCATAAAATAGAAAGAGCAACAAAAACTTGTGAAACTGAGACAGGTCAGGGGCTGAATGTGGCCCTTGTGTCATGTAACGCCCAGGTCTGATATAATGTAAAAGTGGTGAAATCTAATGAGCAATCGTTAAATTTCATTAAATTTCAAAAATATAAATTTCACTGAAATAAACTTGGTTTTGGGAATTGAGAGTTCTATTTTTAGCAATCCATTGTAATTGTACGTCTCTTTCCTTATCGATTCCTCTTATCGATGCCACTTTGGGCCGCTGTACCTTTAAATGCTACGTCAACTTTGATCCTGCGCCGCTCTTTTTACTTTCTGTTGCATTACAAGCACAAGTTTAGGCGCTGGTAAAACCTATTGCCCGCGCTGCATCTCGTGCAGAGTGTGTGGTTAAAAGAACATTTACGCTCGGCGCAAATAGAAAAAAAGAGACCAAACGGCAGCAATGAAGCGAGTGCACGCAGCACACTGCGAGCACACTTTGCACACACTGTAGCGCCGTGAAAGTTGATAAGCTTCCATAGTGTGATTGCTTGTAAGACAAAATATTCTGTTTATAGAACAGAGCAGCTCTCACCGTCTCTGCATAGTCTGTCTGCTTCACATAGTGTTTGAAACACTTTAAAGTGTATTTATTCATGTACCTCTGCTGAAATTAAGCCTGAAATGTTATTATTATAAGTAGTTTTACACATATTTTATTCAAAAAAAATCATAATATAGTCCACATTTTGTGTTAATAAAATTATTGAAATATAGTTTTTCTAACTAGATACATAAGCCACATTATTTAAGGAATCAATAAGATACGATTCCTTATAAATCGTATCGATAAGAGGAATCAACAATGCTATTGATATTAATAAAATCTTTTAACGGTCCATCCCTAAATAAACTGACCGTCTAAGACAGCAGTGTCTTTGGTCTCGTCTGAAGTTTGCTCCACTTCCTCCATCTGCGTCTCAGTTTTCTCTGCTTCTTCATTGTTCTCTTCCATAGAAACATCTTCGACCTGCAGAGCAACAGAATACAATGAGATTAAGAATTATTGCACACTTAACAGCAACAAACAACATTCTTTTCATCATCTGCATGGAATAATAAACTAAACTAGAACAAAAATTTATGCAAAGTTAAATTTAAGACACATGAGCTTTGGTTTGATCAATGACGTGTGGAAAGGTTTTGTGATTTGGATATTTGAAATCATGCAAAAACAAAAGTCAGCTGACATAGAAACGATCGGTCTCCTTTAAAGGTTCCAGTGGCACATTACAGTTGAATTCTTCTCACCTTTTCCTCTGTCTCCAGTGGAAGTTCTGTTGGTTTAGACTCCGGACTCTCCTCGGTCTGTGGCTCTAGTCCTGGTTTAGATCCAGAGTCTAGTTCCGGTTTCGAGCCAGAGTCTAGTTCTGGTTGAGCGTCAGAGTCTAGTTCGAGCCCTGGTTTTGAGTCCGAGTCTAGTTCTAGTCCTGGTTCTGGTTCTGCTCCGACTTCAGGCCCGGTCTCTGTGGAAACTTCTGGATTTTCATCTTCACAGTCGGCGTCGCCAACTTCATCCACCGTCACAAAGTCGCTCAGGTTAAAGGGGAAATCATCCTCAACCTATCGAAATGAAAAAGTAAACAGACAGTGTAATTAAAACTTTAAAAACAACATCAATTTGATCTAGTATAATTGCAATAGGTTTATTTCATGCAATTTATTTCAAGAGTAGACTGATGCATAGGCCTATCCATGAGTTATTTTACACTGCGCGGCCAAAAGAAAGTCACCACCATCTATTAGGGATGGGACGAGACGAGCCACGAGATTGGGTCCACGAGATCGAGACGAGACAAGATTTTTAAATAATTTGCATTCATTGTTTCAATTTAGAATTTAAACAAGGCAAACTACAAAATTTTATTTGTATTATTTATAATTGTTAGTTTATATTCTTTTAGTTTAGCTTTACCTTTCATTATGTGTATCACCTTGGATTTTTCTTATTTAAACGATATGAGTTTTGACTGAAATTGATCCGCTCCCCTTGTGTAGCTCAGACTCCGCCCCCTTTCTCCTGCTTCACAGCGCTGCAGCTGCTGACAGGGACCAGACACACACAGATGAGGAGACTTTCTTACTTTTTACAGTTATTGATGTACAGGCCAAAATATCTCTGTGGATCTATTTTAAACTATGTTTAAGTGTGAAAAACACTGTGCCGCGCGTATATTTGACGATTATATATTTTTTGCGCTAACTTTTACAATGTTTAGGACTAATTATCTCTGTCAATATTGGTCCTATTTTTACTAAATAAAAACTGTGTGGAGGAGAATATTTACTACAGCTGCTCAAAGATACAAAACTTAATTTCATGACCATGGAAAAATCTCACGAGACAGTTCAGTATGTGTGCGTACAGTATCGTGACAGTTTGATCTCACGGCTCGAGATCTCGTCCCATCCCTACCGCTTACATGTGCTTTTTTTGAGGTTTGGCAGTCTCCACTCCTCAAAGCAACAGGTCCCGCCTGTTTCTCTTTGATGTGTGAGCAACTAGGGCGATGCAGTTTGAGTGACAGGAGTGAGTGATGGACAGATGCCAACTTAAAACTTTTAGTAATAACAGAACAAAAATAATGATGATAATTTTAATAGGGCCCAATAGATGCAACTTAGATCAGGGGTTCTAAACCTTTTTGATCTGGAGGCCAAAATATTCATGTGCAAAGTATCCTGGGGCTCAATCTCATATGTATATGTCTCATAAGTAAACCAGTAATAAATAATTTGTTTTAATATAAACAAAAACAAGTTAAGCTCATTGGCTCATGCTTTATACTTTAAAATGCGTTTAAATTAGGAGTGGGGCAATTCACATAAGTCACAATTCGATTCAGTTTTCGATTTTGCAGCCACGATTCTATTAACTTTTTCTTTTTATCTTAAGATACAAAATAAACTATAATACATGACATTTAAAACAAAGCCGTTGTTAGAGAACTAGTGTTTTTTTGTAAACATTCAAGCAGTAATATTTAGTGCCCATATTTAGAGGTACGTCCTCCCATCAGTTGTTAACGCAACATAAAAATGGATATTCAGTCAGGTCTGGCACAAGTTCACGCTTTGTTTCTTCAAACATTGTGACTATTCTTGTATTATTGTGTGTATTATACAGAGTGTGTGTTTTTAAGTCAGTGGCTGCATGAGCAAAACTGATCGATTCTAGCTTTTCGATTGCTGCAAACTTCGATCGATTTTCGAAGTTTTTGATCGATTTTCCATCCCTAGTTTAAATATTAGGAGCTTGTATTAAAAAGATGCAGCCATCACAGACTTTGACTAAAATCGTAATCGTCCAGAAAACAAAACAAATATTTTTTTTTAGATTTTATTTTTTGGCCTTATCGCCCTGCCCTACTCTGATTTAATTTCTGTTGTGCCTTTCACAAAACATTTTTTATCCTTAATCCACTTTTGGTCAAGAAGAACAGCTTTTGTGCATGATTGTCATTCTTAGAAATATAGCTCAGAGGACAAAAATAACAGAAAATAGGGTATTCTGGGCACAACTGTATATAATTTGCTGCTTACAGATTTCCTCTCTCTGGAGCTCCTGTGTTTGTCGTCTCGGTCTTTGTGGTACGATCTCTTCCTGTCGTCGGTCCTCCGGTGGTCTGTGTCTCCGTAGGGCCACCTCCTCCCCTCGCGCCGCTCCCACTCTCTCCTCCAGGCTCTCTTCTGCTCCTCCCTCTTGGCGTCCTCCCTCCTCGTCGCAGTCTCTCCTCCTCCTGTCCCTCCTCTCCTCTCTCTCTCGTGCTCCCTCTTGCTCCTCTCTACGTTTTCTCTCTCCTTCCTGCTGCGTTCCCGCTCTCTCCTCTCCCTGTCCCGGGACTCTCGCTCTCTCTCGGCTCTCCGTCTGTCCTCGTCCCGGCCGTTGCTGTTCCTAGATAAGTCTTTGCTCTTTTCTCTGGACGATCGTCTTTGTGCGGGTGCAGCGGACGAGGGTTTGGAGGTTTTCGTTGGAGTTTCTTTGTCAGCAGATACAGCCTGTGGAACAAATACAAATCAGTGTTTGTACAATGTGAATGTGAATTATGTTCTTTTTGTGGACTTTGTCACGCTGTACGAATTTAACAAATCATTTATGTTGACTAAACCAAAATTTTGAATAGATTTTAAGGACAGTCCTGAGTCTGACTGACGCTCCTAAAGTCCAGTTTTACAGGGGCGGAGCTAAGAGCATCTGGAGCTGGGACCACCTAAATCTGTCCTTTTTTATTTAAAGGGTATTTCACACCAACACAACCCCCAGTCGCTGTCGGTAGGGAGGAGCAACGCAGGGTCTGTTCACGTCTCTTTGGGGCGCACCGATGTGAAAGAACATTCAGACAAACACGATCCAAACAGCCAACAGTCGCCAAACAAATGCCGAGTGAGCATGCGCGCAATGTAATGCTTGACGAAAATGACGAAACAACAAGTTGCACGCGAGTAGTTGTTGTCAAACTTTGACGGCAAACAGATGTTTCTAGTCTTACCTCACGGATTAAGCTCACCTCGTATTTCCCTCCACAGTCCAGCCTTCGTACTGCGCTCGCCGTAACTCCCCCGTGTTTTCCTCGATCCAAATAGTAGCCATTCTCCTTCGTAGTTACGTCCCGTTTGAAACCGTGCAATCCATGCTCGGCTAAATACTGTTTTTCGTAAGCGTCATTTTCGGTTTTCCGCACTATATTCCTGCGCAGTGATTCACTGGTTCTCCTGTGGCCACGGACCAATCAAACAGCTGCATTTGCGGCAACTGGCGACACCGACTTTACCTGCGAGTCTTCAAAAACCCGCCTCCACGACGTGCTCCGCGCTCCTCTGACCCCCGACAAACCCATTTACACCAAACACACGTGAGCCGCCTGTCGGCAAAAGTTGCCAAACTGGTTCAGACGGGCGACCCTCGGCTTGGTGTGAAAGACCCTTTACTGACATATTCATTCATTCATTTTCAACCGCTTAATCCCGTTAGGGGTCGCAGGTGACTGGAGCCTATCCTAGTGACTTTGGGCCTTAGGCGGGAAACACCCTGCACAGTGGCCAACTCGTCGCAGAGTTAGACAGACAACCATTCACTCTCTCATTCACTCACAGGGGTAATTTACAGTGATGCCCAATTAACCTAAAAATGCATGTTTTTGGAGGTGGTAGGAAACCGGAGTACCTGGAGAAAACCCACGGTGACACGGGGAGAACATGCAAACTCCACCCAGAGAGATTGTGAGATGTTTATATAGTCTGAGTCGAACCCACGACCTCCTTATTGGGAAGCCAGAGCTCTAACCACTCTGCTACCGTGAACCCCCGACATATGTCTTTTAAATTATAGCAAAATCACATCTCATAATAAAAATATCACACCTAAAACAAAAGAAAATTGCACAAAAATTTAAAAAAATCACTGGGAGTTCGAAATGCTTCTCAAAGGAACAATCTGTCTGTTTAATAGCTCTGCTGTGACACTGCCCTGACAAAAGAAAGCGTGTGGAGGAGCAAATGTTTCTGAATGAGCCAAAGAACCACACTCGTATTGACCAAGAGTTGTATGCGGCTCGCGAGACTCTGTTTCGACCACCAAGTGAACAAGGTTCACCACTGCAGCACCATGTCATGAAAATCACATCCCAGCTTTGTGTGTAGAGTATAATATGTACTACTGTCAATGCTTATCGTGGCTTGTTTTTACACTCTGGAGACAAAGATGAGGGGCTAACGTAGTAGTTTAATTATAGTGAATAGTCTCGATTGCTTCTACCTTGGTGGTTTTTCCTTCGCCGGTCGTGTTCTGAGCTGCACTTTCTCCTTCACTCGACACAGAAGCAGCAGTTTTCGTCTCTTCAGCACCGTTTTGTTTTGGAGCCGCGTCGCTGTTCTGGACTTTAGACTCCTCCTGCACCGCTGCGTCTTCGGTCTTGACCTGCTCCGCTGGATTCGTCTCCATGGGTTCTTCTTTAATAACTGTTGCCGCGGCGATTGTTGCTGTTGTGGGGTTTTCTTCAGTCTTTGTTTGTGCAGCGTTTGTTTCTTCGTTTGGCACCAGATTTGCGCTGGTTTCGTCTGGTTTGGTCTCTGGAGCTGGAGCTGCCTCTGGTTTAGTTTCAGGGATTTCCTGGAATTTAGATAAAAAAAATTTAAAATAAATAATAAGTATTGAACAGAGGGATTATCGGTTGACGTCACTTTCCGCTCTACTGTACATGCTCCATGCATAAAGATCAGCTGTCCAACTGGTTGGCTGGGGAAACTGATTAAAAATAAACATTTATCAATTAAACTAGCTAAATAAAACAACAAAAAGGGACGAGAGCAGCTGTTTCGGTCAGGTCTGAACTGGGATGACAAACGTCTGGCTCTTCAAGCTTGAGACAGTGTTTGTGTCACTGTCTTTTCACTCACCAGAATGTAACTTTTAAGGGTCGTAGGGTCGAATTTCATTCACAAATTGATTTAGCAGCAAAACTTTTGTTTTCGCACAGTGATAAACTCTTGTAGTTACTGACAACAGCCCTGGCTCAAAATGTTGCTACAGCTTGGTCAATGCGGGTGTTCGCACATCGCCCGTGTTGATAAACATTTATTCCAGCTATAGCTACATAGTAGGGCTGGGCGATATGGCCAAAAAATAAAATCTCGATTTTTTTGGACCACTTTGGACGATTTTATTCGACGTCATCGATGACTGCTGCTTTTTATTATGAGCTCATAATATTTTAAAGCATCTATAAAGAATGAGCCAATGAGATTAACTTGTTTTATGTCATATTAAAACTAATAAGTGTTTGCTGCTGCATCTAATGCATACGCCTACTGTTATTAGCATTTGTATCTATTAGGCCCTGTTAAGATCATCATTATGATTTTTTTGTTTCATATCTAAAAGTTTTAAGTTTGCGAGTGTTCATCTCTCACTCCTGTCACTCAAACTGGTCACCATGGTTACTCACACACGGAGGGGAAAGGGGCGGAGCCTGCTGGATGCTGCCTTGAGAGCATGGGAAAGAGACGCTGTAGACGGCTTTTAACTCTACCAGAGAAAACCCTTACACAAAGCACACCCAGCTTGTATAACAGCAAAGGCAAATCAAAAAGACGCTAGATTTTGCGCGGGACTTTTCTAGAAATTTACCGCGAGTCTAAAGCGCTGAAAGCGGCCGACTCACCCGCGGAGAAATAACAAACTCGTAACTTGTAGAGATTAAGCTGGGACCACCTCCACCTCCGGAAGGTTACTCGTGGCTGTTATTAAGTGATTAAAAGGTCTGCTAAACAGGCGCAAGGTTTCTGTTCGTCTGTTCTTTGAGAGAGTCGAGGGAGAGCTTTGTAAAGCCGCTGAAGGTGTCCAGGGCGCGCAGCTGGATCACAACGGACTGAGCTCGATTTTACGATTTGGCTATTTTTCACAGCGTCGATTTTCAAAGTTCCGAATTAATTCGATTAATCGCCCAGCCCTACTACATAGATTATGAAAAATATGTTTAGGTCTAAAAAGAATTTTTAAAAAGTCTAACCCTTTTTAAAGTATTTTCAGATTTGAAAACATCAAAAGAACTTTTGACGACACGTGGAGGGAATCTGTTTTACAACTCGAAATACTTTCTATAATTTTCAACTTTGTCTCTTTTTTTCTCTCTCATTTTGCAACTTAACTGCTGTAAAACTATTTACCACAAAGACTATCACACCAAACCAAGTGAAAATTTTAAAAATTTGATAATCTGTGGGCTATAAATGTATTTTTGGATTAAATCATTACGTTGGCAGTAGCTAGCCCATAGTTTGCTTCTACTTTCAAATGTAATTTCACAAATTGATCAAATTAATTAATTAATTAATTAATCATATTAAAAAGTAACTTAACTGCTCAAGCTCAATAAAAGTATTATATTTTACTTTCACTAGGAGGCGCTCTGAGCCTAACTTTAGGCCATTGGCCTATAGTTCTGTGCGGACTATGGCAGGGGTTCTTACAACTTTTTTAGACCAGGGACAGCTTATTCCATGGATCCCCTTTCATTTTTTACAATGGCATTCCAAACAATTTCTGAAATGCTGCACGTTTGGGTTTGTCTATCAAAACCTCTTTCGTATTTATCTGCTCATAACTGTTACATTTCGGCTGCTCTCCGACTAATAACTACTTAATTGTCCTCTTTCAGGACATCCATATCTATTCTGTAATATGTGCAACAGTTCTTTTGTTTTTAGAGATTATTATTATTTAATATGAACTTTTGCTTACTTTTTCTTCGAGGAAGCCCAGGATGACTTTGGAAGAAGTTTTGGGGTCTGCTTTTCGTGAAAACACCAGAGGGTTGTTCTGGATGGTGCAGGGAAACTTCAGATAATGTCTGTAAACGGCTGTGGCCAAAGGAGCTGTGGCCATTTCACAAATCACCTGAGAACAAGAGACCACAGAACACATTTTAAGAGAAAATACAGAAAAGTGAAATTGTAATAGTTGTAAAATAAATTATCTGAGGATGTTTTACACTGGGGAAAGCAAAATTTTTGTTCTATGCAAGGTAGAATAAGTACATCATTTCCTTGGCAAGACAAAATTAAACACATTCTAGCGTACCGAGGGCCAGATTTAACCTTGGTTTGTACATGATATAATTAAATTAGCTTTTAATAAAGACAACTCGTACTGCAAAATCTATTATTCTGAGTTTGAATCCATCATGTTTTCACCTGTCACGTATTCCTGCCCACTTGTCTGTATTTACCTGACTACTAATGTAAATCTCCATTAAAATCACAGCAAGAACTTTTGTACTTTGAAAACACATAGAAGTGCAATTAATTTAACCCTTTAAGCGCCCAAAGTAGTAATTCCAAGTCATTCAAGGCTCTGTCTCTAAACTCAAGGTTCTCAATTTCTCAAGTTTCAGTCCAGGGTAAGGTTTTAAGTCTCTAGGGATGAGAATGAGAAATGTTTACCAGATTGTTGACGGCCAGACTCATGAGCACAGTCCCGATGCGGCTGACCAGTTTGTGGACGATGGAAGCGCTGGACGGAGTCTGAGGCACATTCGAAACGACGACCAGCATGGACCAGACCACGGCTGGAGTTTTGGACTGAAAAACAGAACAAGTTAAGTGAAGCTCAGCCCCTAAATTCCAATCACAAACACATTTCAAACACAGCAGAAAGGAGGGGCTGAGAGTCTAGAAATGACACTGGCTAAACCTGCTTATTTGTACTAAAATTTACAAAAATAACCAACTCTAAACAGATATTGCTATATAGACAGAAAATACACAGTTTAACAGTTGTTTTTAGAGATTAGCTTCAATATTTTCCATATTTTGAACAGTAACGATATCCTTTATAGACAATATTGTAAACTAAACCAGGTATTGTAGTTCTACTTCAAACTTTTAGAACAGGAAGTAACAAAAATAAAACAGAATACTAGTGTAATCTTCAAAGAATGGTAGGAAATAATATTTTTGCACTTCTGTCATTAGTTTTGCATTCATGTTTGAGCAATACTTGAATCTCAATAAAGACATTCACTCAACAAAGACAAAATATAGTTATATTTTCATTTCCCTGCTGTTTAAACACTGGAATTGTGGTTGAAATAAAGAATAGCTTATCTTGTCTTACATTCACAGCACAATTTAAACTAGAGCTGTGCAATATATCGGATTTTAGATAATATCGTGAATGTTGTTTTTAAGAAATGCAAAAATTTATTATTAATTATATTATTATTACTGCACATTATATATAATTATTATTATATATAATGTGCAGTAAAAACATGCCACAAAAGGGCAAATTTACCATAAAAGTTAAATAAATTATGCTATGAACTTTCTAATAGACAGAATTTGAACTTTAAGTCAAAGCGCTTCACAAAACAGCTAAATTATTATATAATGGGAGATTCCAGTAATTGTAATTAATTTCACAATTATTTGTTTGATATTCAAACAAACTGGCAAAAAAAATTACCAACTTAATTTAGAAAACAAGTGAATATGTGCCTGAAATGAGGAGTATTTTAAGTTTTGAGTAGATTTAAGTAAAACATGTTGTTTTACATGAAATAAGACAAATACACACTAACTTGAAAAACTGTTTTTAAATCCAGGTCTAAATTTATTATTCTATTGTGATTTTTTTTTTTTTTTTTAAGAAAGTCAAAATGTGCTAAAATCATGATAAACACTAAAGTCAGTCAGTTTTAAGCATTGGAATATTTAAGGTTACTGTTTTTATGATGTTGTCACAAATTTAAAGACAGGTTTAAACACATTTATGTTGGACTAACTAAAATATCGCCTGAATATTGTTATCGAGGTACGCCAAAAAATAATTGAGATATTCATTTTTGTCAATATCGCCCAGCTCTAATTAAAAAAATGTTTTTTAGAGACTTGCCTCACGTGAAATCTCCAGGTTTCCCACCTGCACTGATTATTGATTACGGATCAGCCGCAGCTGCTGAGACAGAGGACTGTTTTTTTTGGTTTGCTTTCTGATTGGACGATGGTCTTGAGAACCAAAATACCAAGTTTGTCCAACAGTATGGCCCTGTCCCAATATTCAAACTACACACTTCACTGAGGTGTGCATTTTGAAAGTGTGCCAAGTGTGTAGGACAGGTAAATGTAAGAAATGGGACAGTCCACACTTCACTTAAATGTGATCAAGTCAAACATCTGTGTTATTAAACTGCTGCCACAGCTCAATTTAGTTTAGATCAAACAAATAAGAGCAGTGTGGATGCCAGTAGATTTATGCTTATGTTTGTATTAAAAGTGTTATTTTGTTGAGATTATATTTTAGTTTTACATATATTACATTTATACATACATATTTTGAGCTGTATTAATAAGCTAAATTTATTTGATTGTATTTACTTTGATTTCTGGATCCTATTTAATGTATGTTATATTTTTTACATTACGGTCACTTTAAGAGAGACTAACTGACATCGTCATTTTTGTACCAGCGGCAAAGAACTCTGGGTAATACACTTCAGCAAAGTCCGCTTCCATGCGGGCTTCACCGAAGTGCGGATAGAGGGCGTGAAGTGGGCGGGGCTAAAGGCTGATTGTAACAATTGGGACGCCCTGCACACTACCACCCCACAGCGGGAACCACAAGGGTGAAAGGGTGGATATTCTGACAGGGCCAGTGTCCATAATTCAAACTTTTTGTAAATAAAAATACATTTGCATTACATCATTTTAAAATGAAAAGCTATATTTTTTTTAGTACTCAAATCAAGAACTCTTTTTGGGAACAAAAATAAACTGAAAAAGAAATAAGATTGGATAAAACTTAACTTGAAAACTGAAACCAAATTGTTGGGTGTAATAGTAGATGAACAGATAAGTTGGAAAACTAAGTACTGTGCTTCTCGTCTGTAACAGCTTTTGTTGGTTTAAAGATGAAAAAGACATTTGTCCTTGTTGTTTTAATCATGTAAACCTCGTGCATTTCCTAAAGACATTATGTCATTGTAGTGGCTCATATTCTTTCACCAAAAAGTTGAACAAATGAAAAAAAACACTGACGAAGATGAAGTTTGTTTTAGAAAAAGGACGTCATCTCAAAAGTTTCTCGTCAAACGCTGAAATGTAATAAATGTAATGAAAACAAGGGATTTCAAATGCCTATAAAAAGGGAATGGATTCATGGAGAACAACAATTATTTTTTAAATGAAAGTAGACACTTGCAGGTCTCATTTGATGTACAACATGTCATGATTCCAGTTGCACAATTCCAGTTTTAAAATGAGCAAATAGAACTGGCAGGGAAGGAGGGTCAAAGCCAGAATAGGGCTGGCGGTGAAAGAGTTAAAATGTAATGTAGCCTTACCGCTCTATCCACCGAGTGCATCAGGAGATTGTAGAGCGCCACCTGTAGAAAGATCGATCCAGAATGATTAGATTGTGAACAGCGGACGTGTCACTTCCTGTTTCGGACTCGTGTTTCTCACCGGAGTGTGCGTGCCGATGTTTCTCTGGACGCTTTTCACCGTCACGCTGTGGTTGTTGACGGAAGCCGGACTGAACTTGTTAACTTTCACCATCTCCTGAGCCATTTCCACCTCGGGCATTATCAAAAGAGCCTGAGGAAAAACAAAACAAAAATAAAACACCATTTCTTACTATTATATTGCATTTACAGCCATATTTCCATTTTATCAATTACAAAAAACATTATATACACCACCAATTGTTCAGGAAATGAGATAAAGAACAATATTTTTATCAAAGATGCACCGATCCATTTTTTTTTTTTTTTTATTCCGATCCCAAGCCAATATCAACCGATACTTGTTTTTTTCCTTTTTAAAACAAGAAATTTGATCATATTGAAGCTAATTATAGTGCAAGAAGTCACTAAGTCAAAACTTAAGAAGAAAGAGAGAGAGAAGAGAAAGAAAGAGAAGAGAGAAGAAAGAGAAGAGAGAGAAGAAAGAGAGAGAGAAGAAAGAGAATTAGGAGAGAGAGAATGAGAAGAGAAAGAGATAAGGGAGAAGAGAGAAAGAAAGAATTAGGAGAGAGAAGAGAGAAAAAAGAAAGAAGGAAGAGGAATAAGAGAGAGAGAGAGAGAAGAGATTGAAAAGAGCGAAGAAAGAAAGAGGAAGAAAGAGAGCAGAGAGAGACAGAAGAAAGAGAAAATAAAATGTAAAATATTATGAGACTGTCAGTCTGGGCGCTTCTCGGGCTCAGAAACTATAGACAAGGCTCGCGCTGATACACGTGATCCTGGCGCTGCTCGCAGATGACTGACAGGTGCTCAGAGAAACGAGTGCGTGCTCGTGCTGCGTAGATCATGTTTTTTCTTCTCAACTTGAGACAAAATGTTTTACTCGTGCGTGAATACAATGGCTTAATACGACAAGTGAAGAGAATTGGTGCATGTAATAAAAGTGCGTTGTTTCTGAATTGGGGAAAAAAAAAGAGAAAGTATAGAGGCAAACGGGGGAAGGCGCGTCTCTCTTGAAGATTTGCTGATCAGCGTCAGCGAAACAGACGAGTTGCCGCTGGAGACAAACGGGTACAACACTTTACACGTGAAGCCTGTCACTATGTACCTTTACTGTCATTAAAACCTTGCGCTGAACTTAGAAATCTCTGGTTTAAAAGTGGGACGCACAGTCCTGATGCACTCCGGGCTCGTCTCAGACACATGGGGGTTAACTCTGGCTTGACTCGGGTCCAGTGCGTTGTCCCGGGCTCTAGGCTCAAACACACGGGGATCACGCGGGCTTGGCTCTGGTTCAGTCCGCAGACGGGCGCGAATCAAAGCGCGTGTCATCTTTACGATAAGTAAAGGTTAAAGACACCTCATTACCAACGACCAATTTTAGCTTTAAAATAGATACTGTAGGGCAGGCAAAGGACGTAGGCTACTGCCAAAATTCATGTGCTGTTGTTTGCATAAGGCAATAATATCTGACCGGTTGTTCTCCTAATTGACCGGAATTTCCAGACCCTGCCGGTCAAAGTGACCAGCATAAAAAAAGTCTAGCGTAACCTCTGATTTGAATGAGTGGTTTGAACACTCCTGAACTAAATCGACACACTGACAGTACCTTTCCGATCTGTTTGGCCATAATGATGTCGTCTGGGTATCCAAACGGCTCGGCTAAAGCTCTGAGATGTTCTTCAGTCCATCCACTGTCGGGCAAATCCTCGATCAGCACCACTCCCTTCTGTCAACGCAAACAGACCAACAGACATCATGTTTAATATTGCTGACAAAACGCTGTGTTAACATTGGCTAACAATGGCATAAGGCTATATAATTTAAGTAATAAAAGGTGTGTTTTTTTATCTCAAGGGCAACTAGTTTTAGCCAATAAACTTTAAATAAGGCAGCTTCTTTATTCAGTCGTAAACTAGTTCTGATCAGTTCCCAATGTTCACCATTTTCTAATGTAGTAGTTTATTTTATATAGATAAGTTACACCTGAGTACAAGTCGCACCCTGTCAGACGATGAAAAAAAGTGTGACTTATAGTCTGGAAATACAGTATTCAGTTTCAGTGAAGCACTTTTTTCCTGCTTGACAATCACTTTGACTTGTATTTTGTTCACAACTTTGCTAAACAAACACATTTCGATATATTACTGTGACACAAGTGCAGTTATTTCACTTAAAGCTCAGTTCATATTTCACAACTCACCATGATCACATGGGGTGTAACGGTATACATGGTCATAGTGAATCGTTTCGGTACAGCACGTTCTATTCGGTGCACTTGTGTACCGTTTCAATACTATTTTTATGTAAATAAAGGTGATTTTGCGCGACCGGGACGGATCTAATGTTCACAAATGGTTTCTACACGGACACAATTAAGCGATGCAGCGCTAGCTTATAAAACTTCTTCCTTATTCGTTATTATTCATCCGCGCTACTTTCTTTGTGCCCCTGATGGATTTACATGACTCCGCGCTCGTAAACACTTCAGAATCATCGCGGGAAAAAGATGAACATTTAGACTCATCGCTGCTGCCGCGTCCCATTCACCTGTAGCTCACGCAGTCACATCAAACGCCTTTCTGTGAGTAAACTCCTGCACAAACACAGCTCCTTGTGAAAAAAGTCCATCTCCACATTCATATATCTGCTCGATATGTGTGGATCAAACAGAACCGTCTCAAAGTCTCCAAAAAAAACTTAAAGGTGGGGCAGCTGATTTTTACACTGCAAACACAATTTATGTTTTAAATCTGACAACTTCTTATAAATCTGTCGACATGGTTAATATTGATATATATTCGTTTTGGTTGCATTTATAGCTTAGAAACGTCTTTTTGCAAACAACAAAGTGAAACTGGAGAGGACCACCCAGGCTCAGCCAATCAGAGAGCTGCATTCTGGTCCTGATTAGAACTAAAATTCTTTATTCAGGGTTCGTACAGATTGTATTTTATGATTTTCCATAACTTTTCCATGACTTTTCCAAAACAATTGTCAACATTTCCATGACCTATTCACATGACTTATTCAAACACCAATTATGCTTAAAAATTTGTTTTCATTAACTTAAGTACTAAATACTGTATAGATTTATTAACTTACATAACAAATTAAAATGTTTTAATCTTGATTCAGTTACAATACAGCCCAATTACAACAGGAACTCTATTTAGTTGTGCTTTTTCTATGTCCTAGTCAAACAAGAGTGGGACTGTGTCAAAGCCAATTAACCCAACTCGGAGTTTTGTTCAGGGCTCCAGATTAACTTTTTTGGGAACCATCCCGAATTTCTTCTCATATAATCGACTAGATTAAAAAATAAAATAAATATATAGCTGTAAGATATGAAAGTATGTAATTTGTGACGTAATTTCAGAATTTTTCTTTTAATATAGCTACAGTTTATAGAATCCTTCTAAATAAAGTTGTAATAAATTTTTTGTCCATTTTGAAATTTCTGTGACATCTTTATACCTAATTAAAATTATTTGAATAAAATGTGTGGTTATCGACTGAACTAACTTAATCTAGAGTCCTAAAAAACATTTCATTTGTATTTGACAACAGCCTAGAGAGTTTATATTTGTGCTTGTGTGACAGAGGCAGGTTAAAGCAGGTGGAACACAGCAGCAGCACATCAGATTAGTTCTGTTAGCTCCATAGTTTAGCTTCTGTTAACTCCACAAACTGACTTCTGTGTGGACACGATGTTAGTGTAGAAGAGTTTTAGCACATTTTGTAACAAAGCTGCTGCTCAATTGAGTCGCATGAAGTCATTTGAAGCTATCTAACAGGGGTCGCAGCTCGGGTCACCAATAAGATTTCATCAAAGTCAAGTTAGGGGAAATATTTCCAAACCAAGGTCCTAAAGTTTCTTTTAAGACATTTTAAAATTTGACTTTATAATTTAAAATAATTTTAAAACTATTTATTTTTTCACCATATCCCCCATAATTTAATGTTATAATAAATCTTGTTTTTTAATGAATTATTCTAGGATAATGTTCTTTTAAAAATGTTTTTGATGAATAAATCTGACCAGTGCTGTGGAGGAGAATAGTGTTTTTACACTGATCAGAGCTGATCACTGAGTCTGTGATGGAGTTATTCTAACTTTGTTCTGACTTGACCCTGTTCTGTCCCACGTCTGTCTCACTGTCCCACTGGCCAAAGCAGTTAGGCCTACTGAATGAAGCCATGTGATTGGCTGATTAGCGATAGGACACACGTGATAACCCTTCACAACTTTACGCTTGTAGACACAAACAGCGCTCTGAGTCGCTTTCATTACACGCACACACTGGCGCACTCGCGTTCTCTAAATACAAATATGAATCTGCAGATCCAGAGACAGCACCGCACCGGCATAAACCGCGCGCTTCTGTCTTTGGCGCTGTGCCAAATATGAGAAGAACGAGTCACAGCGGCGATGTGCGTACGCTTCTGTTGATGCGCTCAGTCTGCACAGCGCTTCTTTACAAAATCACGTCTACATTCTCCAGCCTTTCAGCGAGTGTTTGGCAAGAGGGCTGTGCGGTCCGGACGGAGCGGTGCTTGGGTCCGCCTTTCGGTGACCTAGGCTATAACATTGCATCAGACTAGCGGTGCCGCGTGTGCTCGCCTTTTCTTAAAAACTTGAATGTGAAAAACATTAGCTGAATCCCGGCTAATTATTCCCGTAGATCAGAGGCGTGGAGCGCTTTAGGCCAAAGAACAGACAGGAGTGAACGGGACACGCACAGCAGCTGCACTAGCATCACCTCCTCCTCCACTCCGCTCTGCTGTGGAGAGACGCAGCTGAAATGAGCGAGGTTTACCGACTTAAAATGAGTATTTGGGGGAAGGCGTTAGTCTCGCGCCCTGTTTGTTGTCATTTTCCAAAACTTTTCCAAACCCAGTAAAATTCCAAAACTTTTCCAGGGCCTGGAAATTGGATTTTCATTTTACATGACTTTTCCAGGTTTTCCATGACTGTACGAACTTTGTTTATTATTCAGTTCTGACAGTACTCAGAGGTCTAATTTTATCACAAGGTGCTGCATTTACTACATACTTTTTAGTCAAAAGAACAAAGTTTTCTAATTTACAACTAAAAAAGTTAGCTACACCACCTTTAAGCTGCTTCTCTTTGTCATTTTTAAAAATAAAATCTAAACTAAAAGTGTACCGGAAAATCCCGAACCGACAACTTTCAAAACTGAAAACCGAAACGAACGTGATTTTAGCGTACCACTATGAATACAGAATGAGTAAATACCTTCATGTCAGAAGCGTGATCTCCTGTGGTGAAGAGAGATGCATAAACATAAGTTAAGTAATTGAAAATGTATTGAATTATAAGTCACAAATATTCCAGTAACACGTCTTACCTTCAGGCCTCGCTGAACTGTAAAGAAACAATACAAATTTGAGTTAGTAACTTATAAATATTCAAAGTGATCACTTCAATTTAAATAAATGGTTCCTGACCTGTCTGAATCAGAAGCCAGATCCTCAGGCATCTGTGGAAATAAAGACAATTATAAACGAGGCATCACTGGATAAAACATGCGCTAAATTTCGATAAACCATGACACAGCTGGAATGATTAATCGTATTTACAATGAGACATGCCTCTGCACGAGCTCGTTTGCATTATAGATCAGGAACTTTTACCTTCGCGATCGATGCTGTGATGACTCTGTCTCTGATCAACAGGTTTGGAGCGTTGGCAAAAGTGTGAGCGTCCTCCGCCCTCATCATGCAAACAGACGCCTGAAAACAGAAGAAAAGAGATCATATTTAGATCAATCTATAGAACAAACAACGCATCTCTTATAATTAGTTTTCTGTCCCCAGCAAAGCCAAACCAACAACACCTCCAGTATCTTGGCCTGATTTGTTGGACTTTATCAATCTGTGGTTGCAATTAATTTGTTTTATGCCACTGTGTGTTTGAGGAGCTGTATTACTCTCATGCTGCGTTCAGACTGGACAGCACTGAAGCGTTCAATTTCACACGTTGATGCAAATTTTGACAGAAAATTTTTGATGCTGGCGTCCCAACAGGCGCCCTAAACGCCCCATCACGCATTTGGGGGACAAGGACACTTTTTTACGCCCCGATGCGCCTCTATGCGCTACCACCTTTTGCAAAAAGCTTTGTTTTGCACATAGGCAGATCACATTGAAAGAGGGAGGGAGAGATAAAGTTCTCCCCGTGTCTGGGTGGTTTCCTCCGGGCACTCCGGTTTTCCCACCAACCAATAACATGCATGTTAAGGAAAACTTGGTGATCGTCGGAGGTTGAGGTGCCAGATGTTTAGGCGAATCACCCCCAGGGCTGCTTACTGTCACTGAGTGGGGAGGGGAGGGGTTCATCACTGTGAAGCTCTTTGTGACTCTGTGTCTGTGAAATGCGCTATACAAATAAAGATTACTTACTCTACTCAAGCGTCCTTTCAATAAAAAAGTTATTAAAGACTTCAGTAAAGTCTTCACCTTGATATGAGAGCAGTGCAGCATGTCACTACGCCACAGAAAAGTAGTGTCTGATTGGTGATCACGGGTGTTCAGCAGCGCCCAATTCAGGCGTCAAAGCGTGCGCCACAGTTTGGAGCGTCTACTTCACACAAGATGCATCGTTAACCGAGCAAGTGAACTACAACGCTCTGGATGCAAATTCACACCGCACATTTGGTAGATGCCTAAAGACACAGATTTACATTGACTTAAGATGTAAACTGGACGCACTGGACGCTCCAACTCTGTCTGGTTTGCGCGCAGCATCAGCATTTGAAAAGAAATTTTCAAAACCCAAAAGATGCCAAATCTAGTGTCATTCAAGCTAAGGTTAATCTAAAATTTAATACTCTCACAGGGACGTTTATTTATTTATAACTAAAGTCAATCAGGCTATTTATTTATAACTATAGCTCCACTTCACAAAGAATTCAGTTTGAATTTTAGGCAATTTGTTGTGTGTTGGAGGTGTAATCCTGGCCACCACCTTTAACTGAACCATGTTTAGTTAAACATTGTAAGTTATGCCTTACACACAACAGTTGATTCGTTCATTCGAGTCTTACCTGTTGCTTGCCGTCTTTGCTCTCCTCGTCGTCGTGGGAGGGCAGCAGGAGTACGTTGTTAATGGGCCCGAAGGATCCTGCCAGGTTGATCACTTCCTGTTCTGTGGCCTCTTTGGGGATGTCAGTCAAATAAACCAGAGAGTCCAGACCGTGAGCCGCCACCGGGGGAGCTGCTTTCTTCTTTTTGGCCGGCGGACCATCTTCAGTCTGAAATTACACAGAGAACTCAATTTGATTTCTGTGAGTGTGATTAGGTATTTTAATCATAGAGATTGTTGGGAAAATGTGAAATGTCCCTAAAATTAAACAATTTTTTTTTAGAAATATTACTTTTACACTTAAAAGTACAATAAACTATACACTAAATACTCAAGTTTTTAGTATTTATAAAACAAGATTCTTACCTGTCTGTTGGCCCCATGACTTGACTTCAGGCTGGTCCTGGCTTTAGTCAGAGTCCTCGTCTTTAGAAAATCACCTCTGACTTTTGAGTATCGCTTCAAGTCGAGAACCTGAGGCCGCGTCAGGTAAGAATGAGACGCACCTGAGGAGAAAAAAACAAACAATCAAATAAAACAGAGATATTTTCAAAATTACAAGTATAAAACATATAACATGAAATGTAACAAATGCCACTGTTGTGCTATAAACAATCTCAAATAATCACTTACTTTGAAATCAACAACTGACTCAAATTTGCCATTTGCAATTTTAATTCGATACTGGTATTGGCCGACATTTTTACAGCATCAGCTGGTATTGTCCCTGAAGACACTAATGCAGCTAATGCAGTGCTTCTCAATCATTTCAAACAAACAGAACCCCAAGGGGAGAAGGACTGAGCTAATGCTATCACTAACATCCAGAGCAGTTCTTACAGAATGAAACATTCACTGTGGAGACGCTAAAGCAGACTAAGGGCTTAGAAAAAATATATCACTTACAAAATGTACTAATTTCAGAGATATCGAGATATATATCGTACATCAGGATTAGGGCTGGGCAATATGGCCAAAAAATAAAATCTCGATTTTTTGGACGATTTCGATTTTAATCGATTTTATTCGACGTCATCGATGACTGCTGCTTTTTATTATGAGCTCATAATATTTTAAAGCATCTTAAAGCAAGAATGAGCCAATGAGATTAACTTGTTTTATGTCATATTAAAACTAATAAGTGTTTGCTGCTGCATCTAATGCATAGGCCTACTGTTATTAGCATTTGCATTTGCATTAGGCCCTGTTAAGATCATCATTATGATTTTGCAGTTTCCTATCTAAAAGTTTTAAGTTTGCGAGTGTTCGTCTCTCACTCCTGTCACTCAAACTATGTCGCCATGGTTACTCACACACGGAGGGGAAAGGGGCGGGGCCTGCTGGCTGCTGCTTTGGAGAGAGCATGGGAGAGAGACGCTGTAGACTGCTTTTAACTTTATCAGAGAAAACCTGACAAAAAGCACACCCAGCAGCTCGTGTAACAGCAAAGGCAAATCAAAAGATTTTGCGCGGGACTTTTTTCGAAATTTACCGCAAGTCTAAAGCGCTGACAGCGGCTGAATCACCCGCGGAGAAATAACAAACTCGTAACTTGTAGAGATTAAGCTATATACACCTCCTCCGGAAGGTTACTCGTGGCTGTTATTACGTGATTAAAAGGTCCGCTAAACAGGCGCAAGGTTTCTGTTCGTCTGCTCTTTGAGAGAGTCGAGGGAGAGCTCTGTAAAGCCGCTGAAGGTGTACAGGGCGCGCAGCTGGATCACAACGGACTGAGCTCGATTTTACGATTTGGCCATTTTTCACATCGTTGATTTTCAAAGTTCCGAATTAATCGAATTAATTTGATTAATCGCCCAGCCCTAATCAGGATTTAAACAAAATATATCGAGATATACATTTTTGTCCATATCGCTCAGCTCTAATACACATATTTATGAAGGCACAAGATCAGGCTAAACTGTGTTAACAAAAAACAAATTTAACATCAAATTGGTGTCAGACTGAAATCTGGATTGTGATCGACAAACAAACTATCACTGTATCGGAGCCAAAATAACTGTATGGGCACATTAGTATTTTCAAGTGTTGAAATGAACAAAATTCCACTCACTGGGCTTGTCCCTTTTGTCCAGGTGTTCTCTGAAAGCGGGTCGACGTAAATGTGCTGCACCACGAGGCTGAGGCCGCTCGAACCTGGCGTCGACGTCTGGAGACAAAAACACAGAAGAGAACAAGGCCGAGTTATTAGAAAGTCATTTCACTGACGGGAAGGAGAATTTATCTGGGCTGATTTGGATATCAGCAGTGTTTTTCTACAGTATCAGGGACATTTTTGTGTTTAGGTCAAGTCATCCATATCACTAAACTAAGCCAGTGTCTGTGTGTCTGCATATCATCTCCAGTGTGTCCCGCGTGTATGAAATCCAAGCTTTGCTCCTAAAACTTTTGCCAATTTTCTACTGGTAAATCATATAAATCCTAATAATCTAATTTAGGAATGCACCGATCCAATACTGGGATTAGATATCAGTGCAGATCCAGACATTTTTTTCTGGATTGGGTATAGTGATGTTCATGGTTAATCGATTAACCGGTTAACCGTGACTAATGGCGTAACCGAGTGAGACGTCTCTTTCACCGGTTAACTGACACAGTTGCTCCAGCAGATGGCGCTAACTGCCCCTGAACAGCTCTGCGTTTGTCAGAGTGAAAAAAAAAATACAATAAACACTGTTTATCTCATAAGGACTGAGCAGACCTGCGTGACAGAATTGTTTATGGACTAATATCAATCATGACAGGATTTATTCACTTGGATTTTACGTTGAAGAAGAGAACAGACCGGATTACTCAGATTTGGTCAGAGGTATCGAAGGTAAGCAGCTAACATTAGCAGCCAGCAACTTTAAAACATGACTCCTTATTTATGAGTAGTTTTATTAAATACCTAGTGCAACAGTGCATTAAAGCAGTGTTTATAGAAGTTTTTATTCAGTCGTGTTGTGCTAAATTCAAAAGCCTATCGCTGTTTCTGCTCTGCGTTCACTCTCATAGCGCTGCTGTGCTCAATTATAACACGTCCAGCGAAAATAACAATACAAAAGTACTGCTAGACAGCTATTGACAATTATTCCATTAAATGTAGCCAATAAGAAACAGGATTTGACCAAAGCTAATCCTGCCCTCTCTGTCTCTCCTGTCAGCTGCTGCAACGCTTCTTTTTCGCTTTAGGCATTTGAGTCATTTAATTTCTGCTAAACAGCTAGCCTGTAGCAAGGCTTCTTTGCGTTTTGTGATGTTTTTTGTTTGTTTGTTGTATCCCAGGTTGCCGTCTGTGCGCGCCGCGCGGAATTGTAGCACTACGTTTAGCATTGCAGAGGGTTTTTAACTAAAAACTACAGCAAAACTAAGTCCTTTAGGGGCATGCTATACCTCTTTTTAAAGCTCTGATTCTGCGCTATTCAAACGCTGGATTCGTTTTTCAATTTGAAAAGGTCGCTAAACATGAACAAGCACAGAAGCGCCAGCTACTGTTAGCAGTGTTAGCGGCTGTTGTTAGCATAAGGAGGACTGCACAGTCCGCGGCACAGACGCCGAGGCACAAAAGACATGACAACATTTGGTGATTAATTATTCTTTTCTGAAGACCAAAACAATGACAATTTAAAAGTGTACATGACTTTAGCTGCGTGAGAAAGACTAGAACTGAGCGCACAATGCTCTACGGAAGCCTGTAAGGACGAGGCAAGAGCCGCAAAACCTGAGAAAAAAAAAATCGAATTTCTAAAAATACAAATCGATTTGAAGTACAAATTCGATTAAATCGATTTTTTGCCCAGCCCTATGTAACCGGTTAACAGATTATTGACAGTGAAGTGCTCCAACTAACCGTTAAAGAAAAAAGTGAAAACGTGCATCCCTAATTGGGTATCGGCTCCGTGACATTGGTTCAGTCTATATCCTGGTTGTGTCTTTAATTGGACACAATGAGACAAATGTATGACTAATGTTGTTCCAAAACCTCTCATAATGTTTGGCAGTTTATTCAAATGAAGTTGTTAAGTTGCGATTTGCACTATAAATAACAGCTACATAACACTACCAAATTTCTAAAAGCTATTTTAATACACTGGTATTGGTTGATAAACTCGAGTATCAGCAGATACTTAAAGCCAAAGTATCAGGGTTGGTTTCAGAACTGAAAAAGCTAGATCAATGCATCCCTAATCTAAATAAAGTTTGTCAACAAGGAGGCTATGTCGACATTGAGTCAATCATGCTAGTTGTTGGAAGCTGCCAGAAACAGCTGAAAAAGTCTTTGTCAGTTGTAACCTTAAATCGTCACGTGAAATCTTATACTTTCTATCAGTCATAAAAAACATTCAATTTACCGTAATTTCTACACTATTGAGTGCATCTGAATATAAGCCACATCAACTAGATTTAAGAAAAATGACAAAGTACATAAACAAACCGCACTTGCTGATACTAAGTCTATGAGAATCTATATTTTTGCTGCATTGTCGTACGAGCCACAGCGTTCAAAGCCTTTGAAAAAAGTAGCGGCTTATAGTCCAGAAAGTACAGTAACTCTTAACGTTAGTGACGTCGAAGTTTCACAGCTCTGAGCTGTTTACTTCAGTTTATTAACATTTAAATTGTGTTTTCACAAACGTAAAGCTCATATTTAACCTAAAATAAGCACTGTCATTGCCCACTTCGTACCTCTGCCCACTTTGTACCTTTAAAAGCAACTACGCATGTGCAGGCCAAAAATACGTCTTTTAAACACATTATTTGTAAGTGTACAGTTAGGGCTGTGCAATATTGACAAAAAAAAAAAATCTTGATATTTTTAGGGCATTCTCGATGGCGATATTTGGACGATATTTCTTCAGTCCAACAGAAATGTGTTAAAACGTGTACTCAAACTTTTTAGTTGATGTAAACCTGCTGCGTTCACTTTGTAGAATTTGATAACTCATTCACTTTTTGTATCACAACTAATTTAGCTACTTGATCCTAATTTCTATAAATATTATTGGCCTACTGCTAGATTGACCCAAATTATAAAAAGTACAGCATTTAATGTCAAATTTGAGCAATTCTTCTATAATGGTCAAAACAACAAACATTTTGACGTTATACAAACTTAAAATGAATGTGTAATGTTTTACTAAACATGTGTTGGTGCATTAAATGTAGATCAAACGCAAAATTTTGAGTTTCAAGTTTCCAAAATCGGTGAACTGTAAAAAAAAAAACAAAAAAAAAAAAAAAAAAAAAATGTGGACACCCTTGGCCCATAATGTGTTTTCATATGACCACAACCTTTTGCAATGCAAATGTGAAATCAATAACAAAACTGCAAAATATTACTTTTGTGCCCTTAGTTAAAAGTTTACAGCATAAATTTTCAAATTCGTATTTTTACTTAGCTTTTTTTGTTAGCGGTTTTCTATCCGCGATATACTCGATATTTAATTTTTTGATATCTTTAAAGCAACATTCACAATATTATCTAAAATTCGATATTATGCACAGCTCTATGTACAGTTAATATTGTTTATTTATATTGATATTGATGAATGTAAGTTTGCCAATAAAAATCCCAAAACGGCACATTTATTTATCGCCATTTTAAGCTAGCAGATAGCAGCCGGAACTAGCTTAATCAGGCATTTACTGCTTTAAACGGTAAAAATCTCATTCGAAGATAATTTACTTTGTTGAAATCTGTGAGGAAATTTTGTGATTAACTGTTTAGTTTCGTTTAAAATTTCAATACAAATAAAACAATGTAAAAGACGTAAAGCTAAAGGTACGAAGTGTGCTTCCGATACGAAGTGGGCAATGACAAGCACATTTAAAAAGTTAATGACAAATAAAGCATATTCTATGTTTGTCCTTGTAGGTGTTGCCGTAGTCAAATAACTAAAATGTGTACACTTGCGGAGAAGCTTCTGGGCACCTCAACTTTTGACTCAAATTCAGCACCGACTCCGATTGAGGAATGACAGTACTTATGAGCATTTCCTGTTAAATTAATTTCTGTAGGTATTTCACAATGACAGCCTAAAATGAAGATCAGGCAGTGAATAGTGAGTTGTGGTGGATGACTGAAAACATATTAAAGACTTTACAAATCAAGAAGATCAAGTGTTTATAAAGAGGCGTGTTTGCGTCTAAAAGCTAACAGGAAATACAGAAGTTAGCTATTTTGAATGTGAACAAGCCAACTGACGCTCTGTGCACTGCAAATGAATGAAAAATGAATGAATAATTTAAAGGGCACCTATTGTATTTTTTCCAACTATTTAGTAAGAAACTAGAACATATGCAGATCAATAATTTACCATTTGTTCATTGTAAAACACAAAGTTGATCTAAAACGACTCAAACATAGAAACAGCTCTACTGACTTCCTGTTAAAAACTGCAGAAGTGATAAGTCCCGCCTCTTCATTTTAAAATGTAACAGTAAAAGCAACAGATTTTAAATAACTAATTATTGTTGTTGTAAAGTGAATATAGGACAGTATTGAACCATACATGCTTCACTTTGAGTTTTAATCTTTTGAATTATAACAAGTAAATACAGACAAGTGGGAGGGGATAGGTGGTAGGTGAGAACAGGGATTTCTGAACACTTGAGCTGCAGCTGAAGAACAATACAAGATTACTGAAACATGCATGAGTCAATTCAAATATAATTTTGAGTAAACAAATGTTGAAGGAAGGCTGTTATAACAAGGTTAAAAACTTAGAAAAGTGAATTTTACAATATAGGTCCCCTATAAGATTTTAGGCTGACAAACAGACCTGTAGGCATAAAACAATATTGAATTGTATTTGACATTTATTACAGACAAGCTAATCCCAAGTACATGTCATTATTATTATTATTATTATTAGTGAAACGCCCAGTATAATGACTTACAAGAGAACATTTAGCTTGACTAGCTTTTCCACTGCAGTATAGTGGTAAAATGGCAACGATCACAATTATATTAAATGATTGCCTTTTCCTTTTAAGCTTCAAATGAAAACCGAACAGCAAGGACGTAAAATAAGAGGCCGCATTTTTACGTAATTACAAATAATTATAGCTCAATTAAATTCAAGCTTTAATAAGACGGAAAAATTAAGTGTTAAGAGATTATTACGACTATTTTGCACCAGCTGCCCCCAAATCACATCGAAGCATTTCTATTTCATAAAGACAATCAGTGAGAGCATTTCCAACACACCTACACATTCACTAATCTTGCAGTTTTGACATTTCTACTGCTTAAAACTCAGCCTTTATCCAAGCATTTTAGATAACAGGTTTCTATCAGCTCTTCTTCCTAATTGAACATCACAAATCTAAAAAGTTTCATTCAGTTCTCAGTGTCTGTATTTATTTACCGACCGGAGTTGGCTTCAGTCTCCGACATGTTTGGACTGCTGCTCGCTTCCTGCATTTTTCCACAGACGAGTCACGTGACCTAAACCAGTTCCTCTGTCGTTGTAAAATTTAAACAGACGAGTCCTCCCGGGCAAACAGCAAAAACAGGTCAGTGAGATAAACTAGGGCCGGGGAATTAATTGAAAAATGTGTGGTTTGGTGCTAAAGTCAAGCTAGCTGACAGAATATTGCTATATAATTATTAAAAAATCTGATAAATGGGACATATTAAACAGGGTTCATACAGATTTTAACTTCAGGTTTTCCATAATTTTCCCATGACGTCTCCAAAACAATTTTCTACTTTTCGATGACCTTGCTTGACATACTTTTGAGTCAACAACAGTCTTTCATTAACTGATTAAGATCAAAACAAACATTTTACAAATTTTTAGACAGAATAAAATGACAACGTCAAATTCCAAAAAAATCTGGACAGTGTTCCCCTGAACACTCTGGACAGTGGCCAACTCATCGCAGAGTTAGACAGACAGACAACCATTCACTCTCTCATTCACTCACTAAGGGAAATTTGCAGTGATGTCCAATTAACCTAAACATGCATGTTTTTGGAGGTGGGAGGAAACCGGAGAAAACCCACGGTGACACGGGGAGAACATGCAAACTCCACCCAGAGAGATCATGAGATGTTGATATGGTCCGACCCGGGAGTCGAACCCACGACCTCCTTATTGGGAAGCCAGAGCTCTAACCACTCTGCTACCGTGCACCCCTTTTCTATTTTACTCAAAAAATAATATATATCAATATCATACCTCAAGTTTTTACTGACAAAGGTTTGGTGATCGACCTTTCAATTTAAAACCAAAAAATTGACAATTCGACATGACTGACTCTTGATCTCTCAATTTTTTTATTGCCCTGCAATTGATTAGAAAATATTTTTTTATGACTTTTCCAGGTTTTCTATGACTGTACGAACCCTGATTAAAAGCTTTTGTTTTAGTTATGTTCATAAATGCAATTTTTCTTTTGTTTTTGCAAAAGTTTAGCAAGATGGAAATAAAATTTGAGATTAATCCATACAAGAAAAAACTGGTCCAGTCTTAAGCTAAACTTGGGCAAAACCGCTTTAAGGGACAAATTTAGGAATGGACCAGTATGTTTGTTGTCAGTTATCAATCTAAGGCGAGTACTTTCACTAGGACTGGTACAAGGGTTTCTGCAAGATTTGTGATCTGGTCTTCATCTACAAACACAGTCTGCTTAAACTAAAAAAGAAGACTTTCTTTTGTTTTGTTTTTAGAAGCATTTATGTAAGCATTCATTTCTAAACTAAAGGATGTCCTAAAGTCAACTCAATACTATTATAGGTTTTAGTCTGGTCGCTACTGCAATTGTGCAAAGAGTATTTGTCTCAGTCGCATCATGTCGCAGGAAGAACAGGGACGACTCAGGCTTGTGTCACGAGCAGTTTCCTTTACATGCACATTATAAAAGTGAAAGAGCAGCAACGAGAAATGCCAGTGGATTTGTGAAGGTCACATGAGAGCGGACGGTCATTAGGGGTAAGCAGCTGTTACACTTCCACAACGTATAGCGTTCTTTGCTGGAGCTGTGTAATGCTCTTTAGGAAATAAAAATAAATCTCGCACTTTGACCACTTGCTCTTTTTCTGTTGTATCTTGGTTTGGAAAGTGTGACTCTTTAGGATAACTACAGACTCAGTCAGATTATTAAGGGGTCTGGCAGCAGTGATTGGACAGTCACAGCTGAACACAGAGTTTCTCTACCGCAGACAGGTTATGAGGATGGCTCAGAGCATCAGCACCACCGACTCACAACATCTCTATCTGAGGAGTTTCGTCTTTTATCTTCAGGTCAAAGGTTGCAGGTCTCAAGCTGCCAGACTAAACCCTTTAGAAACAGCTTTTTTCATTCTTCAATTGTGGCTCTTAATAACAAATTTGCACAATTTAGCAAAGTTGAAAATAGTTTCAGCTCCTATGCTATACTTATGTTTACCTTATTTATCCTTTATTTGAAGTCTGTAATGCAGGAAGTGGGAACTTTGCGTGTCTGTATCTCATGTTATTGCTGAGTATTTTTATCAAACGTCATTTTGTTTTAAAGCAGACTTAAACAACTTCAGCTGGAGTGCTCACTCTGCAGCTTTCTTGTGTAATTAGTCAACTGAATCGAAACTTAAAGGGAACCTGGACAAGAAGACAAATGTGGCTAAAACACAAGTACTGGTCATGCCTATTAAAATAAACTACAAACAAATATATAACTGCTTACTATTTTTTAATAAAATTGTCATTGTTTATGTTGCTTTCAAGCCACTGGGAGCCGCCATTTTGGTTGATGACATAAAATAGGGTTTCCATGGTTACTTCTACAATTTCATCTGTGAACAGTTCCACAAAAACACCACTGACAGTGTCCAGTTCTTGCCTCTTTATCTTGATTATCTTCAGTTTTACTAGATTCCACATAATCGTTCTGTATTTGGCTTTGCTCCGACTCAAACTGACAAGGTTTAACCCAGCAATTCATGTTGCTTAGTTACCTGCTACTGCCTGTTACCATGACAACACTATTTTATGTCATAACCGCAGCAAAATGGCAGCCTCCATGTTATTTCTTCAAAACACTATTTTAATAAAACTACAAATACTTCCAAAGTATTTGTCCTATATTTGTATAAGTAATGATATTATAAGTGTTTTAGGGTAAACATGTGATTATATCCAGGGTTCTCTTTCTCATTTTTGCATAACTTTAGGATTGAAAAAAGGCACCAAAATACACCCAAGCACATTCTACACTGCTAAATAAAACAATCAAAGAGCCCAGGTTAAGGATTTTCAGCAATTCGGGTCTGGAATGTGTTGAGAAGGCGGCGAGGGAGTTTCTGCCGGAGACAGCAGAAGGAGTCGACACATGCTTCAAACGCCCCAAAATACACATGTGACCATTATTATGAAGACTTACAAATTCATTTAACAAAGTCAAAATGTTATTTAGTTATGCTTTAACGCTGCAATATCAGTAAAGTCACTTGAATGCAAAAAGGCTTAAGTCCAAACTACACATAAATTGACATGTTTGGTTCATCTGCTTGACTAAAGATAGTAACAATACACTATAAAAGCACAGAGAGAAAACATGCAATTATGAATATCGACTGACTTAAGTAATTTGTACCTTTGTGATAGGGATGGTGCCGGTGTTGAGGAGTGTACGGTTCTCCTCGGAGCTTGAAGGAGGCTCCTCTGCGTTTGTTGGTGGAGGCGGCGTGAGGAGGAGACCAGGAGGAGGATCGAGACGCAGAGTGACCGGCCGCAGGAGGAGGACGCTTCCCATAACTTCACAACGACACGGAAAGAATGATTACAACAACGATCAAAGACTGACTGACTGAACACAACTCGCTCATATGGGCGTTTAACGTTAGCTGTCGTGCTACTTTCTGAGTACTTTCTGCTTAATACTATTCAATTAGGTTTTAAATAAGTCTGTCTAAAAGGATTTAATGTAAGATCAAGCAGTGAATAGTGGATAGTTAGTGGATGTAGAGTTTTTATTTTTACTATTTATATTTTCTTGATGATGTAAAAAAAAAAAGACTAAGAGGCAGTTTTTCCTATGAATACCTAGGGATGCATTGGTCCAGCTTTTTCAGTTCCGATAGCGATTCTGATACTTTGGCGTTAAGTATCTGCTGATGAACTAGTGTTAGGACTAGAGCTGGGCAATCTGAGAACAAATAAAATCAATCAATTTTTTTTCTCATACTGAACAATCTCTATTTTTGGTTACATTTTGTTCAACCTTTAAAAAACAAAAGAAAAATGGCAAGTATGTAAATAAACAAAAACTTTAAATATGCCTCATTTGTTTTATTTGTTTGACATTACATACACTATCAATAGTCTGCCTCTAAGATTGACTTTTGCTTCAAACCACACATTTTTACTCAGGGCTCCTGCGCAACTAGAATGAAATTGCCTTGATATCAAAATGTATGACTATGTTTAAAAACATTTTTGTCACAAGAAATAACTATTTAAATAAATAAAAAAATCTATATCAAAAGATTGGTTTTCGATCTTTTGATTCAAAACTCGCAACCAAATAACTTGCCCAGCCCTAGTAAGGGCTAAAATAGCTTTGTTTTAATCAAAAGGTAAGAACTTTGTTCATATGGTGTTATGTAACAGTTATTTATAGTTAAGTCACAACTCAAAAAAATCCTGATCCAGCAAAATTTTCTAGATTGGCTCTGATATCCGATCCCAGTATTGAGTTACTGCATCCAGATTAAAAACATTGTACTTTGCCACGAAGCATAAAAAAAAAAAAACGTTTCACAAATAAAACTTTTGGTGTTTTCCACAGATGACTAAATCATTTCACTTTCTCTTGTACAACAAAAATGAACTTAGACAATATTCATTTTAGATCCACATGATACATTAGAAATATATTGTCTGGCCACCATGTTTATCTTACAAGTATGTTTGATTGATGAGTTAGCCAATCAGAGGGGTTAATCTTCAACTGTATGAAAACAAACGTTTTCGAACGAGTAATGGAAAAATATTTTAATGTGAGGTAAGTAATGTTGGATTTTGTTTGAAATTACAAACAACCAAAGCACTGGGCAGATCTGTTCCGGAAAAGTTGCTCGCTCTTATCTGGTTGTTTAACTTAGTTTTGATTTTGCAAATCAAGAGCGATGATGTATTTGATTTTGTGAACAGAAAGTCTCTGGCTGTGTGAGGTAAATGAGACCAGACATAATTAAACCAGAGAATAAATAGTCTTTTAATGAGAGTGACTAACCTTGGCAGTTTTGGCTTCCAGTCGGGATACCTTCAGAGAGACGCATCAGCAGTTACAACAAGTCACAAGCATTAGTTCACTTAAACAACTTTAAATAACTCAATGTGTACACACAACTGTCTGACAACACATCTGATAAGTACTGTCTGCTGTGAGGTGTTAGATCTCCATAACTTTGACCTAATGTGGTGTGGTGGTGATTATTACTACTGTAAGAGTAAAGAACATGTTGGTGCCCTTACAAGGTTTTTCCACTTCTTCCAGTGTAAAATTTTAAACTTTTTGAAATCTTTAAGAACATTTTAAGACCTTGGATTTCAAAACTTGACAACACGCACATGTTAAAAACAATAAATATTTAAATAAAAGGATGCAATATAAGCTTAATACCAAACACTATAACAATTAGCATCCAATTCTTCTATTAATCTATTAATCCTTGTTTTCGCACTATTTATTGGCCTCTGACATTTGAGTGGTGCCTGGAGAGGCCCAGCACATCGATGCACATTCAGATGTGCACTCGTCTGCAGTGACCAGCTTTATGTGGCTCTTTCAACTATAAAATGTCTGCAAAACCACATGAAGCACCAGCGCATAGCGCACAGATCTGCAGCTCCTGCAATACTGCAGCCTTCACAACAAATGCAATCCAACACAAACATGCACATTCTTTCATTAAATAAAAAAAATCTTATGAAAAAACAAGATCTTAAAAAGTTGGTCAAATTCAATACTTAAAGACCTATTTTTGACACATTTAAGACAATTTAAGACCTTAAAGGTGGGGTAGCTGATTTTGACAGCGCAAACATGATTTAGGTTTTAAATTTGAGAAGTCCTCTTTTAGGTCCTTCAGCACATGATAAATATCAACATATATTAATTTTTGGTTGCAATTATGGCTTATAAACATCTTTTTACAAACAACAAAGTGAAACTGGAGGGACCACTTCAAGCTCAGCCAATCAGAGTGTAGCATTCAGCTTCTGATTAGAAATAAAATTCTTTATTATTAATTTCAGACAGTACTCTGTGGTCTATTTTTTCACAAAGTGCTGCATTTATCATTAACTTTTAGTGGAAAACACAAAACTTACTAATATACAACTAAAAAAATGAGCTACTCCAACTTTAGAGTGACTTTAAACCCTGCAAGAACCCTGATTGAAACCGTTTGAATGTTCAGTCTGTAAATGTGCCTGAATCTACAGCTAACACTACACTGACTGTTGTGGTCCTGTTTGTGTCTGAGGCCTCACTTTGTGCGCAGGTGTCTGCAGGCTGCAGTGTGGTTCACTGTCTCCAAGTGTCCGATCCATTCCTGAGGAAAAGAACAGAACCGAATGCTGACCACAAGTTACAAGTCAGAGTTATCTCAACACATTCTGCTTCATGAGAAACTTAAGGCACTTTTGTTTTTACACAAACTTGAGATGTACAGAGAGTAAAAGGATGAAGGTCATGGCCTTTGATTACAGCAAAACAAAAATAAAACAAGCATTGATATACTGTATCATCACGACCTAGAGAATAAGTCATGTAGAGTCAATTATGTTGATTGTTTTCAAAGTAACTGATTATATTTATTATTACACACTCCTGGAGTTTCCTTCAGAATATAATACAGTTTAAATAGCTTAGAAACCAAAGCACTTTAAAAAATTGGCCCAAATGAGACCTTTATCATGTTAATAAATTTGTCTTGTTTAAATTCAGTTTGAACCTGAGACACTATATATATATATATTTTTATTTCCCATAAATAGTTATGACTTACGCATGAAATAGCTGTACAACTTGAATTTACCTACATGTATGTGACTTATCCCTACAAACAAACCAAAGCTCTGTCTAGTAGTTATCTCTATTGATCTGCATACGTTGGTCACTGAATGATTCCTTTCACACATGTGCAGGAAGTCATTCAGTGTTTTTTTGAGATTAGATACTTGACTCTATTCTTTTGCTGTCGTAGCCATATCAATCTTTCTGCTTCTGTTTATACAACTAGAGATGTTTAACTGCAAAAAACATTCACAAGGCCAGTTCACTGCTCTGATTTTTTTTTTTAGTTGACAATAATTGTCATACTTTACGAGACATCTGACACCAATAGGATAAGATTTTCCAGGGAGTCTTGAGACTGAAACCACATTCCCTCTCAGTGGAGTTAGACACAGAGCGTTGGTTAGACTCACCTGTTCCTGATCACACTGCATGTTGCACAAGGAGCAGGTGTGAGGATAGACCTTGGGAGGCATCCCAGAGAAATCATTCATCATGGTGGGCGTGGGGAGCTTCTTGTTGGGTGCTTTGAGTCCGGAGCGCAGGGGTTTTGAACTGGTTGCAGGGTGTGGTTTGGACACTGCTAACTCTCCACTCCTCTTCTCGGCAGAGGATCTTGGTTTAGGCTGCTCCAGTCTGTAGTCCCGGTCTTGATGCCGAGGTTTTGCTGTAGAAAAGTCTCGCGGTGGCGGTGAGCGGCTGGTGTGGTGTTCGCTGCTCCTGCGTCGATAGTCTCGATCTCCGTGTTTCATGGGCTCGGCCGGCTCCAAGCGAACCTGTCGTCCCCCACTCCCCTCTATTTTTGGGGCAGGTGAAGGGTACATTTTCACAGTCCTCTCGCTGGAGATGGGTTCTTTTTTGAATTGTTTGGGTGGCAAGCTCTCATCCTTTGTCTGACTGGCATGTCCATAGTCAATGACTCTACCTTCTGTTTGTGTGACAGTCAGAAAGCTGGGCACCTCAGGTGAGCGCGAGGCTTTAGGCTTTTTGTGCACCTGTAAATCCCGCAGGATGAAGGGCAGAGTGTCTGGAGTGAGCTGGTCGTCCGGGTAATGACTGAGAGCTTCTAAATCCTCGTTAGAGAGTCCAAAACTGGCCAAAATAGTTCCTGCGCTTTCAGGAGTGTAAAAGCCGCGGCCGCCCTCAGCTCTCTGAGGTAGCACGGACGAGTCGCTCATGGGGGGATTCCAGTTTGCTAATCCCGGACCGGTGTGCCCCCCCGAGTGTTGCTGCGCAAACAGTTTGGTGGGAGGCTCGTAGTTGGACCAGTCCACAGACGGTTTGGGCTGTGTGTTGGTGCCGAAGCCCCCATGCTGACTCTGGTGTTGCTTCAGTCGATCTAAGTGTTCAATGAGACGGTGGTCCATGTCCCGAGAACCGCGGACAGAGAGGGCCGACTCCAGCTCATTCGGCAGCTGTGTGGGGCGCGCAAACTGATACTGTCCTGGAGGAGGCATCATGTCTCCTGAAGGTCGGATCGGCGGCTGGTTCATGGGCTGGTTCATGGGCTGGTTCATTGGCTGATTCATAGGCTGATTCAACGGTGGTCGAGGCCCGCTGGGAAAAGCCTGAGGCCCCTGCTGCTGTTGTGGATGATGATGGTGGTACATCGTTAGACGAGTGTCTTTGAAATGTTTGAGACTTGACTCGGTGCTCAGAGTCAGAATGGCTCGCTGAGGAGCGAGCGCGGCGAAGACTCTGCTTGAGGCGAAGGTCGCGGCAGCAAGCACAGCAAGCTGTCGCAGGGCAATCTGTGCCTGAGTCTCTATGTGAGCCAGCCGCAGAGCTACGGAGAAGGGGGCGCTGGACTCCAAACAGAGCGAGGACGGGAAATAGCTTTCTGTATGCACAGCCAAGCTGTGAGATGAAAAGCAGAAAAACTATTACAGATAAAATGTTGTGTCTTCTTACAGATTTGAGGATTCATTTTGAGGTGAGGTTGTGTGATGAACTTGGTTCATAGAAAAACTGCAAAACAGTGTATTATGTTACTTTTCTGGTAGAGACTCTGCCTCCTGCTAGACTCCATGAAGATGTTATTGTTACCCACAATGTTCCCTAATACAGCATAAAAATGCATATCTATAAGAGAATTTTTGTTCACTTTGAGTGTTTTTACTGATCAACAAAAGGAAAAATGAAAAGATGCTTATCGTAAGCAGACAAGCCTCTCCACAGATCTGACTTTTACCTCACAGCAACACATGGAATATCCAAGTGTGTAACACTCTACGGGCAAAGCAATATAAACTCCATGGAGAAAGAATGATTGCAGACCCTCCACCAAAAATCTTATGCATAAGAAATCTTACACAAAACCCAGCAAACGTCACACAACCTCACACCAAAAGATATTATTAAAATGAAACCCACATTTTGCTGGTTCAGGTCTATTTGATCAGTTTTGATGAAGCCAACATCAAGTTATCACACACTTACCATTGTCCAGAAATGTGCAGTAGAAACATTTACATATTAAGACCATAATAGGTCTACCAGCAGGCTGCACACACACAGACACACCACACCACACAAGAAAAAACAAAAACTACAGCTCTGTCTCGTGTTACATAACTCAATCCCCCTTCACACTGACACAACTCAAGACACCATAGCTGTCAAATACTGTCGACATTGCACGCACTCTAATCTCTGTTTTACCGAATCATACTCTTAGATTTAGTCTTAAGCATTTGTTTTATTATTGACATATTCATTGTAATGTTTGGGGTCGTTTGTGGTTAACTGCAGAGCCAACGCCTTTCCCATATTTCGTTTTTGCAACTCAAAAAGTGCAAATATAGCCATAGCACACAATAAAAATAAAGCTATACCAGATGCACCAGCCTAATCTAAATAATACAGAGAATAAATACGACATTTGAGCAAGATTATCGAAAAATCAGTCCAAATTCGTATCAGAAGCCATTTTGTTTTGCCTGCCGCGTTCGAGTCACACAAAAGCAAAAAGACGTTTATTTTTAAGATAAGCTGCATCGATTGGTATTGCCATAGTCGCTCTGAAAACATACCTTTGAACGAAAATGTCACACGGAGATACAGGATGAATAAAATCTGACTTTTGAGTTGATTAAGTAGAGCTACATCACGCGCAGATATCTCCTCGTCACTTCTCCGCCATCTTTGTTGACTTAAGACTTCCGGTTAGGACGTTTCAGCGTAAAAGCGGAAGTTAGCGTTACATTACATTAAAAAAAAAACATATTTATTATATTTAATTTATTTTCTCGCCTATTTACTCATTTAATTATTTTATAACTTTTACTTAACAAGATTAAAATGTTTTTAAATTATTTGCTCTGCTCCGTCCGTTACTGAATCCTGTCCAGTAATTTTTATTTATTTATTTTTTTTACTGAAGCGATACTGACGGATTGAGGAATAAAAATAAAATAAGGCACAGTATAAAATAATCAACAAATAAAATAATGGCCAGAATAAACTTACATTTTTAACTGTATATTTACTGTACATATTGACCCTATTTTGTCCCGCCCACTTGGCTTGGAAATGCACTTCCTGTTTAGCTCTGTTAAGGTAGCTAACGTGTTTGTTTGTCTGTCTTGTGGGGCAATTTTAATTAAATATAATCACAGATAAAATAAACCCATCAACTGAAATCTACAGGCTAAATGCAGCTAAACAGGAAGTGCATGTCCTAGAAAAGTAGGCGGGACAAAATAGGGTCAATACTGAAAAAAAATAAATAAATAAAAATAAAAAATAGACTGGACTAGAACACCTCATAAAATTGATTTAGGTAATATATTTGAAACTTTTGGTAATATTTCATATTTAATATAGGATAACATTTGTAAATGGCATATCCCATAATTATGATTATTGTAAGCTAGGTTTTTATTTTTTTTATTCATTCATTCATTTTCTACCGCTTAATCCCGTTAGGGGTCGCGGGTGACTGGAGCCTATCCCAGTGACTTTGGGCCTTAGGCGGGGAAACACCCTGGACAGTGGCCAACTTGCCGCAGGGTTAGACAGACAAACATTCACTCTCTCATTCATATTTTTTTTTTTTTTTTTTTTTATTAATTAATTAATTTTTTTTTTATAACATTTTGCTTGCTAGGTGTGTATAGATCCATTTACTGTTAGTAAACAAAGATGGCTGCGCGCGCTAACTGGAGCCCTGAGTGGTGCCCAGTCGCAGGCTTTTCAAGCTACGCTGGTGCATTTTCAATAATAAATCGCAAAACTCTCTTTAAAAACTCAATTTAACGAACAGAAAGCGACTCCAGATCCATGTACAGTTAGCTACTGAATGTTAGCATGACGTTAGTAAGTGTCTCGATACTTAGCGACCTGATATTTACTTAAATTTGATGGAAAAAACTCGTGTGCACAAGAGAAAAGCTTTGAGCTACAAATCCCTTGATGAGTTTGACGACGTAATTTGCGGAAAAGCACAGGAGGTGAGTTACCGTGACATTACTTAAGATTTTTGTGCAAGTTGTGTTAATTATTTATCAATTATCAGTGGAGAATTAGACTCACAGTAAACTGCACCTGTGTGGCTTTATTTTGTGCTGATTTCTACAGAAGATTATTGTATAAAAGACTCCAAGGATATACTTATATGACTCTGAGGCGATGTATTTGTTTTGATGGTGATCCCTCATTTTTTCTATAGATTTTAGCGGCTAGCTAGTTAGCCCGAAAAAAATCACGAGTTATAAAATGTGTCAACTGGTGCAAACCCAAGGAACACATTAGGAATGGTCAGAGCTTCGTTTGAAGTCATTGTTAAGTTTTCTAACCGTTTAATATCGTTAGTACAGCTTACTCGTTTTGTATAGAAACTTATGGGGAAATCTGCGGAGGGCACCAGTGTGGCTCCGCCCCCAAAATGACGTAGGCTCTGAACGGGTCTATAGCATAAAGCTTGAAACTGCAACTTTAGTTTCTTAAGGGCAGGGCCGGTTCTAGGTTTTTGGTGGCCCTAAACAAGATTTTGGTTGTGGCCCATTCATAATTTGTAACAAAGTGAGTCTGTTATCGGATCATATATAAAGGGGGGTTTGAGAGTCCTCCCCAGAAAAATTTGAATATATTTTGTGTTTTGAAGCATTTCAGATATAATATTTTAACTAGAAGTTGGATAGGCTGCTACAAGGAATATTATAGAGTAATGATTTTTCTTATGCCCTGGACAATAAAAAAAAAAAAATTGGTTATTTTATTTCATGTAAACATATGTCAGGGCTATACTAGGGCCCCCATCTCAGGAACAGCCCCGCGTGAGCGCTGAAAAGTCTGGGGAGATCGGTAGCCTACAGAGCCTGACTTAATTAGCTTAAACGGTGATTTTGAGTCTAGAAGCAATCATTTCAGTGGGACTACTTTTCTTTGCGTAACATGCTTCGTACATAGTGCTTTGTATTTAATTTAGCCTGACAGACTATGTTTTTTTTTCTCCATGAAAATGGGACAGATTATGGGCTCAATTCTTATGAGCTAACTGCCTAAACTGGATGTATTAAAAAAAAAATTGATCAGAGCATCTGGCCTTTTAATGGTTGTGGCCCTAAACATTTGCTTGTTATGAATCTGCCATGGTCGCAATCAATAACACTACTACATATACTGTATGTACATATGTAAATTTGAGAAAAAAAATAAATAAAACATTTTTTATAGAAAAAGATCACTGAACTTTAGCAGTAGAACATTATTTGTAAATATCTTTTCAACTATAAGCTTTATGTCCTCATATTTAAATAGGCTAATTCATAGGCTAACAAAAAATTACTTCAAAAGTTCAAATACACAATAGAAAGTTTTTTTTTTTGTTTTTTTTTTACTGACTCAAAACAAATACTGTATATTTTCAGATATTTTGAAGATGTGTTTTGGGCTGGATTTAATAGGTTTGGGGGCCCCATTTGGCCCTTGGGCCTTATGTTGAATGAACTTACGTCTTCAGACTAGCCTACTACAAATACGTTGGCACAGGATTGGTCAATATTCAAACATTGGGAATGTGTTAAAATACGCTTATAGTATTGTCTTTTATCATAGAAAACATGGCTCTAAAATTAACCACAAAGACCAGAAACATACTTTTTAAAATATTTTCTCAATATACAGCCTTTCAACAAAGCGATCGCACTAATGTTGACCGCAGAATCTTCTTCTCTGATGTGATGCGTGTGTAAAAGCCGAGAGAAATATTTGACAGCTAATATCATGCTTAACCTTGTCAACACTGTCCATCCAGCGCAGCCCATGCCAGGATTCAGTTAAAACAAGTCATTTTATTCACACATCCAACACATCGGTCTCTGCGGTGGACGAGCACGGCCGCAAACGTAAAAATAGCGCTCTGGATGCTGTCATTAGCAATTTTATACGGCAAGACTAGACTGATAGAGTGGCCGCAGCAGCGAGGAGGTGATAAAATGAAAAGTGGAGGTGCAGAGATGATGGGTGCTCGTGCATCTGAGCGGCCAGGCCAGAAAGGAGGTCAGTGGGTTATGGGACTGGGGTTACTAAATGCATTAAAATGTGGTGAAGAAATGGCGTTATGTGCTGAATGTCACAAGTTTATATTGTTTAGAAATAAAGTGATTTTTACGTAATCCGGTTGGCTTTCTTTTCAAACAGATTACAGGCAAAATATCTTGAACGAAAAACATTGTTGAGTAAGTTTAGAGCAGATATTTGATCTTTAAGATGAAGAAACGACGATCCTACTGGACTAGGACTCTGAGGAGAACGACACATGCATCAAGTCTAAACTAAGCGAGTGAAAAGTGTCAGAGGAAGTCAAACTACTGGAGTTTTTCATGTTTGAAAAATAAAATACAATCTTTGCTCCATGAAAGAGGCTGAATCTATAGAATCTGCATCAGAAAGTAGAAAAGTGCTGCTGCCTTCTCATCTGTAACACAGCTTTTGTTGGTTTAAAGGTGAAAAAGACACTTGTCCTCATTGTTTTAATCATGTAAACCTCTTTGTAGTGGCACGCTTGGTAAACTCATTCTGTCTAACTTTGTATGATTTTTTTTCCTAATAAGACAGTTGTAATGGGGTTATGTACAAGCTTATAGTTTATTACAACTGTCTTATTATTCATTCATTCATTCATTTTCTACTGCTTAATCCCGTTAGGGATCGCGGGTGACTGGAGCCTATCCCAGTAACTTTGGGCCTTAGGCGGGGAACACCCTGGACAGTGGCCAACTTGTCGCAGGGTTAGACAGACAAACATTCACTCTCTCATTCACTCACTAAGGGAAATTTACAGTGATGCCCAATTAACCTAAACATACATGTTTTTGGAGGTGGGAGGAAACTGGAGTACTCAGAGTGAAACAAGGAGAACATGCAAACTCCACCCAGAGAGATTGTGAGATGTTGATATGGTCCGACCCGGGAGTCGAGCCCACGACCTCCTTGTTGGGAAGCCAGAGCTCTAACCACTTGGCTACCGTGCACCCCTGTCTTATTAGAAAAAAAAAATCATATGATTAGTTATCTTTGTAGTGGGTCATATTCTTTCATCAGAAAGTTAAACAGATGAAAATAACACCGACATGGAGTTTGATTTAGAAAAGGAACGTTATCTCAAAAGTGCACTCTGGTCCTGGGCGATGACCTAGATCCTGTGGAAGTAAAAATCTACATTAATAATAGAAATGTTAACTTTTTTGGTAGTGTGCTTTATGATGTTGTAGCTAGTTGCCTTTCCACCAGCACTGTAGTGTTATAGGTATAACCTATAGGTTAATGTTGCACCGGTAAGGCTGCAATAGATGTGTTTAGTTCATACATCCCTCTGTCCTTTCTGTGAACAGAGTAAATAGAGATGTATGAACTCAACAGGCAGTACTTTTCCAGAGGAACATCTTGCTAAACAAGTCGTAAAGTAGTTAATATTTGATGGAAATGTTCATGTATATAATCCTGTGAGTCTTTGTGGCAGTTTCTGTAGATCAAGAATATCACGTTCTGTAAGTGTTGCCTGTTAAAAAGGTCTCCGGAGAACTACATCTGGAGTAAAGTGACAATTCATGGGGGTGACACAAGGGGTCTTTTTAGCATAAACGATGACTTCATGTAGGAATTACATTTTTTTTTTTTGTAAATTAAATCAATTGTCTGACTTTAATTTGGTTTGAACTTTGCAAATGTGGCTCTATTTGCTGTAAAGGTTACAGACTCCTGCATTAGGGCCGAAACAGAGTGTGATGCTAACATTAAATTTGTCCTACAATTAGGAAATTCCAGTGTTGCAACAAGCTATTCGTGAACAGCAGGAGAACAGAAACATGCAACAAACACGGTAATCATTTTAAAATAAACCTAGCACAAATAATAAGTTAAAATCTGATTATACGCAGTTGTATGTTGTGTTGTAAAAAGAGTGGCATCAGAATATAACTATGTACTACTGTGACTACGCTTATGAACAACTGCAGCATGGACAGAATAGATAAATAGAACACAAAGAGTGCAGTATGAGTTTGTTGTCCAGGGCAGATGGAAAAGAGCCGTAAAGCTAGAATCTGGTACAAGCCTTAGTGCTTTTTAATGTAAATGTACACTGTCCTGGATAAACATTATATAATCAAATTAATATGAGGTTTTATTGTTAATGATCTGGGCGGTTCTGGCACAAGCAAAAGACCAAAATAAAGTGTAAATGTGACGATGACGTAATGTGAAAAAAGACGAGAATGTTCAACTGATTGAGCCAAGTCGAGTTTATTTCCTGAACTCTTCTTAATGCCAGAGAGAGAGGGAGATGGGGGGGGGGGGGGGGGGGGTAGAGAGAGTGAAGGAGGGAGGGAGAAAGACCAGAGAGACAGAGAGAGAAAGAAAAAGAAAAAGAAGGAAAGACAGAAAGAAGAGACACAGGGGTAACACAAGTGAGAGAGAGAGGGGAGCGGGGGTGGAGAGAGAGGAAAAGATCAGAGAAAGAAGGAGAGAGAGCGAGAGAGAGATGGGGAGAGAAAAAGAGAGGGAGAGAGAGAGAGGGGGAGGAGGAGAGGGGGGGTGGAGAGAGAGAGAGGAAGAGAGAGACGAAGAGGGAGAGAGGAAGAGGGAGAGAGAGAGGGAGGAAGAGAGAAAGAAAGGAAGGGAGTGAGCGAGAAAGAAAAGAGGAAGAAAAAATAAAGACAGAAAGAGGAGAGAGAAGAACGAGAAAGAGAGAAAGAATTAGAGAGAGAAAGAAGTAAAAAGAAAGAGAGAAGAGGAGAGGAGAGAGAGAAAAAGAAGAGAACAAAAAGTAGAGACAGAAATAAGAGAGAGAAAGGATGGAGGAGAGAAAGATGAGATTTACTGGGAGAACAGAGAGGGGGGTGTACTATGGGTGAATATGAGGCAAAGAGAGAGAGAGAGGGAGAGAGAGAGAGACAGAATAAGAAGTAAAGAGAGAATAGGGAAGAGAGAAAGAGAAGACATACAGTAGTATGGAGGAACATGAGTGAGAGAGAGAGAGAGAGAGAGAGAGAGGGACAGAGAGAGAGAGAGAGGGACAGAAAGAGAGAGAGAGGGACAGAGAGAGAGGGGGGAGAGAAAGATGAAACTCACTCTGGGGGAACACGGGTGAGCGAGAGAGGAGACTCTGCTGATGACCAGGAGGTGTGTTTGGATTAGCTCCATGTTCCCACTTCACATGATCCGAGCTCAGAGCCACAAACACATGCCTCCGGATCAGACCTGAGTCCAAGTCTGCTCACAAGCACAGCTGTTAGACACTGATAATGTCCACTGCTGTTATCAGTGCATAATGTGCTGCACCTCACAACGAGGAGGTTATTGGTTCAACTCCCGGCATGTTGCTCCCAGTCTTAGAGCTTAATGTAACATACATAAGAGTTGTTGTTGGCTGCTGGTTGCTGTGAGCTCCAAAAACACAGCGTCCATGGCAGCACGTGACATGAGTGAACTGGTTTGTGTGATAAGCTCAGAGAACTATATATATATAAATAAAATAAATAAATAAATAAACTGACCTTTTAAATCTAGATAAGGTAAAATAGGAGAGGATATCTTAAAACAAGTCAAATGATCTTAGTAAGATTTGGTCTTTATAAGTCATTATAAGTCTTTAAATTAGTCTTTTAAGATTAATATGCTTAATTTAAGTAATTTTATCTAAGTTAGAGTTTCCTTTTTTGCAGTGTGAGCAAATGGCTGAAATTCATTGTGAAGCTGTATCCCTGTAGTCTTTAGTTTCTCATGACTCAGTGGCTCCGAACTTTCTTTTCTTTTTCTTTTTTTTAAGAATTTATTACCATTGTCAGTGAGTTACAAAATTCACAAACTAGGAACTTGCTTCAATGCTAATGTGCAACATATAACATTAATAAAGTGAATGTATAAAATAATAATATTAGCTATGATAAAAATGCTTTAAAAATATAATATAAAATATAAGGCATGCAAAGGAAATAAGTATTGAGGTCAAAATGAGTTTTAAGGACCTAGAATAACAAAACAAAAATAAAATAATAAAACAAAGGAGGAGCTAATACAAAAGTTCTATTAAAATGTTTGAATTTTTGGGGATTTTATTTTTAAGCTTGCATTTGAAACTATTATTTGGAGGTTACAGTAGAAATCTGAGTCTGGATCGTCCCAGAGGCTGATTTGACTCTAAATAAGAGAGACACAATGGTATTTTTATCTGTGACATTTCCAGGTGGTAGTTTGTTTTGTTCAGAAACTGAACAAAAATGAATTGAATCAAGAAAAACAACCAATCGACAGGACAGAAGAGGTTAAATTACATTCCTGCAGCCCTTTGAAGGCCCTCCCACTTTTTCTTCAAACATTTTATTTTGTTCAGTGTTAAAAATGCAGACTATGAAGAACCTGGAAAGGTTAAATATAAAAATCCCATTGTGTCCCTTTTATTTAGAGCAAAATCAGCCTCTGGGACGATCCAGACTCAGATTTCTACTGTAAACCTCCAAATAAAAAAGTCCCCAAAAATTCAAAAATTTTAATAGGACTTTTGCATTGGCTCCACCTAGATTTTTTTGAGTAATTTTGGCTCCCTAAAACTCATTTTACCTCAATTAACTTCATCTTAGGAATTGTCTAAACCCCAAATCTTCCAGAGTCATTTATGTCTCAGCTGTAACACCAGCTTTACCAATCATCATATAAAAACAATTAGGCGGATTTTAGATTTAGTTTTTCTTTTGCTTGGAGAAAGTTTTCACTTCTGATGAGAACCTGTTGGACATCAGAAGCTAAAACTACAGGTTTTACAGCTTTAAAAAGACCATTTGCCTAACCCTGAAAAAAGGCCGGAATGAGAAGGGGCTACTAAACTACAAAAAGATATTAAAAAAATACAGTCATTAAAGAGGACTCTATTTGTCAAAAATCTTGTAGGAATCAGTCGAGTGAAGAAAGCTGCAGTGTGAATGTTCCCTCAGCAGAAACAGTGCTTTGTTTAGAGTCACGACTGAGGGCAAGCTCCAGCCAAAGTCTCAGAGTTTGATGCAATAGGTACATTTCTCTACGTAGCCAGTGTTGGGTGTAGCTTTGTTACTGTGGAAATACTTGTAATAAAATTACAGTTACAGTCAAATTCTTTTAGTTACTTTTAAAGGGCCTATATTATGTAAATTTGTTTCCTTTTATAATATTGTTTTCTCATCAAAAACATGGCTGGAGTTGGTTTTACTTCATTTACACAAGTTTAACACAAATCCTGCACATTATAAGGACTGGATTCTTTTGTCAATACTAAAAAAACAGGTTGTTCCACGTTGTGATGTCATTAAGTGGAAACACAGGAAGTGCTTCACCATGTTTTTAAACCACACACACCATCATTAAATCATTTCAGCCTTGAAATAATGTGATTTGTTTTGTTGTTTAAAGAGTTTGATTGATCGTTGCAACAGAAAAAAATGTAAGATCATGTAGTAATTACTTTTTAAATACTTTTTTCCCAACTCTGTACGTAGCTAACTTATCAAGACAAGTTCTTCTTCCTCCCTTACTTTTTACGTTGTCTCTTAATAAAAGTTGTGACCAAACTCTCAGTCTACCTTCTCTCTGATTATCTCTCTGATTCTAAAATTACATACAGTATATTTATAAATGAATAAATTATCATATTATTCTCTGTTTTTGCTCTGAGATTCTTTTAACGCTGGTAGAACGCTAAGCTGGTGCAGCAGCTCTGTGTCCTTCAGATGAACAGGTGGGACTGTGGGACGCTCTGCAGTATTTCACAGACATAACAACTTTACAACCCAAAGAGCAGAAGGTCAGGGACATGTCTGTAAACACAAGTTCACTCACAAACATCACGGAGGACGAGATTTATGAAGATGTTTGTCTATGAGCGATGAACACTGCACCATACAGGCAGTAATTTAAGTTTTAAAACAGAATCCCTAAACATGTGTCGTCCAAAAAATGCCAAACATTTTAAACGCAACTGACACTGAAGTTTAAACAATCATTTAACCCTAACCCTGTTACAAGTGATGAATGTTTGTCACACTGTTACTGTTAGCAGGTCAATTCCGTTGTAAAATCTAGCTTTTATCACCTTCGTCTTTCAGCCAAAGTGAAACCTTTTTTATCTTTCCAAGATTTTGAGCAGGTTACACACACGTGTTTGTTTCTACTCGTCCAGACTACTGCAATGCTCTTTACAAAGGAATAAATCAAAATGCACTTTATCAATTGCAGCCCAGCTCCTAACAGGAAGCAAAAAATGAGACCACGTCAAACCAATCCTTGGGCTTCCTGTTACTTTTATGGCTTTTAAAATTGTGTTGCTGGGTTTCACTCACTTGACCTCGGGGACACATTGGGGCAAGGAGTGCTTTGCTCCCGTTAAAAACACAGCACAGTGAACGAAAAAGAGTAGGCTACTTCAAAGCCTTAAATGGACCAGCAAACACGATATCGGGGAAAAAATGACTGTACATAAAGGTTGTGACCCCTGCAGCTTGAAAAAGATGGACTTTTCATATAATCTGGAGGATTTACCTGCGGCGAGGCAGATGTCCTTCTGAGCCAAATGAAAGCCTTCAAAAGACTTAAAGCTTATTTTGTTTTTGATGTTGTCATGTTCACAACTTTTTGGTAGTAATATGAATATCAATGCTCATTGTGATTGGCTGCAGCCTTCCATCTCACCAGGACCTGTACGTCTCCAGGACTCGGGGGCGTGCAGGTCGGATAGCAGCTGACCCTTCTCACCCTGGACACGGACTTTTTGAGTCACTCCCCTCGGGCAGGAGGCTAGAACCTCACGCCACAAGAACAGTTTCTTTCCCTCTGCGTTGGACTCATGAACACTCTATAAACCTGCGACTATGTTGACCTCCTGCATTGTCTCTTAAACAGTCATATCATCACCTGTCACTTTATTCATAATTATTTATTCATTCATGTTAGTATTATCCTATCTCTTGCACTGACAGATTGCACTATTGTTCTGATTATTGTGTATATTTTTTATTGCCTAATTTTATTGGCCTATTTTTGCATGCCCTTGTATTTGATATTTTTACCCTTTAGACTTTTTATTCTTTATTTGTGTTTTCTGTGTTAATGTTGCACATTATCGCAGCAAGTTCCTAGTCTGTGAATTCTGTTTGTTCACCGACAATGGCAATAACATTTTTTCTGATTCTGATTCCGGTAAGATTTTACATAAATTTAAGCAGTATTATTTTAATAAAACTAAGCTAAGGTGACCAGACAGTCCCTGTTTTGAGTCCTGCATCACATGTCCCAACAAATGTTTCCAAATCCACGTATTTGTCCCAGTTTTACTCAAGAAAAACTTGAGTGTGTCCCAGCTGGTCATCCTAAACTAAGCACTACTTCAGTATCTGCCCAGCACATGTGAGCAGACAGTTTTAGTCTCCGTCTCATGACCACATCCTAAACGCAGAACATCTTGCTCTTCAGACTGACATTGACGGATGGTCCTGTTTGCACTTTTACTGTACTCGCCTTACTTCTGTTTCCTTCTACCGTTACACCCCAAAAACACTCTCACAAAACTTAACCTAAAACATAAAAAAAACGTCTGTCTTGATCTTAAATACTTGACATTCTTGACGTGTCTCTCATACCTTCGGCCCAGCTCTTGACCTCTCCTCAGACTTCTCCTGTCCTGTCGACTTTTTGGACCACAGCCAAGCGCCTTAAAATATAATCCGCCTGCACCAAACCCAGGTCTCGGAATAGAAACGACGGTAAAAAATGACGTATGTGCGAGAGAAATGCAGGACAAGACAGCTCAGGGTTCAAACGACGAGCCAACGCGTGTGACCGAGAGACATGTGGCATTAGCCTTAGCATGAAACAGGATTAAATGTTAACAAAGTTGACTCTATCTGTCACTTATCTCTAGGAATCCAGAAAACTTCAACGCCTTATGAAAATGTCAAAACACACACGAGCACGCTGCGAAAAGCAATTATTAAAGACGCTTTTTCCTGTGCTGCAGCTAGGCTAGGTTAGCTTGGCATAATGCATTTGGCTAGTTTCTTCTTGTTTCATTCATGTCGTGATGCGCTAAAATGAATCAGTATTTAAAAATCACCAACCAGAGAGCAAAATGTTAACTGGATAATCACTGCAGCGAGTTTAGACCTTCACATACAAGTTAAATACTTCACCAAGGAACGACTAAAGTGAGTATTTTGACGCAATGCTAAATGCTAACAAAAAAATTAACCAATTATTAAGCAGACAATTTGTAAAAAAAAAAAAAATTCATTCATTCTTTTTTTTTTCTACCGCTTAATCCCGTTAGGGGTCGCGGGTGACTGGAGCCTATCCCAGTAACTTTGGGCCTTAGGCGGGGAACACCCTGGACAGTGGCCAACTCGTCGCAGGGTTAGACAGACAACCATTCACTCTCTCATTCACTCACTAAGGGAAATTTACAGTCATGCCCAATTGACCTAAACATACATGTTTTTGGCGGTGGGAGGAAACCGGAGTACCCGGAGAAAACCCACGGTGACACGGGGAGAACATGCAAACTCCACCCAGAGAGATCGTGAGAAGTTGATATGGTCCGACCCAGGAGTCGAACCCACGACCTCCTTATTGGGAAGCCAGAGCTCTAACCACTTGGCTACCGTGCACCCCCCAAAAAAAAAAAAAAAAAAAAAAAAAAAAAAAAAAAAAAAAAAAAAAAACACAAAAAAACACAAACAGCACATTTTATAAACAGATGATTTTCATGATTCAGCTGCATTTTTAAATAAAAAATAAGAAGTAAATAATAAGATGCACTGAGGATGAAAAAGTCCTTGAGAGATCGATGGGTTAGGGTTTTCCAAAGAAAAAAAGTGTAAGGGACCACAGAGTAGGATATGAGAGCAAAAAATTAATAAAGTATGTACGGGAATTAATACATCATATAAAAGACATAGTATAAGGGGCCTACCAAAAATATGAATACCTTTAGGGTCCAGAATTTGTAGCTACGTCCCTGTATGTGCAAGTCTGAACAGGCGAAAAATGATCTTCTGATTGTAACTTTGTTTAGTAGCTTTGTTTTAGCTATTTCTCCATGGGACAAGAAGAGACTAACCTGGCCATCCAGATGGGTTATCTCGCAATATTTGTGAATTCACAAATCTGGCCTTTCTGCAGCCTGATTGGTTTGGAGTTCGACACAGCGCTTTAACGGCCCAATCACATTGCAGCGGGGGTTTGTTGCAATGACGACAGGAAGTACCACCTGAATCAAATAAATCAAAGATGGCAGCTCCCGTGGATACGTGCTTCTGCTGTACATCCACATAGTCGCAGAAATAGCAAAAATACAAAGTATTTTCTTTTTGAAAGAAGAGCAGAGATGTGTGTGACACTTTGGACATTGGATACGTCATTACAATTCATTGCTGTGATTGGCTGAGCACAAATAAGGTTGGCTGCACATCCAAACAGCTCAAAGTATTTCATTAAACAGACTCTTCCCAAACGCTTTCAGCAAGTAAAGTTCCAGATGGATACTGTGGAAGAACTCAAATCAGATTTCAACACATGTTCATCTCATGTGTATTAGGTTCATCTAGGGTGAGCAAGATTAAGAGGAAACAATCTGCAGGTATTCACAGACCAGTGTTATGCCGAAAAATACATTCCCTTCTGACGGGGACGCACACAATCATGAAAACTTCAATTTGCAAATATTAAGCTTCACAGGGCGACTTTATATCCTACATTATGTAACACTTTGTGCTGATATACTTACAATAATTGTTGACAGTTGTACTGTATATTAGTTTTATTTTGGAAGTTAGCCTGGAGTTTGCAGTAAAAATAAGAAATATGACCATCAAAGCCAGAAGCACATCAGCTTATTACAATATTTTTTATGTTGTTTTACAAGGTGACCCTGAAACCTGCAAATAGATTATTAATATCATTTCCATACAAGTCCACTCACCACTTGCTGAAATCTGCCTCCGCTTGTGAGCCGAGAGTCCTGTTTTGTTTTGTATTTTATACGTGCATGTGTCTAATATTAACAGCTCAGACAGGGACATAGAAGGTTCTGCATCGTCAGCTCACCAGTGGAGGCACATTTTGGCCTCTGTAGTGGATTATTTTAGAAAGACAACTTTAATAAGTGATTTAAGCTACAAATAAGAAACATGTTGTAATAGCTCATTGTGTTTGTGGCTTCAGATTCATGCACACTCCAAGCCTCCAAACTAAGACTAAAATACACCTCGCTCTCAGTAATTATTTTATGTCACTATGTCCTGTGAAGTTTCACAAATTCAAGTTTTCAGGAGTGTGTGTGTTCGTTTGAGAAGGCATAACACCAGAACTAGCCTAGCCACAGCATGAAAAGGACCTATTGACAGGTGTTTTGGTTGAAGCCACAAGGGGACATTTAAAGGAACCGTATGTAAGATGCACAACAAGTGGTTTTAAAAGAACATGGGTTGCCAGATTGTGAAATGGCCCATACATTGAAGAAGCTACTGACCAATCATGAACAAGATTTGCTATGAATCATGGGTAATAGCCAGAAAGCCACTTTCTCAGACACCAGACTCTTTGTCAAGGTTTGTTCCCAAATATTGCTTTTTAACACGATGTGGGAGGAGCCTAATGAGAACCCTGTGGAAACAAGTGCATGAGCCTATCACAGTTGTGTCTGTGTCATGGTGCAACATCAGTTCAAATCAAACTCAAACATGTTCCTGACTCTTGGTTCAAAATAATTCAGGTTCTAAGAAACCAAACTGGCAACCCAACTGAGAGAGTAATGTGAGACTCTTTTACTTTCTGATTGGATAATAAATGTAAACATCAACAAAGGGACATCATGTCCATTGCATTTTTAATTAAGAATAACTCAGAAGTACATTGACTTTCAGTAAAAATAATAGCATATTTGGACTTGTTGATCTTGCATCTTTCGATAATTCACGTTAATGAAATCTGACATCAAAATCTTACATACGGTTCCTTTAATTTGGGTTAAACAAGTTTAGGTCTGAAGTTACAAAAATGTTTTGTTAATATTCATAAAGAAAATGTAACTTTTGCTCCATAAAAATGAACCGTGGCAGCAACACATGTCACAGATATGCAAAAAAGGAGAAATTTGGTATAGGTTCTATACACATTTAAATGTGCGTGGTATACATGATGCATTATTCCTATCTGAGTGGTGTAAAGTTTCAACTCCCAAACATACCAGTGCTAACAGTAAGAGGGACTTTGCAATATATTCCATTCCATTACTTTTGTCAAATATCTTTGCCTGCTGACAGATATTTTTACATGATGTGGCTTACAATAGCGACATACAGTAGATGCTAAACCCGAAGCACGGTGCTAATCCCGACTCGTGATCACAATCTCAGCTGTCGGCGGCCAATCACAACAGAGCCTCATGAAAACATAAATATTTACAGTGAGAACACGTGTGCTAAACCGCAGCAATGTTTTAGAGCTTTTATCATGTACAAGTGCTGCTGGTCACGCTCTGGAAAGGACAGTCTGATCTCCAAAAGTTAAACAGATGAAAGGGGATGTCCGCAGTGAAAATGACTCAAACTATACAACACAGAACTATAAACCAATCATTTGCATTGACAATAAACAGATTCATCTTTCTTGCATAAAAGCATTATATTAGAGGAAAAAATAAACCTATAAAGCCTCTTCTTACCATTGTGAGCTGAACGACCTCTTCACACATCGATGACTTGACCTGATGTAGATACAGAGTTATATTTGGGGGCGTGGCCTAGAGGGGGAAGTCATGGGGACAGATCCGTATAAATTCATTGGGAACTGCAACTTTCTCGCTCTTTCAAGACATTTCTTGTCGATTTAAGTGCACAGTAATGGCTGTGTGTGGCAGCATAGCGTTGCGGGCCATCAATTTGTGTAGGCTGCCTCTAATTTTAGATTTATCGTTCAGCACGGACAGTCACGGGCTTGACCTAGATCTACACGAGATGCGGATCCACCCGGGTCACAAAAGTTATGGTAAGTACCTCCTGCTTATAAATGCATTCAAGGCTCCGACTACAGCGGGTAGTTCTCATCTCTCCTCTTTCATCAGAGCTATAAGTCGTGCTATAAATGATTAAGTATGCTTTAAGGAGCTGCTTTAGAGCCTTATTCCTCCTATTATTTGTTTAGAATCTGCTTTGCTCACACTTGGTCCGTCTTGCTTTGTCCAGCCTGGTTCGTTCTGGATCGAGCAGAAAGAGCTGCAGCTGTAGCAGCAACACTAGCCACCTCTCTTGTTAGGTATAACTACCACATCACAGTGCAGAACAAAAGTTAGTCTGCTAAATCAACATTTGTGAATGAAATTTGACTTTATGACCCATTCACGTTACATTCAGGTGAGTTTAAAAACACTGTCCCCCAGATTCAACAGCCAGAACGTATATCAGATTATACCTGATAGCTTCACCTTCTGTTTCTTGTTTTTATCAAAACTGTTTCCCCAGCAGGGGCGGACTTAGCCATTTGGGGGCTCAAGGCAAAATTTTGTGAAGGGGCCCTCCATCACGGGTCCATATGTGACTCGAAAAACATCATCTACCGGCTGCTCATCATCTCCAGTTCCGACCACGGTCGTAAAAAAGCTGGTCAGTTCAGGATGCTTTACTAGAGCCTTGCTTATTTGAGGTTGTCTTTTGCGTTTTTCTGTGCCGCTAGGATAAATCTAGAAATGCTCCCATCAGGATTTTTGAGGCCGATCATTGATACAGATAATTTGAAATTTTGATTGGCCAAAACCGATCATGGACAATATTGATCAAATTGTTTTGTAGCTTCTTTAAAAGGTGGGGTAGCTGATTTTCACACTGCAAACACAATTTAGGTTTTACAACTTCCTCTCATAAATCCTTCGACACATGCTTATTATAGACATGTATCCATTTTTGGTGGCAACTGCAACTTAAATACCACTTTTTAGAAACAGCAGACTGAAACTGGAGAGGACCACCCAAGCTCAGCCAATCAGAGCGCAGCATTTGGCTTCCGATTAGAACAAAAAATTGTTATTATTTAGTTCAGACAATACTCAGTGGTCTCATTTTTACACAAAGTGCTGCATTTATCATAATTTTAGTGGAAAACGCAACATTTACTTGTTTACAACTAAAAATATCAGCTACCCCACCTTTAATATATATTTTTATTAGTGCTGTCAAGCAATTAAAAAAATTAAGAGATTAATTAATTATTATCTATAATTAATTAATCTATTTTTAATCTCACCTAAAATTGCTGAGAAAAACACTCAACTTAAGTGTTTTTGTTTTGTTTTTATCCAATTGAATTAATTACATTATTGTTGCAGATGGAAAATATTAATATATTGCAAAAAATGCAGACTTTAGGAAGTGTTTTGTTGCTAAGTTGTCGAGTCGAACAACCCTTATGTCACTTTGCAACTCACATATGGAAAAAAATGAGTTAAAGATTTCAAAATAGATTATTGCGATTAAAAAATGAACTCGATTAATATGTCTGTAATTAATTAATCTCAATTAATGCACTAATTTGACACTCCTACTTTTTATTACTAAGACCAGGTCAAATTACATTTATTATAGCAAATTACAAACATGTGTTGTCATTTTTTAAACAACAATCAATCTTTTGCATTATGAGCCTGATGTAGTTTAAATCTAACCTGCATCACATTATCCAACCAACCCAACCACACTATACTTATTATTCAATATGTCTACACTTAATTCGTATTATTTTAAATATATTAAACTGATGTGGTCTGTTCACTGTGTAGCTCTAGCTCCGCCCCCTTTCCCTTTCACACCCGCTGCTGCTGCTGCTTCGCTGACAGAGAGACAGGAGAAGTGTCTGTTTTTGGCCTGAGTCATACATGAAATAAACCTTAATACCATTTTGGGGACACTATTTAACAACGTTTAGTTGTGAGAAACACTCCGCTGGACTGCGTTGTTCGCGAACGCGCGTGTAGGACTAGATTTTTCCGCGATCAACTTTTAAAGTGTTTAGAACTAATTATCTCCGCCAATATTGATCCTATCACTACGAAATAAAAACTGGGACAGAGTTTAGACTTTTCTCTATCAGAATATGCCCACTATAAGTCTGTGTGTGGACGAGATATTTTACTACAGCTGTTCAAAGATACGTAACTTAATGTGGCTGCAGTGGGAAACCATTTGGCACAGCCTGAGCGCGCGTCACTTCATTCATTCCCTATATGACATAATTAGAGCAGGGATTTTGGGGGCCCCTACAATCTGGGGGCTCAAGGCAAGTGCGACCCTTTGCCTTATGGTAAGTCCGCCATTGTTCCCCAGCCAACTAGACGGACAGCGTCTCTTTCTGCAGGCGACATGCGCAGTAAAGCGAAAAGTGAAGTCGACTGATAATCCCTCTATATATTTAGAAAATCAAAAACGAGAGCAGTTGACCTCATACTATTGAGATGAGAATACTTTCAGTTTTCCCTCAGTAAACACGAATTGGTTTGTTTATTCGTGTTTCTATCTCTGGTATATAGATAGAAACACGAATAAACAACCCTGTAACATATATTACTTTAAATAACAAATTTAAAAAACATTTTCACAAAATTCACTCTTTTATTTCTTCACTTTTTCTAGACAAACAATCAACGAATCAATACAAGATGATCTTGTAATGTTCAAAACTGCACAGATAATGTATTTGTAAAGCTAGTACTAAGCTCCTGCCAAGACAAATACAGTCTATGTTCCAAGAAAGAGAGAGAGGATAGAACTTAAGGGGTCAGGTACAATTCAATATGAGAACAATACGCACAGTTGGAAAAAGATTTTGTATTTCGATGTGGTGTAAAATAGTTTGAATCTTAGCCTCAAACTAAATAAAAACATGATCCAAATCAAAAGAAACTAGAAATAGAAATATTCGCAAAAATTGCCTGGTGTTGACATGTAATTTGCTCTTGGGAAGATCTATTAGCCTACTGGACATTTTTTAAAAATGCAGGAATATCTTATCAGGTGATTGAGTTGTGTATGCATATACTGTTTGTATAGGCTGTAAATCTAGATAATAATGCACATTTTGAAAGGGACAAAAAGAGGTTTAATACGTTTCAAAACTTCATCCTACTCCTTTTTATAAATTATATAAAAATTGAGTGTGTATTGTGTATCTATGTACTGCCAGTGTCAGGTATATTACAATTTTTACTGATGCAAATAAACTAAACTAAACAATGAGTCAAAGAATAAAGTAAACATTTTTCCTTATGCAACAACATCTTTTTGTGTAGTGTATTTATTTTAACATTTAGGAGGAATAACCTCTTGAGATGAATCATCGTCATCATCATCATTTTCAAATGGCTCCCTATATTTAGTTTACATAGAAATCAATTTATATTCTTTCTCTTATGCGATTATGTAGTTTTGATTGTCTTTTTTGTGGTTGTTTGTTAACAGACACGGTTAATAGATGCTAAACCTGCTGCCACATTCTTCTGTTTGAATACATCCACAATGTAACATTTCTTTGGCATTAAACTCAAAATCAGTGTATTTCTCAAATTTCTTCTGGATATTTTTAAGAGTCAATTATGAAGAGCTCATACGTCCAGTATTTGTAATCAGACAACTTTTAGTGAGATGTAGTTACCTTTTTGATTTTGAACAGGTTAGTACTGTACATGTCTCTAAAAATGGTCTGAATAAAAGAAAAAAGCTACAGTACTGTTAGTGTAAGCACTGTTCACAGTAAAGACATACATTAATATTCTAGCCTAAAAATACAAAACAAATAAATAAATTGACAAAAAAGTTACTCAGATCTTTAAATATGTTTGGTGTGGTGAAAAGATCATTCCAAGTCACATAAATCAGACATTAAGCACTGGAAATCTAGACTTGGAATCACTTCCAAGTCTAGATTTTTAATCCAGAAACTGGATAAGATTTAAATACTTGTGTAATGTAGAATATTTCACTTGTTTCAAAACATTTTTAAAGGGGCACTGTGTAAAAAAAAAAAATAAAGTGATCCCACTTTTGAACACCAGGGGGAGCCTTTCCAATGCATTTTGCCTATCTACCCTGCTGACATCTAGCGTCAATATTCAACATTCCGGCCCGTAATAAAACATTTCAAATAAGTATAAATGTATCACAAATGATGTGGATTGGTTAACAGTGCTCTCTTAAGTATTCATGTTGTAAAGAATAAATATGATTTAAATGTTTGTGGACTATAAGTGATAATTAAAATTCCTCTCAATCTTACACAGTGCCCCTTTAAAGAACAGTTTTTTTGGCTCACTGGCAAATTATTTGACTTGAAATAAGCAGCAATGTCTTGAAATCAGTTCAAAACAAGGAATATAATCTATGTCTTTACAATAAATCGAGGTTAAATAAGTCAAAATGCCTGAAATTAGATTCAAATCCTAGAATCAAGCGACTTTAACTTGTCTTGAAATCTATTTTTTGCAGTGAAAGCCATGTTCTCATTCAACACATTTACTAAACATGCAATTTACAACAGCATTACTGGGTTAATTCACTTTGATTTTTTTCATGCCTGGAGTTTAAAAAGACGAAACATACAGCTTTACGTTACATGACATCATACAGTATATACTATAATTACGTCACCGTTAACTCACCGCTGAGCCGCTTTGAGGAGAGCGAGTGAAGCTTTCCCAACACGTTTCTTCTTCCTGATCTTCTGCATTTCTTAAATCCAACAAAACTATCACAAGTACAAGTCCACAGTTTTTAAAAAATCCAACTCTGTGAAAGCCAGAAACTTCCCCCGTCAAGAGTGTCAGATGCTGCTGCGGCTGCTTCTCGTGTTGGGCCGGTGCGTGTGGTATTTTGGCACTCGCGACCCTCTCGACCCCCCGCGCCGCGCAGGCAGAGTCACCCACACTCACACAGGAATTTTTATAACTGGTTTACACTATGAGCTGAGCTGGGCGGCCTCTCTTATGCACGTTTATGTAATGTGTCCAGGTCCAGTATCAAAAAGATTATGAGCGGGACTGAACTTTGCCTCTTGAGCTCGTCCGAAGCAAAAAATGTGACGGGAATTTTGTATATTTTCACTCTTGTAGGCTATACAGATTATAATTTTAGATAGAAGTCTTTTTTTTTATTTGTAGTTTCATGTATTTTTAAGGTATGGATTAATCAGTCTGGTCATAATCATGTTCACTCAATCCAAAGCAAATAAATAAACTAATTAATAACCCCTTCTAATTCTTTGAAGCACCTGTTTGAAAGGAAAGGTTAAAGAGAAACTAAACTCAGAATCAACTTTTTTTTCACTGTCAGACTGTGTATATGAGGTCAAAATTGAATTATCTACTGTTTCCAGGCCTTTTTTGGACATTTTTGTGCAAACTTGTTCATTTTGGAGTTATGTGTGTAAAAACCGCGGCTGTACTGCCACGATGGACAAACGCTGTCAGTGCATTTTCAGTACCCGCCAACGTCACAGTAGTCGTGTTCAAGATGGTCAAGGCGGTGCAGTCGGCTCGAGGCGTTAAGGGGGGTCGGGTCAGATGACAGCGCAAGAGATCAATCAGCTCTACGGACAGTGCTGTCGTCAGACCCGACCTCCCTTAACGCCTCGAGCCGACTGCACCGCCTTGACCATCTTGAACATGACTAGTGTATTGACGAGGCAGACGAGCCGCCCTGATGGTTTATCTAAACTCGTCCCTCTGACATCGCTGCTGAGGAGAGTTGAAAAAAGATCACCCGCTGCGTAATTACATCAGTTGTCATTTGGCTGAGCTTGTTGAGCGAGTGGCGCGTTCTTCCGCCGCCTATACAACAATGTGCTGGTTCGAAACTCGTGTCTGTTGTTTTTCATTCGATTTTCATTTTTAGAAAATACTCACATAATAAGCTAATTATGTAGCGGCCTAAAGCAAAGGTTTCATACGTATGATTTGCAAAGCAAATATAAAAAAATCTTTACGTGCAAGTAAGCAAAAACTTGGTGCTGTTGCTGTACGGCTCCCTCCGCTGCAAATCTCACGTCAGGACCAGTTGGTGCTGTCAATCAAAGTCTGTTCACACCCACTGGGCGTCTCTTCAAAGGCCTCCGGGCATCTCCCACTTTTGTGAGCCTGTTTGGGGTTCAGTTGTGGGCGGAGTTAGTCTCTGAAAGCATGTTTAGCCTCACTTTAAAGATAAAAATCACATAGTGTACCTATTAGAGTCAAATCAGCCATTCTGGGATGAATCAGACTCAAATACAAACACAAACATTTCCAACAAATTTCAAAATTTTTAATGGGATTTTTGTATTGGCTCCGCCTACATTTTTTTGAGTATTTTTAGATCAGCTTTTGAAGAGGAATTATCAAAACTTATAATATGTCAAATTTTGTGTTCCAATCCGCAAATTTTCTTTTGTTTGGAGAAAGTTCTTACTTCTGATCAGAGCCTGTTAGTCTCAGAAACTAAAACTACAGAGATACAGCTTCACAAAGACTCCAGACAATTGGTTGTGCTCCAAATGTCATTGCAATGTATACACTTTATATAAGAGAAAACATAAGGGACCCACTATGTAAAATTCTTTTACATGGATATTTTTTTTATCCATGTTAAAACAATCTCCTCTTGTGATTAGTTTTCTCATAGTTGTATTTAGATTGATTCTTCTTATGTTTGAGTAATGCTCAAATGCTCATAAAAGCATTACCTACCACTCATCCCTGCCCACTTGTCTGTGTTTAATTGCAATGACCAAAAAAAGTTTGATTCTTGGTAAAACATGGAGGGTCAGATTTGTCATGTAGCCACTTTCCAATAATAAAAACAGAAAAAGTAAAATTTGCTGCTTGTTACAGTTAGAATTCCCCGTGTGGAGACTGCAGTTTTAAGCAGGAAGTCAATTGACCTGTTGCTGTTTCTATGCCTTTTTTGACGAAATGTGGGTTTTACAAAGACCAAAAAGCAAATTATTTATCTGCACATGCAAAAACAAAAAAACAGTAGACTAGTTACATATATTACTTAAACATAGGTAAAGGGTTAGGGTCCGGTTTACTTAAGTAAACTCTTTATTTAATGGTGGGGTAGCTGATTTTTAAACTGCAAACACAATGTAGGTTTTAAATCTGACAACTTCCTCTCATAAATCCGTCGACACTTGGTTAATATCAACATGTATTCATTTTGGTTGCATTTAAGGCTTATAAACGTCTTTTTACAAACAACAACATGAAACTGGAGTGACAACCCCAAGCTCAGCCAATCAGAGCGCAGCATTCAGCTCCTGATTACAACTAAAATTCTTTATTATTCAGATCAGACAGTACTCAGAGGTTTAATTTTTTCACAAAGTGCTGTATTTACTGCAAACATTTCACTGGAAAGCACAAAGTTTACTAATTTCCAACTAAAAAGGTTAGCTACCCCACCTTTAAACATAATATGTACGCTGAAAACATACAGTAAATGTTATGTTTTCAGCAGAAGTGTTGCAGAAGGAGAGCTCTCTGTGCTGAGGTTTTAGTGGGTCACTGTCTCTTCTTTCCTCGCTGCGCTGACTCAGACTGTGTGAGGTCAACAACTGTTTCCTCCAACACAACTCAATTATCACAGACATGCAGTGGCATTTCATCTTCAACTGTTTTAGCAACGGAAGAAAAGTGTTGTCTTAGTTAATAATTTGGCAATTACGTGAACACTGGTTATAAAAAAAATTGCCTATTTCTGCAGTCTGAAATAATGTCTCAAAGAAATTCTAGAGGGCGCTGTTGTCCCTACATCAGTTGACTTAAAACATCTACAGCTGCGACTGCTTTGCATAAAACATAAGCATCTCAAACAATACAGACAACCAAAGGATTTTCATAAACATACGGTGTCAGTCAAGCAACACCTGGCTTCTGTGTCGTAATAATTCATGAATGTTGTTTTGTTAAGCTTAACATTATGTAACATGTCATAACAGCGTTTTCTCGTCATTAGGCAAGGCAAGGGAAATTTATTTGTATAGCACAATTCATACTCAGAGCAACTCAAAGTGCTTAAAAAAGTTAGTCAAAGTTGTGTTTGTTTTGATTCATTAATGTTTGAGGAATCTTGTCTTGTCCTGTAGCAGATACTCACCTGATTAGAAAAGTCCTTTCATCTACCACCTATCCACTAAAAACTTTCAACGTACAGGGTTCAAACTTGGATCTATTATATTATCTGGATAGGACAGCTTGTAGTCTTTATTTTCCCCCCAAGTGGCTGCATTATTACTGCAGCAGGAAAATCCCTTTACAGGCTAGAAAGTGTTTTTTTCCCTAGAGCACATTGCAAACACAAACTGCTCTTGTTCGGCAGAAACAGCATCTACAGCTTTAAGAACAGTCGGATTTTGCTGCGATTTTTACATAGTTTCACATCATAAACTTTTTTCCGGTTCAAAAGGTTAGTTTCGTATAGAGGGATTTTGGGTCGACGTCACTCTCCGCCCTACATGCGTCCTTCAGAAAGCGCGCCTCTCCATTTGTTTACATTGGGAAACTTGTTCCAATTAAACAACGAAACGGGATGACAGCAGCTGCTTTTATCAGGTATGAACCGGTCTGATAGACGTCTGTCCCCTGAAGCTTGAGTCAGTGTTTTTCTCGCCGTTTTTCTCACTTACCTAAAAGTAACTTCTAAGGGTCGTAGGATCAAATTTCATCCATAAATGTTAACTTAGCAGCATACCTTTTGTTTTTGCAAAGTGATAAACTCTTGACGTTAGCTGACAACGGAGCTTTTTTGACTTGTTTCCACTGTTTGTGTCTATGTGCGGAGGCTCTTTCTACAGGCGGGGTGCACGCGCATCGCCCGTGTTGATAAACAAATAATCCCTCTATAAAACGGCTTTTTAAGCTTTAGCTTCGGCTACCGCTGCTCACTGTGTAACTCCAGCTCTGATTGGTCAGAAAGGTCAGAACGTCCCGCTTATCGCTCAAAGAATTATGGGGAATGTGCATGGTATAGCCTTTAGCACACCTAGCAAAAGGCTAAAGCTAACAGCCATGTCATTCCCCAATCGGAGTCAGAGCCGAATTTGAGTCAAAAGTCGATGTGCGCATGCCCAGAAGCTTCTGCGCAGGCGCATAAACTTTAGTGTTTGATTACGGCAACACCTACAAGGACAAACAACATAGAATATGTTATATTTATCATTTAATTTTTCAATATGTTTATTTTAGGTTACATATGCGCTTAACGTTTGTGAAAACTTTTAATAAACTTAAACAAACAGCGCGGAGCAGTGAAGCTTGAAACTTGAATGATTTTTATGAGTGTATAAATTACGAGACTTTTACAAAAATAAACGTTTTTAACTTTCTTAACGGACAATTTTTAGTCTCATATAACACCAAAAATTTACACAGATTCATAGAAATGTTGCTCAGCTTCATAATCTGCAAAAAATACAAGGTAATGCATTAGGGGCCTTTCAACAATGTTTGGGCCCAGATTTTTGAGCTCCGCCCCTTATTTACTGTAGCTTTATTCAGTTTCCAAAAACGCACGAAGATTATCCACAAGTAAAACTAAAATATTACATTGTTTGGGTTCACGTTTCCTGAAAGGTGCAGACTCTGGCGTACAAGTGCAGTGCTAAATATACAAGTCTCCGGTGCCAGGCGCAGGTCAGGACGTCCTGTGTGAAAGAAAAACTGTTCATGGAGAGAATTTACAGCTTTGTGTTGGCCTCAGAGACTCAGACGGTGAATCTTCAAATGCACTGGATCAGGTCTCAGGAGCCACTGCTGCTGATGGTCTAAAGGGGGCAGCATTGAGCAGCTGAAGTGAAGCTCCAAATCCTCACAGAAACTACATTCTTTCAAGAGTATCTGGCTGCAGACCTGTACCAGGAGTCCCCTCATCACGTGACCTGCACCAGGAGGGTCCTCGTTACGTGACTTGTATCCAGACTTACTTTACATCGATCAAGTTACATTTTTTATCCACTTTTTTTTTTTCAGGAGTTTCTGACTGCACCAGGAGGCACCTCCACTGAGAGGAAGTAAAGCAAAACAAACCTCATTTTGAGGTGTTTGAAACTGCAGCCTGACAAGACTTTTTCCCTTTTGTTGGATCAAGTATTAGTTTCGATGACAACCGATAACTTTCACAGGACATAAAAGTTATAAACTGCCCGTAAAAAAACAATATTGACGCAAAGCTTTTATTTACACAACAAAAACAACATTTGTTGTGTAAATATTAATAAATGTCCCTGGGCGGTCTTTGGTAAATGCTAATCAGGTCCAGGGAGACGGTCATTAAGTTTAGGAGAACGGGTAAGTTTAGAAAAAAGGTTTGGGTAAAGATTAAGATAAAAAAAAAAATGTTTAGGCCTGGTTAGCAACAGTAATAAACTCATCTTGTACCCATATTTGTGGTTTGTTAACACCAATAACACAAGGCGACAATGAATGTCGGGGCTCCTCTTTGTTTTCTTCAACGTTGTTGGCGGGGCGCAAATAATGTTTTAACCTGTTAAGGCTCAGTTAAACTTAGTCGTTTTTCTCGAATGTGCATACCCAAATGCAGAAGCTCACTGTCTGGCTATCTTACAGTCTATATGCTTAGTTGATCCATCATTTGAAAGCTAAGGCCTTCTAGTTTATGTAGATATGTTTTGGATTTGTCTGGGAGACTCACAACGCGCATTACACATGTTCAAACACACAAAAAAAGCAGTATTTTTATTCTCCGGAAAAAAATATACAAAAATAAAAGGCCTTCCTGATGACATACTTCATGCTATGCATTTGAAACCTACCACAGCAACTGTCCATACCATTGGCAACAACTGTGTCAAATTTCACACCTCTAGATACAACCATTTTGATAATTTGGACCTTTTTGTATCAATAGTACAATCGGACTTTGCTGTGCCAAAATGTGCCAAATGTGCCAAGTGTGCCAAACTGCTTTGCATGTATTTTATCACTCTACCAACAATAATAAACACATTTAGTCACTTTGGTGAATGTAAATTACCCTCACAGCATGATTTTCAAAATGTTTTCTAATAATTATATTTTAGCAGTGTAACCACCCAAATCTTAGTATGATGTTCACATGAAATACAAATGAATAAGTACAAACAAATCAAATACAAAGTAGAAACTAAAGTCATGCAAAAATTTGTTTTATTTTTTGTTTCAGTGCAAAAACATTACAAACTTGGTTGAATAAAAAAGAGCCACCATATTCAGGCAAAAATATATAAACAAGACTATCTTGTGGAACACATTATCTACTTTACTGTGCCCCTAATGTCTTTCCTGCAAATATCATTTGCTGTGGTTTTGGGAAGCCGACTCAAATCAAGTCCTGAAAAGATGTGCACTAGTATAGAAAATGTCCAAGTCTGAGCAGCTTGTGTTGTCTCCAAAAATCTCTATGTGATCTAAGTGAATAAACACCCATATAAACAACCATAGCTAGAAAGGAGTGCAAATCCTCTAATGTAAAGTCCTTTCAAGTACCCAGCGGTGTTTGGGCTTGGCTCAGCATCTGTCCATGTTCATTCATATTTTTCANGAGATGAGAATACTTTCAGTTTTCCCTCAGTAAACACGAATTGGTTTGTTTATTCGTGTTTCTATCTCTGGTATATAGATAGAAACACGAATAAACAACCCTGTAACATATATTACTTTAAATAACAAATTTAAAAAACATTTTCACAAAATTCACTCTTTTATTTCTTCACTTTTTCTAGACAAACAATCAACGAATCAATACAAGATGATCTTGTAATGTTCAAAACTGCACAGATAATGTATTTGTAAAGCTAGTACTAAGCTCCTGCCAAGACAAATACAGTCTATGTTCCAAGAAAGAGAGAGAGGATAGAACTTAAGGGGTCAGGTACAATTCAATATGAGAACAATACGCACAGTTGGAAAAAGATTTTGTATTTCGATGTGGTGTAAAATAGTTTGAATCTTAGCCTCAAACTAAATAAAAACATGATCCAAATCAAAAGAAACTAGAAATAGAAATATTCGCAAAAATTGCCTGGTGTTGACATGTAATTTGCTCTTGGGAAGATCTATTAGCCTACTGGACATTTTTTAAAAATGCAGGAATATCTTATCAGGTGATTGAGTTGTGTATGCATATACTGTTTGTATAGGCTGTAAATCTAGATAATAATGCACATTTTGAAAGGGACAAAAAGAGGTTTAATACGTTTCAAAACTTCATCCTACTCCTTTTTATAAATTATATAAAAATTGAGTGTGTATTGTGTATCTATGTACTGCCAGTGTCAGGTATATTACAATTTTTACTGATGCAAATAAACTAAACTAAACAATGAGTCAAAGAATAAAGTAAACATTTTTCCTTATGCAACAACATCTTTTTGTGTAGTGTATTTATTTTAACATTTAGGAGGAATAACCTCTTGAGATGAATCATCGTCATCATCATCATTTTCAAATGGCTCCCTATATTTAGTTTACATAGAAATCAATTTATATTCTTTCTCTTATGCGATTATGTAGTTTTGATTGTCTTTTTTGTGGTTGTTTGTTAACAGACACGGTTAATAGATGCTAAACCTGCTGCCACATTCTTCTGTTTGAATACATCCACAATGTAACATTTCTTTGGCATTAAACTCAAAATCAGTGTATTTCTCAAATTTCTTCTGGATATTTTTAAGAGTCAATTATGAAGAGCTCATACGTCCAGTATTTGTAATCAGACAACTTTTAGTGAGATGTAGTTACCTTTTTGATTTTGAACAGGTTAGTACTGTACATGTCTCTAAAAATGGTCTGAATAAAAGAAAAAAGCTACAGTACTGTTAGTGTAAGCACTGTTCACAGTAAAGACATACATTAATATTCTAGCCTAAAAATACAAAACAAATAAATAAATTGACAAAAAAGTTACTCAGATCTTTAAATATGTTTGGTGTGGTGAAAAGATCATTCCAAGTCACATAAATCAGACATTAAGCACTGGAAATCTAGACTTGGAATCACTTCCAAGTCTAGATTTTTAATCCAGAAACTGGATAAGATTTAAATACTTGTGTAATGTAGAATATTTCACTTGTTTCAAAACATTTTTAAAGGGGCACTGTGTAAAAAAAAAAAATAAAGTGATCCCACTTTTGAACACCAGGGGGAGCCTTTCCAATGCATTTTGCCTATCTACCCTGCTGACATCTAGCGTCAATATTCAACATTCCGGCCCGTAATAAAACATTTCAAATAAGTATAAATGTATCACAAATGATGTGGATTGGTTAACAGTGCTCTCTTAAGTATTCATGTTGTAAAGAATAAATATGATTTAAATGTTTGTGGACTATAAGTGATAATTAAAATTCCTCTCAATCTTACACAGTGCCCCTTTAAAGAACAGTTTTTTTGGCTCACTGGCAAATTATTTGACTTGAAATAAGCAGCAATGTCTTGAAATCAGTTCAAAACAAGGAATATAATCTATGTCTTTACAATAAATCGAGGTTAAATAAGTCAAAATGCCTGAAATTAGATTCAAATCCTAGAATCAAGCGACTTTAACTTGTCTTGAAATCTATTTTTTGCAGTGAAAGCCATGTTCTCATTCAACACATTTACTAAACATGCAATTTACAACAGCATTACTGGGTTAATTCACTTTGATTTTTTTCATGCCTGGAGTTTAAAAAGACGAAACATACAGCTTTACGTTACATGACATCATACAGTATATACTATAATTACGTCACCGTTAACTCACCGCTGAGCCGCTTTGAGGAGAGCGAGTGAAGCTTTCCCAACACGTTTCTTCTTCCTGATCTTCTGCATTTCTTAAATCCAACAAAACTATCACAAGTACAAGTCCACAGTTTTTAAAAAATCCAACTCTGTGAAAGCCAGAAACTTCCCCGTCAAGAGTGTCAGATGCTGCTGCGGCTGCTTCTCGTGTTGGGCCGGTGCGTGTGGTATTTTGGCACTCGCGACCCTCTCGACCCCCCGCCGCGCAGGCAGAGTCACCCACACTCACACAGGATTTTATAACTGGTTTACACTATGAGCTGAGCTGGGCGGCCTCTCTTATGGCACGTTTATGTAATGTGTCCAGGTCCAGTATCAAAGATTATGACGGGACGAACTTTGCCTCTTGAGCTCGTCCGAAGCAAAAAATGTGACGGGAATTTTGTATATTTTCACTCTTGTAGGCTATACAGATTATAATTTTAGATAGAAGTCTTTTTTTTTATTTGTAGTTTCATGTATTTTTAAGGTATGGATTAATCAGTCTGGTCATAATCATGTTCACTCAATCCAAAGCAAATAAATAAACTAATTAATAACCCCTTCTAATTCTTTGAAGCACCTGTTGAAAGGAAAGGTTAAAGAGAAACTAAACTCAGAATCAACTTTTTTTCACTGTCAGACCTGTGTATATGAGGTCCAAAATTGAATTATCTACTGTTTCCAGGCCTTTTTTGGACATTTTGTGCAAACTTGTTCATTTGGAGTTATGTGTGTAAAAACCGCGGCTGTACTGCCACGATGGACAAACGCTGTCAGTGCATTTTCATACCCGCCAACGTCACAGTAGTCGTGTTCAAGATGGTCAAGGCGGTGCAGTCGGCTCGAGCGTTAAGGGGGGTCGGGGTCAGATGACAGCGCAAGAGATCAATCAGCTCTACGGACAGTGCTGTCGTCAGACCCGACCTCCCTTAACGCCTCGAGCCGACTGCACCGCCTGACCATCTTGAACATGACTAGTGTATTGACGAGGCAGACGAGCGCCTGATGGTTTATCTAAACTCGTCCTCTGACATCGCTGCTGAGGAGAGTTGAAAAAAAGATCACCCGCTGCGTAATTACATCAGTTGTCATTTGGCTGAGCTTGTTGAGCGAGTGGCGCGTTCTTCGCCGCCTATACAACAATGTGCTGGTTCAAACTCGTGTCTGTTGTTTTTCATTCGATTTTCATTTTTAGAAAATACTCACATAATAAGCTAATTATGTAGCGGCCTAAAGCAAAGGTTTCATACGTATGATTTGCAAAGCAAATATAAAAAATCTTTACGTGCAAGTAAGCAAAACTTGGTGCTGTTGCTGTACGGCTCCCTCCGCTGCAAATCTCACGTCAGGACCAGTTGGTGCTGTCAATCAAAGTCTGTTCACACCCACTGGGCGTCTCTTCAAAGGCCTCCGGGCATCTCCCACTTTTGTGAGCCTGTTTGGGGTTCAGTTGTGGGGAGTTAGTCTCTGAAAGCATGTTTAGCCTCACTTTAAAGATAAAAATCACATAGTGTACCTATTAGAGTCAATCAGCCATTCTGGGATGAATCAGACTCAAATACAAACACAAACATTTCCAACAAATTTCAAAATTTTTAATGGGATTTTTGTATTGGCTCCGCCTACATTTTTTTGAGTATTTTTAGATCAGCTTTTGAAGAGGAATTATCAAAACTTATAATATGTCAAATTTTGTGTTCCAATCCGCAAATTTTCTTTTGTTTGGAGAAAGTTCTTACTTCTGATCAGAGCCTGTTAGTCTCAGAAACTAAAACTACAGAGATACAGCTTCACAAGACTCCAGACAATTGGTTGTGCTCCAAATGTCATTGCAATGTATACACTTTATATAAGAGAAACATAAGGGACCCACTATGTAAAATTCTTTTACATGGATATTTTTTTTATCCATGTTAAAACAATCTCCTCTTGTGATTAGTTTTCTCATAGTTGTATTTAGATTGATTCTTCTTATGTTTGAGTAATGCTCAAATGCTCATAAAGCATTACCTACCACTCATCCCTGCCCACTTGTCTGTGTTTAATTGCAATGACCAAAAAAAGTTTGATTCTTGGTAAAACATGGAGGGTCAGATTTGTCATGTAGCCACTTTCCAATAATAAAAACAGAAAAAGTAAAATTTGCTGCTTGTTACAGTTAGAATTCCCCGTGTGGAGACTGCAGTTTTAAGCAGGAAGTCAATTGACCTGTTGCTGTTTCTATGCCTTTTTTGACGAAATGTGGGTTTTACAAAGACCAAAAAGCAAATTATTTATCTGCACATGCAAAACAAAAAAACAGTAGACTAGTTACATATATTACTTAAACATAGGTAAAGGGTTAGGGTCCGGTTTACTTAAGTAAACTCTTTATTTAATGGTGGGGTAGCTGATTTTTAAACTGCAAACACAATGTAGGTTTTAAATCTGACAACTTCCTCTCATAAATCCGTCGACACTTGGTTAATATCAACATGTATTCATTTGGTTGCATTTAAGGCTTATAAACGTCTTTTTACAAACAACAACATGAAACTGGAGTGACAACCCCAAGCTCAGCCAATCAGAGCGCAGCATTCAGCTCCTGATTACAACTAAAATTCTTTATTATTCAGATCAGACAGTACTCAGAGGTTTAATTTTTTCACAAAGTGCTGTATTTACTGCAAACATTTCACTGGAAAGCACAAAGTTTACTAATTTCAACTAAAAGGTTAGCTACCCACCTTTAAACATAATATGTACGCTGAAAACATACAGTAAATGTTATGTTTTCAGCAGAAGTGTTGCAGAAGGAGAGCTCTCTGTGCTGAGGTTTTAGTGGGTCACTGTCTCTTCTTTCCTCGCTGCGCTGACTCAGACTGTGTGAGGTCAACAACTGTTTCCTCCAACACAACTCAATTATCACAGACATGCAGTGGCATTTCATCTTCAACTGTTTTAGCAACGGAAGAAAAGTGTTGTCTTAGTTAATAATTTGGCAATTACGTGAACACTGGTTATAAAAAAATTGCCTATTTCTGCAGTCTGAAAATAATGTCTCAAAGAAATTCTAGAGGGCGCTGTTGTCCCTACATCAGTTGACTTAAAACATCTACAGCTGCGACTGCTTTGCATAAAACATAAGCATCTCAAACAATACAGACAACCAAAGGATTTTCATAAACATACGGTGTCAGTCAAGCAACACCTGGCTTCTGTGTCGTAATAATTCATGAATGTTGTTTTGTTAAGCTTAACATTATGTAACATGTCATAACAGCGTTTTCTCGTCATTAGGCAAGGCAAGGGAAATTTATTTGTATAGCACAATTCATACTCAGAGCAACTCAAAGTGCTTAAAAAGTTAGTCAAAGTTGTGTTTGTTTTGATTCATTAATGTTTGAGGAATCTTGTCTTGTCCTGTAGCAGATACTCACCTGATTAGAAAAGTCCTTTCATCTACCACCTATCCACTAAAAACTTTCAACGTACAGGGTTCAAACTTGGATCTATTATATTATCTGGATAGGACAGCTTGTAGTCTTTATTTTCCCCCCAAGTGGCTGCATTATTACTGCAGCAGGAAAATCCCTTTACAGGCTAGAAAGTGTTTTTTTCCCTAGAGCACATTGCAAACACAAACTGCTCTTGTTCGGCAGAAACAGCATCTACAGCTTTAAGAACAGTCGGATTTTGCTGCGATTTTTACATAGTTTCACATCATAAACTTTTTTCCGGTTCAAAAGGTTAGTTTCGTATAGAGGGATTTTGGGTCGACGTCACTCTCCGCCCTACATGCGTCCTTCAGAAAGCGCGCCTCTCCATTTGTTTACATTGGGAAACTTGTTCCAATTAAACAACGAAACGGGATGACAGCAGCTGCTTTTATCAGGTATGAACCGGTCTGATAGACGTCTGTCCCCTGAAGCTTGAGTCAGTGTTTTTCTCGCCGTTTTTCTCACTTACCTAAAAGTAACTTCTAAGGGTCGTAGGATCAAATTTCATCCATAAATGTTAACTTAGCAGCATACCTTTTGTTTTTGCAAAGTGATAAACTCTTGACGTTAGCTGACAACGGAGCTTTTTTGACTTGTTTCCACTGTTTGTGTCTATGTGCGGAGGCTCTTTCTACAGGCGGGGTGCACGCGCATCGCCCGTGTTGATAAACAAATAATCCCTCTATAAAACGGCTTTTTAAGCTTTAGCTTCGGCTACCGCTGCTCACTGTGTAACTCCAGCTCTGATTGGTCAGAAAGGTCAGAACGTCCCGCTTATCGCTCAAAGAATTATGGGGGAATGTGCATGGTATAGCTTTAGCACACCTAGCAAAAGGCTAAAGCTAACAGCCATGTCATTCCCCAATCGGAGTCAGAGCCGAATTTGAGTCAAAAGTCGATGTGCGCATGCCCAGAAGCTTCTGCGCAGGCGCATAAACTTTAGTGTTTGATTACGGCAACACCTACAAGGACAAACAACATAGAATATGTTATATTTATCATTTAATTTTTCAATATGTTTATTTTAGGTTACATATGCGCTTAACGTTTGTGAAAACTTTTAATAAACTTAAACAAACAGCGCGGAGCAGTGAAGCTTGAAACTTGAATGATTTTTATGAGTGTATAAATTACGAGACTTTTACAAAAATAAACGTTTTTAAACTTTCTTAACGGACAATTTTTAGTCTCATATAACACCAAAAATTTACACAGATTCATAGAAATGTTGCTCAGCTTCATAATCTGCAAAAAAATACAAGGTAATGCATTAGGGGCCTTTCAACAATGTTTGGGCCAGATTTTTGAGCTCCGCCCCTTATTTACTGTAGCTTTATTCAGTTTCCAAAAACGCACGAAGATTATCCACAAGTAAAACTAAAATATTACATTGTTTGGGTTCACGTTTCCTGAAAGGTGCAGACTCTGGCGTACAAGTGCAGTGCTAAATATACAAGTCTCCGGTGCCAGGCGCAGGTCAGGACGTCCTGTGTGAAAGAAAAACTGTTCATGGAGAGAGATTTACAGCTTTGTGTTGGCCTCAGAGACTCAGACGGTGAATCTTCAAATGCACTGGATCAGGTCTCAGGAGCCACTGCTGCTGATGGTCTAAAGGGGGCAGCATTGAGCAGCTGAAGTGAAGCTCCAAACTCCTCACAGAAACTACATTCTTTCAAGAGTATCTGGCTGCAGACCTGTACCAGGAGTCCCTCATCACGTGACCTGCACCAGGAGGGTCCTCGTTACGTGACTTGTATCCAGACTTACTTTACATCGATCAAGTTACATTTTTTATCCACTTTTTTTTTTTCAGGAGTTTCTGACTGCACCAGGAGGCACCTCCACTGAGAGGAAGTAAAGCAAAACAAACCTCATTTTGAGGTGTTTGAAACTGCAGCCTGACAAGACTTTTTCCCTTTTGTTGGATCAAGTATTAGTTTCGATGACAACCGATAACTTTCACAGGACATAAAAGTTATAAACTGCCCGTAAAAAACAATATTGACGCAAAGCTTTTATTTACACAACAAAAACAACATTTGTTGTGTAAATATTAATAAATGTCCCTGGGGCGGTCTTGGTAAATGCTAATCAGGTCCAGGGAGACGGTCATTAAGTTTAGGAGAACGGGTAAGTTTAGAAAAAAGGTTTGGGTAAAGATTAAGATAAAAAAAAAAATGTTTAGGCCTGGTTAGCAACAGTAATAAACTCATCTTGTACCCATATTTGTGGTTTGTTAACACCAATAACACAAGGCGACAATGAATGTCGGGGCTCCTCTTTGTTTTCTTCAACGTTGTTGGCGGGGCGCAAATAATGTTTTAAGTGCATAGCGCCACGGTATGTCTACATAATATGAGTGAATATCCGGGCCTTAGGGGACTTCTGGTACAGGTCACGTGACGAGGGGACTCCGGATACAGGTCTGCAGCCAGATGCCTCTCAATTGAAAGGAAGTTCTGAGCGAGGAGAGTAGCCGTGTGATTGGCTTGAAAGCAGATGTTCATGACTGAATAAATTGTTGCTAGATAAGGTTCATGGATTAGTCATAAAGCTTTCCACTGCTGTTGTTGAGGATCCACACTGGGCAGTTGTTATAGTAAATGAGTGGTTTTTTTGCAGTGTGGCTAAAACCGCACTGACAGGCGCTGACAGTCGTGAGTGATGAGGCTTCTCTTCACCGACGAGAGGAAAATGCAAAACTCGACCCAGTGTGAAATAACATCTCGCCTGTTTGATGCTGATGTGAGGAAACTTTTGTGTTCAAACTTTACAGGCCAGTATGGTTTCAACAGGTGCTGCAAAATCTGTTTCATTGAATTATGTTTTGAGAATAGAAACTCAAATGAAGCTACGGCCAAAATTACCAAAATTATGTTAAAATATAGACCTATCATGTTTATATAAATTAATGAATATTTTTTGTTTATGCATTTACACACAGACAGAGTTCAGCCTTAACACCTGGCGCCTCAAACTCTGACCACTATCAAGTGTTCCCTAACCTGCATGTTATTTGTTGGTGGAAAAAAAAAAACACACCCAGAGACAGGGAGGAACTTGCAAACTCCACACAAAAAGGCCCGAGCTGTGCGGGAGTCGAACCCACAACCTCCTTGCTGTGAGGCCAGAGCGCTATTCGCTAAAGATGGCTCCTAGGCTAAATACAGATAAATAACCAACCAGAAACAGAAAAAGGCTTCAAAGTTGTCATCTGAAAAGTGTTTTGAACTGGTCTAGAAGTCTTAGCGGTCTTTTACACCAAGCCGAGGGTCTGATTTGGCAATTTTTGGTGATAGGCGGCTCACGAATGTTTGGAGCAGATTGTGGAAGCTGGTTTTTGAAGACTTGCTTCAAGAGTCTGTGTTGCCAGTTGCCACATATGCAGCTGTTTAATCAGCACAGTCTCACTAGATGGCGTACTTTTACCACGACACAAAACAGCGTATTCTGAGCACGAGTTCACAGCTATTTATAGTACTTATGTTACGCCATGCATTTAGCACGATATGAAAAAGCGTAAAAATGACACGAGATTTTACAGCGTCAAAATTGGACGAGTTTTGTTGAAGCCACGTGGAGAAGTGAAACGGGTAAGTTTAGGCATTAAGTTACTAAAATTGGTAAGATTAGGTCTGAGGCTTGGGGCAGGTTAAGATTAGAATCAGGATTTCATTAATATTCATAAATAAGAACAAGTCTTAACAACCACCATTGAAATGAATGGGAACTGTGACGTGTACTATAATTACGCAAAACAGCTGTGAACTCGTGCTTATCATACCTAATTTACATGTTGTGTAATGTTGTGGCAAATGTACGCTTTCTTGTGAGATCGGGCTCGTTTAATTGACCCAACGAATCAGTGCACCGGAAATCCGACAATTGACAAATAGAGAAAAATTTAGCCAACCATGGATTGCTGTTTTTTCCACGGGTTCAAACCATTGACAGTTAACAATCTAAGTAAGTAGGGAGGAGAATGGCTTTTTGGACCAAGGAAAACCAAGACAAAGAGGACTTAAGCTACGGTCACAATGACCCGTACGACCTGCTACGACCTCTCTGCGAACGATTTTTTTCTCATTTCTTACGTCATTCTTGAGGCGTTGTTACGAAAAAACAGCGCTCGCAGCCCGTTCGTAAGTTCGTAGACAGGTCGATGGTCTTGTTAAAGATTTTCTACGACCAGTCTACGAACGCAGAGACTAAAGCCTGTGTAATATGCCTGAGCGGGAGAGTGAAAGTGGAGAGAGACGCGCTCTGGAGACTGCGCATCTCTTGAGGCGCAGTTTAGCCTGTACGAGGGATCTGTATGAAAGCCCACGGGCCTGGAGCACGCGACGGAAATGCAGCTAGCTTTAAACACGGAAAGGAACGGACAAGGAGCGCACGGAGGGGACCGGACAAGGAGCGCACGGAGGGGACCGGACAAGGAACGCACGGAGGGGACCGGACAAGGCGCACGGAGACAGGACGGAGCGCGCAGGGGGCCCGGACTCAGAGCGCGGGGACCAGACCCGGAGCGTGAAGGGAGATTGCTTGAAACACGGCCGGACCGGACCAGGAGCACACGGAGAGGAACGGACCCGGAGCGTGAAGGGATGAGATCGCTTGAAACACGGCCGGACCGGACCAGGAGCCCACGGAGAGGAACGGACCCGGAGCGTGCAGGAATATCGCTTGAAACACGGCCAGACCGGACCAGGAGCGCGTGGGGAAAACGCAAATCGCCTGGAGATGGACACAACCACGGGGAGAACAGCTGTAACAGACGTAGACATTCGGACAACTTCTGCTCGCTGATGGTTTGGGAAGTGCGTCAAACTTTTTTATATGAACACAATGATGTCAGTGGATTAGTCTTCAGCATCTGTCTTCGCTTTGGAAGTTTTGGCGTCTCCTCTGCAATACTCAGGTAAGAAACAAAGCGGTTTTGAGGTTTTACGGAGGTTTGACTTTGTGAGTTTGTTGTGTTTCGGGTGAGAGAGACAAATGATCAGAACAGATTTCAGACAAAGCCTACACAGAATACATGGCTATTCATAAGCATATTTGTGTTTTGCTGGTGTGCAATTAGGTTATTGCTATTCCAGTACGGTTTACGAAAGGTTTAATAGCTAAAAACGCCTTGATAAAGGCTTGAGTTGGACGCAGGGACATCGCGCAGCTCCCGTGCGATACACAATATATGTAGGATTACCGCAAAGACGCATTAAGCAAGCTTTAGGGCACACGCAAGGATGCCGTACGGCTTCATTTCCCCAAGAATGTCGTAAGTTGTTGGTGAGAGCAGAAAGTCTGCCGTAAGAAGACTGTAGGAAAACAGTTTCCACTCCACGAGCCACGTACGAACTCAGATTTCGTACGACCTGTAAGATTCGTACGACCATTTTATTCGTACGGGTCATTGTGACCGTAGCTTTACATAAACCGCAGTACGAAGACTGGACTGTGGCGAGAAATAAATGTTTGCCTTAGTTGCTTGTCGCAGCTTTTGTGGACCAGGACATGACTAGTAACTAGTAACTAGTAACTAGTGTTCTCTGTCAGAGTTTGACAACTACTCGCGTGCCTCTTATGTTTCGTCTTTTTCGTTAAGCGCATGCCCACTCGACAGGAACAGACACAGCGCCGCTCCACTTTACCAACAGCGACTGGGGGTTGTGTTGGTGTGAAAGACCTAGGAAAAAAACTCAGTTAAGTATTATACAGCCGCCAGGCTAGGACACTTCCATCAAACTAAAAATGACTGTAGGATGAGAGTCAAAACTTCTCCATCTTCAAAAATGCTGTTCAGGTGACAACTTTGAAGCCTTTTTTACTAGAAGAAGCTAAGCTGCTGTTGTGCACGAGGCAAGTTAGATCATTGTGTCTCAAAGCTGTTGTAATTTTTGTTTTATTTGTATTAATTTATTTAAATATTGCCAGCTATTCTTCATTACACAAAAACACACACGCACATTCAGGCCCTATACTTTTTTGTAGTTGCTGAGTTTATGTTCATGTTTTTGAATGTTTGCGTTTGTTTATTTGTGTGTGCATGTGTCTCCTTCAGGTAGAATTAGCATTAGCATGTTGCAGTTTCTCAGTTTTTGAAAAATATTAAAATAAAAGGGAAAGTATAGGTTGAGAGGTCTGGTTTGTATTGCAGAGGTTGAGGGCGTGGCTTAAGGCGACACTGCTTTCATCCTATAGTTTTCACCACAATTCCTACTCATCTTCGAGCTAAGGTAGGTGAACTTTTGTATATCTGTGTACATAAAAAACTATTCCAATTTTATTACCATTAGAAATTGTTTAAAGGTTTGAATTATTATTCCAAGCAATCTATGATCTAGCAAAGTCTGCAATATGTGCATGAAAACAAAAACTAATGCAATACAGGTCAATCTAAATACCTATAAACCATGTAATTTAGTGGTTTCTACAAATTTCACACCAATAACCAAACCTGTATTATAATAGGACTATTGCAAATTTAAATTAGGGCCAAACCAGATATGTGACTCAAGAAAATACAGAAATGAGGAGTGGATTATTTCCAATTTATTTCACCTGGGGAGCTATTTTTACAAAGCAAATATGTTTTGGATGTTTTTACACATCATTCCACTTCACTTATTAGAACACAAAGTCAGGCTACAACTACAACTGTATTAGGCATGCATTAAATTGGATTTGAATTTCTACAGGTGGGAGATAATTAAACCAACCACTAATGCAAAATTAGAGAATCTGACGCACCACCCGAAGAAGTTTACATACCACCAAAATTAACAAAACATACAAACACATAACATACCATTGGTCTAATTCAGGGATGTCAAATTTGGCAGCTGCAGGATGATTTATGATTATCACTGAATGTGGCCGCCTGAAAAAAGCCAACAACGTGAACTACATGTTCCACAACACACTGCAGCGTAGCGCTGACAAGTCTAGAATGGTTAATAAGCTTATGGAAATACTCATAAAAAAAAAATGTGTCCCACCTGTTCCCATTAGAGGTCGCGGGTGACTGGAGCCTATCCCAGTGACTTTGGGCCTTAGGCGGGGGAACACCCTGAACCCGTCCCAGGATTAGACAGACAAGCATTCACTATCTCATTCACTCTCAGGGGAAATTTACTGTGATGCCTGAACATGCATGTATTTAAAGGTGGGAGCTAACCGGAGTACTCAGAGAAAACCCACGGTGACGCGGGGAGAACATGCAAACTCCACCCAGAGAGATCATGAGATGTTGATATGGTCTGACCCGGGAGTCGAACCCACAACCTCCTTGTTGGGAAGCCAGAGCTCTGACCACTCAGCTACTGTGCATCCTATTGAAATATAAAGGTTTTATATTGCTGAAAAGTGACTATAAAACCCAACAACAGTATGTGCAACATAATGTAATGCAACATAATGTAATGTGATACAGTAGAAATTCGGACGTACAGTAAATGCTTTAAATAGCCTCATTGCCATATTTGAATTTAACACAGAGGGACCTTTATTTTCAATGCAGACCTCAACCAACTCTGACTCTGATCGTTTTGGCCCAGCTCCATTTGAGTTTGACACCTCTGTGCTAATTTGCTTAACCCATCAGGCATTTCTGATGTGTTCTTTTGTTTATTTTTACAGGTCTCCAGTCCACAGACATGAAGAACCACACTTCTCCCTTGCTTTGTGACCCCTGTCTGTCTGTCCATCTTCATTCACTTCTGCTGCTTATACCCTCTCTTCTCGCCATTCCATTTCAAAGTGTTGTCCTCGGCGTCCAAGCCTCTTTTCCACTCACCGAGAAAAAGACGTGCTGGGTTTGACTGTTGTATTTGTAGATTTTCTTATCTCACTTTCCACAATAGCAACCCCATTGTGCCTGAAAGTACTTCCCGTCGTATACTCTTATGTTTGGAGCGTCGTTGTCGGTCTACTCAGCTTTGGACGTCCACTGTTTCATTGCTTAGTTTGCCTGGAGCGATACTTAGCCGTCCAACACCCAATTGTTTTTCAGAAATACAGACCTCTTCGCTATCGGTATCAAGTGTTAGCCCTCTCCTGGGCTTTGACAATGTTGGTTATTGCCACTATCATGATGATATGTGGATTCTCTGTGACTTATCAATCATTTATTGAGTTTGAGTGTGTTTTTTTACTAATTACGTTGGCGGTTATTTCTTTCACTTGTTTGTCAATCCTAAGAACTCTCCTGCAACCTCCTCCCGGCGACAAAAAGGTCAAGTCGCAAAAAGGTGGAAATTATATCAAAAGAAAGGCATTTTTGATCATTTTAATGGTGCAGATTGATATGCTACTTTGCTACTTGCCTACCATTATTATCGTCTGGGGCAACACTGATCCCTGGTCAAAACCAACCCAGTTCTGCGCACTTGTCTTGTACAACATGTTTTTTATTAAGTGGATGTCTGCCTGCTTTTGTTTTGCATATCTCCACAAAAAGAATCAGCTACAAAGGATAACTCGTGCTTTTTTGGGGGCATTTGGTATTAAACTATAACCCTCCCTTTTGTAATGCATTTTCTATGAGGATTTTATTAGTATCTACTAGTGTTGTTGCATCTTATATTTTTAAAAAGTGGATTTTAAAGAATATCCACCTTTTCTCGACCGCACATTTTATGCTTAGCTCTGCTAAAGTTGCAAACATGTTAGCTTATCTGTCTTGCAAGGCGATCTCCAATAGATATAACAACAGTTTAAAAAAACCCAGTGACTGAATTCTGCAGGATCTAAGCTTTTAATCTTGCCTGATCAGCCAGCCCCTCCTTCTGTGGATGGAACCAAAGACAGAGCCAATCACTTCGTCGTCCAAAGTTAGGACAATCCCATGTCAAACAGCCACTTCCTTCCCCCAGCCCTCGCCAATTTCAAAACTTTATTTTTTCGAACTGTTTCCAATTTCAAAACATCCAAGATGGCCGACGTAGCTGATTCAGCTCTTATTTCGGTTTTGAACAATGAAGAACGTATCATTTCCTTAAAACCGTGTTGAGAGCCTTCAGACTGAAAAAATCCTTGCGCCACAAATTTATGACAACATCTGGTTTAGCGTGTCACTGCTTTGATGTAATTTTTGAGTTTTCTTTGATTGGAAATTGAAACCCAGCAGTCTAATTCCAGACCCTCACATCTTTGGAAAGTTGTCTGTCAAAGTGCGTAGGGACTGGCTGCTCAGGCAACTAAAAAAGCATGTGTATGTGTATTACATTACGTTTAATTGTCGATTGTGGCTAATTTTGCTTAGGCTAACTGCCAACAAAAGTGGCTAAATAGTCAAATAGAGTGCTCACTTCTCAATATATGGTCCGACCTGGGAGTCAACCCCACGGTTTCCTTATTGGAAAGCCAGAGCTCTGACCACTCAGCTACTGTGCATCCTATTGAAATATAAAGGTTTTATATTGCTGAAAAGTGACTATAAAACCCAATGACAGTATGTGCAACATAATGTAACGTGATACAGTAGAAATTCGGACGTACAGTAAATGCTTTAAATAGCCTCATTGCCATATTTGAATTTAACACAGAGGGACCTTTATTTTAAATGCAGACCTCGACCAACTCTGACTCGTTTTGGCCCAGCTCCATTTGAGTTTGACACCTCTGTGCTAATTTGCTTACTTGTTTCAACTGACCTAACCCATCAGGCATTTCTGATGTGTTTTTTTTATTTTTACAGGTCTCCAGTCCACAGACATGAAGAACCACACTTCTCCCTTGCTTTGTGACCCCTGTGTGTCTGTCCATCTTCACTCACTTCTGCTGCTTATACCCTCTCTTCTCGCCGTTCCGTTTCAAAGTGTTGTCCTCGGCGTCCAAGCCTCTTTTCCACTCACCGAGAAAACAGACGTGCTGGGTTTGAATGTTGTATTTGTAGATCTTCTTGTCTCACTTTCCATAATAGACTCCCCATTCTGCCTCAAAGTCCTTCCCGTCGTATACCCCTATGTTTGGAGCATTTTTACCGGTCTACTCAGCTTTGGACGTCCACTGTTTCATTGCTTAGTTTGCCTGGAGCGATACTTAGCCGTCCAATACCCGATTGTTTTTCAGAAATACAGACCTCTACGATATCGGTATCGAGTGTTAGCCTTCGCGTGGGCTTTGACATTGTTGATTATTGCCATTACCATGATCTTTTGTGGATTCTCTGTGACTTTTCAATCATTTATTCAGTTTGAGTGTGTTTTTATGATAATTATGTTGGCAGTTATTTCTTTCACTTGTTTGTCAATCCTAAGAACTCTCCTGCAACCTCCTCCCGGCGACAAAAAGGTCAAGTCGCAAAAAGGTGGAAATTGTATCAGAAGAAAAGCATTTTGGATCATTTTATTGGTGCAGATTGATTTGCTACTTTGCTACTTGCCTCCCATTATTCTCGTCTGGGGCAACACTGATCCCTGGTCAAAACCAACCCAGTTCTGCGCACTTGTCTTGTACAACGTGTATTTTGTTGAGTGGATGTCTGCCTGCTTTTGTTTTGCGTATCTCCACAAAAAGAATCAGCTACAAAGGATAACTCATGCTTTTTTGGGGGCATTTGGTTTTAAACTATAACACTAACTTTTGTAATGCGTTTTCTATAAAGACTTTATTACTAACTACTAGTGTTGTTCCTGACATAAATGCAGCCACTGAATTCTGCAGGATCTAAGCTTTTAAACTTGCTTGATCAGCCAGCCCTTCCTATATTCTTTTAAAATGCATAAGGGTCTGGAACTGGAACCAAAGACAGAGCCAATCACTTCGTCGTCCAAAGTTAGGACAATCCTATGTTCCTTCCCCCAGCCCTCGCCAATTTCAAAACTTATTTTTTTCTAACCATTTCCAGTTTCAAAACATCCAAGATGGCGGACGTAGCTGATTCAGCTCTTGTTTCGGTTTTGAACGATGAAGAACGCATCATTTCCTTAAAACCGTGTTGAGAGTCTTCAGACTGAAAAAAATCCTAGCGCTACAAATTTATGACAACATCCGGTTTAGCGTGTCACCGTTTTGATGTAATTTCCAAGTTTTCTGTGATTGGAAATTGAAACTCGGCCCTCTAATTCCAGACCCTCACATCTTTGGAAAGTTTTCTGTCAAAGTGCGTAGGGACTGGCTACTCGGGCAACTAAAACAGCATGTGTATGTGCATTGTATGTGATCATTACGTTTAATTATCAATTGTGGCTAATGTTGCTTAGGCTAACTGCCAACAAAAGTGGCTGATTAGGTAAATAGAGTTCTCAATTCTCAGTATCTTTGTTCATAATAAAGGTAATGTTTATTTAAAGGTAATGTTTATTAAAGACAATGTACAATTACATAAAGCACAATGGCAGAGATGCTTGTACCAGATTATAGCTTAGAGCTAATTTCCATCTGTAGTCCTGGGTAAATGACTGTAAAATTATATTTTTTGAGTAAAGGTTACAATAATCGTCATGGCTGTTGTTTCGTTTGCCCCTCCTGTGTTCTCTGCCTGCTCTGTGTGCATGTAAATGTTGGCGGGACCTTGACTAGTGGCTGCTCTCTGCTCCCGAACTCTGATTGGACACGACAGTTCACTTCGGATTGGACTGATGCCACTCCACTCCTCTAATCCTGTCGGCTCAATTGAGCAAGGCAGCATTGGAGCTCAACAGTGACCGTCCACCTCCTGGTTCAACAAGCTCAGGCTCCTGTGTGAAGAAAAAAGTTTTTTAGTTGCACGCACACACGTTCATATAAACAATGGAGTCATTTACATTTGCTTTATTAAATATTGAATTTATGTAGTCCTATTTGTCATAATAAATACTCACATTGAGATTAATTTATTTGTTATATTCAACACTGAAGGCACATCTTTATAATGCTTATCTACAGAAGCTTTATTCTGTGCCAATGGGGGATTTTTGGGAGAAGATGTGTGCCCTGTGAGCAGGTTATCTGGAGAGGAAAACGAAGACAACTCCTTTGATGGAGAATATGGAGTTGCTCTGTGGAGGAGGTGATGGAGACCTTGAACGCAGTGTGCAGCTCGAAATTGGGGAAGAAGATCTATAAATCCTCATTGTCATCATCATTTGCATATTCATGTTGTATGTTTTATCTGGGCCCAGGGAAAGGCGAACAGTCAGATTGTACCTACACCTGGCATGAGTCGTCTGAAAGTTTGACCCAGCCCTGTATTTGACTTTTTGTTAGGGGATTATTTTTGGGATGAATAAACTTTTTATATATTTTAACCTTTAGAATTTTGGTCATCTTTAGAAGCATGGTGCGTTCCAGGCAACTGGTACATTTCCCACTTCCCACTTGTACAAATGGAATGCCACTCGAACTGGTAAATACTACTTCTTGTGAACTGGGACCTGGTCGAGGAAGTCCCACTTCATATATGAGCGCAACAATCACCAAAATAAATGTATCTGGAAGTTTAAATGCCACAAAAACAATGTAAACATACTGTAGCCTAAACGGTTATATTTACATGTGAGTTGATTAGGTTGGAACGCTTTGAACAAGGAACTGGTATTCTTCAACTGGGAAATATCCCAGTTTCCAGTTGCCTGGAACGCAGCATAAGAACTTCCATGACAGAGCAGAGAGATAAAGTCAGGAGAGTGCGGTGCTGCGTGAGCTCCAGTCCCTTCTGCACTTTCTGGTTCACCATGGCCACGTGCACTCATAACGGGCCGCTGGACAAAGGGCCAAAAAACATCATTTTTAACCTCGATTTCACTCCTTGTACACAGGTTGATGACTGAGGTGAAGTTAGTTTCACGTTGGACATTCGGCTCCGCAACTACAGCCGGAACTTGCCCTGAATGTGGTCCGGCTGCGTGCACTTTGTATGCGGAGCTCGTTCATGCCGGAATTTTAATTTTAAGTTTTTTCCTCAAAACTCTAGGATTTTTTCTAGCCATTGAAAAAAATCCTAGATTTTTGAAGTAAATATCCTGAAAGGGTTAATTTTGGAAACCAAAAGTTGCGCATTATACCTGGGACCCAGGGCTATTGTAATACGTTGGATTGGCCCCTCTGAATCACCTCACTTAGGAGCTATTGAAGAAAATGTATTTGGAACCAACCCAAATGATACATTTTTGAAAATTCCATGAAGGGGTAATATTTTTAAGCCATACAAGGTTTTACCACAATAATTATTCTACTGATACTAATTTGTATTTATGTGTTTTGTGGAGCCGAATTTCCAACGTCCAACGTGAAACTAACTTCACCACGATCATCAACCGGTGTACGCGCGTTAAGTCGAGGTTAAAAATGATGTTTTTTGGCTCTTTGTCCAGCGGCCTGTTATAAGTGCACGTGGCTACGGTGATCCAGAAAGTGCAAAAGGGACCGGAGCTCACGCAGCACCGTACTCTCCTGGCTTTATCTCTCTGCTCTATCGTGGGGAGAGCTGCATTTACACTTACACTGTCCATGTTCACTGACACATTTGATTATTCACTTTAATGTTTCATTTACACAATTTCACAAAATATGCAGTGAAAAATCTGAAATAAATGCTGGATTTCTAAAATATTAAGGTAAGAAGTTAGGTTGCTAATTTTGTGTTTTGATTTTTTTTGTGGGTGCATGTTTTTCCCTTTTGAGTAGAATTAGCATTAGTCTTCTTGCCTTTGTGATTTGCTTGTTCATGAAAAAATGAAATAAAAAGTAAGTTGAAAGTAGGTTGAAAGGTTTGGTTTGTACTGCCGATGTTTAGGGCGTGGCTCAGGGTGAACACTGCTTTGATCCTACAGTTTTCACCACAATTTCAGTTCAGCTTCGAGCGAAGGTAGGTGAAACTTACCTTTTCAAACATTATTTTTCAAACCAAAAAACAACAGAAATGTGGACAAAAGGGTACGGTTAGGGGGTTAGTAGATGAGTAGTAGATGAAATTAATTTTAAGTCAGGTGTTTATAAGTTTTTTCTTGAGTTGGATTTCTATATAAATTATTAAATCATTATTAACCCTTGAAGTTAGGCAAATGCAAAAGGCATGTGTGAGCCAGCTACAGGTTGGAGACAATTAAACAAACTACAAAATGCAACATTAATAGAGTGTAGTTGTCAGGTCTACGGTTTTCCCCGCACAATTGGGCTATTTAAAGAAAATATACTCAAGAAAAAAAGAAACGCAACATTTCAATTTTCAAAAATTACTTAGAAAACGAGTCCATTTGTAAAAATGGGTTACATCATGATTTGAGTCCACAGTAAGCTGAAGACAGGTGAACACATTTCTTGGTTTGGTTTGACTGATTGTGAGAACAATAAAGAGTGCATTACAGGGTCGTTTATTCACACAAACTCATGTTTGAAACTCAGAGTTGACTTTTACCGCTGGTTAACTGTGCTCAAGTCTTCTCTATAAAAGTCCACCAGAATGAAGCCAAAAACACACTTCTTCACGATGCCACGATTGTCCAACCAGAGAGGGATGGAGCTATTGGCTGCTCCAAGCTGGACAGTGTTGTCTTGTGTCTCCAGGGTGTTTGAAGTTCACCGCTCTACCATTAGTCGTCTTGCGGAGTGATACCAGGCCACTGGTTCCTCCAACGACCGCCCTCGAACTGGTGGCCCCCGTGTAACGACCGCTGTACAAGACCGCTCCAACCACCCCGCACATCTCCGTGACAGGTCCGGCCCGCCACCAGGTCCACAGTCGAGACCATTGGGACACACCACAGGCCCAGTGTCGGCCAGAACCATCCGTAATCGCCTCCATGCTGACCTGTATTCGACCATATCGGCCATATGTTGGATCTGTGCTTACCCCCCAATATCGCCAAGCTCTCATCGAATGGTGCACTGCACATCGTCGTTGGACTTTGCAGAGGTGTTCTCAAGTCGTGTTGAGTGACGAAAAAATTTTCCAGTGCTTCAGAACAGATGGCCGAGATTGGGTGTACAGGACACTATAGGAGAAACTCAGCAGCAGCTGAGGGCGGCAATTCTACAGGATCAACTCAGACACAACTGCCGATCCATGAGGCGACGAATAACCGCTGTCCAGGAGCCAACGGGGGTCAAGTGAACTATTGACAGTCTGATGAAATTCCTGTCACTTTTGGTTTGGGGGTTGCTCTATTGTTTGATTGTGTTATTGGACTCGAAAATGTTTAAACACCGCAAGAGTTGGCCTGAGGATTAGAAATGGATTTAGGGTTCATATGAAACAGCCGGATCTGTTGGCTGCAGCCTTGAAGCTGCTCACTCTAAGAATGAGGCGCTCTCCCATTTTGGCTGCAATCTCACAGCAACTACCAGTGTGAGCCTGGCCCGCGAGGTCAAGAGTTCAGAGAGACGTTGGCCGAGCAGCAGTGGCTCACGCACACATACAGTGACCGAGTGGAGCATTCAGGCCTACTTTTGACTCAAAACGTGACCACTTTCACTTTCAAGAAATAAAACAGCTTAAAAAACTGGGCTAGTTTTTTAATTTATTTGGCGAGTTTTGAGATGTCATTGGGCTAGATATTAAAAAAGATAAAAAAAATACATCTAAGATTCTCATTGGTCCAACTAGATGCTTCACAGACACAAAACCTTTGGCACATCAAGGATTCATTTGAATGTGACCACAAGCTAATGGACTAAATGACACCAGCTGAACAACAACATTTTCAGCGACCTGTATTGTACCAGGAAAAACAATATTTTACCAGGAAAAAATATTTTATGGACAGATCATAGAAATAGAACACCTTTGAATCCAAACGGAAAAGAAACAAGCTGAAGGAAGTTTGCAGAAGAGAAAGTCTGGGGCAGCAGTCTGAACAGAGAGATGTGACTCTGGATAAAGCAAATAAAAATGAATAGATGGATATAGTAAAAATTACATAAATCTGGGAAGAATTCTCAGATTGGGACAATTCTTTATCAAGTAAATGTATGTAATACTAATAAAACCAAGTGCTTCAGTAAAGTTCACGCTAGTGTGATTGGATAAATCATTGACAAATCTGAATGTCATTGTCTGGTCCTGACAGATCTCAGAAGCAAAGGCACCAAATTCCCTGGTATTCCATTCATAGCTTTACAGGGAGTGCAAACTTGTAGAAGTAGGACATCTTTTAGTCGGCACAAAGCAAGATACTGTATTTGGAAAAGTTAATGAATGCTAGCTCCATACCTTCTTCCTTCAGCTTTTTGCCGATTAATCAAATCTGACTTTATCTCTCGTGATTTGTACCTTCATGTGGTAAACAGTGTTTCAATGATTGCTAGAAAGTAATAACAAAAACAATGAAAAGGTTGTATATCAGTATGCGCTTGTTCAATTCTTGTCTCAATCGCATCTCTGTCATGACTAAATTGTGAGTCAGTGTGAATTGAGTGTTTTTCTCAATTTTGAGTGAAGAAACAACACATTTTTAAAATATTCACCACTGCTGGGTATCAAAAAGGTCCAGGCACAATGCTCAAAATAGGTACTGTTCAGGTAAATAAGGACATCTGGTCAATCTTTTCACATCCCATATGCTACTCTCAGATAAGATCGTGTAAATGTATTTTGCACATGTTCTACTAATAGAAACCCGCCTCTGTTCCTTTCCTTCCCAGGTCTCCAGTCCACAGACATGAGCAACGACACTTCTCCCCTGGTTTGTGACCCCTGTATGTCTTTAAGTTTTTACCCACTTCTGCTGGTTCTGCCTTCTCTTTTCGGCGGTCCGATCCAAAGTGTTGTCCTCGCCGTCCAAGCCTCCGCTCCACTCACCGAGAAAACAGACGTGCTGGGTTTGAATGTTGCAATTGTCGATTTTCTTATGTCGCTTTCTGCAATCGCCGCCTCATTCTGCCTCAAAGTCCTGCCCGTCGTATACTCTTATGTTTGGAGCGTCACTGTCGGTCTACTCAGCTTTGGACGTCCAGTGTTTCATTGCTTAGTTTGCCTGGAGCGATACTTAGCCGTCGAACATCCGATTGTTTTTCAGAAATACAGACCTCTACGCTATCGGTATCAAGTGTTAGCCTTCATGTGGACTTTGACATTGTTGGGTATAGTTGTTTTCACGATCATATGTGGATTATGTTACTCTTTTCAAGCGTTTTCATTACTTCTTCAGTTTGACTGTGTTTTACTGCTAGCTATTGTGGCGGTAATGTCTTTCACTTGTTTGTCAATCCTAAGAACCCTCCTGCAACCTCCTCCCGGTGGCAAAAAGCTCCAATCGCACAAAAGTGGACAATGTGTCAAAAGAAAAGCATTTTGGTTGATTTCAGGGTTACAAGTCAATTTGTTACTTTGCTACATGCCTCCCATTATTTTCTACTTGTCCAGAGATGATTTTTTGACAAAACAATCCCAGCTCTGCTCATTCTTCTTGTACAGTGTGTGGTACATTGAGTGGATGTCGGCCAGCTATGGTTTGATGCATCTTCGCAAAAAGAACAAGCAACAAAGGATAATTCATGCTTTTTTTCAGGCATTTGGTATTAAGCGATAAACTCTGGCTTATGCTGCGTTCAGACTGGACAGCGTCTTGGCGTATTTGCGTCCATTTTCAATGTTAAGTCAATGTAAACCCACGCCTTGAGCGTTCAAGCGAATTTTCCGCGCGTATTGACGTCTGGGGCGTCAGTTGACGCGCGTTTTGGCTTCTGAAAACGCGGCGTCTTGCGGATTAGAAGCTCGAAGCTGCGGCGGCCGCAAATTCGGTCAAAACTTAGAAGCTGCAAAGGATGAATGTTAATCCACATTTGATTTTGTGGGTGCTCTCTTTCCTAACAGAGCGAGAGCAAGTGGTGAGATTCAACAACCACTTTAGTTCAGTCAGAACCATCTCAACAGGAAGCCCTCAAGGTTCTGTGATCTCTCCTGTTCTTTTCACATTATACACAAATGACTGTAAAAGTGGCAAACCGGACATACAATACTTGAAATACGCAGATGACACAGTTATTATTGACACAAGCAATGCAGATGGGCGTCTCCAAGCAGAGCTGCAGGACTTTTCTGGTTGGTGCAAGGAAAATCACATGGATTTAAACCTTTCTAAAACCAAAGAAATGGTTTTATACTTTGGTCGTGCTCCTGTTGACCTTCCATCACTTCAATTAGATGGCCAAGTAATTGAAAGGGTGGAGGAGTACAAGTATTTAGGGACACTCATTGATCACAAAATGACATTTAAAAGCAACTCTGATCGAATTTTCAAGAAGTGTCAGCAACATCTGCATTTTCTCCGAAAGCTGAAAAGGCTGCAGGTGAACAGATCAATTCTCCAGTTGTTTTATAACAGCTTTATCTTGTCCTCTTTAACGTTCAGCATCCTGGCCTGGTTTGGTTCTGTGAGTGAGATGACTAAGAGCCCCCTACAAAAGATCATCAGGATGAGCGAAAAAATTATCGGTGTGCCACAAGTTCATCTTGGAACAGTTTTCCAAACACTGGCACTAAAAAAGGCTTCTCTTATCTGCTCAGATACCACTCACAGCCTCCATGATCAGTACAGACTGCTCCCATCTCGAAGAAGGTTTGCCTCCCTCGTCTTAAAAACTAAACGGGCAATGTCCTCCTTTGTGCCAACATCTATTAGACTTTTAAATAAGCATTGATTTTACTAATCATCTTTGGTTTGATTTCTTTGTCTTAACTTTTAATCTTTTATTTTAAAATTTTTATTTGTACTGTATGCTTTTAAGTGTGTTTGTGGGTGTCGGACCACAAGTGAAGTTCCCTAACGGGAAAAATAAAGTTCTTTGAATTGAATTGAACTGCGGCCGCCGCAGGAGTTGGGAAAATCCATCTTCAGACGCGTTGGAAGTCGGCATCAGCCAATCAGAGACTACACTCCTGTACACAAGACAAGTTGTTTCCCTGTCACAACAAAGGGAAAGGAGGACTGTTTACTGAAGTCTTTTAGTAACTTTTAACGAAAGGTCGCTTGTTTGGGGGCTTTCTTCAAAGACTTGGCCGTTCATTGCTTTGAAAATCTGGAGACACGGCAAACACGGACATGATCTGTACTGTAAACGTGCTCACATGGATGTAATAAAAATGCCCGTTGTCGTGTTTAAACCTGCTGTACAACGGGAGGAGCTGAGGAGGACGGAGACAGCAAAAGGACTGCCTGGAGGAGGAGAAAGTTGTGTGATCGGGTAAGCTCCGTTTTATAAATGCAACCCGGTAATGGCGCCGCCGCCTCTGGCACCCCTCAAGGCAAAGCATCCAGCCGCCAGAGAGAGCTCGTCTAGCGGCTACAGCCAGCGGAGGAACCCGGTGAAGGCCAAGGGTCCAGAGATTTAGCAAAGAAAAGTTAAAATGACCGCGGATTTGGTAACAATACCCACAATTTCTTGCCTCAATCGGTCTCAAAGTTTAGATTTGACTCTTATAAACCGTTTTATAAAGGCAACAAGCCTCTATCTCTCTCTCTCTCTCTCCTTCTCTCTCTCAACGTGATCTGTCTACGAGCAAAACAAAGCTAGCAAACAAGCGGGAGCTCGAAGCGCTTTTGGGCGTTAAAAGTGTCTTTTTGTCCACCAAAGCCTTGACGCGCGTCAGAGCAGCTTAGAAGCTTATTGAGGCGTCAACAGCATACATATTCTGCGAAATTTAACGCGCATTTAGGCGAATTTTTAGACGCAAATAAGCTGTCCGGTGTGAACGCAGCATTACACTGCTTTTGATCCTGTCTCTTATCCACCTCTAGTCCTGTCATGACCCAGTCTTCATGCAGGGGACAGCTTGCATTTTTGCAATTTTGTGTCCATTTTCAATGTTAAGTCAATGTAAACCCGCGTTTTGAGCGTTCAAGCGTATTTGCGTCTTGCGAATTGGAAGCTCAAACGTGCAACGGCCGCAACTTCGCACGAAGCTGCAGCAAACGCAGGAATTGGAAAAATCCATTTTCAGACACGTTAGGAATCCGAGTCAGCCAATCAGAGACTACACTCCTGTGACACGTGACATGTTGTAATTCTTGTAATTTTTTAAAGTAATTAAAATGTAAATTATATTTATCATTATGTGTCATTTATGTGGATTTTGGCACATAGGTACAATGTGATTGCTAGGTAACAGTTGTAGAATTACCTCTCCATATGTCAGATTTGTGGGACAATTATATCAAAACAGACAAATTAGGTGAAAACAAGCAAAATGTTAAATGAAATCTTAGATATTTTCATGTTTACTTTGTTTTTTCTGAAGTTCACTTCCAAATTAACTTCAAGATAATTTGGTTGAGTTTAGGGCTTTGGGAAAGTCATGCCAACAGTGTCACTGCATTACTGCGATGGAGAAAATAAAGACACACTTCTGAATTCTTTGATGTTGCTATCGTCCAAATGTCTTTCTTTTGGTAAAACTCAGACTAGTTTTGGTACTTAAAGTGAATCTAAACCCCAATACAACCCATTTTTCCTGATAAGACAAACAGAAGGTTTTATTTGGAGTTAACAGCTAACTTTAGGCCTGAAGTTACAAAAATGGGCAAGTTTAGCGCTTTGGCTTGGAGTTGGTGAAGGTTAGGATTAGGATTGTGTTAGTTTTCATAAATAACAACTCGTCTTAACATTCACTATTGAAATGAACTGGGACAGAAACGCGTCAAATACACACGCATAAAATAGAAGTAGCGCATATGACACGCTGTGTACAATTAACCTGGCCAGCCAGATGGTTTATCTCGCAGTATTTGTGAATTCACAAACACGAGAGAAACTATCTGGCCTTCGTCCAGCCCGATTGGTTTGAGAGTCCGAAACAGCCGTGGTTCGGCCCACTCACATCACAGCAGCGTGGTTTTGAGGCCCAATTACATTGTAGCAGGGCGGGCTAACACGGGCTGTTAGCGCCAAGTCTGATTCAAGCTAAACAAAGATGGCTGCTCTCGTGGATGTACGTGTTTCTGCTGCTTTTGATGCGGTTTCAGCAGAAATACAGAGTAATTTCTTTTTGAAAGAAGAGCAGTATGTGTGACACGTACTTGTTCTACCTCACGCGGACATTGGATACACCATTACGAGTTGTTGCTGTGATTGGCTAGCTCAAATAAGGTAGGTCCCACACCCAATCAGCTAGAAGTATTTCACTAAACGCCCCGCCTTTTCTCTAACGCTTTCAGCGAGTCAAGTCCCAGATGGATGAGAACTCAGATAGGAGTTCAACACATATCCATCTGGCGTGAGCCAGGTTAGTTTACAATAGCGTGGTATTGACACGCTTATCCAGGAGAACAGGCTATTTTTGGGGGGAAACTAAGCAAGTTTTAGGTGAAAATAGTCAAAAATTGGCTGTTCCTTATGTCAGCTCTAGACTGTGTTTTGTCCACTCAAAATTTTGCACTCTAGCTCCGTCTTTGGCCTTTTTCTCAAAGCTTTTCAACGAGTTTGCTGTGTTCGTAATGTGTTTCTGAGTGAACTTCACTTTAATCTTAAGTTTATACAATTTCACAAAATATGCATGGAAAAATCTGAAATAAATGCTGGATTTCTAAAATATTAAGATAAGAAATTAAACTGCAAATTTTGCTTGCGTTTATTTTTTTGTGGGTGCATGTTTTTCCATTCAAGTTGTAGCCGGTATGAACCACCAAAGACATACTTTGAACTGTATTTTTCACCTTTTTTAAAAAGGGACAAAGGAATCCGGCCCTTCCCCCTAAAACTGATCAAGTTTTACGACAGGCCACACTTAAACCCTCTCTGTCCCTTATCAACAACAATTCAACAAATGGCTAGTATGCAAAGCTCCCTGCAGTGACCTCTTGCAGAGACTTGCAGGACGAGGACTTTCTTGTAACTCATTTACTTTCATGTGTGTTTTCATGTGTTGTCATGTCTGTAACCTTGTTGAAATATGCATTTGGAAATTTGAGATGTCAATATGATTCCAATTGCATGTATGTTCTTGTTAATTGAATAAGTGAATAACAACTATTTACTGATCTAAATTAAGTAAGGGCATATTAAGCACTAAGCCACTCCCAGGTCATAAGAGTCCGCCTCTTTTCAAGACTCTACAGTGGGACACACTTCTACTTGGAACTTCCTGGCTTCTTGACTTCTCCACTTCCTCACGTGCTGAACGGGGGTTGGGACAGAGCTGTGAGGAGCCTTTTCCGGCCTCCGGGCCTTGCGGCCCCTGCGGGGTCAGCCGCCCTGCTGCAATCTGATCAGGCCTATAGGACTCTTCAGCCGGCATCGTCAAGCTACAGAATGGGACTTTACAACCGCTGCTAAACCCATCGAACAGCAGCAACTGCACCCCTTTGATCATGGCCCAAACGAGGAAAGGCTCCAACTTCGAGGAACACCAAGGAGCCACACATCTCCGGCCTCAAACGGGACGCGTAAGACCAAAAATGGTGGCTGAACGCAGAGTGGCTTAAGGGTAGTTAGGTTAAGTCTTGTTACACCTAATTTGAACCAAATCAGATCTTACCATTGAAACTAGTGTTTACTGTAACTGTTTGGAAATGAATGATGAATGTTTATGTTTGTTTTTGTTTATTAAACCACACAAAATATTACTGGTTACTTGATTTTATAATTAGGGCTTTGTCACTGCGATGAGAGAGCCGCGCCTTCAGACAGACAGCGAGGAGTGTAGGTTTATTCTTTTTTTTATATTTTTGAGTTAGATTTTAAATGTTAACTCTGGTGCCCCAAATTGATTAATTTTATTAATTGCCTACACAATATAATAACTAATTGCCACAATTAGCCGATTTTTAGCTTATTATATTAAAACAAACCACTACAAAGTAGAATTAGCATTAGTCTTCTTGTCATTGTGATTTGTTTGTTCATGGAAACATGTAATAAAAAGTAAGTGTAGGTCGAGAGGTTAAGTTTGTACTGCAGAGGTTTAGGGCGTGGCTTAGTGAATCACTGCTTTGATCCCACAGCTTTCACCACAATTTCAGATCAGCTTTGAGATAAGGTAGGTGAACTTTTACCATCACAAACATTACTTTATCGCTGTATTTCAAACCAAAATAAAATACAGAAGGAGAACAAAAGTAGATCAAATTGATTTTAAGTCAGGTGTTTGTAAGCTTTTTCCTGAGTTGGATGTCTCTATAATTTATTAAATCATTAATAACCCTTAAAGTTAGGCAAATGCAAAAGGCATGTGGGCTATTAAAGAAGATTTGAATTCCAAAATCCTTTGGAGAGCTATAAAGCGGTGGAGATGTACTCGAAAAGTACATTTTAGGCTCTATTAATGTTGGGTTTTGTAGTTTATTTAATTGTCTCCATCCTGTTGCCTGTGAGCTAGCTGCAGATTGGAGAGAATTTAAACAGACTTCAAAATACAACATTATTGGAGCTTATGTACTACCATCATTAAAAAAAATGCACAAAAGATTCACACTGGTCTAACTTGATGTTTCAACTGATACTAAACCTTTGGCACATCAAGGATTCATTTGGATGTGACCACAAGCTAATGGAATATATCATGGCACCAGCTGAACATTTTCAGTGACCTGCATTTTACCAGGAAAAAATATATTTTATGGATAGTACATAAAAATGGAACATTTTGTGATTCTCACGGAAAAAAAACAACAAACTGAAGGAAGTTTGCAGAAGAGAAAGTCTGAGTCTCTCTGTTCAGACTGCTGCCTCCGAGACGTGACTCTGGATAACGCAAATGAAATGAATGAGTAAAAATTGCATAAATCTGGGAAGACACCCTCAGAATTCTCAGATTGGGACACTTCTTTATCACTTAAATGTTTGTAATAATATTAAAACCATCAAGTGCTTCTGTTAAGTTTACACTTGTGTGATTGGATATCCACATAGCTGAACACACCATTACAGGGAGTGCAAAACTGACAGATTTTTTGTAAAGAAAGCACTGGCTACTTGTGCATTTTCAGTACAGGTGTCGCCACAAAGCAAAATATTTGGAAAGGTTAATGAATTTGGAAAAGTTAATGATTTGATTAAATCAGCCAACAGCTGGAGGTATGATCTATACCTTCTTCCTTCAGCTGTTTACCGATTGAATCAAATGTATAAGTTTGCCTGACTTTACCTCTTGTGATCTTTACCATTAAGTGGTAAAGAGTGTTTTGTCTTACACTGGGGCAGATTTAAAACCATACAAGAACTTGTTTTTTTAATAACATATATCACATGTGGCTAGCGCTAGCCACACATAATGCAGATTGTTTCAGATATTCATGTCATACATTTTTCACATTAGCATTGACTGACCTTGTATAAAGGGTTCACTGCAAATCCATGCCAACTCAGAAGGATTAAAGTTCTTTCAAATTATTGCTGCCACCCACTGGCATCTTCCATCTTCACCAAAAGATAAATGATTAAAAGCTACATTAGGCTCACAACTTTGCCTACAAGATGTAACCAATAGAGATCCTGCACCCACTTGACAAAAGTCGCTGCGGCTGCTATTACGACAGTGACGCTTCCACTGAATCTGATGGGAAAAGGCCTAAAATTGATCGTCTGTGGCTTATCTGTGGCATTAAAGTAGGCCGTAAATATCCGTAGGCTATGTCTAAAACACAACACAAATAAACATTAGCAACCATTTTGTGGTTGTTCTAATTGAATTGTTCTAAGACAATAATTAAGGTATTGACCAGATTAAAATACTTATCAGTGCATCTGTAGCTTAAAGAACAAATTGACTCACTTTTAGCTGCACAAATGGTATCGTCCCTGCCGGTCCGAGAATATGTGATGCATGCTGGGATAGCGTGACGTCAGCTGCACGAGCTGTATTTATAATTGAAATAGCTAAAAACTACCTTAAAAATGGGTAGGTTTTTGGCCGAGCTTCCTAGCTGTAATGCACACAGACAGTCAGTGCTTTTGTCCTCCGTCATGTCGAAGTGGGTGTTCCTTCCAAGAGCGCGACGTACAAGGAGTCTATAGGACTGTGTTTGAAAGTAATAACAAGAAACATGAAAAGGTTGTATATTTGCATGCACTCGGTCAATTCTAGTTTCAATTGCATCTCTGTCACGACTAAATTGTGAGTCTGTATGAATTGAGTGTTTTTCTTCATTTTAACTAAAGAAACAACCACTGCTGGGTATCAAAAAGGTCCAGGCACAATGCTCAAAATAGGTACTGTTCAGGTAAATAAGGACATCTAGTCAATCTTTTCTCATCCCATATGCTACTCTCTGATCAGATCTTATAAATGTCTTTTGCACATGTTCTACTAATAGAAACCCACCTCTATCTCTTCCCTTCCCAGGTCTCCAGTCCACAGACATGAGCAACGACACTTCTCCCCTGGTTTGTGACCCCTGTCTGTCTTTCCGTTTTTACCCACTTCTGCTGGTTCTGCCCTCTCTTTTCGGCGGTCCGATCCAAAGTGTTGTCCTTGCCGTCCAAGCCTCCGCTCCACTCACTGAGAAAACAGACGTGCTGGGTTTGAATGTTGCAATTGTCGATTTTCTTATATCGCTTTCTACAATCGCCGCCTCATTCTGCCTCAAAGTCCTGCCCGTCGTATACTCTTATGTTTGGAGCGTCACTGTCGGTCTACTCAGCTTTGGACGTCCAGTGTTTCATTGCTTAGTTTGCCTGGAGCGATACTTAGCCGTCGAACATCCGATTGTTTTCAGAAATACAGACCTCTACGCTATCGGTATCAAGTGTTAGCCTTCGCCTGGGCTTTGACAGTGTGGGTATAGTTGCTGTCACGATCATATGTGGATTATGTGACTCTTTTCAAACATTTGCATCATTTCTTCAGTTTGACTGTGTTTTCCTGCTGGCTATTGTGGTGGTTATTTCTTTCACTTGTTTGTCAATCCTAAGAACTCTCCTACAACCTCCTCCCGGGGGCAAAAAGCTCCAATCGCAAAAAAGTGGACAAAGTGTCAAAAGAAAAGCATTTGGTTGATTTCAGCGGTGCAAGTCAATTTGTTACTTTGCTACATGCCTCCCATTATTTTCTTTTTGTCCAAAGATGATCTTATGGTAAAACAATCCCAGTTCTGCACATTTTTCTTGTACAATGTGTGGTGCATTGAGTGTATGTCGACCAGCTATTGTTTGACGCATCTCCGCAAAAAGAACCAGCAACAAAGAATAATTCATGCTTTTTTTCGGGCATTTGGTATTAAGCAATAACTTCAGACTCACACTGCATCTGGTCCAGCTCACATTCAACCCGCTGCTTGTCCCATACTGCTGTAGTTACTTCCTCTCTCGCCATCTACATCATCACTTTACCATAAAGACAAGGAGTAACAGAACGAGTTCAAAGGGCAATGAAAAAGCACAACATTGGCACAACCTTTCAGGAATCTCATGGTGCGTTCAAACTGGACCACGTATTTGAGTTTTTGTGTCCATTTTCAATGTTAAGTCAATGTAAACCCATGTCTTCAGCGTTCAAGCGAAATTGCGGTGCATAATGGCGTCTTGGGCATCCGTTGATGCGCCTTAATACCTCTGAAGACAAGGTGTCTTGCGGAGAGGAAGCTCAAACCTGCGGCGGCCGTAACTTTGCATGAAGCTGCAGCGAATGCAGGTCCATCTTCAGATGCGTTGGAAGTCGGCGTCAGCCAATCAAAGACTACACTCCTGTGACATGTTGCTGTTCTCCTCTCACATCAAGGAGAAAGGAGGACTGTTTACTGTCTTTAGTATAACTTTTTTAACAAAAGGTTGCTTGTTTTGGGGCTTTTTTTCAAAGGATTGGTCGCTTTGCTTTGAAAATCTGGAGACACAGCAAACAAACAACATGGCACATGATAGGGACTGACAATGAGCTCACATGAATCTATTAAAAATGCTCTTTGTCGTGTTTAAACCACTGATGTACAACGTGACACTGGAGGAGGACAGAGACAGCAAAAGGACATTGCTTGGAGGAGGAGAAAGTAATATAAAAGTAATATGATCAGGTAAGCTACATTTATAAGGGCAGCAGGCCTCTATCTCTAGTTACGTCAAGACGCCAAAGTTGTAATGAATGCAGTGTGAGCCCGGGGTAACACTAACTTCTCTAATGTGTTTTCCAAGAAGATTTTAGTATGTTCTAGTGTTGTTGCATTTTAAAGTGGTCAAAGTAACTTTGATACCAAAGAATATATCCTCCTATTTCTGTTTAGCCCTGTTAAGCTAACTAATATGTTAGCTTGTCTGTGACCAAATTCTACAATACCCAATCTTTCAAACACCGTATGGCATGTGTGTTCACATTGCATATGATCATGACAATGTTGGATGCTTGATTATGGCTAAAATAGCTTAGGCTAACCACAACTAAACCAGAAGTGCATTGATAATAAAAAGGGGCAAGGCGAAATAAAGTGGATACAGATGACTTGATTCTCAATACGTTTATTAATGATGATAGTGATATATTATTTGAGTCAAGGTTTTAAACAATAAGATGTTTTAGTGTGTCCACAAACTTAGTTTGTAAATTCAACATTGACTTTGAGAAAGGCTCTGACCTCTCCTAATGTGTTCCATAGGTTTACGTTACACTCTTATGTGAAACTTCTGCAGTCTAGCCGCTAATGGCTACAGGAACAACAAAGGATCGCTAATGCTAATGCTTAACAAAACAAATACAGTGGATCACCTCAGAGTCATGGAAGTATATCATATGCTTTGAGTCCTTCATGCAATAACAATCTGTAAAAATCAGCACAAACTAATGCCACAGGTGCAGTTTGCTGTGAGTCTGTAGTTCTCCACTTTGTTGATTATTTATGAACACATTTACACAAACATCTTTACTAATGTTGTGGTAACTCACCTTCTGTACTTTTCTGTCTTACTTATGGTCATACTCATCCAGGGATTTGTATGCATCTTTTCTCTTTGTGTATATTTTCAGGTTTTGAAAGGCTTTGTTAATTTGAATTTGTTTTTCAATGTTTTGTCTGGCAAAATGAAAGTCAAAAAATTTGCATATCAAACCACTAATGTCATGCTCACATTCAGCAACTGTACATGAATCTGGGAGTCGCTTGCCATTCGCTTAAGTGATCTTTTTGAAGAGAATTTTGTGATCTTTCTTTGACAATGCACCTGCGTAGCTTGAAAAGTTTGGGACAGCAATGGTGCGCAATGTCATCTTTGTTTACTAACAGTAAATTAATATATTTTTGAACTCTTCCTCCACCGGTGTCTTTCAAACTACGAGTTTATTTGCAATAATAAACATATGTACATAAAATCATCTCTGTTGTGATTGGTTCATTCAGCTCTCTTTACTTCAGAGGTTTCTCACAGATCCACTGCATTATGGACGAACATCTGGAGTCGTTCAAACCAATAAAGTTTGTCTGATTTCGGATGTCGCCGCAGTCTTCTCCGCCGTTACTGTCGTCCGGCTGTCCTGGAGCCCACTGAAGTCTGCGGACACAAATACAGGATTAAACTGAGCTGAGGGACGAGTATGAGAGGACAATTCATACAGTACATTCACAGAAATTCAAAAATCATACCAAAAAAAAAAATCTGAAATCAAACTTCAAACTAAAAGAAATACAAATTACTATTTCAAATCAAAAACATAAATCTATTGTAAAAATATTTTCTATTGTGTTTTGATAATTTGTACTCATTCAAATGATGTATCCAAAATGCATTTGTAAGAACTGGGTTAAGGGTTAATGTGTGTTTGGAAAAAGCAGACGAACATTCCAAAGGACTCGCTTTCAGTTGACCTCTGAACTGGCACTGAGCTCAGAAAAGGCTGATACTATTCAATTGGCGGCCCAGGGGCCAAATGCGGCTCACCAAGGCGTATGTTTTGGTCCAGCTTGATAAAGCAGACCTTGTTCAACCGGTGTAGTTTTTTCATTCATTAGCCTACAAAAATACGTTGTTTTTTTTTTGACAAATTCTGCAAGGACACTGGTAACAAAATGTGCTTTTTTTGCATAATTTTGAAATATAATTTTGTTGCTATTGTTGTGGTTTTATGCTAAGTTGGAGTTGCGATTGGAGATTTAAAACGTTTCAACTGCTGTCCAGCAAATAATTTACTCAACAAACAAAATAATAATAAAAAAAGGTAATAAGTTGAACTGCGAGTGATCCTAAAATCTGTCAGTAAAAAATGTGAGCGAAGCCTCAATGTTCCTGTTGTTTATCTGGTTATTTTTAAGGTTACTGCTGTATTTTATTAATTCTAATGAAAAGAGATCGCTAGTGAATAGTAAAACAACATCTCAAGTTGTTAGTGAATAATTAATGTAAAACATTTATAGTTCAGTTTTGTAGTCCAGCCCTCAGACTTCAGCCCTTCGAAAAATTGGCTCGCTTGTAAATATAATTGAACAGCCCTGCTGTAAGGTGTCTGGGACAGAACTGAGAAGTAACCAGTGACAACCAAAATGGACTTGTAAATATAAGACAGTTTACCAATGAACAAGGACTGCCCAAATGGAAAAAGAAGAAGAGGTGGAGACCAGATTCTGGAATGAGATAAAAATGGTCCCATCTGACGTTCTCGTCCTCAACACGAGGACGAGAACGTTGATGCAGGAACATGAACAAGATAGACTGACTTACTGATCTTTATTGACCAGTGTCCCGTCCAGCCACAGCCAGATGCCCTCCCTGTTTCTGTCAGTCATTCCAATCCAAGCAGCCGCAGTGAGTCCAGTGAGGAACGTCTGGGAAAAGAACAAAATACAAAAATTTCAGAAGATATTTTTATAACGTCATAGACAAGACAGGTTGGGTTTTTGGTATTGGAGAGATTTGGTGCCATCTAGTGGTTTGTGGGGCTTTAGGCACAACTTCAGAACATTAGATCAGAACCAAGCTCAAAGAAGCACAAAGTTTTCTTTTCATGACACATTCTAAATAGTCTTATAACAACTTTTCAAACATAAAACAAAACATTTATGTGAATGACCATTTGCTGCTGTTAATTATTACTACAAAAAATGCGAGTGGAGCTTGTCACTATAAAGACAGAGTTATGGACTTGAGTCAGTGTTTTACTGACTTGAAACTTCCCTTGATAAAATGGATTAAGACTTTGGGACTTGACTTGGAGCCCACACTGTAAAAACTAATAAGGCTATGCAAGTACAATTTCGGCCTTACATATTAATGTCAATTAAACTAATGTATGAGTTGTCTGTTCTCTTTCTATCCCCTGCTCTCTTCTCTCTTGTTTTTCTCCTTTTTCTTTTTTCCCTAATTTCACTCTCATTCTCTCTTGAAACTCTAAGATGAAAAATCTTTGACCCACGTTGCATATGAACACAAAGATTTAAAGGTGGGGTAGCTGATTTTCACACGGCAAGCACAATTTAGGTTTTAAATCTGACTATTTCCTCTCATAAATACTTTGACACGTGTTCAATATTGACAAGTTTTCATTTTGGTTGCAATTACGACTTATAAACTTCTTTTTACAAACAACAAAGTGAAACTGGAGAGGACCACCCAAGCTCAGCCAATCAGAGCGCAGCATTTGGCTCCTTATAAGAACTAAAATTCTTTATTCTTCAATTTAGACAATACACAGTGGCCTAATTTTTTCACTAAGTGCTGCATTTATCATATGCTTTTTAGTGGAAAATTCAAAGTTTGCTGATTTGCAACTAAAAAAGTTTGCTACCCCACCTTTAAGTGAATTTAACTTAAGGGCCTTACTGTGCAGTATCTTCAGACAACTTGATGCTTCCCCAGGGCAAAATACATGTATATTTTGTAAATTTACTTCAACAACAAAGTGAAACATGTCCCTTCTCACTTTTTCATTTGTGACCTGAACTAAATAGGATTATTTATACAAATCTATGAAACTGTTGTGTTTGGTCATTTCAAAGCCTATAGAGAGTTGACGTCACTTTCTACTCCACTGTGCATGTCACCTGGAGAAAGAGAAGCTGTCCGTTTAGTTGACTGGGGAAACTTCTTTGATAAAAACAACAAAACGGGACGAGAGCAGCTGTTTAGATTAGTGTTTCTCTCGCAATTTTTCACTTGAATGAAACAATTTTTGATTTAGCAGCATAACTTTTGTTTCCACACAATGATAAACTCTTGTAGTTATAGCTGACAACAGCGCTGGTTAGTGTTGCTGCTACTCTTTCTGTTATCCAGCTGTGCACGCATCTCCAGTGTTGAAATTATCCATCTGCAAAGACTGCATAGACTTCTGAGGTACTGATTTGACTTGAACTTGTCTTTCTTTGACTTTGGACTTGACGCAGACTTGAAACTTAGAAAACAATGACCTGGTCCTGGAGCTTAACTCTAAAAAGGCAGAGTTAATCAGTTCTGCAGATTTGAACAGGAAGTCTATGGATTTATTTCTATTATTACACAATTTTAAATGAATACTGCGATTTACAATAAACAAAATGTAAAATATGATGTAGTTATGCCATATACTGCTGTGCTAAGCTCATGTAACAAGCATGTCTCCACTAAAGCATGTAAATATATTTATTACAATGCCATGTCCACCTGTTCTCGTCTGTTGTTGATTTTGACCAGCTGAGCTCCTCTGCTCTCACAGTCTTTCCGGCTTCGGTCAAAATCAGCTGCTCGTGGAGAAACAAAGTAGCACCTGGACCAGAACCTCTGCCATCCGCTCTCACACATCCTGTTCTGCCTCTCTGCTCCAAAAACAAGAAGAAAAACACGTCCAGAACATCCAAACACACAAGTGAAGACAGTGTGTTCCTGCACCGACCTGCTGTGGTGTTGAGAGGCGCCGGAGCTCTGGTGCTGCTAAAAGATTCTCCTGCAGGAAATTCAGAAGTCTCGGCTGCGAAAAGTCAAATACACAGATTAAAAAGCAGCTGTCACACACAAAAAAATCTAATAATAAATGTGGTAAAAGCAGGACAAAGTAATTTCTACTTTATCTTTTGAACTGGACTGAGAAACAAAGAGCTTATTGTTAAAGTATTGAATCATATAAAGTGGGAATCGTGAAACTAATCTAAGGGTCGCCAGATGTTTTTAGTATGTACAGTAATTCCACAAATCTAACTCTGCATTTAATTGAAATAATGATGATACAAAGGTAAAGAACAGTTGGACTCACTCAAAGTCAGTCTGAGAGCGATGTTGAGAGTGGCCTGCAGGAGACACAGGAGGCCAAAGCTCAGCACCACAGTGTTCAGATGTTTGTATTCTGGACAAACACAAAAACACATTTAAAACATGCAACTGGGAGGTTGGATATTTTCCAGTTGAACATTACTAGTGCCCAATTCCATAAGTTTACACCAAAATCAACTAAGAATTATAGCTAATGCTATTCTTTAGAGCAGGGGTTCCAAAACTTTTCAGATCGGGACCCCCAAAATAATCATGTAATGAACTCACGACCCCCACAGCAAAACAAAATACATGACTGTAATGATTTCATGTTGGAAAACCATTTAATTTGGGTTTAAATTCATATATTTTAGTAGTGTAATGCTTGATATGACCAAAATTCAGTCAAACATGTTACTTTCAGTTCAAAAGACTGATTAAATACCTAGTCATAATTGTAAAATTACATTTTATAATAATCTCGTGACTCCCAGATTTTGCTTCGCGGCCCTCCACCCCCCCTGTTTAAAATAGTGGCCTCCCAAACTTATTGTATGATGAAAATTTGAATTAAACCATTTATTTCAGTCAAATAAACATCTATTGTGTTTTGGTCCTTAGATTTGTGTTTTTTTACTAATAAAGTTGCACTTTAAAACTTGACCCTCTGATCAGACAAAGCTCTGGAGACCCCCTGGAATCTCAGGCACTCCCCCTGGGGGAACCACTGCTTTAGAGTAAACAAAAAAAACTTAACCTGTAACCCTTTTTATAGTTTTTGTGGCAGTTTTTGTGGTAACTGTTGATCTTGTAAAATGTACAGGGGTGTCAATCTGATTTCATGTGGCCTATTTCTGATTTTTATTTAGAGTAGCCGCCTGACAGAAGCTCAAGTATTTGAACTAGGTTCCAGAATAAACTGCAGCGTAGTGCTGACGAGAGGTGTACTGCAAGTCATAAGTCAACACGGTGGTGCAGCGATTAGCGCTCTGACCTCATAGCAAGAAGGTCCTGGAAACTCTGGGTCTTGCATGTTCTTCTTGTGTCTGTGTAGCTTTCCCCCAGGTACCCCAGTTTCAACTATACAACATGTCCATTAATGCCTCCCCTGGGGCACCCCAGCAAAAGAGATTCTAAATCTCAGCCAGACTTTCCTGGTTAAATAAAGGTCAATTAGCCTCATCCTTATACTGCTGAGATGTGACTATGAAACATAAAATGCCCTGAAATGCAGCAAATTGCATACAATTTGTCAGAATTTTGTTTTTGGAATGACAATATGTTCAAAATAAATTAATGCAAAGTGTGTTACATTAGCTTTAGCCCAATTGCTATTTTTGAAAATAACACAGAAGAACCAACTCTGACTCTGATTTGGCCCATGCTCCATCTGAGTTTGACACCAACTTGTGTGAATGAGAGTTCCTTGACCAGCTCCTAGTTCATAAGAAGGATTTACCAGTTTGAGTCATGTTCCAGAGCTATTTTACAAGAACGAGACTGGAAACTTCCAAATTTCCAGTTGCCTAGAATGCATCATTAAATATTTAGCAAAACTTTTGAGTTTCTAGTCCTGTTTCGCTTTCTCATCACAAACACAGCTGGATTTATGCCTGTGAGATCATACTTTTTCCACTTTGAGTCTCAGAAAACACTATAAATAATCTGTGTTTCTTTTTGGTAGCTTTCTAGTAATTTTCTTTATTAATCTAGTAGATGGAGCTCTTTTTGTACTTAAATACATTGTCATAACGGGATTAAAAACTCTTGAAGTCATTTTGCACAAGTGTCCTTTTCTGTCCATTTTAAAGACAGAAAGCCTCAAAGCCAAAAATCTACAAACCGTCATAACATTGTCAATAAAAAAACACTTACTTGGCTTGGACTTGGGCTCATTTGTGCTAATCTCTTGATATTCTCCAATTTCTCCGACGTCGACGCTGATTTCAGACGAGCTGGAGTGAAAATACACAGCCATCTTTGAAGCTCACAAACTAAACAACTTCTAACTTCTGTCTGAAGCGAACAAGACCTCCTTTAGGTCATTTCCTCTTTTGTTGCAGCCTTAGTTATACAACACTTTTCAGTCAAATGTGGTGAACGTGGTCATATATTTCCTGGTTGGACATAAGCAGCAGACATGATTGTCTCAAAAGTGTGGATTGTCTCTTACGGTTTCATTCATTCTCCATGGGAAAAGAATTGACTATTTCAGTAATAAAAATAGACACGAGATGCAGCTGCATATTCAGACCTTCACATTAGAGAACTATTTAACAGGGAAAACTTTATAAAATATGGTGTTTTGAACATTTTTTTTAACTTTAAATTTAAATAAAATTCTTTGAAAACACTCACTTTTGTGGCCTGTCACATCTCAAGAAGCTAAGCACATTGGGCCTGGGCAGTGCTTGGATGGGAAACCGCTGGTACCTCAGGCGTCACAGTGGGATGACTGGATTTAAGATAAGATATCTTTTATTTGTCCCACAATACGGAAATTCCAGTGTTGCAACGCAATTTAGGAACAGATGGGAAAATAGAATCATGCAATCAAACAAGGTCATTTTAAAAACAGGCTTAGCAAACAATATATATATAAAGTTATAATAGTTTCAAAACTCTTATTTACAATAAGTGTTTGTAAATGAGATGTGAGTGGCACAGTGGATAGTGCTCTCACCTCACAGCAAAAAGGTTGTGGGTTTGATTTCTGCACGGCCCAGGCCTTTCTCTGTGGAGTTTGCATGTTTTTCCCCGTGTCTGGGTGGTTTTCCTCTGGGCAATCCGGTTTCCCCACCAGCTCAGGTCCCAGAGCGCTGCACTGTGGTTCTCACTGCTCCTGACCAGATGCCTGAGCGGCTTTTAAGGAGGCAAAGGAGAAATGTTTCTATGGGACAGGTTAAGGTACACTAAGCATTTAACTTGTAAAAGGTTAGTGGTGGTCAGAGGGGCCAAAGGCACAAAATAGAAGCCTCATTTCTGTCAATCTGCCTCAGGGCATATATATTAGTGACAATATTAAATCACTTTTTAACCAAGCTCCTTTAGCAGTGGGCAGTGTTATGTAAACTCTGTTCATCTCCTGAACTTTGAGGTTAAAACCACGTCCTCTTGAGAAAGTCTTCTTGACAAACATTCACACTTGCGTATATTTCCGAACAACTTAAAAACATGTTTCACAATTCACAGCTTGTCTCTTAAGACATTTATTTTGTGCTGTACAAGTAAGTATATCATTTCAAACAGTAAAAAAACATCCACAAACAAAAAGAATACTGGTAATCAAACTAAACAAACATTTACAATGTGCTCCACTAATATTGACATGATCACTTGTTCTATCGCTCAGCTCAAATTTCAATAAAGGTCCCACCTTTCCTCAAACACTTTCAGTGGGGGAAGTTCTAAATGGATAATGTGAAAAAACTTAAATCAGATTTCAACACGTGTCCATCTGGCGTGAAGAATGAATAAAATTAGAGAACTTGTGATGCACTGACTTGGACTTGAGGCCAAAGACTTCAGACTTACTTCAGACTTTCCACACCGTGACTTGGTCTCACCTCTGAAGTTTAGCAACAAAAAAACTTTAGTGGTCAAAAACATATACATAATAATCAACAGTGTTTTAAGAGATCATTTGAATTATAATCTCTGCAATAATTTATCTCAATGCACCAATATTAGTGGAGGTTTACAGTTTATACATTTTCTATTAATGTGCCTAAAATGCACACATACTTAACAACGCAGCCTCATTTAAGAGGCTGTGAACAGTGTGGAAATGTACTGACATATGGACATAGAATGTATTATTATTTTTGGATTATTATATTATTATAGTCATTATTTGCTGCATCACTTAATAATCTTAAAGTGACATTTAGGAGAATGTTTTTTTTCCTCGCTGTTTCTTATAATATTAAACACCAACAATTTAACTGTGCGGAAAAATGGCCACATTTAAGGCACTACGCCCATTTTTTTCTTACACTTATAAAAAAACAAAAGAGTTTTGCACCATTACAGATTGTCAGAAAGTATCTGGCATGACTTAATTAGTTTGACGACTAGTAATGTGTGAGTAAAGTGAGTACTGTTCCTGTGCAGTAACCCATTCTTTATAAAACATTATCAACAAAAATGAAGGTGACCAAAAACGTCCACACGGAGAATATTCAGGAATAATAAACTATACGGATGATGGACATTTTTATTTAATGTCAAACCTAATCTCTCTCACACAGGCAAACAGATTCTTTACTTTAATTATTTTGAAAATCATCTGGGCGACAGGATAGCGCATCAGTTAGCGCTGTAGTAAGGTCCTAGGTTCAATTCCCAGATGAACCGGGTCTTTCCATGTGAAGCTTACATTGAGATTGTGAGATGCTGACTTGGATCGAACAGAGAGTCTAACAAAGCCAGAGTTTTGTGTTTTAAGAAGCTAACTATAGTGCAGGGGTGGCGAACTGGTCAAAGGTCAAGAGCCGAATGTTTCAACTGTGATCCTTAGAAGAGCCACACCCTGAGTCGACCTACTGCCACCACCAGGGGCAAAGTACATTTTTATAGAACGACATAGGCCACGTTAACATGATTTTTCTTAATTCCGAATTAATTATTCCGAATTAATTAATTCGGAATTAAAATATTTTCCTTCAAGTTTACATGGAAATAATAATTCCGAATAAAGGTTTACATGTTAAACACGCTAAATCGGCTTTATCTTATTCCGCTTAACGTCTGGGTTAGAAAGAGAGAGGAAAGGAAACGCACATACGTCATTACATAATTACGTGTACCGGAAAAACACACATCCGATGGATACGAGACACCGGCTTTTGGCTTTTTTATCTCCTGGGATTGATGTAACGCCACGGACGCAATGATACTAACTTTTTTTGGAGTCGTTCCGATGAAAGTCTTTAAGCAGCAGCTGGAGAATCACATCATCAGCTCCATGTCATGTTCTGTGAGCGGAGGAAAAGTTGTAGTCCAGTTTCCACTTGTGTCGGATCAGAGCAGCGTCTCTCTCCGCGTACATGACGTACACTCCTTGTTCAAAACTTTCTGCTGCCTCTGCGAAAAGGTTAGTGTTTCGTGTTTTCTCTCGCCCACTCTTTTCATTGTTTGTAACTCCTGTAGCGCACTTATATGTAAAACAAAAAAGTTTCGAGTCCGTGCCGCCATCTTGCAGCGTCACCGGGTCAGAGAGGCGACGTAACGAGCATGCGCAGTGCGAACGGAATTATTTTTATTCCGAATAAAACGGTTACATGAGAAAGGAATAAAATTATTCGGATTTAAAAGCGGAATAAACCACCCACTTTATTCGGAATTAAGTTTAAATCCGAATAAACTTTTCATTAGGAATTAAGTGTTTACGTGGTCTTTTTAAAGCGGAATTAATTTTAATTGAGAATTAAATTATCTTTATTCGGAATTAAAGCCGTCATGTAAACGGGCCCATAGACAGGGTAAGCCCTCAATTAAATATACGTTTCTATACAACATGGTTTTGATGCAATTCAGGGGGCTTAAATTTCTGTGCAATTACCTGCATTTTTGTGAGTTTTAGATGTGATATTTTCATTATGTGATGTAATTTTACTATAATTTAAAAAGACATACATCAGTAATACAAAAAGCCCCTCCCTCCTTAGAAGCCAGACCCTTAGCTCCGCCCCTGTCAGACTCAGGACTGTCCTTTGTGATCAGAGCAGAGAAAACACTGCTGCACACACTTTTGTCAGGTCAGTGTGTAAACTTCTGTTTTATGTTACATTCAGACAAAAGCCACAGCTGGAAACATCACTTTTAAGATTTCTGCGCTGCACCGTTTCGCGTTGATTAGCACCGCTTTTATTTTCACATGTTTTATTTCATTGTACATTTTGAACCTTTACTCTGTGGATATAAGGCGGATTTGCATAAAATAAGGACCAAAATGAAGCTCCAGGTTCACAGAAGTTTGTTAAATATCTCTGCTGTGACGCTGCTCTGACAGTTGCGTGCTTCCGAAGGAGAAAAAGAGCGTGTGGAGGAGCAAATGTTTCTTAATGAGCCAAAGAGCCACACTTGGATTGGCCAAGAGCCGCATGCAGCTCACGAGCCTCGGGTTCGCCACCCCTGGTATAGAGTGTTTACCATTAGAAAATCTATTTGTTCTTATTTATTGATCTGATTGTGGGTTAGCCTTTGTGTCTAGTCTTGCTCTAGTTCTTGTTCAGCATCCAAATGTGTTTTTTGTAAGTCTGATACTGGTCTAGTTTACCATGTTAAAACAAAAATAATGTTAAGAATATCTGTGCATCTGCAAAATAAAATTGTTCAGCCCTGTTCTAGACAAAGCAATGGCGATTAGGAGGTGGTGGAGACAAAATGAAAGTTTCACAGTGCACCTTTAACTCAAAAATAAGTATCTTCACTGTGGAGGAGGTGGAGGTGGAGGTGGGGGAGGCAGATCCAGGTAGGACATGGCGTTCGGAGGCCAGAAGGGAGCAGCGAAGGCCGGGTTGAAGAAGGCGGGCGGAGGCGGGTACATGTGGAAGTTTGGTGGCAGGTGTGGAGGAGGGTAAGGGCCGGGAGGAGGAGGAGGGTACGAGGGGGGCGGGCCGTGGGGTTGTCCCGGCGGAGGAGGAGGAGGAGGAGGAGGACGGTGGTGATGATGGTGATGATGAGGAGGAGGAGCAGGTCTGGAGGGTCGATAGGCGGGGTTCCTCTGGTTGTGGTGTCTGAACGGAGGTCGCTGGTGTCTGGGAGAGAAAGTCCTGGAGTCGAACTGCTGCTGCTGCTGCTGCTGCTGCTGCTGATGGTGCTGGTGGTGGTGGTGATGGTGAGGATTGTGTGTGTTCTGAGGAGAAGCGGAGTTATCTGGGAAAGGACAAACAGAACAGGGATTAGCGCTGCAACTAGTTAAGCGATTAAGCACAACTAATTCATTAATGAAATTAGGGCTAGGCAATATCATGATAAAAATCGAATCATGAGCTCATTCCTGTGACAATCTGCGTTTTTGATGAAATCGTCATATCGAGATTGTGTTTTCGGGATTGTATTTTTTTGGGATGCACTTTCAAGTCATAAAAGAGGTGGATTTTAGCTTTTTTTCAGGCCTGATTTTAAAATATAATAGTCTTTAAGCATGATTTCATGTCTAAAAGTCGTTATTAATCTTAAAATGGCTAGAAACTTGTTTTGTTGAGATTTATAACATTCAAATTAAATGATAATGCATAATATTTCTTTATTGAAGGGTTGAGGTCACTTGTTTTGATTTAGACATTGACCGTGAACAAGCAAATAATTGTATTTACCTCAAAAGCAATTTGAAAATGAATAGTTTACAAGAATTGTGATAAAGTTGAAATCGTGATCTGACTCCAAGAAAACTTTTTTGCCATACAGCCCAGCCCTAGTTGAATTAAACGTCAACTAGTTTTACTTAAAATACATTCACGTGTTCTATTGGCAAATGGCCATAAAAGACAGAAATATTCTCATTTATCAGGATAGATAGTTAATACAACCGCTTTTTTACATGTTTGCATTGTAAGTTAGTATTTTTCCAGTGTTTGTTGAACAGCAACAAAAAAATTGTGATTTAGCTGAAGATTTTGGGATTATATCAATCAGTCTAAGCTGCATTTCTTTATATGAACACACATGTTTTTAGGCGTGTCCAACAAATCCATCTAAAGCATCCAAGCTTGAGAAAAGTCTGTACCGATGTTGTTATGGTTCCTCTTCTTTCTTCCCTTCTTTTTGGCCTCTTGCTCCTTTTCGTCGTCACTGTAATCTAAAGCCTGGACACAAAGAGATTTGACTTATTTAGAACAACACGAGGAAGCTAAGAAAGAACTGAACATATGTAAATAATTTCTACAAAAGAACATCAACACTTTAAATTTGGTATAGTTTAACTCTCACAGTATTTACCTCTGCTGGAGGTTCCTCATCGTTTTTCCAGGAGGCATCAGATCCTTTTTCCCTGTTGAAAAGAACATGTCACATCTTAAAGGAGACGCCCACAAACTCAGCCTGTCCCAGATTAAGCAGTGGTTGAGCAAAAACTGTCTTCAGTTAAATGCAGAGAACACTGAGACTGGTATTATTGGCCCCAGAAAGTGCTATTCCCACTATCAAAAAGCACTTAGGCGACTTGCAGCACTCAACCAAAGCTCAGATAAGAAATCTTCGTGTGATTTTTGATGAAGCTATGTCGTTTGAACATCACGCAAAACAACTAGTAACATCTCTAAGCTTAGATCTATAGTGTCAAAAGCAGAATTAGAGATGATTATATATGCGTTTGTCTCCTTGCGCTTGGACTATTGCACCTCTTTACTTGCCTCAATAAGAAAGAAATGGCCCAGTTGCAGTACGTTCAAAATTTAGCTGCAAGGCTCTTGACTCGCACAAACAGAAGAACCCATATAACTCCTATTCTGAAAAAGCTTCATTGGCTCCCTGTTCACTTTAAAATCTTGGCTTTGACGTTTCAGGCTTTACATTGGCAGGCACCTACAGTATGTACACTCAAGGAAAAAAGAAACGCAACACTCAGTTTTCGGAGTTGTGGGGGGCAAAATAATTCGATTTTTGAGATCCGCCTGTTTCATATGAACCCTACATCCATTTCTAATCCTCAGACCAACTCTTGCGGCATTTACACATTTACGAGTCCAATAACACAACCAAACAATAGAGCAACCCTAAAACCAAAAGTGACAAGAATGTCATCAGACTGTCAATAGTTCACGTGACCCCCGTTGGCTCCTGGACAGCGGTTATTCGTGGCCTCATGGATCAGCAGTAGTGTCTGAGTTGATCCTGTGGAATTGCCGCCCTCAGCTGCTGCAAGCGATTTGAGTCCTAAATTTGCAGTTCCTGGAGATGTTCTGACTGTATTTTTTTGTTTTTGTTTGTTTAATGTTGTTTTTAAGCTGTTTTTATGTCCAAATGTGAAGCACCTTGTGACTTTGTGTCGGTGAAAAGCGTTATATAAATAAAGTCTACAGTAATTTACATTTTGTTAATTGTAAAAGACACAGTTCCATCGATTTCCTGTTAAAAACTGCAGAAGCAAAAAGAGACGCTTCTTTATTGTAAAACTGATCTGACTATTTTGAGTAACTACAGACTAGAGGGTTGGGACAGGTGGTAGGTAAAAACTGGTATTTTATAGGCACTCGAGCATCAGCTGAAGGACAAGTCAAGATTATTCAAACCTTCATGAATCAATCCAAACCCTGTGAGAGAAGAACAATCAGAAGTGTGACTCACAGTCGGAGCTGCTGCGTGAGGATGTAGTCCGTGTACTCTTTGATGTTGGGAGCGTAGAACAGCGTCAGGCCCACGGTGATGTCTCTGTCGTGGATCTGCTTCTCCGAGTTAAACCTCAGGAGGTAGAACGGACTGCAGACCGGCCCGAACACTTCAAACACCTGGCACAAGAGGGCACAAGAGGACAACTGCTAACTGAAGTAGGCCTATTTGTCAGGTGTTTTAATAGACTGCAATTTTTAACAACATGTGATTATCAGCATTTGTTTGAGACTTCATAAAACATGTCTCAGTCGTTTTGTCATTTCTCCTAAACATTTGAACTTGGAACAGAAAAACAAATTATTACCGGTAATCACAATCTCCTGTTTTTTTTCAATCCCTAAATCAGGCCTATTCAACTTAAGGCCTGGGTGCCAAATCGGCCCTCCAAAAATATTTTTTTTCTTGTTTGTATATTTAATTCTCGTTGTTTCTCTCAAAATAGTGGCCACCTTAAAGTGTTTAAACTAGGCAATAGCTATCTTGACTTTATAAAACTTTTACTGTCTGAAAATAAGATTTGTCAATGGATCTAGTGTGTTTTTCTTTCAACTCCGGTTGAATTTTTTTATTTCGTTTCCAGTGAGACAATGCTGTATTTTTCATATTTTTGCAATCCACTCATACAATTGCTCTTGTTCTATTGGCAAATCTGGTTTGAAAACAGTTAAAATATGATCAAATAAAGATAACGCTTAATTTTAACATTACTCATTATCCAACTTAGGTTTGTCACTTCTTACAGTGTTCAGTTCTCACTACATTTTTTGCTTTACACCTTGGTTAGTCCTGGTTTGGATCTGGTTTTATGTTGCGATACTGCAGGTTCAGACTTGGTTAGGTTCGTTAGTGCTAATTTAGACATTTTGTAGAGCAACAAAAATAGACTGCAGCCTTAGTTATTATCACTCAGCTCTGTAAATATTTGGTGCTACTTCATGTCAAAAGCGGTGATGTATTATGCAAAGATCCGGCCCCGAAGCCACGGTCCCCGATAAAATCTGACCCTGTGGAAAATTAAGTTGAATAGCCCTGCCCTAGATCATCACCACACAGCATCTATAAAAATGTGACTTATAATGTAGTCATAGAATACAGCTAAAATCAATATTGTAATTACAATTGTATTTATGAGACTAGAGCTGTAGTCAGAGTTGCCATGTCTGTTTCTTTATGGTGACTTTGGGCTTCTTTTCTTGCAAAGTCGCTTGTGACTTTTGACGGCCGCTGGTTGCATTTTTTGGTCTTGCACCTGAGCGGCATTTTGATGTCAGTAACGAGGTGATTTTTGCATTTCTTCAGGTCTGATTAACCCTCCTGTTATCGTCGGTAAAGGCAATGCACCTCTCCGGGCCGTTTTGACACGAGCTTTGGGGGTTTGTTATAGTGGTATTTTTTGTACTCACTTTTTAAATTGGCTTCTTTCTGACATGTTCCTACACATTTTACACTTTTTTGTAGGAAATTTTAGGCCATTTAAAAAAATTTTTGGAATACCTCTTCAAAAATATTAAATAAAGGTTGACAAACTAGTTGAGGGTAGAGCAGCAGTGGTTGTGTAAGTTTCACGGAAATTTAATTTTTCCAGCTTTTTGTAAGTCACACCTCTGGTCCTCTCGGATCATTGTCTATTTAAAATTTTTTGCTAAAAGCCAATGTGGCCCTTCAATATAGCTTTTACCATGACTTCTGGGACCAGCCTTGAAAGTTTTATAATCAAAGGACAAGAAAATTTTGTTTTATTGGCAAACAAAACTCAAAACCAGGTCAAAAAGACCTGAAGATAATACCAGGGTTAACAAAAATATACCTACTAATTTGATCTTCGAAAACACTGTCCAGATGACTACTTTGAAGACTTCTACTATACCTACTAATGACAGCAATACAGACTTAAACGTCTTAATTAATGATCAAATACAATGCACAACATGCCAAAACCATTAACTGTTGTTTTGTTGTGACGCATAATGTTTAACTAATTGTTTAAATTACTTTTTTATTGAGAGTCTGACAATGCTAACCTTCAATTTTGACATAAAACACAACACAATATTTAATATAACAAGAAAACCTTAACTATAAGTTGAATATCAAAGTTATTCTTTTGTCAAATCCGCTCACCTTTCCCACAGAAACTCTGTCAGACGTGAAGATGAGGCTGTCTTCTTTCAGAGGAGGAGTGTCTTTGAGCGACTGGACCACAACTGAAGAAAACAAATACATGTTTATCTCTGGGTCATGAACACTGACTCGACATAACTAGAACCACAACACCATAACAGGGCAAAGTTAACTAGGGATGGGCCGATACAAATATTTGGTCTCCTGATGTGGCCATTTAAAAGCAGAACAAAGCAACATTTTGATAATGTTATACGTCTTTTTAAGTCTCTGAGATGGTTAAATGTTTCCAAGACTTTTTTAATCTGCTCAAAATTGCAAACTTGGTGGTTTGAAAACAAATTTGGACAGAAACAGAGACAAGAAAACCACATTTTTACGATCATTACTGATAGTGTATAGTCCATCCCTGAAATGAACACTGATATTTCTACCTTTTTAATAAATACGATTCTGTGATTAAAACTGACCGAGGCTGTTTAAAATACTGGAGACGGCTCCCACAGGCTGCAGCTCTGCGTCCTCAGGCAAAGTCACCGTGACCACCTCCACTTCAGGCAGCTCCTGTTCACAAAATATTAGTAGAAAACAGAATTTATCAGCCAGGTGCACTTATTGTTCATAGAAGTGTCAGTCTTTTGTAAAACAGTGTGTCAGATCTAAGCCTATTAAAACAAAACTTCATTACAAACCTCAAGCAGCACCTCTCCCTGTATCTTGATTGGAGCTGGCTGACTGAAGCCTTCATCGTCGTCTTCCTCACGCATTCGGACAGACGGAGACGACGAAGAGGACGACGAAGAGGAAGACGAGGAGGAGGAGCTGTCACTGTGGAAAAGACACAAATCACCTCAGCGTGTCAAACTGTGTACAAACTGTGTGCTTTTGCATTCTAAACAACTAATCAATCAACAAAATAAAAAGCCCTTAACAAACAGCACACAGATGATTTCAGGATGCTCTCTCCTAAGCTTCATCGGTTTGTTCAAGTATACATAGCCAGCAGGACTCAAAGTGAAAACAAGAGAAATAAGCGGAGTTGTAGATAAACGCGGTAATGAACTCATGAGTAAAATGTAAGGACCAGTTGAAAAGTCCAAATCTTTGCAAAAACGTGGATTCATTCAGTGTCACTTTGTCAGGTCACTACCACGACCACCTGATGGCAAAGGCTTGGTAGGATTGTTCAGCGAGGCCTCTGCTGAAGTTAGACACAGTAAGACATTCTAAACTTCTTAAAGGATCCTGAGGGTTATGGGAAAAAGAAAAATCAAGTGGTAGACCCAAAAAATTGTCACCAGGATCCGTTTGGGTGTCGGTGAAGACATGAGACAATTGTCAGCCAAAATTACTGGTGCCATAACCATTAAACGTCATCTACGAAAGAAGGGTTTTCAAGAACAAAAAACGTCTTCTGGGGCTCTGGCTGCGACTGGCTGCGACTGTGGACAAACAAGCAGGTGGTTGCAAATCTTGAGCCTGAATTCTGTATGGGGTGTATGTTTGTAAATGGCTACTGACCCTATTTTGTCCTGCCCACTTTTCTAGGAATTGCACTTCCTGCTTTGCTCTATTAAGGTAGCTAACATGTTTGTTTGTCTGTCTTCTGAGGCAATTTTAAACAGAAGTAATGCCAGTTAAAATAAATCCATCGACTGAATTCTACAGGGTAATTGCAGCTAAACAGGAAGTGCACTTTCTAGAAAAGTGGGCGGGACAAAATAAGGTCAATAGTAAACTAGTGACAATAATTCAGATGAATCACTGCTGTTTAAAGGAGCATTGTGTAACTATCTGGATGTGAAAACTCAACTGCACAATTCAGTAGAAATAAAATAGAATTATACTTTGGAGCATTTTGAATGGGGATAAATATGTTTTAAGCCATAATGTGAAAAAATACAGCTAAAGGGACGTCTTTTCAATGGAAACAAACAGAAGTAGGCCCAAATAATAATCTATTTTGTGACCATGCAAGCCTGTGTGAGGTAAAGAAGCAGATTTTTTATAGTTATTTTAGTGCGACAAAGAAATCTAAATGACGAAAACATGATTTTATTGAAGTGTTTTTGGTCAAAAAGTTACACAGTGCACCTTTAAACCTTCTCTTACCTGTCTGAATCTTCCTCCGAGTCCTCAGAGTTCTCTTCTTCCACTAAAACAGCTGTGGGCGGTTGCTTTTCTGACTCCTGTGGTGGCTGATCTTCACATCTGATCTGAGTGAGCTGTGATGAAGCGTCAAAGTTCAAACTCTCCATCTGAGTCGTGACTTCCATCTGTTCGTCTTTAGAAACCACCGACGTCTGCGGAACAACTGCCTCTTCTTCTGGTTCGGTTTTGACTTCTGCAGCTGAACTTTCGACTTGAGTGGATTTAGTTGAGGTCTGTGAAGTGTCGTGAGGCGTTTCTTCATCCATCTGAAAGTTACAAGACACAAAATAAGAGCAGGTATGTATTTAGGAAAAAACTATATAACACATACATAACTCAGTGATTTACAGTTATTGTTCATTGCAAAAGATAAAAACAGATCTAAAATGACAAAGCAAAAAACAACTCTATTGACTTTCTGTTCAAAACTGTAGAACCGCCTCTTGCTAAATTGAACAGTAACATGCATCACAGTTTATATTGATAACTAATTGTTGGAAAGTGGCTACATGTTTTATTGAATCAGATTCGTTTGAGTAATCACAAGTAATTACAGACAATGTGATAGGTGAAAACAAACAACAGGACAATACATTTTGACTCAAACATGCATGAATCCATCTCTATAGAGCTCCTGCAGCTGACGTCACACTATCCCAGCACGCACCACGTATTCTCGGGCTTGCAGGGACGATACAATTAGAATTCAACGACAGCGGCCGGGAATATCAAACGTTATCGAACTTTTACAGAATATGGATTATTTTTGCACACTGGGACTTAAAAATTACCAAAACCAAAAAAAAAAAAGTCAGGCTATTTCCACGGACTGACAGACACAATTTTGACAAAAAAAAAAGTGGATTTGTGCAGCTAAAAGTGAGTCAAGCTTGTTCATTAGTCTTCAGATGTAGTGATTAGTATTTTAATCTGGTTAATAATTTAACTATCGTCTTAAAACAATTACAAATCTTTATTCTAATTGTTTTGGCAATCCCATTTAGCTTCTGTCACTAAAGCTTCATTAGACGGAGCACGTTTTCACTTTATACCTCAAGATCAGAATGTTTAAGTAGTACGTCTGAGTAAACGTTACATGTCCAGGGCTTTATAGTCAAATATAATTCACACAAACATCATCAGGGAAACGTTTTAATGATATATGAAGGTGAAAAGTGAATCAGATGTCCCGAATGGCAGCTTCAGAGTGTGTTTTACGCTTCTAAACTTGTGAAAAGTAAAGTCGGGCCACAAAATGGTCGCTAATGTTTATTTGCGTTGTGTTTTAGACGTACGGATATTTACGACCTAATTAATGCCACAGATGAGCCACAGAAGCTAAATTTTAGGCTTCTGCTGTAATGGCAGCCGCAGCGAATTTAGTCACGTGGGTGCAGGAGCTCTATACAACTTTGAGAAAATAAACTAATGATGACAAAAATGCTATATGGTTAACATATTACTTTTGGTGATGAAATTGCCTCCAAGTTCTCTTCTAATGCATTTCCATCCACCTGAAAGTTACAAAACACATAACATGACAGAGGTTGGATCACACACTTGAATATAGATCACATATTAAATAATGAATTTCCTACTTTTGGAGATGAGTTTGTCAAAGCTTCCTCTGACGACTTTTCATCCATCTGAAAAGAGAGTTTCAATAGACAAATCTTAAAGAGCAGTCTTGTTGCATTATTTTACGGCTGGTAAAATAATCATAATAAATATGCAAAATTTAGATATAATATTGGCTCATACAGGTCAGGACCCATTACTCCCATTAGGTGCTAAATTGCCGGTGCAAAGTAAAAAAAAAAAAAATTGCGAGCAATTTATACAAACTTTAATATTGGAAGATGTACATATAACATATTACACAAAACAGATATGCACCTGCTCATATTCTGCATCTTTAGTGTCAGTATGATAGAAAAATGTCAGCTATACCAAGTTTTTGCTCCCCCTAACCTGTTTGCACATGAGCAACTGCTGCCTTCATTTGGTGTGGGAAATATTAGTGATGCACCGATCCGATACTGGGATCGGATATCGGTGCCGATCCATGAAATTTAGCTGGACCAGGTATCGGCTCCATGATATCGATTTAGCCGATATCCCAGTTGTGCCTTTAATTATATGTTGAGAGATGTATTTACTTCATATAAAGTTATTGAATTGTTACTTCCACAATAAAAAACAGTTACATAACACTATACGACCTAAAAGAGCATTACAAGCAAAGAATATTTTTGCTTTTGCTAGTTAATTGAATATCTGCAAAATTATATGACAGACAATTTGAACAGAACCTCAATCAATCAATCAATCAATCAATCAATCAATCAAATTTTATTTGAGCAGTCAATCAAATGAAAACATCATACAGGTGAATATCTAGGCAATATCATTGAATAAATGCTCGAAAAGGAGCAGGAAGAAGTATAAACCTATAGACTCATACCCCTATTGCATGATAATTCTAAGCAAATGAGACGGCATATATTACATACTTATTGAACATACTTAATAATTATTCATGTGTAACAATGTGTAGATAATGTGATACAGACTACAGAGATGCAAGACCACAAAAAACTCATCTTTCTGCAGACTTTGAAAATGCATTTTTCTTGTATAATTGTTTAAAGGATTGAATGTTGGAAGAGAACTTTAGTTCTTCACTTAGACTATTCCATAAATCAACCCCACGTCTTGAAATGCACATTTTTTTCATTGTTGCACGAAATATATATATATATATTTTTTAATTAAACTGATTCCTCAGCTTATAATATCCTTCACTTTCCCTAAACAGTATTTGAATATTTTCAGGTAATTGTTTATGTCTGGCTTTAAACATAATTTGCACTGATTTATATTTAACAAGATCATCCAATTTTAATAATTTGGAATCGTAAAACAACATATTTGTGTGCTCTCTATAGCCTACTCCATGTAGTATTCTCACTGCCTCTTTTTCTACCATGATTAGACAAAAAGTCAAACTCATGGACATTGTAAATTGTAAATGTACTTATTTAAACTTGATTTGTCAAGATGAAATGTTTTTTTAGCTGTGACCACAAAACCATTTGAACACAACACAACACACTGGTAAATATCACTTCGCAAATGTAAATTACCATCTTTTCCAAAGCAAAAGAAGAAAGCATCAGTACTGATATTAGACGAGCTTGTATAATTACTTTGAGCTACATGGCAAAAAAACCTAAAACAATATGTCTCATTTGTTATTTTATGGTGTTGTTGAAATGCACCAAAGCAGTGACTTTTGCGTTTAGTTAGTTTGCCTTTTAGGTGGCATAATTTTCTTTCTCAAAACCTGGTACGGATAATCAAAAAGAAATCTGATTTTTCACACAAAATATTTACACAAAATTTCAATGAAAAAATAACCCTAGATATTAGATAATGACCCGATTTTTGTGTGCAAGTTAAGTTAACATTGATAATAGGAATGCACGACTGATTGCTTCATGTATAGACACACAATTCAACCAAACATGTTTGTAACTACCACGTACAATCAGTGTGACACTTTTCAACAGGATTTATATCATTTACAGCTTCAGTTCCGATTGCTTTTTCATTCATTTTATTCAACCAGCAACACATAAAAGTGAAGCATATTGCAAAATCAGACACAAGTTAGCTTTATCAACTAGCATCGATTTTTTTACTTTCCTTTACCAAACTTAAGCAAACCCGAACACAGCTAATACATGAACACAAATGTAAAATACACACTGACACACAACATTAAATTATAAATTATGATGTTGTGTTGAAATAAAAAGACTTACTTTACAAGAAAACCACGAAAAACGAGGCTCCGGGGGAATGTATGGAAAGAGTTAGCTGTTAGCGGTGAAATGACAAAGCGGTTCCGGTTTGAACTTTCAAAATAAAACACGGTTGAAAAGTTTAGTCAATTAAATGTAGATTGTTTAACGTTTTTTATAACATTATGCATTTTGTAAGCAATAAATACATATTATATTCCACACTACAACAAAACATGCTCTTAAAAACATGTAAAATTTGTCAATAAAAATGTAACGGTTTTATATTGAAGTTTGATTTCCGTTTTCGTCGTAATCGGGTTTGGAAACTTGATCAATATTTTCTCGGCCTCGTTTCGTGGGTTAAACATGTGAGTTAAACATGTGGGCCTTGTTTTTCCTCGTGTGCGCAGTCTCGAAAAGCGCATCTTCATACTTATGTCTGGAAATAGTTAATGTATTTTTAATTAGTTGGTGAACTTGGTAAACAAATGATGGCTACTATTTCCTAGACTTCAAAGGTAGGCCTAAACTATTAAAGTTCTGCATAAAAAATAAGTTATTTTTGTTTTGCCCAGCTGTATTCTAATGTAACCTAAATAAGTAGCTGCTTTTAAATGCATTCAGTGTGATTTTGCTGGTTTATTTTCGCATAGTAGGCAAAGTCATTCCTGTTTTGTATGCTGTTTGTACTGATTGAATGCAGATGAATGTGTATTTATAATAACCACCACCAGAGAGCAGCATTATCTACTGTTTCTTTAAATGGTTCAATGTAAGGTTTGGCTAGGAACTTTGGAAATCCTAGCAACACCAACAAAACTATTTAATTTAAAACTTTTTGCAGCCGTCAAATGTTTTTCTCACTTATTTGATGCTTTCTACAGTTCTTCACCACAATGGGATTAGAAGCACAACCTTTTGAACTAAAGCCAAACTAAGGTAAGGAGCTGCCATTAGCATCTTTTTCAGCTAACAGTTGTTAAAAGGTTAAAGCTGAGGTACCTGACTTTTTTGTTTTAAATGTTTAATCTTTATCTTTTCCATCAAAAAGTATGTTGTAAATGCTGAACTCTGTGACAAAATCAGTAGTATTTTATTTCTCATAAAAGCCGAAAGCAGCGCTCTGATTGGCTGTGCTTCGGTGGTCCACTCTAGTTTCACTTTGCTTTCTGTCTTAAGCTGAAATTACATCCAAAATGACTACATGTGGATACTGAATGTACCTTGTTGAAAGATTTATGAGAGCTTAGAACTACTTGGACAAATATAAATACCTACTTTTTCTTTTGCAGTCTACCTTAAGCTTTAAGGTTAGATTAAAATCCACTTTATTGTCCTCTTCATTTGACCCATCCTTCAGTGCCCTTGCAGCACTTGGGGACCCATTTCCAGATTTTTATGCTAGGATTGGTCAGAACTAGCTTAGCTGAAGGTATTATTTATTTAATTGTGCATGTTGGTAAAAGTGAGTGTTTTGTTCATAATTGTTGTTCAACAGTGCGTTTAAACTGAGCTTTCATCATCTTTAATTCGTGTTGTTTCCAAGTTTTAAAGAAGACAAAACTAAATGGAAATACTTTATGAATGAAACATACTCGCTGATGGAGACACATTTACAGAACACTCTCTTCATTTTGAAAATAATGTTTTTATTCCAACTGATGGTGAACAATATATCAAATTTCAAAGTAGGCTTATATCTTGAATGTTTTCTTAAACATATGCAAACATTCCAACATATTGCATTCATGCATGTGAATAAAAATAGTCTCTGTTTTAACAAGAAAAGTTTCCGTTTTATCGTTACAAGTTTCTGCTTTAATGTATAAACCTCCTGTTTTAACGTAAAAAGTTTGTGTTTTAATGTGAAAAGTTTCTGTTTATGTATATAGTTTCTTTTTTTTTACAAGAAAAGTTTTCTGTTTTTATGTATAAAGTTCGTGACCCAGGTCCTGCCATGAACGTGACACTGAAGGTGATTCCTGTGACCAAGTTGTACTTCCTGAGGATCCAATATGATAAACGCTGATAGTCTGGTCTGGAGGGACGGTGATTAAGTTTAGGAGAACAGGTAAGGTTAGGAAAAGGTTTGGGTAAAGGCTGATAAAAATATAACAACTCTGGCCCATTTAGCAACAACATTACCATGGCAACCAGCTCACTGCTGTCCCCTGGACCAGACTAACCATCCAGTATCTGAAGAAGCTTCCTGATTGTTTCTTATGTCACTACATGTCCTGCCTGGTGCATTTCAGATGCATCATCTTGCAACCATGGGGCTGACAAGGCTGAGTTTAAACATGGCTAGGGCCTGTGTCCAGCAGGTCAGACTTCTCTTTACGTCTGAGTAAGCGCAGTGAGTGAGATGTCTTCGTACCGGTCTAGTTTACAAGCTTGTTATTATGCCAGCTATTGAAGTCAAAGATAACAAAATCTCCCAATGCCTTAAGCCCAATGTAAAATTAAAATTAAATGGAATAACTCAGACATTTTCACCAGGGCAAGTTGGGAGCTGAATCACTTTTCTGTTTTGACAAAACTTTCTCCATTAAAACAGAAACTTTTGTCATAAAAACAGGATTTACTTTACTCATAAAAACAGAAACCTTCCTTGTAAAAACACAAACTATTTTAATTCATATAAGTGCAATATGGTTCCTTAAAAAAATTGAATATTAAATTGTATATGATTTATAACAAAAAGTTCTAAGGAAACTTTCAAAAAAAGTTGACATTTCGGTTCTTTTGGGATTCATTTTTAAAATAATTTTCACATTTGTCTGATAATTAAGTCTCAAATAATAAGACATGTTTTAGCACATTTCTGTATTGATAGCGTCTGATTATTGTAACCAAGAAACGCCAAAGAAATGTGGAGTTATTCTTTTTTATCCATGTCACCTGGCCTTTATACCAACAGCTTTTTTTTTATTTGTGTTTCCACCAGTGTCACCACAACGAAGCAAAAACAACAAATGGAACTAAGGTGACACACACTATTGTTCATCTTCGTGTTTTGGACATTTATACACAGACATCTGAACATTCCAAACATTACATTAGAATGAGGAATTATTTCTTTTCCTGCACTATTCTTCTTTGCGCCTCTGGGACGGTGCTTGTTTTGGGGGCAGCAGGTGTCTCCTCGTGACAGGTGCTGTTTGTCCGACCGCATTCCTCTTTTTACGCCTCATTCTTCCAAACGTTGTGACAAAAACAGAACAACACTCTCCGACAACACTCTCCCGAGGCGTCACCAACGGCTCTCGGTGGAATTCCGCGCTGGGTTTTTGCGCACCATTCACAGTGATGCGTTCAATTGTCAGAGAATTCCTGGGATTCCTGGAGTTTTTCCTGTTGTTGCTGTGTCACTTCCACGTTTCCAGCTGGAATTGTGTGGGACTTTTAAGGTAGTGAAGAGGTTAATGCCATATATGGATAAGACAAGCACTAACTTGTCAGCATGCCTGGTGGAGCAATAGTTTTTTATTATTAATATAATCGAAGACACTCGCCGAAATCGAGTCAGTCATGCTAGTTGTTAGCTTGACGATGTTTTCATTATTTAAGGCAACAAAAGATGCATCAAAATTACAATACAACACAAAGCAACATTATTAAAAAAATACTTTAATTTACTTTAAATTAAAATACATTTTCTTTAAAAGAATTAAAGAGCAGGCAACGCTTTTTCATGCAGAGATAAACAAAAATGTTTTGAGCCTATAGATTTAAACATTGCCACAGTAGAGTCTCACTGTCTCAGGATCCCCAGATCTTAGCTGCATTAAAACTGAAACACTGATTCTCCGTAGGGTGCACGGTAGCCAAGTGGTTAGAGCTCTGGCTTCCCAATAAGGAGGTCGTGGGTTCGACTCCCGGGTCGGACCATATCAACATCTCACGATCTCTCTGGGTGGAGTTTGCATGTTCTCCCCGTGTCACCGTGGGTTTTCTCCGGGTACTCCGGTTTCCTCCCACCGCCAAAGACATGCATGTTTAGGTTAATTGGGCATCACTGTAAATTTCCCTTAGTGAGTGAATGAGAGAGTGAATGGTTGTCTGTCTAACCCTGCGACAAGTTGGCCACTGTCCAGGGTGTTTCCCCCGCCTAAGGCCCAAAGTCACTGGGATAGGCTCCAGTCACCCGCGACCCCTAACGGGATTAAGCGGTAGAAAATGAATGAATGATTCTCCGTGTTTAGTCCTGACTCTGGTCCAAGTTTAGTCCTGACTCTGGTCCAAGTTTAGTAATGACTCTGGTCAGTGTTTAGTCCTGACTCTGGTCCATGTTTAGTCCTGACTCTGGTCCACGTTTAGTCCTGACTCTGGTCCGTGTTTAGTCCTGACTCTGGTCCACGTTTAGTCCTGACTCTGGTCCGTGTTTAGTCCTGACTCTGGTCCATTTTTAGTCCTGACTCTGGTCCATGTTTAGTCCTGACTCTGGTCCGTGTTTAGTCCTGACTCTGGTCCATTTTTAGTCCTGACTCTGGTCCATGTTTAGTCCTGACTCTGGCACCAGCAGGAGGCCGGTCCCTGAGGTCCTCAGAGTCCTTGATGCTTCATAAGCCACTAACATGTCAGAGATACTAACTACCAGCTAAAATTGATGCATCATTAGTCCTTAAAAAAAAAAAAAAACTGCACTTAAGCAATACAACTCAGAATCCTCTCTTCCAAAACAATGACACGTTAAAAGAAGCCAGACGCTGCTGGTTTGGAAATACCTGATTAAAACAATTCCTCAAAGCTGTAACTCTGCCACAACATTAACAGATCAAGTACTGTTAAATATGCCTGGACATTTCTCTTTCATTATGAAAGTAAGTCTTCTCCCAGGGCAAAATGACCTGCCATAAAGTGAGAGAATGTGTTTCAAATGAGACGGACAGATAAATGAGTGTGGAGCGAGAAAAGTTCCTGTCACATCACTCACATGTAGCGAAGTAAAAAGTCTTTACCCTCATTGTTCACAGTTGTTGTCAGTTCTTAGTATATTGTATGACAGTTTTCTGTAACAGTGAACATTAAGTTTAAGATTTCACTAAAAATGTTGCTTGTTTTCACTCAAAGTTTTTGAGCAAAAAAAGTCATCGGATCTTTCATCAGAGTTTTGACCTCGTCAGTAGCTCGTTATTTTGTTGATTATTCAATGTTTCTATTAACAACAAGCTCTGCCTGAAATGCGGGACAAACAAACAACCAAATGGTGGGACGTTAGCAGTTAACAGCCGTACTTTGCGCTGAATTGGGAAGACAAGCGGCACGTTCGGCTGCTACTACGCAGGCAGCGAAGACCTGCCAAAAGATTCAACAGTGGATTCTACAAGAAATCCCGCCCACTTTGGAAAAACGAGCCAATCAGAGCTGAGCTGCCGCACAGAGCAAAGTTCTGCTCAGATGAAATGACGTCATTTTGTTCTTACAACCTGAGCAGGCTGAACAAAATTTCAATGTCGACAGACGTATGAATTGACCTTTAGTCAACTCTCCCTAAGATGGCTTCCGGAACTGAACATTTGTTGCTACAGGTTACAAAAGCTACCCTCTCTCTAGTCAATATAACAACACTATGTTTTTAAACCCCCAGTGAAACACACAAATAATTGTTTTTCTCATTTTAAGTGTATCCAAATATCAGCATGTTTTAGATGCCAAAAAGAGCTTATGCCAGAAACTACTGAAGAGTATAACACAATGTATAAAATTCAACATCACAAATAAAAATACATCCAAAAAAATACAGCCCCAGTTGCACAGGCAAAGCAGCCACAAGTTCAAAGTTGACTTATGCCGCCCCGAGTTGTACAATTAGTTCTAACAAATTTGCACCCAAACACTTGAACATATCGCGTTACCTGTCCAAGACCCCACAAACACAACACTCAAACTTAGCCTAAGTGGAGCAATTATTTTCATACCAGCTCGAATTCCTCCGACTGCTGCAAGTGCACGGCCAAGAAAGCGTAGCAATCCAATTTAGTGAACGCACACAAACACTGGCTGCAGAGAGAAAGGTCAAATTCTCCACATTTAGAGACATTTGGATAAAAAGTGGGGGCGAGAGCGGGCAGCCTTGACCCGTGCCTGTGGGGGGTCCGGCCTGTTACTGTTTGGATGTACCGCTGCAGAGGCTGTGCTGCTGGGCTGTATTAATTGCCGAAGTGAAGGGTCAATGTTGAGCGCGGAACGTGTTGACATAACCCAGGCCATGAGGCTGGTTTGAGAGAGGCGCATGACAAGGAAAACAAATTAGAATATTAGACTTTCTGCAACGATTAGAGCTACTGCAGCTGCTCGGTGAAACGCTTAGTTCTCTTACGACACAGTGGAATTAAAAGTGTTACAAGATGTTTCTGATTACGATTCGATTTCAGAGAAGATGTATTTTTCTTCACAGTTTTTAGATGTTTTCTAAAATCATACATGGCTTTAACAGTTCCTGCCTCATTTTTAAATTCAGCCAATAACTGAGAAATTAGCAATAACTTGGTTGCGCATGTATACTATACTGTTAATTTGATTTTGAAATACAAAATACGTCGCCGGATACTTAGCCTGATGCTTTAGCTGGTTCATGTGTGTGTCAGTGATTGTTGCAATTTATTTATTGAGGGTTGTTAATGGCCAACACACTGCGCGTTATCTCCATTCGCTGATTGGCTAATTGTTGTTCCAGGTTTTGCGAATCCATCTGCAGTTCTGTGATAGCTGACCTACTAGCTGACCTAAAATTTTGAGGAGGCTGGGGATAGGACAAAGTCTCGTGCCACGATATCTCACGGGATCAACCTGTCACAATTCTGTGCGCACACATACAGAATTGTCTCACGAGATTTTTCCTTAAAGACTTTTATGAATGGTCAAAGTTTCCTCTACACACGGCCTTGTAGCAGACTTATTATTATAAACAGTCTAAACTCCGTCCCAGTTTTTCTTCTGTAATAATAGGACCAATATTGGCGGAGATAATTACCGTTAAATATTGTAATCAAGTATGAACTTTTCAGTTTCATATATAACATATGTGATTGTAAAACTAGGCTGCATTACATAAAATCAACACTAAAATGTTAAACGTCCCTGGAACAGCTGCAGATCTGTTTGGCTGAGCTGTTTTAATGCAATGTTTGTGGGGTTTTAGCTTACAAGTAAGTGTTTTATAACTGTGATTTTCACATTAATGTGTTAAACTGATAATATAGTTAAATTGAAAAGTACATTTCTGTAGACAAGTGTAAGTTAAAAACTGGCAAACAGATTATTCTAAAGAACCTGGACTGTTGACCTTTTCTCATTTAGTTCCAATCCAGCTCCCACAAGTTTTCTTTTTCTTTTTCTCTGTCTCATTCTCTTTTCATGCTGTCCCATCTGTTTGTTTTCATCCATCCTCAAAATGTCAGACCTATCGAGACTGAGACATGATGAAAGCTACTGTAACTGCCTCCTGGTCTTTGTGTCCACAGTAAACCAGTTTATGACCCTTATCTCGACCTTTTGACTCTCTTGACATTGACACAGATGGTGTTTTCCCATGACTGCTGTGTCTGTTGGAGATTTCCTCCTTCAACGAACAACAGAAAAAAAAATAGATCAGGAAAGAATAATTAATCACTCAGAAGAAATTTGTCTCTTGTTTAGGCTCATTCAAATACATCGAAGTACATCCGATTAAGTTCATACATGTGTTAGTTTCTTATGAACAGACCTGTGTATTTATACTTATTTATATACAGTATTTTCGGCTGCACACTGCCTGCAAGAGTGTAACTTAATGTTCCGTGTCTGGCCAGCTGATTTATTAAAGTTTTAGCACAATTTTTCTACTTGGGACAGTAGGACAACGAAGCCATCTGCAGTCTGGCCTCTTCAGAACTGTGACCCCGCCAGGTGTGAGAAAGTTGGTACACACCCTCATCTTGATTTACTAAAAAAACATGATCTTATTGGGATACCAGAGTTCTAAACACTCTGCTATTGTTCTCCCCTGAAGAAACAGATTTATTTATTTAGAGCCACAAACACATCTACATTACAAAAATACTGTATATTTTTATTCAGCTTTATTTTTTGTCCCAAAAAGTTGCACGTCGAGTCTTTTGAAAACTGAAAAATCTGGCGTTTGGTGGGCTACTGAAAAAGAAGGCATTAGTAGGTTATTAATTATAGTAAAGCTGTGTGAATGTCCCACAGTTGTTTGTTCTTTCTGATTATGTTCCAGCCGAAGAATCGACCCAAAGTCTGGTTCAGTTGTTCAGTCTCTCCAAAGGCAACACGTCTCTGTTTGAATGCTGCGAACGCTGAGTGCGAGCCGTCAACTGGATAAATATGTCTGTCTTTGTTGTTGTGCAAAACCCAAACACCGGTCCAAGAAACTGTCTCCAGTCTAGTTTAGTCAATTCATGTTGAGGAGTTCATTCTTCTGGTTTGGCTGCAGATGTTACGCGCAGCTCCAAATGTTGTTAAAAAGTCACAACGTTTAAAATAAATACATGTAAATAAAAAATAGGTACAGCTCTGGTCAGTCAGGTGAACTCTGGGGACATGTTACAGTCCAGGTTAGTTAGTTTGTTTGCTGCTTGTGTAATCTTGATTGTTACCGGAAGAACAACACAAAATCTAACTGTTAGGTCAACAAAGTCTCACTGGATTGCTATTGGCGTATTATGAGCACATTTCTAGCCCTTTTTTGCGTTTCTATTATATGGTTTCTCTGTTTTATGCTTTTCATAGCATTAAATATTTTTTTAGGCCAATTGGTGGCATTTTTTGGGGGTTTAAAGTGAGGCTAACTGCACTCCAAACAGGCTCACAGAAGTGGTAGATGCCCAGAGGCCTTTTAGTGACATGCAGTGGGTGTGAACAGACATTGATTGAGAGCATGAAAAATGGACAGTGAGCTTGGCGAGTGATACAACTTTTGTGTCGGAGCTGTCCTGACGTGTGGTGTTTACAGCTGCTGAGGCTGTGCAGCACAGGTCTAGAAGTACTTCCAGATTCCTTTTTATTAACTTTGCAGACATATGTATGAAACTTTTCCTTTACAAAGGCACATGAGCTCATATGAATATTTTCTAAAATTGAAAATGAGAAATAAGAAACACTGACACGAGGTCCGAACCTGCATCCGTTTGCACCTTGCATCACATGCTTATCCATATACTGTATATCCAACTGACTGATGCTGACGTTGCACGGTGTGACCACTTTCCAACTTTCTGCAGAGGCGGTGACAGAAGGAGGAGTTTTTATATCCCATCTGGGTGACTTGGTGGTGGCATCAATTCAATGTGCCGTGGGTGTGAACTGAAAATGCACCGACAACCTTTGAGCATCCTTGCAGCACACATAACTGCAAAATAAGTTTGCACAAAAATGTCCAAATTATTTAATTTGGACCCCATATACACACAGGTTGAAAGTTCATTATGCCATTACTTTCACTTTAACGGACAAGTTTAGGTCTAAAGTTACAAAACTGGGTAAGTTTACGTGTAGGGCTTGGAGTTGGTTATAATTAGGACTAGAATTTTGTTAATATTCATAAATAATAACACATTTTTACATTCACTCTAGAAACGAACTGGAGCAGCAACATGTAACATCTGCAAAAAAGGACAAATTACGACACATACATACTCTTTTAGATGCATTTAAATTTGTGTGGTATAGACATTTCAGTGGGTTCAGGCTTGTTAGGTCCACAAATCTTAGTTGGTTGTGTCAAGTCAAAACATTAGCCCAGAAATCAAAATATTTTCAAAGTTATGTTTCAGCCATAAGAGCAGCTGAACACTCAATTTAAGCAGGGGAGGAAAAAAAAGGGGTAATAATATGGAATGTTGGGGTTTTACTTGAAAAATTGATTAGTGATATTTTCCAGTCAAATGCCACAAGTCATTTAAGTTTTTTTTTTTTTTTTTTTAGTGAAGCTCACCTCCTAAACTTCTCACACAAGCTTAGATCAAGTATAGCAAACTTAGGGAAAAGCCTCTGGACAAGGTGAAAGGAGAGCTGTAGTAGAGTCACACCAGTGGTTTGACAGCAGATGTTTGTGATCAGCACAGTTTTGAGTGAACAAATCTATGCTGATGCCACATGACACTGGCCACAGCAGTGAGACAAAGAGCAAAAAGAAGAGTGATTAGTCTTTTATTCTCTTCACTTTTTCTTCTTTGTGTATATGAGTAAAGCTTTTATATGTTAGGTGCATAGCATTTTTCCTGTTTAGCAGAGTCTCTAAATGAGTGTTTGCTTGAGCCTGACTGAGCGTTCACCTGCGGATCGATAAAGTCTGGTCTAAGCGTCTGTGGTTTGATGAATGAGTAACGTTCACAAACTGCAGAGTCCGAGGGAAACCTGCTCCGCTCAGATAAGCTCTTTGTCCAGACTTCAGTCATTAGAGCAGCAGAGCGTCTCACATGTGTGCTATATAACAGCTTATGTCAGTGTGAGAAACAGATCACACACTCACACATGTGGACTTAAAAGGACATGCTAATCAACCCATTCTCACAGAAATGTATACCACGGAATTTCTCCTTTATACCCATCTATGATACTGTTGGGGAGTCCACCAACAGATACACGTTGTTTAATTTATTTGTCATTTGTTGTAAAAAAGTGCATAGGAAAAACACATGCATGCCAGAGCGCTGAGTGCACAAAATAAATAAAAACAAATATAAACCTTAAAAGTGTCATGTAACTGGAGTGAAGGTGAAATGGCAGCTTCACAATTCAGTAAAAATAAACACTTAAACCATACACACTTTTCAATGGAAATATTGAGGAGAAGGCCAAATAATGAAGCAGTCTGTTTTGTGGCCAAGCATGCCTCTCCAAAGTAAAGAAATATGTTTTTATTGTTTATTTAGTCCAGCAAAGAAATCTCCATCCATCCAATTTCTTCCGCTTCATCTGGAGTTGAGTCACAGTGGCAGCAGTTTGAGCAGGGAGGCCCAGACTTCCCTTTCCTATCCACACACTTGCTCCAGCTCTTTCGGGGGAATCCCGAGGCAAATCCAGGCCCGTTGAGAGACTTAGGCCCTCCAGTGTGTCTTGGGTCTTCGTCTGGGTTTCTTAATGGTAGGACATACTCAAAACACCTCCCCAGGGAGGCGTCCAGGAGGCATCCGAAACAGATGACCAAGCCACCTCAGCTGCCTCCTCTTGACGTGGAGGAGCAGCGACTCAACTCTGAGTTCCTCCTGTGTGACTGAGCTCCTCTCCCTGTCTCTAGGGAGCGCCCAGCCAACCTGCAGAGGAAACTCATTTTGACCACTTCGATTTGTGATCTTGTGAAATCTAAAAAAAAGCATCTGTCATAGGCACCTTTAAAGTGGTTACAGGTTGTCAAAAGTCTGATCTTGTGAGATCTCACAAGCTAAGCAAGTTGGGCAGTACTTGAATGAGAAACAGCTGGAACCTCAGGAATCACAGTTTGATGACAAGAGTAGAAAATGTTGTTGTGTTCTTAGATAAGACATTTCCCCCACATTGTTTGTATCTGGTGTGAGTGTGAATGGTTGATGGTGTTTAGATGGAGCTGATGGAGAAAAATGACAACCTTACTTCTGTCAATCTACCCCAAGGCAGTGAATGAAAAATGGTAGCAGAGTGGTTAGAGTTCTGGCTTCCCAATAAGGAGGTCGTGGGTTCGACTCCCGGGTCAGACCATATCAACATCTCACGATCTCTCTGGGTGGAGTTTGCATGTTCTCCTTGTTTCACTCTGAGTACTCCAGTTTCCTCCCACCTCCAAAACATGCACGTTTAGGTTAATTGGACATCACTGTATATTACCCTGTGAGTGAATGAGAGAGTGAATGGTTGTCTATCTAACTCTGTGATGAGTTGGCCACTGTCCAGGGTGTTCCCCCGTCTAAGGCTCAAAGTTATTGGGATAGGCTCCAGTCACCTGCGACCCCCAACAGTATTAAGCGGTAGAAAATGAATGAATGAATAATGCAAAAATGTGAAGTGTGTTTGGGTGTCTTGAAAAACGCATGCATTCATATTTTGTGTAAAGTTTGTAATTACACTTCCAGGTGTGATAATGATCAGGACAATGTTTTTAATATCATTTCCTGAAATGTTTAGGCAAAGCAACATCTTGACAAAGAAAAGTGAAGTTTTGGCAAAGCCTAACGCCGGATTCCTGATTTCTACATAGAACCAATTTGTCTGTCAAACTTGAGTTCGAACAAACATTGTACAATCTTCATATTTTTTCACGCTGTTTGTTCCGTGAATGATGAATTGATAAAAAACTGTCAAATATCTATCCAAACCTAATCTAAAAATCACAGAAGTTATGGTGGACATTTGGAGTTGCCGTGGTGACGCACAGAACGGGAGCAGAAACAATGAGCTTTGCAGGAGGTGATTTTAGTGAGAACCAAGTATGTGTCAGCGAAATGTTCCAATATTTAAAACAAAAACAGTTTTCCAAAGTGGATTTAGGCATTTGTGGGGCTATTGGATTTCTGCCTCCATTTTAGGTCTGTGATTCCCAACCTATATATTCCAGATTTCAGTGGGCGTGAATGACAGATTAATTAGCCAATCAGAGATGTGCATTGTCTCTGTATGAAAGCAAACATGGAAAAAGTATCACCAAGGATTGAAAAACATTAGATTTCTGCAGAATCAATGAGCAAATGAAAAACTATTTTATTGTGAGGCGAGTGAAGTTAGACTTTGTTCATGATGACAGACGACCAATGAGCTCCTTTGTTTTTATGTATGTCACGCAATTAAACTAATTTTTGGTGACCAGATCCACTTTTTTCAAAGTTTTGCTGAAGCCTGGGCTCTGGATCCTAGCAAATAAAATTGTGGTCTTATGAGTTTACTGTGCTGCCTTTACCACTGTTGTAGATCTAATACCTACGTAAATGAACTACATGTATGTCATTTGCATATGTCAGAGTTTATAACTAAATACATGGATCTCCTTTAACAAGTGAATGAAACAAAAGTAATGCAGAAACAACACGGCCACATGAATACAAATGAGAGTCCTATGGGTCTAAACCAGGGCTATTCAAAGAGCAGTGACCTGAAGGTGCAAGATGAGCCACCATTGTGCCTCCGCTCCACTCGGCTCCTGACTAGAACAAAAATACTTTATTATTGAGTTCAGACAGTAGGGGAGACCAGGACCAATTGTAACACGGGGTAAATGTAACAAATCTTTGTTCTGGACAAAGATGTGATGAAGATATGGTTGTCATTTTTATAAGTTTAAAAATATTTTTTATGGTCTGTATTTGGTAAGTTTTACAACAACAAATATGAATGCTAACATAGAAAAAAATCCCTCCAAACATGGTCAACCTCGTCTGGGGCAAATGTAACAACGTGTTACAACTGCCTCTCTGCCATTTTATGAATTCATTTTGGATTAATTTATTTAGATTTATGTTTTTTGTCCAAAAGATTTTTATCAGAGCCTTAATTTTTTTTTCCAGAATAATTCTCATTTTAGTTCAAGAAAGACAAAGGGCAGCCTGGAAAGTTTTTTTTTTCCACAGCAGTTTGGTGTTTTGTCATAAAATTACAGAGTTAAGGTGGTTTAAATGTGGACAACCTTCCAGTCTGTCAAATGTATTATCTTTAGTAAAGAAAAAATAAATTTTAATTGTTGTAATTTCATGTGTTACAATTGCCCCATGTTGTGGGGCAGTTCTAACACTTGACTTTCTTGTCTTGAAATAATAACAGCTTCAAAATAAATAGCTCAATCTAAACCTGTTCACATGTCAAGCCAAGATCTGCAGCTTTCATTTCATGTAGTTTTAAGCAGGACTTCAACTAAGATTAAGCTGATATGTCAAATTTGGAAAAAAGTGTTACAATTGTCCCCGGTCTCCCCTACCCAGAGGTCTCATTTTTCACAAAGTGCTGCATTTATTTATCATAAACTTTTTCGTAAAAAACACAATGTTTACTCACTAACAACTAAGCTGCTCTGAATTGTGACAAAGAATGGGCATTGTTGTTGGGATGAATTTAGTGGCCAAACTGTAAGAAAGCATTGTTTTTTCCAACTGCAATGCTTTAGTCTTGACTTAACTGTGGTGAACAGGTGTTAGTCTGTAAAAATCCGCGTGCAGTTCTTGTTGCTGGCGACAGGGGTCAGAAGAAAACACGCATTACGCACGAACTTCACCGTCCACTAACATCACTTTTTCACTCGCACGCGCCTGATCTGCACCGCAAAACTCTCCTCCTGCCCGTCACTCCAACCCGTGGGGCACTCAACTTTTTACGCACGGTCTGCTCCTTACGTCACCTCGCTTCTCCTTCTCTCTCGTCTTCACTCCACTCATTCATTTGCAGCTTCATTCACTCGCCCTCAGCGGTCACTACAGACACCAGAAGAAGCGTGTGTGCGTTTGGCCGTGGACACTTCTCATTTTCCCCTTTCGGACGCAGCGAAGAAGCACCAATGAGCGAGAAGTCCTGCCCGGAGAGAGCAGCTTTCAGGCCGGGGACGCTGTTGTAAAAAAGTCCCTTCTTCTTCTTCTTCTTCTAGTTCGTGGATCGTACGCGTTTCTTTGATGACTTTATAAACATGCACCTTTTGGGGATTACTTTTTTATTGGCTTTTCTGCTTTACGCAAACCTCGCCACGGACTCGAGCCACTCAGACTATTACGATTACTACGAGAACAGCGATGAGCCGGTGAGTTTATTCTGTTTTACGCGCTTTTTACGTGGGCAGTTTCCCGTGTGAGCGTTTTGACCTTCGAGTATTTGTCTTACCGGAGAATGCGTGGGCTGATGTGTCGTTTATTCCCGCTTTTATTTATGAAAAAGTTAGGTTTTCCTGTGAATTGTATGAGGTTTAGTGCGTTAACTTGTTTTTGTTGGATAAATGAACCGTGCGTAAATTGGATACGTAGACTTTCCATTTTACGCACAGCCGTAATCTTGATTTGTACTGGATTTGAAACGTGAATCTGTTGTTGTTACATTTTAAAAACAGTATTTTGACGATCTGCTAAAGTATAATTTAAAATAATTAGACTACACTGCAAAAAAGGTATTTTCAGATGAGCTAAAATGTCTTGAAATCTGGATTTTATTTCTTGTTCCTGGTGTTTTTTCTGATTAAGAAGGTTTTACTTGATGAAACTTTTGATGTGCTTTTGCCTGGTTTCAGTAAATGTGTTCTTCGTTCAAGCCAAAAAAAAGTACTTCCATGGTGTAAGACATTTTTACTCATTTGGATTCAAGCTGGAATATCTTGTAAACAGTCACAAATGTATCAAAACAAGTGAAATATAACAACGAATTTTAGCTATTTTATTGTAATCTGGCTAAAACAACAATAAATAACATGATTATATAGAATTCCAGTCATATAAACCAAGAGTAGCTAAACTATTTGCAGTGTACGGGCAACGTTGTAAGAGGTAGAGAAAAAAGTCAAAATCTACACTGCAAAAAAGATATATGTAGTCTTGCTTAAAATGATTCAGAATTTTAATCCATATTCGGGTCGTGTTAACTGGTTGATATAAATGCTTACGTAATGTAGAATATTTCAATGGTTTCAAGGTATTTCTGACTTGTTCTAAGTGAAATATTCTTAGGCCATTGGCTCAAAGTAAGATGTATCTTCAAACAAGACCAAAAGAGTTTGAAACAAGGGAAATAATCTAGAGCTTTAAATATATAAATCTTTAATTGGTCAAAAACATTTGCAATAGGTGGGTTTCAGATGACATCACAACATTCTACTGGCCAATGTAATTTCAATGAGGTGGAGGGCAGCTAATATAAATATTGTTTAAATGCAATTTATTTTTGTATTACAAATGAGTCGTGGGTCTAGTCATTATAGAAGTAATCACTTTTTAAATTAGCAAAATATTTTTTGAATTACTTCACAACAAAGTCCAATGTTATTAATTAGGCTCGGGAAGGTGACATCATACAGCTGTAGAATGTTCAGTTGGTCCCATGTTAAACCAATGGAGATTTTAAATAGCTAAATACTGAAAACAGCGTTAATTAAAAACTATTCTGACACTACAGAGTGAAAGATAAACTTACCAGTACTGACCCAGCAGTTTATTGGGCTGTTTCACGGCTGTTTTGTTTACATTTTTTAATCGTTTTGTCTAATGCATTCCTATGGAAGTTCTGCTAAACTATCAACAAACATGGTGGATTTGCCATTATTTCCATGGTAACCACTGACGCTTCCCGAGCCTAATAGGAAAATCTGCCTCTTGCCTTCCACTTGCCTTATAACTGCCTTATAATTCTAGAATGTGAAACCCACCTATTAAAGTTAAAATCATTGAAACAAGCAATTTTAACTTTTTAAATTAACTTTATACCATGTGTTTAAAACAGAGAAAATGTCGGCATGGGAAATGACTAAAAATTGTTTTGACAAGCTGCCAGATGAAAGATATCTCCTTTAAAGTTCCACTGTGTAACTTTTCTGGCAGACACTGTGCCCTCTACCCTGCTTGTCTCCATAGCGATGGTATTGTCTGGAATGTTTTCTAGTACGGTGCATTTATTGCTCAACAGCGCACTGAAAAAACATGCTTTATTGTTACAGTGAGCAGATGCACCTCTCCACAGATCTGACTTTTAACTTGGGTCAGGAGCTTCACATGTCTATGGAGATGTCTAAGTTTAAAGCCATTGCATTCTATGGGCAAAGAATATCAAGAATATATTACACAATGTGCCTGTAAACAAATGCACACAATACATGATTTTATCTGAAAAATGTTTGATATTCTTGAAAAAAAAAAATGACAAAATGTGTTTCTTACATATTGACAGGCTGTTTTTCTATAAATAGCATTTGTTTGCTAGAAATTTAATTTCTGTTGTCATGGCAACAGTCCATACTTTAGCTAGCTTGTTTGCGAAAGATGAAAATATGGACATTTTTGGTGTTGCAAAACAAATGATTCACTCACCAAATGGACTTTAAGGATAGAAAGGTGCTGAGTTTTTCTGTGTGTGATCCTAAAGTCTGCGTCAGTGAGAAATGTGAAGGAAACAAAAGCGTTTCTGTTGTTTTTCTGCTTTTCTGCTACTGTTTACTTGATTTTTTTCTTTTTACACATACAAACTCAAAATTCAACAGTAGTTGTGATTGTTTGTATTTATTATCAGTCTGTAGCTGCTTTTTTCTTATTTTAGTAGTGTTTTGTGTAAGTACAGGAAAAAATGTTCTTCACCTTCATTGACTCTCATTGATTTTCGTCACTCACTGCTGACATTTGGAAATCTGTGATGTCTCCTGCATAACCTTCATCAAACAAACAGACAGAAAAATGCACTACCTCCAGTCAAGTTTAATAGTTTTGTAATTGATGTGTTTATTAAGTTTGTGAGTCTGTCTGATGCTCTGTTGTCGCTGGCGTCTTCTGTGTTATCATTGTCTGCGACGGATAAAACATTGTTATAAATGATGTTTCTACCGCGGCCCCTGGAAACTGCAACAACATGATGAAGACGCGTTTAGTCTCGGTTGCTTCTCCAAACTTGGTGCTGACAGGAGTGAAAGAAGTGCGCTGTGATTTGACCGAATCCAGTTCAAATTAAACATCGAACACAAATGACTTCTGCAGCTTTTCTTACTGATTATATCCTGAATGTGTCTTGTGTGAATCTACAACTTAGATGTGGAAAGATATTACTTGTTGATTGATCATTATTTCCAGTTTCCTTTCGTTGCAAAGTCCAGCTTCAAACCAAATGCTTTTACTGACAGATGATTGGCCATTACAAATGAGTCTCGATCTTGAAAATATAAATGATTGCCCAGGCCTAAAGAACTATTGTTATATAACAGCATGTGTGTTTCTGAAGGTGAACTGTCAGGGATTACACCTATGGAGGTCATTGCATTGGATTTATACAGCACTTTTTAAGACACCCAAAGACACTTCACATTCTGCATTATTCATTCTTTCCAGCGGTAAGCTACTACTGTAGCCACAGCTGCCCTGGGGCAGACTGGCAGAAGCAAGGCTGCTATTTTGTGCCTTCGGCCACTAAGACCAACACCAACCATTTACACTCACACCAGATCCATAAGCGGCAATGTGGGTGAAGTATCTTACCTAAGGACACAACAAAGAGTTTCTCTTCTGTTTGTCCCACTGTGGCTCCTGAGGTTCCTCCCAAGCTTCGATGATCAAAGATGGCGGGCGCTGTGCTTCAATGGCTTTTGCTCACTGGTGTTTGTTGCCATCATGGCTGTTAGCATTGGCCTTAGCTAGGTGCGCTACAGGCTATGGCACAGGCGCACTTGTGTTTCCCCCATAATTCTTTTTTGTCAAGCCGAGTGAATCTGAAAGAAGCTGAAAGCTCACACGTGACCATTTGGACCAATCAAACAGGAGTTACAGTGTAAGCAGTGGTAGCCAAAGCTAAAGCTTAAAAAGCCGTTTTATACAAAACTAAAACCTTTTGAATCGGAAAAAAGTTTATTATGTGAAAGTATGAATTGCCGCAAAATCTGACGTAATGGAGCGGCCACTGGAGCTGATTTACAATGGCTACAAGCAGCAATGTCCTATTCGGATAATGTAATAGATTCATGGTTCCACCAGAAGTCTCCCATCCAAGTACTGCCCTGGCCCAACATGCTTAGCTTCTGAGATTTGACAGGATCAAGCTTTGGTAAGCTGGTAGGGCCACAATGACACAATTTTATGTGAAAAATGCGCCTCAACATTTTAACTGAGGCAACAATCTGATAAGAAATAATTTTTAGTGCCTTTTTTGTGCCTTTTGGCAGCAGAGATTAGCTAGCTTGTCTGCTAACAACAGTTGGAGATTTAGGACATTTTAACTGTCAAAACAAATAATTTACTCATTGAAACAGACTAAAAACATCCTAAGAACTGAAAGGTAATGAGCTCAACTGTGTGCAATCCCAAAGTTTGTGTCTGTAGGTATGTAAAAAAAAAAAAAAAAAAAAAAAAAAAAAAACTCAGTGCTTATGTTGTTTTTCTGCTTTTCTGCCACTGTTTGCCTGATTTTCTCTCATTACATTTCAAATACAAATTCAATGTTTAGCTGGATTGTGGTGATTTTAATTCGTTATCTCTGCTTTTCCTATTATTGTTCTGTGTTGACTCTTGCAGAAGAAAATGTATTGACTCTTATGCATTTTTGCCACTCACTGCTGACATTTAGAACATCTGGATAGCCTCTATTCTAGATGCTTTTCCTGCTTTAGCTAAAGAAAAACAAGACAAAAGTAGGACAAAGCTCCTCCAGGTCGAGTCAGGTTTGTGGAGCTGCTGCAAAACTCAAATAAGCCTAGTTTTATTTGAATCATATTGTTTTGAAGTAATGTCTCAGTACAGTTTAAGATTAAAAACTTAATATTAATGTGTTTCTTATAAACTTGACCTTCTTCAAACCGTTTTCTCTTTCTTTGACCCGGCTTGTATTTGAGGATCTGTTTGATAAGTCTCTTTATTGTCCCGTCTCATTATGTTCAGATTAATGCAGCATTGAAATCACACCTCACTTTTATCTGCTGCCAGAGAGAGAGAGAGAGAGAGAGAGAGGGAGAGAGAGAGAGAGAAGAGGGAGGGAGGGAAAGAGCAGAGAGGGAGAGAGAGAGAGAGAGGGAGGGAGGGAAAGAGCAGAGAGGAGAGAGAGAAACAGAAAGAGGGAGACACAGAGAGAGAGAAACCGAGAGAGGGAGGAGAGAGAGAAAGAGAGAGAGAGAAGAGGGAGAGAAACAGAGAGAGAGAGGGAGAGAGAAACAGAGAGGGACAGAGAGTGCGTGAGAGAGAGAGAAGAAGAAGAAGAAGAGAGAAAGAGAGAGAGAAGGAGAGAGAGAGAAGAGAGAGAAGAAGAAGAGGGAGAGAGAGGGAGAGAGAAGAAGAGGGAGAAAGAGAGAGGGAGAGAGAGAGCAGGGAAGAGAGGAGGGAGAAGAGAGGGAGAGAGAGAAGAAAGAAAGAAGAGAGGGAGAGAGAGAGAAAGAAAGAGAGAGGGAGAGACAGAGAGAAACAGAGAGAGAGAGGAGAGAGAGAAACAGAGAGAGAGAGAAAAAGAAGAGAGAGGCGAGAGAGAGAGAAGAAGAAGAAGAAGAGAGACGGAGAGAGAAGAAGAAGAGGGAGAGAGAGAGGGAGAGAGAAGAGGGAGAGAGAGAGAGGGAGAAGAGACAGGGAGAGAGAGAGGGAGAAGAGAGAAAGAAGAGAGGGGGAGAGAGAAACAGAGAGAGGGACAGAGAGTGCGTGAGAGAGAGAGAAGAAGAAGAGAGAAAGAGAGAGAGAAAAGGAGAGAGAGAAGAAGAAGAGGGAGAAAGAGAGAGAGAACAATAGGGAGTAAGAGAGAGGGGGGCAAGAGAGAGAGGGAGAAAGAGAGAAAGAAAGAGAGGGAGAGAGAGAAAGAAAGAAAGAGAGTGGGAGAGAGACAGAGAGAAATAGCGTAGGGGGAGAGGGAGAGAGAGGAGAAAAAAGTGAGAAAGAAAGAGAGAGGAAAAAGGACGGAAAGAAAGACAGGAAAAATTAGGAGTGAGAGGGAAAGAGACAGAGAGGAAAAAGGAGAGAAAGAGAGAAAAGGGGAGAGAGGAAAAAGGAATGAGGGGAAAAGACAGAGAAGGGGAGAGAATGAGAGGAAAAAGGACAATAGGGAAAAGGGAGAAAAAGAGAGGGGGTAAGAAAGGGGAGAGAAAGAGGAAGACAGAGTAAGACAGAGAGAGGGGGGAGAGAGAGAGAAAGGAAAAGGAGAGGGGTGTGTGAGAGAGAGCGAGGGAGAGAGAGGGAGTTGAGAGAGAGAGAGAGAGAGAGAGGAAATTGGGAGAGAGACAGCGGAAAGAGGTAGGGAAAGGGAGGGTGAAAGAAGGGAGAGAGAGAAAGACAGAAAGAGGGGGAGAGAGTGACAGAAAGAAAGAGGAGAGAGAGAGGCAGAGGAAGGGAGAAAGAAATAAAAAGGTGGTAATCAAAGAAAAAAAAAAGACAGAGTGATAAATGTAAGATGTGAAAAAAGCAAGAGGGGAGTTTAATAGAGAAAAAGAGAGAGGGAGAGAGAGTTTGTGAGGGGGAGGATTAGTCCGAAGTGTTTTCAAATTAACTCTACAAAGGAGTGAATGAAGCAGAGGTCACAGAGGTCAAGTGTGTGTGTGGCTCAGAACAGACGCTGCACAAACACACGGAAAAACTTTGAATTTCCAATACTGATCCTGAGCAGTTTTAGGTTTACATTTGAAGTTTAGGTTTTTGTGTTTAAGTTCAAATGAATTCTTGTCTTGCTGCTGTTGTGAGGACGGACAAGTGTTTGATCATTTTAATTTAGTCTGTCCTTCGTCTGAAAAGAGCTGTGGATGTTTGAGGGAATTATCACAGTTGTTCTTTATAGTGTCAGAAAGATGAGCGTCAGGTGTGTGTGGATTAAAAGAGGAGCCGAGGACACGGTTTGAGAGGAATCATCCGGGTTCTTAAATCAGTCTATGAACTTTTGTGCTTGGATTCTGAGTGGGATGTAAAAACTAAAAGCTATTGTAGTAAAAATGCCTGTTTTCACAAATTCCCCAATACTTATCCACTGCCTTGGACTTACTGTAGTTTGCCTGGTATGTTGAAGAATCAAAAACTTTTTTGTCTAAAATGTCACTTAGATAAAACATTCTGCTGGTTGTTAGTGAAAAGTCATTATGAGGTGGAGCTTCACTGAACTTGTTCCTAAGCTGTCTTAGGCTGCATTCACAACACACTTTTGATTGGGATCAGGATTGGTTTGCCTGGATAGTTCGGTTCGATTGGGTAATTGTGAACGTGCCAACGAACTCTGATCCGGTCCAAAAGGTCAAAATCTGGTCCGGTTGGTCTCGGTTGAATCGAGCTCTGGAGCGATTCGTTTTGTGAACCGGGAGTGAAACAAAACCAGGAAGTGAACAGTGATCCACGCTGAAACGCATGTGAAGCTCAGAATCACAATACAGTGGTCCCTCGTTCTATCGCGGTTCACTTTCCGCGATTTTTTGTGTGCATATTTGCTTTTCTTTTTTTTTTTTTTTTTTTTTTTTTATGTATAGACGTGCACTGTAAGCGTGCTTTTCTCTAAACACACTGTTTGAACCGTATCACATCGCAGCATTCACAGACAACAGCACAGAAGCTCTTTTAGAAAACTTTAGACAGTTTGGATCATGCAGGGGAAGCTGACCTGACGCTGGGACGTTTCTCCAGGTGAGGATTTGACTCTTTGAGCTCGTAGTTACGATGATAAGTTTGTTCACGCTGGAACGTCATTTGTGTAGTTCAGAAATGTGTTTGAGGAACGTGTAGTGACTTCGCTAGAGTCCGGATGTGTTTCCTGTCGGCTCCGGAGCCTGTGTGATCCGTGGCTCTGCGGTCGGCTGTGGAGCGCAGCGGGATGGGCAACCGTACAAAAACAACTCGCGCTATTATATCTCGTGGTGAATCATGTGTTCAGCGCATTATTAGCCTACCTGTACAAAAGACACTAAACATCATGGTTATCATCTGAAACTACTGGTAATAAATGAAGATCACTACTTCGCAGGTTTCGCCTTTCGTGGGTTATTTTTGGAACGTAACCCCGCGATTAATGAGGCACCACTGTAAACAGCATCAAGATCGATAATGAGACAAATAATACACAAAATCACATGAAAGTAACAGGGGAAAAACATGGGATGATTCAATGAATCACTCGACCGTACATCACTTGTTTTCTCACATTGTTCATAAAAATAATAAAGATATAAACCTTAAGTGCCCTCCTCTCTTCCTCTCTCGTCTTCTGAAGTGAAAGGCCAATGTGTGAGAAAAGTTGTGGGATATATCCATAAAAACAAAATCTTGGTTACTTCCAGGTTCAGATGCTTTGACCAATCAGATTCAAATTTTGCCACGACGTTTTCAGCAGCAGTCATTCCAGACAGAAAATGTGTTCAGAGTTATACACATCAATCTGACATGAGCCAGGTGAGCTAATAAGTCAGGTATCTCAGAACTGCAGATATTTCCCCATAAAGCAGGAAGCATAATCAGTGAATAGAATTGTGATAACCAACTCTGACCTTATTTTGTACCTTTTCATTCAGAAATGTATACATTTTACAAAGAAACTTGAAATTAGTAAACTTGCTGTCAGCAATCACATGATTACGCTTTAGCAACGACTGGTTAAAGCAAAAAAGTCCCTGACTATCATGAAAGGAACAGACACCAATGCTGCGATATCAGACAGTTTCCACAAAGTGAATCAAGCTAACAATATGTTTTCAATAATTAAAAAAATCTGTTCAAGTTAAATACCTAAAGCTTTTTCCTCGTCTCATGTCGGCCTAAACCAGGTTACTGTGTGCCCTCTAAATGTCTTTAGCAGCTCATTAACACATAAATAAGAATGGTTCATGTCAAACTGATGTAATAGAATCTTCCTGCTCATTCAGCCTCGTCTGAGTTACTGCGTTTGGAGCTTTTTGAAGGAAAAGACCGGGTCAGTTCCAGCAGACCTTGTTCAGTCCTATTTCTCTTCAAATCATTCTCTTTCTGCTCCCTTTGGTCAAGCCTCCTCCGTGTTTTCTTTGGATTTCTACCTTTAGTACGTCGCCCATGGGACTAACTCTTTCTGCAGGCACCAAACTCTATTGTCTAAATAAAACTCTGACTTGAAGGTGAAGATCACATTTCTGATTTAATGTTCTGGGGGAAACGATTAACTGTGCAGCAAGAGCTAACTCCAAGTCTTTCAGTCGGACTCTGCTTCAGACAGGTGCTTCTTTGGATGAACTAATTCTCATGTACACCACGCAAATTTAAATGTGTATGTATCCCACATAATTTCTCATTTTTTGCATGTTTATGATACATGTTGCAGCCCCAGTTCATTTCTATTGTTGATTATTATTTCAATGAGGGCCAGTGGCTTCTGTTTATGCCAAAGTAAAGTTATTACAACAGCACATCTGCTTCACACTTCGTACAAGATGAGCTTCTGGCGTGGTGTACACATATATGAGCCATTTCGCCCAAAATAACCCTGCAAACACACTTTGTTACTCACAATGCTGTCTTGATCAGATAAAATCCTCTTCATGTTGCCGGTGACACAGTTTGTCCCGCTGGTCCGGTTTCTTTACGTGAAAACACAGACTGGACACCTGTTGCATTAGATTCCACACAGTTTTACAATACTTTCTGCAAGTCCAAAGGCATTTGCATTATTGCATCTGCGAGTTTGTAACTGTCTAAACTACAACATCTAAAACTAAGTCTTAAGTTATTGGTAATACTTTTGTTCAAGATAGTAATGTTCATGGTTAACCCATTAAACGATGAACCGTGACAGACTTAACCGAGCATAATCTTTTTGACCGGTTTGACACAAATGTACAATTACTCCAGCAGATGGCGCTAACAATGTTTATCCCATAAGGACTGACACTGCAGTGTTTATGGACTAAGATCAATGATGCATTGTGCATTTTCAGTTGGCGAAGAAAACAGACTTTCCCTGAGAAACTATTGATGTTTTACAAGTAAGCGGCAACTTCAATAGTGACTCTCAATTTATGAATGATTTTCCTGAATACGCAGTGCATTGCAGCAGTGTCTAAAGAGGCTTTTGTTAAGTTGTGTTGTGCACAGTTCAAAAGCCTGTGGCTGTCTCTCTTGTAGCTCTGTGCCCAGTTCATCGAAAATAACAGCATTAAAAAGCACTGTGTGTACGTAATCGGTTAACCGATTATTCACCGTAAAGGGCTCCTAGTAACGGTTAAAGACATTTTTGAAAACGTGCATCCTTATTTCAAGGTGATGCTGCTATCACATGACACATATGTGACATTTTCAGATGAGAAATGCAGAAAAGCCTTAGAACAGTACAGACCTCTCACAGAGAGACTCTGACCATAATCACTCCTGATTGGTTGATTACCGTAATTTCTGGATGATAAGATACTTTTTTCATCAGCTTTGAACTATGCGGCTTATAAGGCAATGCAGCAAAATTATAGATTCTCATAGACTTACTTAAGTGCGGCCTACTGTATGTACTTTATCATTATTCTTACTCAAATCTAGTGGGTGTGCCTTATATTCAGGTGTGCTCAATAGGGCAGAAATTACAGTATTTCTAAGCTGATATCTGCTGGCCTCTTTATTTTTCATTCAACAAACATAAACACGTAAGCAATTTAGTTTTTAAAATGGCAGTAGAATAAACACATAATGGTATAATGACAGGAAGAATAAGGTTGGAAAAATGTTAAAAAAATTAATAATAGTAACTCTCCCCCTCTCTCTCCCTCTTCCTTTCTCTCTCACTCTCTCTCTCTCTTTCCCTCTTTCTTTCTTTCCCTCTCTCTCCTCCTTCCTTTCTCTCCTCTTTCTCTCTCTCTTCCTTTCTCTCTCTTTCTCTCCCACCCTCTCTCTCCCTCTTCCTTTCTCTCTCTCTCCCTCTCCCTCCCTCTTCCTCCCCCCTCTCTCTCTTCCCCCCCCCCCTCTCCCTCTTCCTTTCTCTCTCTCCCTCTCTCCCCCTCCTCCTTCTTCCTTTCTCTCTCACCCCCCCTCTCCTTTTTATGACCAAAAATTTATTTAATTTAACAAACATCAATGAAACTGCAGAAAGTATGAGACTCGGATGGCTGGATGGACTTGAAAATACTAAAGAGGCTTTGCAAAAACAATGACCCATTTTTCGTCATTAACCTGTTGCATCTCGCCTTAACCAGGACAGTTATTATTTTTAAGTTCTTGTCTCATTTCAATAACATTCCACCTCAACTCCACTTGGCCTGGTCCTGCAGTCTTTATCATTCAGGTGAAAATGCTCCGTTTCCTGCTCATACCTGACTCTCTCCTGCTCATACCGCCGTGTTTTTCCAGTTTCAGACCATTAACCCTGAGCTGTAATCATAATTTTTGAAGGAAAATATTTGGAGTTGTTGTGCAGGTCGACAAACACCAGGCCGCGGTTTGGGGACGTGCAATTTCCTGCTTTTAGGCCAAAATGCTCCCAATAATAAGGCTAAAAACAGGCTTGCTCTGTAATGGTCAAAATTTAAATGAAGCGTTTGAAATGTGCAGACACAAGTTCAAATCAAGGTGGTGAAGAGGAGGAGAGGCTGAGGAGGCTGACGGTTCTGCTGCTGTAAGATTAATCCAATAGAAATCTGCTTGATAAAACATATAATTTGTATTTTTGTAGTAGTTTCCTCTTGAATCTCCTTTCTTCTACATAAAAATGGCTACATCTGAAGTTTATACCTAACACGTTTTATTAGAAGTTATGGAGATGACATCACCACTTTCTAAATGTTAGCAGTAAGTGGCAAGAATGCATGAGAGTCAACAGAGGAAAGGAAGAACTGGGTTTGTAACTGACATGTAACAAGAGAAAAGATGAAAACATATGAACAACAAAATTTTAGTAGTTTAGCCAATTACTGGGCGATGGCGTTTTAGTCGACCAAAAATTTGTATTAGTCCACTAATTCTTTTAGATAGATTATGCAAAGACACAAAGTAGTGAAACGGTTGCGGATTTGGGTTTTATAAATAAATACAATGTTTACAAAAGTTACACATTTTGGTAGAAGCCAGCATTTTCTTTAGGTTTAAATGGGTAAGTTCAGAATTCAAGTTACTAAATTGGGTAAGTTTAGGAGGCTTGGGGAAAGTTACGCCGGGCTCCTCACACTGCCGGTCCGGCATACGGAGGCCCGGTCGTCCGGATCGTTTCCGTTTCAAGGAACTTTTTCCAGACTGCCGGAGCCCTTTTTTTGAAAACAAGACATAATATACAGGAAACCAAGCGAGCGCGGGTGAAGTGAACCCGGTGGTTTTCAAAATAAAAACATTACGTTTCTACAACAAATACGCCAAAATGCTCGACATATACGCGACTACTGAACACACAGGATGTAAATAAACGTCCCGTACTTACCCATTGCGCGGCGAAAAATTAAACAGAAAATGAAGTGATGTGAAATAAGCCCAAAACTCAGCGCAACTGTTCTTTGTTTACATATCCATGTGCCAGAGATCGCCTAAACTCCACGAAACTCCCAAGTTGAGCGTGATACCCCGTGAACTCGTGGTCTCGCGAGGCCAGCAGAGTCCATACATACTGGTATGTACGCATGCATATTCTGGAGGCAGATTGAGTGACAACCGGACCCACACGGATCCGGATCTAGATCTATTTGGACTGGAGACAGTGTGAGTGACAACCGGACCCAGACGGATCCGGCTCTAGATCTATTTGGACTGGAGGCAGTGTGAGCCCAGCGTTAAGATTTACCCTTTTTCAGAGTAAAGATGCAGGTTTTTTATTATTTTATTCAGTGCAGCTTTAACTGTCATTATATAAACTTGAGATGGCTCTGCAAGATAGATAAGCCAACATGTTAGCTACTTTGTAGTAACAGAGTTAAACAGGAAGTGCGGTGCCAAGAAAAGTGGGCAAAATAAAGTGAACAAGACGCTTAGAAAATATATAGCGTCCTTATTTTACAGCGTCAAATAGAGACGCCGTGTAACGTATAAACATGACTTGTAAACAAGAATGTTCCTATGAAAATGTTAAATTTATGGTTCAAACTTGTTCCTATTTCACCAGACGTGCATATTGTGCAGACTTGTTCCTACCACGACCAGAGACTTCGGTCGTTTTTATATACAGAGCCATGAACTTTAGAATGAACTGTCCAATGAGTTGAGAGTCTTACCTAATGTCCACACATTAGGTAAAAAATGACATTGGCCATTGAGACAATCAAAAGGGCATTGGAATCAATAATATGAGTTACTGTGTGATTTAAATTTTTATCAATTTTTATAAAACACATATTTTTATTTAGGGCAAAAATAGGTTTTTTAAAATAAGGTGCAAAAAGTATGAACAAATATTTAACTATGATGTTTTTATGAAGGTGTTTGTAAGTGGACGTTTATGGGATTTCTGGTATTAAATAAATAATTAATGATACATGATTAACATGTCGTAATAAAGATAAGCTTTTTTTTTTTTTGGCAAAGTATCAATTGGAGTGAAATTAGTCTGCACAAAGGTGATTTTTGCACACTGAAACTCCCCCAAAATTATTGTTTTTGTTCACAACGTCTTATGAATCCATCTGGAGAGTCTCAAGGCATCTGGTTAAACAGTCTCTGAGGCAGAACAATCACAGAGAGTCTTTTAAACTGAATTTAGGAACTTAGACACAGTTTGTGCATCTGTGAAGAGGAAGATGTCTTTGCTTTTCTCTTATTGGAATAAAAAAGTCTTGACTACAGCTGCGTTGTGACACTTTGAATATTTACCACAATAAACAGCTTTTTCGCGACAGCTCAATCATATCAATAATGTGAATTCAGAGAGACACATTTCTAGCTTTAACATTAACATTTTCCATTTCTCCCAAATTCATCCAGCTCAAACAAATCTTTTATCATGAGTTATAGATTACAACATGTTTTCTGGAAATACTTAATATGATGAAACGCAAAAACACAGCCAAGAACCACTTAGTCATGTGTTGCTTCATTACTTAAACTAATAATAGAAGAACATTATCTCTTTCCCTCCTCTGTCTTTGCTCTTGTCCATCTCTGTTTGTTGTTGGTATTTCACAAGCTCCAGACGCTGCAGAAGAATGTGATTAGAAATGTGTTCTGAGGAGTTACAAGTGTTTATTTGCTAAATAAAGCTGTTGTAAATCAGGTGGTGAAATGACCCAGTGAGGCTGATGAGTGTAAAGCACCTGTTCAGCTTCACAAAAGGATGAAGAAGTGAACGTTTTTTGTAGATTTCTAATTCACTTGGTTACTTGGTTTAGTTTGACTTCTTGTCCAAGAGTGACAGAAGAAAGTGAGATTGATGCAGGATCTGAGAATCATCAGCAATGATGTGTTTGTTGTACGAGACTGTTGAGGTGGGTTCTGAAGGTTTTTTAAATTCTGAAATAGTTATTCCAAATTAAATAGTTCGGAATTAAAATATTTTTCTTCAAGTTTACGTAATTTTGCCAGCCCTACGATCATAATAAGTCACTGTAAAACTCTCTGTAAATGTACGATAGTTTCAAAGCTTCAGGTATTTTCTTCGTCTTAACTAACCTGAATTTGCCTAATTGACCAAAAACTGATCCAGGATCAGCGAAAACTTAACACAGTGTGAGCTTTCGCAGAATTCTGTGATATTATTGGTCAACAGCACCAATAGTTCCTCACAGCTGCACGTCTGCGTCTGTCCCAATGTAGTGAGACATAAACACATACCTACATAATACATGAGCAATAATGGAGACATCAGATGAAGGAACGAGGGGATTTTACTTACAATAAAGTCTGATTGAAGTCGATTGATAATAATTTAAATGAAATTGATTTGGGTGTGAAGAGGAGAAAGCTCACTGTGTGCATTTCACTAAACATTGAGGTAATATTTTATTATTTCACCCTCTCAGTGGAACATATTGAAAGTATTGTTTCTGGAATGATTTAGCATTGTCCAAAGAGGTCTTTAAATGGCCTGAAATAAAAAGAGTTAGGAAGAGCGAGCGGAATCATTTTTCAGTGAAATAAACAGTTACATGATGAAGGAATAAAGTAATTCAGCTTTAGTAACAAAATAAAACAACCGCTTACTTAGGAATTAGGCTTGAATCCAAATTATTTCATTAGGAATTAAGTGCGGTCTTTTTTAAAGCGGAATACATTTTTATTCAAAATTAAATGACCTTTATTTGTAATTAGTGTTCATGCAAACAGAGCAGTTGTCTGTGCATGTGTGTGCAGAACAACTGAATTGTTAAAGTGAAGCTCACTCTTTAAATGCCACCAACAAACACACAAACTCATTGAAAAACATTGTGGAAAGAGAAAAGGAGGACCAGGTGTGTGTCATCGGTGCTCAGTTCTGACTGGACAATACACACTGATGTCAGAGTTTAGAAATGACACAGGCTGTGTGAGACATGACTGAAACATGCTAATTTATTTGCACTAAAATTGCCAAAAAAATGACTTAGAATAGTAATTGAACTCCATATACACAGTTTAACAACCAAAAGAAGTTGTTTTGGGGTTTAGCTTCACTTTTAGGTACACGTCAGCAAATCAAGCTTGATTGTAGTTTCAATAGAATTAATGCATAAAATGTATCATGAACGTTTAATTTTTTTTTAATTTTTTTTAATTGACCTTTATTTAACCAGGGAAGTCCCACTGAGATTCAGAATCTCTTTTGCAGGGAAGCCCTGGGGAAGGGTCAGGGGAGGCATTAATGGACATGTTTTTAGTTGTAGGAGGAAACCGGAGTACCCGGAGGAAACCTACGCAGACACGGGGAGAACATGCAAACTCCACATAGAAAGGCCCTGGCCGGCCCGGGAGTCGAACCCAGGACCTTCTTGCTATGAGGCCAGAGCGCTAACCGCTGCGCCACCGTGTTGCCCGATAAGTTTAGTTTAACTTATCGGATTAGTAGGACAGATTATTTTCAATAGTTTCCATGGTTAACATTTTACAATTGTTGTTTACAAACGATTTGCTAAACAGAAAAAAACACTTACTCAATATGACATATCGAACCAAAATCACAAGATCAAACAGGAAAATTGCAGTTAGATTTTCTGTCAGTATCGTGCAGCCCTGCAGTCATATGGCAGGAGCTCAGAGTAGAGCAGCTTCTCCTTCAAGTAAAGAGAAAGCAGCTGAGGTGGCTCAGACTTCTGTTTCGAGGGTCTTCTGAACAAAACTTTCTTGAGGTGTTCATGCCACTGGAAGGAGGCTCAGAGAAAGACTCAGGACACAGAGGCCCAGCTTCTTTCAGGCTGGTGCCTCCGTTCAGTTTCATTTCACTCCAGCTTCGCGGTCAGGTCGCACAGGACTACAGACTGTCCCCCAAAAATCAGGAAGAACGATCGTCCAATCAACCTCATTCTATCAGCTAAGAGTTTTGCTCTATAAAGTAGCTTTGGACAAAGAAACTCATCTTACCTGTGTTTGTCTGTAGAACAGCAATCTCCAACCTTTTTTTCTTATAAAAAACGGTACTGTCACAATTTTTCTTTTTCAGGGACCGATCGAGGTTAGGTAGCACGAATAGCAACAGCTTAAAATGCACACAACTGATTATAGCTAAATTTTACCTCTCTGTTTTTCTTGAATTTACTGTTTATTGAGTTAAGTAGCACTATATTTTCACAAGTAAGTAGTGGTGGACTTTGAAATAAAACTAAAATACATTGTAAAAGTTCTGGGGCCCAGCAGCAGATGACTTGTGGCTCGGTTTTGGGCCACGGACCAGTGGTTGCAGACCCATGTTGCAGAAGAAAACTTCTTTATTATGTACTCTAAAAGGACAATGAACATCCTTAACCCAGTGTTTGAGGTCTCCCTGTTTTCACTGACACACCACTGCATTTTATTTTCTTTACAGTAACACACAGGATTCAGCAGTTTCCTCTAATCATTTCAACACAGACAAGAAAAAAACAACAACAACAAAAAAACTTTTCTCTTTTGTGATTTTTGCTCTCATAGTTGTATAGGAGAAGATGAAAGGAGGGGGTGAGAGTAGAGAGAAGCAGCGTGACTGTTTTTATAGCAAGTGTGTCAGAAACAATCTGGACAAATCCACGCTGATGTCACAGCTGGGCTAGAAATAACTTAAGCATTGAGACACAGTCAGTTTAGGACTATTTGGACCTTTGGTGGTTTATTATTGTCCATCTTTTGTCCAACAAATATAAACATAGGCTATAATTCTACGTCTGTTTTCTACCAGCCACATTGTACATCTGGGCCAAAATTCACATCAATTATACAGACATTATGAATTAACAAATGAAAATATCTCGTGACCCTTTGATTTTGCTAAATTACTAAACTTTCAGCAAAATGTGTCAGTCGTGTGTAAATTGTCTTTGCATTTTGGTGCTTGGTTTTGTTTTTTTGTTTTTTTTAGAAATTACTTCCTGTAATTTTATTTTTTTATTAGTGAATTTCTCCATAGATTGCAATTTAGCTGCAAACTCTGTCTAGACAAAACTAGAAGAATGTGTTAATCTGTCATATGGGCTTTAGCAGTAAGTAATGCTATCATTTTATTCCATTTAACCACCATAGAAATAGATGATGCATTACTATTTCTGCAGCTTACAATATTATACAAAGATGAATACTTGCCAATCAGTGGATAATCATGCTTTTCTGAAATATATATATTTATAACAAGTTGGATTTTGTTTTCACTGTTGCTGGAGTCTTGAAAGTGAGAGTCTGCGCTGCGGTGGTGGTCGGACGTGACATGTGAAGGTGAAGCGGTGACACGCTCTTGTTTTTGGAGCTGACGGCGTGAAAAGGGGGCGGGGCCGCGGTGAATGGGGCGAGCGAGGGTCAGTCCAAACATAAAGCCGTGAGGGGAGAGAGAGTTTCAAAGAGAGGGCAAAAGGCACAGCTCCTCCGGGACGCGGCGCTCTGACAGATCTGCTTCACAAACAGAAAGAGGAGGGATTTCACCAGATTGACTCCTGCGTTTGGCTGCAGGAGGAAAACTTTTAGAGAAATTGTACTTTTTAAACTATTTTTTGACCCACTTTTTCCCACTTGAGTAATTTTTATAGCTGTGTTTTAATTCAGGTGACTGTATTGGTATCCAAAGATTTGCTTTGTTGGGGTAACTTAAGTATATGATTAATTCGTCACTTTGTAGAAAAAATTAAACCTCCGAGTACTGTCTGAACCAAATACCAAAGAATGTTTGTTCTCACCAGGAGCTCAATGCAGCTCTGTAATTGGCTGTGCTTGGGTGGTCCTCTTCACTTTCACTTTGTTGTTTGTACAAAGAAGTTTATCACTAATTTTATAATATAGAATCCAGCCAGTAAAAGGTGTAATTTAAGTAATATATGTTTCAAAATCCTGCAGTGTTATTTACTTCCGTCATGCAACTGTAACAAATTATTCACTCTAATTATGTAACTTTTAGAAGCCATAGCGAAAAACGACCTTCATCAGCACTGTAGGAACGTTTTTGTTGTCCCTGTAAACTTTTAGCTCCTGGCCCCTTTTCTGGCGTGTTCCATGAGAACGACCAGAAACCAGGGGGACAGTGTGTAAACTAAGAGCTTTTCCCTAAGACCGAGAACTTTTCAGTGACACTGCAACGTTATTTGTGACGTTGTTGATGCACGTTGCATGCACAGGACGCACATCAACAACGCCTGGCACGTAGTAAAGTCTTTGTTAAAATTATAATGGCATTAAAGTTTACTGATAGCGGTAACAGATGGACGGATGTAGAGGTACACGCTAATGAGGAGGTACGGCGAGGCTTTAAGGAACCCCCAAGTTGGCAATGCCGCGAGAAAATAAAAAATTGCAACAAGACTATAAGAAGAGTGGAGCCGGAGTTGAGCAAACAGAAAAAAACAGAACAACGCAAGTGGCTGAGGTCACCGAATGTCCCCTGCATTTTCTTAAGCTGTGCAAATGCTAGCAGGTACTGGTTGGCCTTGTGAGATGAACTGCTGCAACCAGTGACAGCTTAACGTGTCTCGCTCTGCTCCAGAACAGATCCGGGGTTTACACACATTTGATTAACTGTTAATTTCAAGAAAATTAAAATGGGCATATAACTGCATCGCCTTTCAGTCGTGAAACATATTTGAAGAACAACAAGAAGTTTTGCACAAATTGTCTGAAATATGCTGTTTATTGATTCTGCTTCACATCGAAAGAAGAAGTTGTAAATGCTGCAGCTTTTGTTATTAGCAAATCCAAATAATAGCTTCACTAGCAAGGACCACACCACACAAAGAATGCAATTAAGATATTTATTGATGATTGATGATTGATGGCTGGATCGAGAGACTGTGGATGGGGGCTCTGTCTCGGCGATCCGTGCAGCCGATTCAGGACCCCCCACCTGTAGATAGAGATGTCTCCAGCAGGAGGACAGATGAGATGAGGGGTGGGAGGGTGGGGTCGAGAGATCTGAGACAAGACGTGTTGTTAGGAAAGGACTGTTTAAGTAGAGGCTTCTGGGTAATTGGAGGTGTGTCCGAGAAGACGAGCAAGGCGTGGTTTCTTGGTGCAAAGGGGCTGTGGTCCTGCTCCTGAAACTCAGTTAATATACATACATTAACTCCCCATTTGTAAAATATGGGCAAACTACACATAGCAAGAGTTTTTGATTCACTGTGCTTCAGAACTTGTGCAGTTTTCTGGTCATATCTTTCCTACCAGCCCAAGAAACACAGACAGTCACAAAAGTTCAACAATTTTAAACTTTGAGGATTGCCAGCTTGCGTGTGCATGTTTACAAGCCCGAGCGTGAGGTTTTTATGTGAACTACTTTCGCGTGTCGCCTTGGAATTGAGTATATAAGATGCGATGTCACTCCATGTGTGTCCAACAGAATATGATCAAAGAAATACACTGAAATCGGTCATACTTTTTGTCAGAACCTTCATGGTCACTGACTGAATAGATGCGATAATTATTTCACATTTCAAATCCCACTATTGTTCACAAACGGGAGTTGAAAGACAAATTGCTCTGGACATGTTTTCCGTACAAACTGCATTATGATACATACGACTTATAAGAAAACGTAACCACAGGTATTTCCTCTAAACCCGCCATCGAACAGAACGTCTTCCATCTAAAACAATGAAAACGAATGACTTGGGTGGGCTTTCTGACAACGAACTGAAACAAAGCACAAATGTTTGACTTTAAAGCTGTCAGCGCTAATAAATGTAGCGTAATGGTTTTCTTTGCTGTTGCTTCAGGGGCTTATTATTAGGTTAGCGTCAGTCATTCTGTCCCATTAATGGCGGTGCTGGCGGCGTGCCTTTCGCCTCTCCCGGGCCGTTTGACTTGAAAATGAGGGTATAGACGTGATCCTTATGAGGTTTTGTCCCGGTCCGAGCCAAACCGCGCCGCTCTTGACCAACGCGAGGTTCAGAGATGGGACAGGTAATGAAGTGTGCAGCCGTGTCGAGGGGTTATAGGGGGAAATACAAGCTTTTTGGGGTTCCCGCTGTGATTTGGACTGAAGAACAGGAGAGCCCAGGCCAGAGGAGAGCTGGAGCAGGGCCATTGTAACATATTAACAGTAGAGGGGGTCATAATATTAGCTGTCAATGAAAGTGAAAGGCATGAGGACATTTTGGAACAGTTAATTGTCTCGCTGTTGCATCATGTGACAAGAAGGATAAAGACACCGCCTGCATGTGTTCCAGATCAAATCTACATCGTACTGGACAACCAGATTAGTTTATTAGCGTGACGCAGATAAAACAAAGAAGCTGATTGGTCGTTTGTCATTTAGATCAAAATCTAACTTCACTGTCCTCACATTAAAATCGTTTTTTGCTTCGCTCATTGATTCTGCAGAAATCTGCCATGCTTTTCAGTTCCACCTGATATTTTTTCCTTGTAATATTTTCGTCGGGAGCAGCCATGTTGATTTTCAGACGGCAGAAGATGCACGTTTCTGATCGACTAATCTGTCAGTCACAGCTACAGAAATTTGAAAGAAGGACAAAGTGGCCAGACGATAATTTTTTTATATATTGTCTGGATTTTCCAGGCAATATGTCTTAAACTTTCTTTGAAAAAAAATCACAGAAAAGATGGAAAAAAAATGTCTGTATTTGAACAAACAGACATTGTCTAATGAGCACACACCTGTGAGGTGGATGGATTTGCGAACAATATTTGAGAGAAATGGTTATTTTGTGTATGTAAAGTCTTTTAGATCTTTCAATTCATCTTGGGGGCAAAAATATAAGTGTCATATATCAACATGTTTTCATTCACTACACTTGAATGGAAATGTCCATTTTGAGATTTTTTTTTTTTTTTCAAAGAAAGTGCAAGACATGCAAGACATTTTTCAAGAATTAAAGGGGCACTGTGCAAGATTGAGAGGAATTTTAATTATCACATATAGTCCACAAACATTTAAATCATATTTATTCTTTACAACATGAATACTTGAGAGAGCACTGTTAACCAATCCACATCAATTGTGATACATTTATAGGTATTCAAAATGTTTTATTACGGGCTGGAATGTGAATATTGACGCTAGATGTCACTATGATCATTAGGCAAACTGCACTGGAAATGCGCATCCTGGTGTTCAAAAGTGGACATTACTTGGATCACATTATTTTTTTTTTCTTACATAGTGCGCCTTGAAAGGCTGATTTATGCTCCAGACTCGTGGTCAGGGTCATTGGAGCTTCTCTTCAGAGCTTTCAGGTGTGTCTTATCAGTTAAACTGATCATAACTAGATCACAGATCAGCTGTGCGACGCTAAGTGGCTTTTGTGCGTAGCAGCACGAGTATGGCACAAACATATGAATGTTGTTGCAAGGGAAAAAACAATAGACATAATATCCAATGGCAGCCTGTGCGAGGACTTAAGATAACAGGGAAGTATATCAGCCTTAAATGTCTCACATCATGTGACAGGAAGGACAGAGACACCACAGACATGAAGAGCTCAGTGGCTATTTAAGTGTCAAGCAATCAAGTGTAGTGAATAAAATCATTTCTATATCATACACTGAACAAAAATACACACACTTTTGTTTTTGCTCCCAAGACGAGCTCAAAGATCTACATACACAAAATAACAATTTCTCTCAAATATTGTTCACAAATCTGTCTAAATCTGTGATGAGCACTTCTCCTTAGCTGACATAATCCATTCCACCTCACATGAGTGTCACATCGAGATGCTGATTAGACAGCAGGTGTGCCTTAGACTGGTCACAATAAAAGGACACTCAGAAAACCATTCAGTATCTGGTGTTAATCTCCTGCACATGTCTTTCACACAACAGATCAGGTTGTTAATTGTGGCTTGTTTGTAGAATGTTGGTCCACTCTTCCTTGCTGGACATTGGCAGGAAATGGAACACGCTGTCGTATACTTCAATCCAGAGCATCCCAAACATGCTCATTGGGTCACATGGGTCCGGTGAATAAGCAAGCAGATCTCACAAGAAAGCGTACATTTACCACGACATCACAGGACATGTCAATAGCGTATGATTAGCATGATTTCATAGCTTGCCATTATATGGTGGATGTGTTTTTATTTAAGAATATTAACAAAATCCATATCCTAATCTTAACCTATTCCAAGCCCCAGCCCTAATCTTACCCGATTTAGTAACTTGATGCCTAAACTTACCTGTTACACCTAAAGAAAATGTCTCCACGTGGCTTCAACCAAAACTGGTTGAACACTTTCTTGTAAGACTGTATTGGACTACGCTGGTCATGCAAAAACTGTTGTTTTCAGCTTTCAGGAAAAGTGCAATCCTAGCAACATGAAGCTGTGCATTATTAAGCTAGATCTTTAATCTCATAAAAAATGGTCGCAAAACTAAAGTGCTGCATTTATATTTTTGTTTGTGTATGTGGCCATACATGGCCTGATTCCGTCAGATCTCAGAAACTAAACAGTTTAAGCCTGAGCAGCACTTGGATGGGAGGCCTCTGGAGGATCCTCCGGAGCCACAGTGGGACAACTAAAGGAGAAACTCGTGATGCATCTGTTGATCAAATTCAAATTCAGACATTTTTCCAACCTATTTCTCTTCAAAGCAGCAGAATTGCCAAGTCTGCTTCTTTATAGTTACTGTGGGCTTTTTTTTTGCAGTCTGTTGTGAATTTTAAAGGTTGTGGTTGTGGCACTTTCAAGTCATAGAAGAGATGAATTTGAGCAATTTCTCAAGCCAGATTTACAAAAATATATTTATGTATGAGTGAAACATACATTGTTAGCATAGTTTTTATGTCTAAAGTTGTTTTTAATGTTAGAAATTGTTAGAAACCTATTTTGTGGAGACACACGCAATGTTCTAATTAATTGATTGTTTAAATTACTTTTTATTGAAAGGTTGAGGTAACTTGTTTTGGAATTTGTTTTCAAAGACTTGGTTGTTTGTTTATCTCTGAAATTCTGGCAACTCTGGTCAGGCTTTGACAGAATCGTGCTAAAATAAAATTGTGATCTGGCTCCAAGAAAAACGTGATATTAATTTTTGTAATCCTTGATTTTGTAACTGAATTTTGCAATTTTTGTGAGCGTTATCTATTAGGATTGTATAGCTCACTTTTCAAATTTAGCTGTATCCACTCTCTGTTCCTTTTACGAATAATAAAAGTGCTGAATCAGTGTTTCTGGTGCTGTTGTGTCTCCTCTCCGCAGACCTCACTGGTTCCGTCTGGCTCTGAGGCTCTCGCGGCTCTAGGTCAATGCGACTGTCTGCGCTGTGGTTACGATAGGCTGGCTTTGGACCTATTGTTTGTGTGTGTGTGGACGATCAAACAGCGCTCTGCTAAATAAACAGTTGGTCGTGATGAATTTTTAACTCCAGAACACACAGAGGAGCAGAGGGACACACAGACCGGGGCTTTGATGCAGACCACCTACGAAGGCTTTTGTTTGCTCAGGGAACGCCACGGTGACTTTACACATGCGTTTACAGCTCCTGAGGGCTTCCTAAGGCTGTTTTCTAATCAGAATTATATTTGTATTATTGGATTTAATGAATCTCTTAAATGGAGTGACGTAGAAGGTCTTTGGAAAGTCACTTCTGAATTTTGACAGTCTGGAGTTGAGTTTTTTGGGCGGCACTTTTTTGGGGGGGCTTTTTATTGGGTTTGAAATGAGAAAATAAACACATTAATAGTCAGAGGTGTGAAGTTGCAAGTCATGTCTTGGACTTGAATCACTATTTTCATGACTTGAGCCTTTACTTGATAAACTGGACTAAGACTTGGAGATCTGTGACTGGATGCTTTTCCTCAAAAAGATGCTTTGTAATTTTAACTTAAACTCGAACATGTCTGTAGCATGTATGTTGCTTTTAGCTAATATACAGGTAACAGCCTAAATAAGGTTATGGATTTATTTGGATAATGTCAGAAGATTTTGTGTTCAGCTCTAAGAGTGGAGAGATTAATTTGTATAGCCCAAAATTCACAACAGCAGTTACCTCAGAGGAATTCACGTGATTGTGGACTTAGCAAACAAAATGATCAGAAAATCAAACAATGAAATATTTGATCAACATAAGCATTGGGAAATCAGAAACAGTCATTATTCAGAAATACAGAGGGAGGTTGTTCAACAACAAACAGGAAGATGAATAATTTTCCCAGAGCATCCCCTGTGTGTGGACAGGGAAGTCTGGGCATCCTTACTCAGACTGCTGCCCCCGCGACATGACCCCCGATAAAGCGGAAGAAAATGGATGGATCCTCTGTCCTTAGACTCTCCTTCTCGGCTAAGAGAAAAAACAAACAAACAAACAAACAAACAAAAAAACGAGAAACCTGGAGGAGAATTACAGTGAAGGACAGATTCAGTCCCATGGACAGACTGGCTGTAGGCTGTAGATGTGACCAGGTCTGACTCATATCTGAAGCAGCTAGAGCTTTAGTCAGTGAAGCTGGCTTGGCTGTCCATTGAAATCCAGGTGAAAGTGCAAATGTGAAAGTTCAGCAGTGACCATGAGCAGTGTACAGGACAAAAAGAGTTCAAAGAGTTAAAGAGCAGCTACAAGAGCCTCCTACTGGCTCAACCAGAGCAGGACACGGTCTTGCACAGAGTCATGGGTTTGAGAAAACTGTGCAGGGGCATTGCCTTAGATACAGCTCTGATCCTAAAGTCGCCATCTAACCCAGTGGACTCTGTACTTTTTAGCAAACTGGTGCTTTTTTAGTGGTCTGGACCTGGTCAGCTCCCGTAGCACCCAAAAAGCATTCATCTCACATCTAGACACAAGGTCAAAGGAGGAGAACATAGTCTGCTACCTCAGCTCAGGTTGGTTTTACTTCAGCTTGGTTCGCTCATTGGCCGATTGTAGTTCCTGGTTTTCTGGAACAATCTGCAGTTATGTGATACCTGACCTTGTAATTGGAGTGAATGAAATTGAGCAGAGGCACTAGGTGATGCCAGCCTGGCTAAAATTGTGCAACTCCAGAAGCAATATTTGTTTATAGAGATTATTCAGATGATATCACAGTATTCTAAATGTCTGCAGTGAGTGGTAAAATGAATGACAGAAAAATTACAAGTTCTTCTATAAGAGTCCAAACACAACTAAACTAGGAAAAAGAGCTACAGACTTAAAAATAGATTTAAACAACCACAGCTACTGCTAAATATGGAGTTTTGTATGTGACATGTAAAGGATAAAATCAGGTAAACAGTGGCAGAAAAACAAAAACAACAGCAACACTTCTGTTTCTTTCACATTTTTCACTGACGCAGACTTTAGATCACTCACACACACATAGAAACTCAGTATCTTTCTCTTCTTAAATAAGATGTTCTTAGCCTGGTTGATGGGAATTATTTAGTTTACAATTTAAGGTAAAAATATCCTAAATCTCCACAGCTGCCATTAGCAAAAAGGCTAGCTGAAGTCTGACAAAAGAAAAGCTGAAACACTTCCAGGAGGAAAAATTAAGAAAAAAAAGCTTAGAAACATATTTGATCAGGTCTTCTTATCATTTTTCAAATAAAATAATGACCGTGCACAAGTTTTTACAGATTATTTTTTATTTCAAACACGACTTCTCCGAGCGCAGGGTTCAGTAGTTTTAATGCAACCCGAGCACGCACAGGGAAACGCACGATTTATGTTATGATGTAAAACAACGATACAAATCCTACACATTTAGGTCTCCAAGGAGCTGTTTCGCTGCGTTTCTCCCTGCGCCGCTGCTGCCTACGAGCGTCTAATGTTACAGAGGCCTGGCTTTATGCGATGTACTCAAATCCATGTTGGTTTTCTTTGCTTTGAAGCGTGCAGCGTTTGGGGATGGACCAGGCCGTTTCCAGTCTAAGTGCTTTAACATATGCCGTACAGTTATGTCGCTCTGGCGCTGGCTCAGGCTCATGTTAGCTGGCTCCAACAGAGAGGATTCTGTCTGTTTATGTAAAGGCGATGAAATAGAAGGCACTAAACAGAATGCTTAATTGGATTTGTAGTTAATTGAAGACAAGATTTGGATAGAGGAGAATAAAATAGCTAATTTATTCTGCATTATTAGATCTGCATGACACTGCAAACTGATTTTCTCCCACATAAAAATTTTCTCAAGCGTTTTACCAGTTATTGTGGCGCATGGTAGCAGAGTGGTGAGTAGTGATGGGTCATTTGAAATTGAGGCATCGAGGCGTGTTTCAGTTTTGTGAAGGTGATGTTGTGCTCCCACACTGCCCTGCATTCATTCACATTTGCACATTATTACTCCCTTTGCGCTTACAGGCTTGCATTTACATGTATTTAAACGGTCATGACACATGACTAACACGGCAGACACGGCACTCTGAAAATGTTTTGTTGGTTTCAAATTTTGCCCGGACGCCAGAGCTCGCTGAAGCTCTTTTTTGTGAAGTTGAGGAAATGAAACACGTATACAGAAAATTTGAGCGGAAGTAAAGTGCATCTGGTATATTTTTCATAATAAAATCTATTTTTCGCTGTGGTGCGGTCTATATTTTACCTTGGTGTAAATACTATGTCATTTCCGCTGACATGGGGTCACAAAGCATGTAGTAGCGCATCATATCAGTCATTTAAATTAGGTTTTTATTTCAGAAACAAGCTGTCATTTTCTTTCAATTCCAGAAAGAGACTTGTTGCTGCAACATTCCTTCCTGTGTTGGACTATGGAGACCTTTTGTATAGGCATGCTCAAGCCCAAGCTTTGCGTTCACTGGATTCAGTGTTTCACGCCTCTTTGCGCTTTATAACAAACTGTGGTGCACGGACCCATCATTGTGACCTACTCTCGTGTTGGATGGCCTACTCTAGCCACGCGGCGGCTCACACATTGGTACAGGTTTATATACAAAGGACTTGTTGGTCTACTTCCTTCATACCTGAGTGTGTATCTTCAGCGTAGGCCTGAAGGACATCATCAGTTGCGTTCTCATGATGTCTACACATTGATTGTTCCCAATGACAGAAAAAGGCAAAATGTCTTTTCAATATTGTGCTCCCACAGATTGGAATTTTCTACAGAGTTTTTAAAATCCAAACTCTTGTCTCTCTATGGCTAGTTTTGACTCTCTTCTGAAAGACCTGGAAATGCAGTCATTAACCTGTAACTGTTTTTAACTGTTTTTAATTATGTCTTTTTGTTTGTTTTAAAATGTTTTGTGTTGTGTTGTGGAAGCCTCTTGGCCAGGACTCCCTTGTAAAAGAGATCTTCGAATCTCAATGGGACTTTCCTGGTTAGATAAAGGTTAAATAAAAATTCAACACCATGGACGACGAGAGGCTGATCTCAGAGGTGCAGAGCCATGACATCCTCTATGTTACAGCAGGTACAGCGAGGTCTGCAGCAGAGCCTGTGACTACAGCAGGACTGCAGACCACCATAGCTAATGTCTAATCTACTGTAGACTACTCCAGTGGCTGTACTGGAGTCGGACTGGATGCAGTGTGAGCCCGGGGTAAATACCACCCGATCCCGAGATGTAAATTAGTAATGCTTTAACCTAGCACCAACATCTCTGGTATGACTTTTGTCTTGGATAATGTATTGTTGTGCAGTGTCCCTCTGGAAATAAATGCCATTCATGCAAAAATAAACTCTTCTATTTTCTAGACTAGTTTGCTTTAAATAAGAGAATATAGCCTATTTAACACACTAACTGTGGTGCTGGCTATTAGAAGTTGAATGAGCAAAGCTTTGACACAATTCAAACTTTTCTGATATGAAGTTTGTTTCCAGCGAGAATCTTCATGGGTGTTTCATTACACTGTTTGGCTTGGGCTTTTCTATGTAAAGTTTGCATGTTTCCCCTACCACTAAAAACATGTCCAGTAGTGCCTCCCCCAATGCGCCGCTGGAAAAGACCCTCCGACCTCATCCTGGCCAGAATAACCTTACATTTCTACTGCAGCTATCATGTTCAAGCAACACCTGAAGTCTTTCTCACATCCACACTCAAGACTTGTTCCTTTTTTGCCAAGTGAACAAGTTAATAACCCAGGTCTTACAAGCCAACAGATTGTCTTCATTCGTCCCAATCTTCTCTTAAATCTCCTGACAGACGATCACAGGCTGAATCTCTGCTAAAGCTGTGTGGTGTTAATGTAATCCTGGGTTAAGCGTGGTTTTGATCCCTCACAGAGAGAGGGCTGTCAGCTGTGGGCTGTTTGGTTTTCGTCCTCAGAGGAGCTTATAACCACAGACGCACACCTGCAGCAGAACAAAAGTGTGCAAAGGCAGCTGTCTGTCTGAAGAGAGAAGAGGGAGAGAAAACTGATGCAAAGATGGTTCACTTTTTCTTAAAGCTCCTATATTACACAACCTTTAACTTATGTGACCTCCATGTAACACTGTTGCCCAAGTATAATTCTGCTTTTTAGCATTTTCTTTTGAGATATCTGGAGTCTGGTCATGGAGGCAACAATCTCAGAATCCTGAGATTGTTCCTAGGCCAGTTGGGAGACAGTCTCTCCAAAGTCTCCTGAGTCTTTTGTCTTGTGGGACATACCCAGAACACTTTGCAGGGAGACGTCCAGGAGGCATTCAGAACACATGCTCGAGCCCCCTCAGCAGGCTCGTCTGGATGTGGAGAAGCAGTGGCTCTACTCTATGTCTAAATCCTTCTGCACACAACAGAAGTTTTGGCCTAATTTTAAGCCCAATATGCATTTCTACGAGTTCAATAAGCGTGGCCAGAGTAAGGATTTTTGTAAGAGATTTTTTGTTGTTTCTCTCCTTGTGTCTGTGCATCACTGCGACTCTGTTACAACTATTTGTCAGGAGCATCATGTTGAGGTTCACCTGCTGAAGCATCTGGTGCATCTGCCTTGTGACAGCGACTCCTAAAATGTAAAATAAAGAAGGAACACTGCCTCATCATCTGTAAATAAATGTTTTGTGCACAAAGTCAAAGTGCAGGATTCTTTTTTACAAGCATTATGTACTTCATCACCAACACACCTGCTCCTTAAATGATGTGAGAAGCACCTCATGACCAACACTGTTTGCTTTATCTTTTCCACCCACAATGCATCAGTGCAACAGATTTTTACCTATAATGACCCTCTGCTCGCCTGTGACCTTTATAAACCTGCTTTAATCCACTGACGTTTCATCATTGTTGTTGTTTCACTTTTATAACCGCGCACATGAAAGAAAACACTCTGCGCTCAATCACGTGACACACACACTGTTCTCAGCTCACTGCTGCTCCACAAATCTGTGTCGTCTCTGTTTTTATGACACAAGATGCCACTGTCACAAGATGCTACTGCCACGGGCCTGTTCTTTTATTGACACGTCTAAATATTTAATTGACCTTTATTTAACCAGGGAAGTCCCACTGAGATTCAGAATCTCTTTTGCACGGGAGCCCTGCATATTGCAAAAGATCTTAAACTCCTCTAGTGTGCAGCTGGCTTAAGGCAGCATCCAGCCAACCTGCAGAGGAAACTCATAATATCTTTGATCTTATCTTTTTGGTCGGTAAATCGAGAGCTTTGACTTTCGTCTCCTTCTTCACCACTACTGGTCCCAACCTCGTCACTGTTGGTGCTGCAGCTGCACTGATTCATCTGTCAATCTCTCGCTTCATCCTTCCCTCACTTCTGAACAAGAAGACACCCTGAGACACTCTACCTTCTCTACTTGAAATCATAATGTAGGAGTTTGAAAAGACATCTCTTGTTTAGAACTAAAAGCAAAGATGTCAACAAAGACCAACAAAAAAAAAGTTGTTAATGCTTGCAGCGGTTTATAACTACAGTATATACTGTATATCTAGTGGAAGCAGAGAGAGTTATTCTGATGAAATATAGAACTTGGCTATACTGACCTATAGTCCAGTTCAGTGAAAGTGTGAGCCGGGGAAATGCATTTGAAATGAAGATGATTTAACAGAAGAAATGCTGATCTTGTAAAACAATCATTTATACTATATTATATCAATTATATTAGTCTCTCAAATTAACTTAAAGTTTGACTGAAGCCAAATCAGGTCTAATCTCCTCAATAATGTTACTAAAAGACAATTTAATCATCTCATTACTCAAATAAACTTTTAAAACAAGCAAAATGATTTGGCATTACTTCATGTCATGCTAAATTCCAGACTTGTCTTCCACTTTCAGGGGGAAGTTGGTCAATGTGTGAACGACCTGTGAGGAGAACCAGCTGTAAAAGCAAAAACAATGAGCCCAAAGCCGCTAAAAATATCCTGTTTTAAGGTCTAAAAACAGAGCAGCCGTGAGGTGACATCAGCAGTGTGAGACCAAGGCCAGTTTCATTGTTCCAGCTTTTATTGGAGCGATTCAGATGACTTCACAGTACAGACAGATTCTACCCAGACCTGAGACCAAGGCAGAAAAAACTATTATAATTATCATACAAAATAATAATTATGAGCATCTATGGTCCAGAGTTGCATTTTGATTGATTTATGCCTCTTATCCTCTTCATACAACTCCTCTTTTCAATAACTTTTTGCTATTATTTAGTTGTTTAAAAAAATGTATTTCCTTATTTTTGCTTTTACGTGTTGCGTGTTGTTAGCCTGGCTGACTCCAGGTGGATCTGTGTTGAATTTCCCCCACTGAAAGGGCTGGGAGAAAAGGTGGGGAGTTTAATGAAATACTTTAAGCGGATCGGATGTGTGGCCTATTTTATTTGTGCTTAACCAGTCGCAGCAACAAATAGTAATCCCAATGTCAGTGTGGAGCAGAAAAAGTGTCATACATGGACACCTCTCTGCTCTTGGAGTTGCTTTTGATAATAATTTGACGGCTCACATGTTTGGTGTGAATGAGGATGTCCGGGTCAGACGTGGGGTTTTGAAGACTTGAGACTTGCTTCTAGAGACTGCGTCACCAGTTGCCGCAACCGCAAATGCGTTTGATTGGCTTGTAACTACAAGTGGACCAGTGAATCAGTGCATTGTAAAATCGTGCCAAAACCTGAACATTACGTATACGGAAAAACAGTATTTAGCCAAGCATTGTTGTTATTTACACAGGTTTAAACGAAACATAAGTACGGAAGAGAATGACTACATCACCCTGCATTTATTCACCGACTGGTGGCTGTTTGGATCGTGTTTGTATGAATATATGATATAGGAATATCGGTACACCCAAAAGAGACTTAAACAGACACTGCATCGCTTCACTTTACCGACAACGATCAGGGGTTGTGTTGGTGTGAAAGACCCTAAACAAACACGCCCAGACGTAAGCACATCACCCCAGTCCTTTTTAAGCTTCACTGGCTTCCAGTTTCTTATAGAAATGAATATAGTTTTTTTTTAAAGCTCTTAATGGCCTTGCACCTTCTTATCTGACCGAGCTCCTCTCAGTTCGAAATCCAATCTTGTCGCTAAAGTCAACTAATCAACTTCTGCTGGAAGTTCCCAGAGTCAGGTTCAAACACTTCTCTGTGGCTGGTCCCAGACTATGGAACAAACTGCATCCTGACATGCTCATGATCACATATCTAGAACTTTCTAAATCCAGACTTAAAACACATTTATTCAGACTGACTGAAGTTGTGATATAAATGGCTTTTTTAAGTACTGTTTTTGTATTTGGTCACTTGAGTGTTGTAAAAGGCTTTATAAATGGAACTCTATTCATTGATTGTTCTTGTTTCAAAAAGGAAAAACTGCATTTCTGCTAAAACAGAATCAATAGCAGCAGAAAGATGTACATCCTCACAAGCTGCAATTGTTGTTTTGCTTAACTCAGGCTCTACTTGCTGCCTTCTTTGCTAACAACCCCCTTCCTCTAAATCCCCTGCTGAAATGTGATTGGGCCACACTGGTTTGGACTGCAAAACTGCTAGATTGTAACTACATGTATCACTCTTGTCAAACTATTTCTGAATAAACCCAATGTCAACATGTAAATATCTCGGATGTGTGCTGTCACGATCCTGAGCTTTATGGACTTACACAACAAATCAAACTGGCCTGATGTGAAAGTCTGTGCACTACATACAGTTATATATTTACATTATATATGCCAGCGTGACATTTGTCCCAGAATTATGAGGCAAACATGAAACATAAACAGTGAAAAGAGCAGAGGAAGCCGTCTGGACACTTTTATGCCCAGACCTCCTCGTTCTCAGACATGTGGCCGTATAACTCACAGAAATACTCATTGTTTCACGTAGGAAATCGTCTTATTCTGCAGTAAACAGCCTCGGCCTCAGCGCAACACAATAGGCAGCTTTTCTCAGTGTCTGGACTCGGATACAAAGAGTCTGTGATGGCCTTCGATATAAAGACTATTTTAACCTACAGACTGTTATTTGAAGAGCAGGAAGAGAGATGACAATGGAAAAAGAGCTTATAATATTATGGTTTTCCCAAGTTGAATTCTCTAAAGACTCAACTTGTCCATTACATGACATAATATATATATTAATAGTGCGTTTGTTTGTTGACAGGGCTCCAGAGTGATCCCAATTTGGCTGTAAATGAATGGGGAAAAAAGTACAAAAAAACCTCTGTCAATGCGTCTACTTGATCAGCCTACGCCTGGGCAGTTCAACTTTATTTTGCCGTGAACCAAAGCGAGAAGTGACCCAAGGACCAAGTAGGGCTGGGCAATTAAGATCAGTATTAAGTTGAATTGAATTGTCAATGATTTGGTTGTGGGTTTTGAATCAAAAGATCAAAAAACAACTATTTGACAGTAAAAATTGTGTGGCAGAAAAAAAAAGAAATCTAATAAATGAGACATATTAAAAGTTTTAGTTTGTGTTCATAAATGCCATATTCTTTTGTTTTGAGAATGTTAAACAAAATCGAATCGAAACTTATGATCAATCAATATTAGAAAAAAAAAAAAAGTATTATATTTTTTCCCAGATTGCCCAGCCCTATAAAGCGAAGCCATAATTTTCTTGTGTTTGAAGCCACTTTTATTAATTAAAAATATATCCTTCCTTGTTTATTCTGATTAGGATTTCAACGTCAAGCAACAAGAAATTGTTTTTTTTTATTTTTTATTTGAGTTGTATCTCTGCCTTTGTGATTCAGAGCTGTAGTGCTCATCCTCATGTCAGCGTTTGGTGAATAACATTATTTAATGTTTCTGATCTGCTCTCTCCATCTTTTCGTCGTGCCTAAAGGAGGAACCACAGTGAGGTCTCCAGGGTCCAGGACTGGGTTAGGGTTAAATGGCTGTGTTAGGATTACAAACCCAGCAAGTGGGGGGGATTGGGATCCTTGGCACAGTAGAAACAGTATAGAACTATACCGTACCACGAACCCACAGGGAAGCAGGAATTCTCTCTCTCTCTCTCTCTCTCTCTCTCTCTCTCTCTCTCTCTCTCCTCTCTCTGACTTTGTCTCTCTCTCAGTCTCTTTCTCCCCTTCTCTCTCTCTCTCTTTTACATCTCATCTCTCCCTCCCTCCCTCTCTCTCCCTCTCTCTCTCTCTCTCTCTCCCCCCCCCTCTCTCTCTCACCCCCTCTCTCTCTCTCCCCCCCTCTCTCTCTCTCTCTCTCTCACTCTCTCTGTCTCCCTTGTCTCTCTCTCCCCTTCTCCCTCCCTCTGTCTCTTTTACATCTCCACACTACCTCTCCTTTCTCTCTTGGGTTCTGTTTATACGTCGTTGACAGCTCAGGGGGAGCTTATAGAAACAGGCAGGTGTCACGTGTGTCCGATTTGCTTCTTTAACCACAAACGTTTGGAGCAGTTTGTCCTGTCGACACCAGAGCTCGGCCAACACCAGCTCCACAGAGAGCTGCACTTTCAACTTTAAAGACACAGTTTGAGCTCGTGCCAAATGTATATACAGTCCTGTGTTTGATATGTGGAAGTTTAGCTGGTTTAAAAAGATTATTGTAATTTTCATTCAGCTTATCTCTAACAAAAACTGTCAAGTCAAAAGAATTAAGTGTTGACCATTTGCATCTAAGTCACATGACAAATTCTCACAGCTGTTTAGCTAGAAAGTTTAGCTTCCCATTGCCTAAACATAGTATATCCCCCACAACTTTCCACCTCAGCAGGCCACGTTCCCAAATATGACGAGTTGTCAACTGTATCTATTATAAACTCCCGTAGGAATTTAAAAAAATTCCTATGGGGGTTTAAAGACATAATGCGTAGGGCTTTGGTAGGTCGGCTAAAGACGATTCATTGCCTAAAATTGGGGTGTGTCAAATATTTTGAAATGTAAAAGTATCTTTTTGATCTAACAATTTATCCAACCCTAACAGTGCTTGAAAAAACTAAAGATGCAGTAACGAATGATTTATACATGAAAATTAACAGAAAACTTTATATCTAAAAAGCCAAATTAGACAATGACTCCAGCCCAGATATGCAAGTATTCAAATATTTAGTCGACTAGTACAAATATTGGTAAACCAAGTCTCCATCGTCTGACTAAACGACTAAAGCCGGCTGCACACTAGAGGAGTTTAGGATCTTTTGTGATTTTTTGACGTGCCAAAAAAAGAATGGGCCACAGACATAAGGACATTTACAGCGATTATTTGTCTCACAGTCGCATCATGTCACAGAAAGAACAGAGACCCAGGGAGTGAAGCGGAGAACACTTCGTGCATCACGTGATCGAGCGCAGAGTGTTTTCTTTTGTGTGCGCGGTTATAAAAGTGAAACAATGAAACACCAGAGGATTAAACCAGGTTTATAAAAGTCACAGTAAAGCGGGGGTCATTAGAAGTAAGGAGTCGTTACACTGATGCATTGTGGGCGTAAAATGAAAAAGTTTCAACAAACTCTGTGTTAGTCATGTTGTACATAGTAAAGTCGGTGCTTCTCACATCATTAAAGTAGGAGGTGTTGGAGATGACGTGCGTACTGTTCTTAAAAAAGAATCCCGCACTTTGACTACGAGCACAAAGCCTTACATTTATTTAGATGATGAAGCAATGTCTCTTCTTTATTTTATTTGCACGTGCACGATGCATCCCGACAAATAGTCACAGTGATGCACAGACATAAGGAGAGAAAAGACAAACAATCTCTTACGAAAATCCTTACTCTGGCCACACCTCCTGAACTTATAGAGAAGCACATCGGGCCCAAAATTGGCCCAAAACTCCTGTAGTGTGCAGCCGGACTAATAGACTACAGCTCTAATATTGCGGGCTAGTCAGCTAAGTGATAACTCTTATCCATAACGCAATTGTTTTTAGTCTAAAAAGCACATCTATAACTTAAAATTAGGCAAAATTTCTTAAAAAATGTAGGTTTTATACTGACAACTCACCACAGAGCTGATAAGCAATGTTTCATATAATATATTTCGAACTCTCTATTGGGGTTTATAATAGGAGTTTGTATTTCTGGAACCAAGAAGTGGACGGTAACTGGACGTTTTGTTTGTATTTGAGCTAATCATTGCTGTAACCATAACTGTTTGTTGGTGTGGTGTCTCTTCCCAGGACAGCCCTCCACAGCTGGACATGGAGCAGCGGTTGCGTTCTGCCTCCACAGTGGACGAGCTGATGAGTTTGATCTATCCTTCCTTCTGGGCGGCGCTCAAATGCAGGTCCAAACTGTCGGCCGCTGGGTCGAACTCCAAACTCAGAGCCCAGAGTCAGTCTCGCAGATCCAGGCCTCGCACGGACACAGACGAGCCCACGTACGCCGCGGCCTACCTCAACCTCGACCTGCTCAAAAGTAGGAATCTTTACATTTATAATAAGTATGTGGAATTGTGTGGTATTGAACTCTATTTATGGGACAAACAAGTGATTACCAGTGTAAATTTAGATTTGTGTCAGATATTTTTTATAACATTTTTAAGGTGTAGGTTTTTCACTCCCAAAATAATACAAATACCTCACCCCATAGTCAGTTATGTCGTGTTCAGATCAGCGCCAAGGCTCCAGGTTTACATGTTAACCCACGTCTTGCATCCAGCACAGCAAGGAAACTCAAACCTGCTTCCGTTGCATTTCTGTTCCATCTCATGCCAGAGTTGGTAAATCTGCAAGTCCCAGGGTCTAGAACCAGATACGTCGTCATCAAAAAGTTAGGGTGATCCGATCTTAATTGACATCTCTGATACGTCACACTGACAAGAGGAAGGTGTAGTTCTCACCCCCATTTCAAAACATTCAAGATGGCGGACGTAGCAGATAAGATTATTTTCTTCGGTTGTTGCTTTAGTTTTGAACAGTCGTGAACATGTCATTGCTTTAAAACTTGATCAGTTGAGAGCCTTACTAAAAGAAGAGTTTTTTGCCACACGCTCCTGCCACACATTTATGATAGCATACGGTTTAGCATGTCATTGCTTCGGCGTTCTTTCCAGGTTTCTGTGACTGGTTGACTCAGCGCTGAGAAAGGTTTGAAACTGAAACTCGCCGGTCCAATGCCAGACTCTCACGACTTAGTAAAGTTGTCTGTCAAAGTGGCTAGTCAGGCAAGTTCACATTTGCCATCATGCCAAAGAAAGCTTCTCCAAACTTGTAGGAATACTAAGTCACATTGGTCAAAAGTTGTTTAGTTCTTATGTCTGCTCAGGCAGCAAAGATGACACATTAGTTTTATAAATATATTTGCATAAGTATTTGGACATAGAAGGGATTTTTGACCCAAAACTAGAGATACACCGATTCGTTACTGAGATTAAATATTGGTGCCAATCGATGAAATTTTGCTTGATCGGATAATGACATTGGCCGATAACTGGACACAATAAGACTTATTTACAGGCTGAGTTATTGAGTTGTCACCTGTGCAATAAATAGCAGCTACATAAAATTGCATGACTAATTTTCTTATGCTCTGAAAAAGAGAGAGAGAGAGACAGAGAGAGAGAGAGAGAGAGAGAGAGAGAGAAAGCAATTTCAGTGTTTAAACTGGTATCAGCTGATACTGGGCATTGGCAAATACTTAATGTCAAAGAATCGAAACAGGTATCAAAGATGAAAAACTAAACTAAAAACATGTCCATTAATGCCTCCCCTGACCCTTCCCCCAGGGCTCCTCTGCAAAAGAGATTCTGAATCTCAGTGGGACTTCCCTGGTTAAATAAAGGTCAATTAAAATTAATTAAAAAAAAAGCTGGATTGGTGCATCTTTACCAAAAACACTGTCCAGTTGGATCGGAATATTAGTCTTATACTTGCAATGACTAGTCTGGTAGTGCCTACAACAGTATCAGACTACTATTTTGTCTGGTAGTGTTGTAGGCAGAGAGGTCCCATAGTCCTCCCCAGGAAACAAACAACAAAAGCACGTTTTACGATAATGAATCTGTCATGAAATCTTTCCACCAAGATGCACATCAAGCCATGTCATAAGAATACTCTGCTTTTGCCAGAGCTAAAACTTGTAATGAAGCAGAAAGAAAAGATTGCACTGTGGGCTTAAAGTTAGCTCCATAAATAGGAGGAACCAATAAGGGAGGATAATTTCTTTCAGTAGATTGCTAGTTCTCAATTCCCATTTTTGTATTCGACCCGTTTGAAAATCAGACGATCCTAAAAACCTTCTTTATTATAGTTTTTGGTAAAAGGACATCAATAACATCTGTCTTTGTTGTCTTTGTGTGGCAGGTATAGAGTCTGAGTGGAGGAAGACCCAGTGCACGCCCCGGGAGGTGTGTGTGGATGTGGCCCGAGAGTTTGGAGCTCCCACAAACATATTCTACAAACCTCCGTGTGTGTCCGTGTTCAGATGTGGAGGATGCTGCCCCTCGGAGGACAAACAGTGTCGTAACATCTCCACCGGATACGTCAGCAAGACCGTGAGTTAACTGTTCAGCTAAAAGTGTAGTAAATGTGTGAAACAGGAAATGTTGAGTAGCTTAGATCTCATTGAGTGGAACTATTACCAGTTACTTTAATAATCATATTTTTAGTTGTAGATAGTGCACTTTTCTTACAAATTGCAACTCATAGTACAATGTTAATGTGCTGATGCTGGTGGTAGTGGCAGATTTGGGGGTGAAATCAGCTGTGTACAGAGTAAATAGAAAGGGCGGCAAGACTGTGCCTTGAGGTGCTTCTGAAACACTTTTTGCCAGCCTGATAAACTGTGAACGCTCAGTGAGATGGTTGTTGATCCAGGCAATCAAAATAGGATCCTGTCTATTTATTCACTAAAGTTCATGCTGCGTTCAGTGTTTGCTGATCATGGATCAGTTTTTCAGTCTTTTGGACAAGCTCAAGTTAGCTACGAACAAAAGGCATTTATAAAACCAAAAACTTACCCAATCGCATAACTTTCTCCATCTTCCAGGCAGTGTCCTTTTGCTGTCTCTGTCGTCCTCCATTGTCACAATTGTACAGCAGTAGTTTAAACACGGCAACGAGCATTTTTAATAGATCGTTGTGAGGAGTTCAGTCCAGATCATGTCCCATGTTGTTTGTTTTGCCATTTTCAGAGCTACAAGCGACCAAGCCTTTGAAAAATGCCCCCAAACAAGCGACCTTTTGTTAAAAAAGTTATTTAAAAACTTCAGTAAACAGTCGTCCCTTCCCCTTGATGTGAGAGGAGAACAAGAACATGTCACATGTCACAGGAGTGTAGTCTCTGATTGGCTGACGCCGACTTCCAACGCATCTAAAGATGGACTTTCCCAACTCCTACGGCGGCCGCAGCTTTCTTCGAAGTTGCGGCCGCCGCAGGTTAGAGCTTCCACTTTGCAAGACGGCGTGTCTTCAGAGGCAACAGACGCCCCAGGCGCCAATTCGCGCCGCAAATATGCTTGAACGCTCAAAACACGGGTTTACATTGATATTACATTGAAACGCAAATGCGCTGGTCGGTCTGATTGCAAGAGCGCTGATAATACTTATGAAGATCTTTTTTACTGTTTTGTTCTGTGTCTTTTCTCCTGTGTGGTAGCCTGTAGGTCCAAGACAAATTTTTGTTGAGACAAAATAAAGGAATCTTGAATCTTGAAACATTATTTCGTGATCCCTATGATGGTACTGTATGAAAGGCTTCCGTTTTTATTGATTTAAGGACAAAAAAGACAGATTTTGATTGACAGAAAGTTGTGCACTCAAAAGATTACTGTGACTCTCGACTATATTCACTCTGCAGGACACCAGCTCCTGCTCAGCTCTCTCTCTCTGCAGTGTCTGTGTGGTTAGACAAAGTTCCAGGCTGTTTTGTCTCTCTGCTGGGGTCCCTCCTGAGCCTGCCCCGAGCGCTGCCTTCTCATAAATCACTCTGAAGGAGATGGATTGAGCCGGGACGAGGCTGAGTCATTTTATGTGTTAATATTTGGACTCTGCATTGTATAAAAAGGCATTGAGTTACATAGGCCCAGCGGTAAAGCAGTCACTCAAGCGTAAGACAAAATACAATATGAAACACTGTTACAATGCATTTTTGAGAGACAGTGGGCGTGATCTAGGTTTAATTGTTGCTGTCATTGTGTCCCTCAGCAAGACATTTCATGAGTAAATGGAAAAGTAGATATAAAAGTGACCAAATGTTTCTTTCAAAGCTGAGGAGATGTAATCCTCTATTGAGTACTTCATGTTATTAATCTGGATGCCGTTGAAAACAGAATGTCTTGTCACATACTTGAAGCTGATTGGTTGAAGTGTCACAACAGCAGAAGCAGCTGAGAAATTACTTGAATGACCAAAACTGTTCACAATTCAGCTAAAATACACCAAAGTACGTCCTTCTGCGCCGCCATTTTCATTCATTTCAAGTCCGACCAAAGCACAATGGCTTTGCTGTGATTTTCTCTTTCACATTGTAAAAATGTTATTTCAAGATTAGATAAAATTGCTTCATTCTAGGATTTGAACTTTATTTTCAGAGATCTATTTTACGTTGCTTCTTACTTTGAACTCATTTATTTGGCAATGGCCTAAAAACATTTTACCATACTGACAAATTTTCCAATGTAAAGAGAAACTAAACACAGAATCAACTTTTTTAATGATCTACTAACCGCGACTGTGCTGCCACGTTGGTCAAACGCTGTCAGTGCACATTCAGTACACACCGACGTCACATCGAGTTGACGCAACAAACGAGCCACCCAGATGGGATATAAAAACTCCTTCTGACACTGCTGCTAAGGCAAGCTGGAAAGCTATCACTCGCTGCATCATAACATCATTTGTCATTTGGCTTAGATCCGCGTGTGGTACGGTGTGCAAAGGTGCGCGAGGTCAATCTTTGTTTCGGTGTTTCATTTTTCTCATTTTAAATTTTACAAAATACTCACTTGTTCACATCATAAGCTCATGTGCTCAAGTAAGACACTAGACCTGTGCACACCCCAGTGGCACAGCCTCAGAGCTGTGAACTTCTCCACATGTCAGAATCACTGGGTGTCCCTTAAAAGGTCTCTGGGCATCTCCCACTTTTGCGATCCGGTTTGCGGTTCAGTTGTGGGTGGAGTAAGTCTCTGACCACTTGGTTAACCTCACCCTAAGAACAAAAGTCCACAAATATTGTGAAATAACTGAAATATTCTAAATCACACAAGCAATTCAATCTTATCTAGTCAAAACAACTCAAAACCTCCTGAAAATTCTGAATTCAAGTTATTTTAAGAAAGACTAGATATGTATTTCTTGCCCTGCAGTCTATTGACGCAATTTTGAAATCGTCTCTCAAAGTGAATTTAATCCACTTCATTATAATAACTAAGTCTTTTTCTGAAAATGCATTCCCCTTCACCTTTTTATATGAAAACATGACATGATAAAAACTTGCTATGCATTTTTTCTTATTTCATTCGTAAACTTCACCACCAGTTCCACATAAATGTTTTTTTTATTCAGTACCTCACCTTTAGTCATGTATCTTTTCTCCCGTATAAGCCTCATGTTGAGCTGCTGATTTCAGACTGAAGTGAACAGGGAACAGTAGCTCTCTCCCTCTCACACTTCTGTCGGATGCTGCAGATTCCAGGACATGTGTTTTCTATAAACACTGTGACGTCTCGCTGCGGCTGGATAAAGATGAACACTTGTTAGACGAGTGCACAGAAACACAGACGTAGTACCAGGAATCCTTTCAAACAATGTGGACAGCACAGATAAGGGTCAGTAAAGCCTTAGTGAGACTAGTCTAATAATAGAACCGCAACAAGCTGTTGTACATGTAATCAGTTAGTTTGTAACACTGAAGATACTGTACTTATTGTGTAAAGTCTCAGTCAAATACATAAATAAAATAAACACATCTTGGAGCATCTGGTTGCCCTGTAGCAGCAGAGAGGAATGAGTCTAATGCAGGTTCTGGCAAGTTTATTTGTATTGCAATACACAATATGATTAACAATATGATTAAAACTAAAAATAATCATCATACATTTTACATTATAAAACTGTTAGTTATACAGTATGCACAGACAACCAAAAATGTTTTGAGCCTAGAGTTGAACATTGTCAAAGCAAAAGCCTGTTTAATCAGGGAGACTGGTCCAGATCGTATTCCCCATGTTTAGTTTTGGATTTGGCACTGATCCCTGAGGTCCTCAGAGTTCGACGTGGTTCACTGGGCACTAACATTTTGTGCTAATCCACACAAGCAGAGCTGATTTAAAGTCCATTCTTCGAGCCACAGAAGCCAGTGCAAAGACCTAGCACAGGACTAATGTGATGGTACTTCCTGGTTCTGGTCAGGACTCAAGCAGCAGCGTTCTGGATGTACTGCAGCTGTTTTATGTCGGGTGTACACTGATTGCGAAGCAGGTTCGGGTCGTCACATGTGCAGGTTTCTTGCAAAGTGCCTCTTGAATAGATACAGTTAAATGCGCGCCAGTTTTAGTTACATACAGCCTGTCCGTCCATGAGCGTGGATCTCTTCTTCAGTGTGGTTCTCCTCGAGGTTTTTCTTTTTCCCCGTTGTGTTTTTTTTTTTTTCTTGTTTGGAACTGACACAGTCAGCTTAGGGCAGCTTTCCTCTCCTCCTCTTCTATCTGTGGAGCAGCTCAATGAGAGGAGCCTCGTACTCACAGAGCTTTTCTGACGGGGAAAAAAACAAATGCAGAGGGTGACTATCATTTGACAGGATGACTTATTTTGCCTAAAGTCCTCTGTTCCATCACCTTCTCCACAGAGTCCTGGCCAAGTCCAACCACTAGGCCTGCTCTTCAAATGATCCGATTCAGCATATCTGATTTGGAGCTATGCAAAAATAAATTGACTTGATTTGATGATTTGAACTGTGGTTTGGTTTCATCCAAAGCAGATTCAGGTAAATTCCCAGGAGAATGCTTGTATGATAACTTAAAGCTGCATCAGACTGCTGCGATCTCTGGGAAAAATAGTCTTCCTGCGGATTCTTACAGTTTGCTTGGATAGGCCAATGAGCTCCTTGGCCTTCTAAAGCTAAACCGATTATGTCATAGTTTATACACCTGGTTGTGAACAGAATGTACAGAAACGTCCCTTAAGTGCCTTTTGTTTCTCTTCTCGAGTGTTGGAGCTGAACTGTGCATGAGGTGATTTAAGCCCAAAGGGAAGAACAGTATTTTGTCCTAATCTTGTGTTACACAGTCTGAGCTCTGCAGATGAAACTCTTTCTTATACACAACAGACTTCTGAAGTGAAGCCGGGTCAGACTCAGATCACGGCACAAGACGAGTGACTTACAACAAAACCACTTTAAGTCAGTGTCAAGAAGCAGACTTTAGGCCAAAACACAGCCTGAAGAACAAGTCCGAAGAACATACAGCAGTGTTAGGAGACCAATGGAACGTTAAAGTGATTATGACAGGTTAGACCACATTTTTCAGTAAAAAACGAAGTGAACACGATTATATTTAATGTTCCACAAAACATGTCGCTTATTTTCACCCAGTTTGGCTCTTTTGATGAGATTTATTAATTGTCTTTTGTCCAAACATGAAATAAAAGTAGAGGTAATTCCATGACGGTTAAAATATTCCTCCAGTACACTGACTGTGAGGTGGGTTTGGTTGGGGTCCCGTTCGAGTTTCTTGCAAAGTGCCTTGTACACCAGCTCCAGTCCACTGCAGTCTGTACAGAAGGATTATCGCTCTATGTCACTTTCCGCTCTACTGCGCATGCTCTATCCAGAAAGATACGCTGTCCATCTGGTTAGTTGGGGAAACTTCTTTGAATAAACAACAAAACAGGACGAGAGCAGCTGTTTCTGAATGTAACTTTTAAGGGTCGTAAGGTCAATTTTCATTCACAAATGTTGAATTAGCAGCATAGCGGCAGCTCTTTCTGCTTATCAGGTGTGCACGTCGCCCGTGTTGATAAACAAATAATCTTCTATTTGCCCAATGTAACGTGGATTTCCACGATAATGCTTGTATTATGACTTGAAAGTTGCATCAGACTGCTGCACTGCTCCGAGGTCTGTGTGCAAGAAAGTATTGGTTTTAAGCATCTTATAAGTCTTGCAGGACTTGTGCGAGTCCCAACCCGCACCGAACTCGCACTCAGTGTATGGCAGGGGTCGTCAACTGGTCGTATTTGGCGGCGTAACCTGCTGTGAGGAAAATTTCAGGAACGTCTTTGTGAAGAATCCTATATTAAGGCAAAGGGAAAATAAATTCTTTACCTCTTTTAAGACATTTTCTGGTGAACTAAGTGTATTTTTAGCACAACTAATTCAAGTCGAGGCACAACCAAGTGCCAATGAAGGTTGCTGATTTCAGAAAAGTAAATGTAAAGTTCTGGAGTTGTGAAAATATGCCAGGCAGTATAAAACCTTGCAACACTTAATTTCAGTTAAAAAATTGTTTATAATCCAGGAAACTTTTGACAATATACTGTATGTGGAGGGTTCCTGTTTTTGAACTCAAATGACTTCCTGTCATTTTCAGCTATTATTTGTCAATTTCTCCATAACTTGCAACTTAACTGTTTTAAAACTATGATACATACACTAATTACCACAAAGACTATCATACCAAAACTCAGTAAACATGTAAATATGATGCTGTGTATACTTGATATTGCCTCAAAAACGAAGACTATTTTATTATTAAAAGCACTGTAACATATTTAAGACTCAGTCCCTTTACCACACTATGACATTATAGTTCTTGAAGACATTTACACTTCTCACATGTCTGATTGTTCCTGCTGTGTTGTGGTTGGCTCTCGGCGGACGTCCACAGGTGTTTTGTTCATTAGAAACAGCGGCGTTGTTAATGAACTGCCTTACACAGTCTGACAGTGTATTGTTTAAGAGCAGCTGCTTTCTTCATTTCCTGGTTCTGTTCCTGAATGAGCTGTCTCTGATCCACAGACCTGATAACAACAGACTCTAAGGTAATTTCAATGCAGCAATCCATCTACAATCTGCTAAGTCTGTTTTCCTCTGCATGGTTATGTTTTATTCCTCTTTAACTACAGAGAAACTGCAGGTGGACAAATCAGTTCTTCAGTTGTTTTATGATTGTTTTATCGTCTGAACATCCTGGTTCGTTTCTGTGACTGAGGTGACTTACATTAATGTTCCATTTCAGCGGCAGTCTTTCCAGATTGATAATGTAGAACTTAATTCAGAGTGATAAACATATTAGTCTCTTGTGAGACATGTTATGAAATGACAACCCCAGGCTCAGACGGCACTCAGTCCAGCTTTAGTTCTGTCTTGATCCTGGCCTTGTGCAGCACTGTGTTCTCATGGCTTGCCTGTATAGAGGGATTTTGGGTCGACGTCACTTTCTGCCCTTCTCTCCATCTGTTTACATGGGAAAACTTCTTCGAATAAAACAACAAAACGGGACGAGAGCAGCTGTTTTATTCAGGTATGAACCAGTCTGACAGACGTCTGTCTTCTGAAGCCCGAGACAGTGTTTTTCTTGCTGTTTTTTAAATTTAACTTTTAATAACTTTTATTTAATTCACAAATGTTGATTTGGCAGCATAACTTTTGTTTTCGCAAAGTAATAAACTCTTGTAGTTAGCTGACAGTGGTGCTTTTTCGACTTGTTTCCACTGTTGTGTCAATGAGCGGCAGAAAGCGTGTGCTTCGCCCGTGTTGATAAACAAAAAATCCCTCTATATACCACGCAGTGACAAATTGCCTGTCATGATGACGCTTCTGCCTTTCTTTGCTTGCAATTACATGCTAATTTTTTCTGGTGTGGTATTGACACGCAATGTGGTTGAGGACAAACAGGAGGTTTTATTTGGGGTTAACGGCTAAGTTTAGGTCTGAAGTTACAGAAATGGGTACGTTTAGGTCTGAGGCTTGGAGTTGGTTAAGGTTAGGATTAAGATTGTGTTAGGATTCATGTATAATAACACTTCTTTACATTCACCATACAAATGAACTAGGACAGAAACATGTTAAATACACACGCAAAAAATAGAAATTGTGTTCATATGACACGTTGATTTAAATTGCGTGGTATAGTATACTGTGCAAGCTTATGACTGCACCCCGTACAAGCTCGGGACGAAAACACAAAGTTTTCCAAACAAAGTGCAGTATGACAGCTTACCTTGTTAAACAGAAAAAAAAAACAACAAGAAACAATGGGTCCGCTATAGAGAGGTTTTCAGTCAACGTCACTTTCCACTCTACTGCGCATGCTTTATGCAGAAAGAGACGCTCTCCATCTGTTTAGCTGGGGAAACTTCTTTGAATAAAGAAACGAAATGAGACAAGAGCAGCTGTTTCTATCTGAACTGGTCTGACAGACGTTTGTGTCCTGAAGCTTAAGACAGTGTTTTTCTCGCCGTTTTTTCAACTGGGTCGTGGGTTGAATTTCAATCACAAATATTGAATTAGCAGCATAACTTTTGTTTTCGCACAACGGCTTTTTCGACTTGTTTCCTCTGTTTGTCTATGAGAGGCGACTCTTTCTGTAGGATGGGTGCGTGCGCACTGCGCATCGCCTGTGATAATAAACAAAAAAATCCTTCTATATAAAATTATTTGTCTAAACTCAGGCATTAAAAAGGCAGTTCTTATTTGCTCAAACACAAATACAGACTGATCCCATCTGACTGAAGATTCTCCTCAGTCAAAGCTAGGGTCTGAGACTTAGAGCCACATTAGGGTCCTGGGACATGCTGGCTTTAGACCATTAAATAATCCAGTTTGCAGCCATGCAAGCTGACGTATTTGATTGAATGTATTTTCTGACTAAAATGGTACACACACTGGTCTTTTAAACCAAATTTCTAACCACAAGTGTTTTATTACTTTTAAATAATGATGACGTTTTTGCAGCTCGTCAATGCAACCATTTTGAAATCTTAATCTCCTTTTGGGTATTATAGCTTTTATTATACATCACTTTTTGACAACCCCATTTAAAACTATTCAAATCAACATTATAATTCATTTTGTGCTTGTCTGTCAGTGTAATATTCAGAAATAAAAACAGTAATGAATCAGTGGATGCTAATGAAGGCTCACATTACTCTCTGTGAACAAGCCTGACCTTAAATATTCCTCAGAAAAGATGGAAAACCTTTCAGCAGACTTAAAAAAAACTAATTCACAAAACAACTCTTTTCACTCGACACCATAACTCAAACTGTCGACTTTGTGGTCACATCTTGGCTTCAGTTTGTTTTTTCGATTATTACAAAGATTACGGTCGATTCCTTTTAAGGTTAAGTAGTGTGAGACATAATTAAAACCACAATAAACATTTGTAGACGTATGCTAATGTAGTGTAAGTTAACAGGCTCTATAAGGACATAAGATCAGAACAGGTGGTTGAATTTCAGAGCTGGCTGCTGTCTTAAATTTGCATAAAAATTACACTTTGCATAACCTTATCTAACCTAGAAACATTTCACAAATAATAGATAACTGGTCTTTACTCAAAACAAGCAATTAAAGATGAAACAGTAATGACATAAAAGTTAGAATTGTTTTTACTATTTCTGTGTCTGTGGCTTTGTTTGTCATAATTCTTGCACAAGGAAATGCAACTACTGTTTGCCGCACACTACAAGCTAGCTTCTCCAAACTAAGACTAAAACACAGGTCACATTAATTATTTTAAGGCCCAGTCTCATTTCTCTCACTTGGCTCTGAGAACACTCTCCAGCAAGTCCCATCAATGAGGGAACTGCAAGTGAAGATTTTCCCCTAAGAAATGGGACACCACTAAAATGTTACTCGTTAAAGACAGATATAGGGATTAATCGTGTTTTGTTAAAAGCTGCCATGCATAATCATTTTACTTTACGTTTTTTAAAACACAAACAAACTCGGATTTCAGTGTTCTCGATAGATTTGCAGTAATCATGTTTTCACCCAACAACACCAAATTCAATAATACGTCTAACAAATATATCCCAACACATTTTTTTTTTCCAATGGTGTGACATCTGTGCAAGAAAGAGAAATGGAACAGGGCCAGTATATTGACACAAAGGGACATATTTATCCAGAGCCGGATCTAACTTTTTGGGGGCCCTAAGCAAAAATCAGCTTCGGGGGCCCTTCAGTCTTTTTTTATGAACCTTAATCAGTCAAGCCAAAGCAGCGTTTAAATTTACTTTTTTCATTATAAATTATACACAAAGCGACAGACACAAATAAACAGATAATGTAGATCCTGTCCCTTGAATAAAACAATGGCATTTTCCCTAAATTTGGAGTGAGCTATTTTAGACCAACTAATCTTTAATTTTATGCATAATTTTATGATTAATATATCATTGTACCATTCCTCAAGTGTCACTGGGTGTCAGTGTCACCAATGGGGCCCCTGCCCTGTCCCTCTCCCTGTGAACTCCGCCTCTGTTCCCTCTTCACACTGACGCTGAAACAGCTGATGAGCTACATCATGCGCTAGACTTTTTGGACAGAAATACTGAAATCTGAAACTTTTTCAGGACAAACAGCCTCATGTTCTAAGTGGCTTTTGAAATAATTCAACATAAATGTGCAGAAATCCTCCGTATTCCACCGCGGTTGTTTTCGCGATCTGCAGACGTTTAATTTCATCAGCTATTTGCGTTCGTAGTTCAGTCAATACTCGTCCCTTTGACACAAAATAAAGATTGGCTGACAGCTTATGAGATACAGAACATGTACTGTATCTGTGGCCCAACCTGTTCCCAGAGTCTTGGATTTTACGCTCTGTGCTGAGAATGATCAGACACGTGTTTCTACATCTGTCAGTCTTAAGCGCAGCACAGGGGAGACGGCTGTGTCTCAAGGAGGGTCCATCACTTTTAAGCTTGTACGATTGGTCAAACAGGGTTTATGTTCAGCGCAAACCACAGGGTGAAGCCAACAGGCATGAGAACTAGACTGACATAAACTTGAAAAACTATCAGCGCTCAGAAGGAAGCGGGGCCCTTCACAGATGCGGGGCCCTACGTAACTTGCGTAGTCTGCGTATAGGAAGGTCCGGCTCTGTATTTATCAAGCGCAAAACAGGTTGGGGGAGCAAAACCTTGGCAGAGATTACATTTTTCTCTCATAGGATATAAAGTTCTTAAGTTGAATATACACAAATTCAAGTTTTCAGGAGTGTTTGTATTCCCATGAGGAGGGGATTATTTCACAATTACCCAATCGAACCGAACTGTCCAGGCAAACTCATCCCGATCCAAATCAAAAGAGTATTGCGAATGCACCCTAAGATATCCGTGCTTGGGGTAAACTATTTTATGAGCTGTTTTCCTGTTCACCTGTAGCGTCTCGTCTAAATCTTTCTCCTCCATTTACCACAGAAAGTCGGACAAACAGATTGAAACTGCAGATCGTTTCACCAACTTCAAGCTCGCTGACTCACACACACATAACTCCCCAACAGTATTTGATTGCTTTTGGACCGCGTTTTAAGGAAACTTCTCGATGCGTTTCACCGTTTAGTCGTGGGTATAAAAAGATCCAAGGTTGAACTTGAGTCGCGTTTGCCTGGCTTCAGAGTCTCTGTTGAGGTTTCACAACACATTCTTTCACTCTACAAATTTTCCCTAAATGATATTGTTGGCAGCGCCCCCAGACTACCGACCGCAGTTTGGACATTTACATACACTTCACGGTACGTCATTGAAACAGCAGATGCAGGCGTGTTTTACAATTCATCCCGACTTCTTAAACTGATTCGAAAGACATATGGAAAGCTTTTGCATGCGTCGGCGCGGCTGTGCTAATGGTGTTTCCGCGGTTAGCTTAGCAGTTAGCTCCTCGCAGTGGTCGTGGTGATGTGCGTTGGCAGAGGCGGAGAGGAGCTTGGCAGGGGTTTTAAAGGTTTTTTCCTGCCCCGAGTGTAAAGGCGAGAGATCTAAAACGCATCATTTATTATTAGACTGACGTTAAGAGTCTGTGTCTGCTGCTTGTTTGTTTAAAAGTCCCCGAACACCTGCTCTGAGATACAGACGATTGGAAATGTGTTCTGCCGATGCCAAAATGTTCATTTCATTGCAAACAAATGGTGGATCCTCTTGAACCCTGCCCAATGGGGGTCATTTTTCTTAAAACTCCTGTTTAAAATAGTTTATAACTTAAATAAGGGGTCTGCAACCAGCTTCTCAAGAGCCTCATTTAAAGTCGCACTTTGATTGAGAATGAAGAATCTGTCAGTAAAAAGCTGGAACATTCTTTTATTATTAGATGTTGTTTAAGGTCTGTTAGTGCAGGGGTTCCCAAACTTTTCAGACCGGGACCACGTAACCAACTCTCAACCCCCACAGTAAAATCAAATAAATGTCTGTAATAATTTCAAGTTAGAAAAGCATTAAAATAGGGTTAAAACTAGGGATGGGACGAGATCTCGTGCCGCGAGATCTCGCGAGATCAAACTGTCACGATACTGTGCGCACACGTCTTGAATTGTCTCGTGAGATTTTTCCATGGTCATGAATTTAAGTTTTGTATCTTTGAGCAGCTGTAGTAAATATTCTCCTCCACACACAGACTTGTAGCAGACTTATTCTGACAGAAAACAGTCTAAACTCTGTCTCAGTTTTTATTTCGTAAAGATAGGACCAATATTGACAGAGATAATTAGTCCTAAACATTGTAAAAGAAAAATATATAATCGTCAAATATACGCGCGGACATCGCGGGAACAGCGCAGTGTTTTTCACACTTAAACATAGTTTAAAATAGATCCACAAAGAGATATTTTGGCCTATATCATCAATAACTGTAAAAAAATCTCATCTGTGTGTGTCTGGTGCCTGTCAGCAGCATGGAAGAATCAGCGGAAGCGCTGTGAAGAAGGAAAGGGGAAGGGGGCGGAGCCTGAGCTACACACGGGGGAGCGGATTAATTTCACTCAAAACTCATTGTTGAAATAATAAAAATCCAAGGTAATACACATAATGAAAGGTAAAGCTAAACTAAAAGAATATAAACTAACAATAATAAATAATACAAATCATTTTTTTTTTATTTGCCTTGTTAAAATTCTAAATTGAAACAATTAATGCAAATTATTTAAAAATCTTGTCTCGTCTCGATCTCGTGGACCCAATCTCGTGGCTCGTCTCGTCTCGTGAAAATTCTGTCTCGTCCCATCCCTAGTTAAAACACATTCATTTTAGTAGTTTAATGCTTCATATGACCAAACTTTCGTCAAACATGATGGTTCCAGGTAAAAAAAAAGACTAAATACCAAGTTATAATTGGAAAATTAGATCTTTCAAGGGACTATACTACATTTTTTTTTTTTGCAACAATATAACTTAAAAACAATTTCCCCCTAGCATTGATGTCTTGTTAATGTATCTATTCAGGTGGAAATTAGTCCGCAAAGTCCTGTCTATGTCTAACAAAATGTTGGTACAGTTTTTTCTGTTGTTGTTTTTAGCATTGTGCCAAACTGTTGTTAGCATGGAGACTCACCTCGCTGATAACAGCTGTGAAAAATCATTAAAATTCATCATGATGAACAATTATGAAGCTCAGAATGCATTAGCTAAGTGAACAAATCATGTAGACTGAGGTAGGAAGTTTAACATGAATTATTTCTGTTTGTTTACATTTTTAACGATGCAAAAATCAGGTACAGTCCCTTTAAGTCATCTTGTGATCCCCAGATTTTGCTTCGTGACCCCCATTTTTGGGAACCGCTGTGTTAGTGGACGTTCCCCACAAGGACAATAAGGCTGATTTAATCAAGTATGAAACACACATGTTTTAATTAGTTGTGTTGCTTCAAAACAGTGGATTATGACATTGTGAAAGTTGTTTTTGCAGACAGAGGGGATTAGTGATGAGACTTTCGAATCTTTGAAAAGATTAAAATCATCATGAATCGTTCATCTTAAAGAGTCGCTCAACAATCTGACTCTTTCGTAAATCCAACTGTTTTTTTTTTTTTTTTTTTTTTTTTTTAACAAATAACTTAGACTGCATATGTATTTTAAATGAAGTGGGATTTTGCATTTTTTTTTCGCTCCTCTCCCTTGCAGGAAAGCAAAGCAGACGAGAAGAATTGAGACAAACACAACTAAACCAGAGAAACTCAAGACAGAAGGGACATGAAAGACTACAGAGACGTTGATTTTTAAGGTTTAAAATGATGATGATGATTTAAAACGTTTTATTACAATACGATTCATAATCACGGAGAAATTAGCTGAATAAGGACATAAGTTATCGTAGGCATATGAGAACACGGTCAGACTTTTATCATCTCAACCAGCTGCTATGAAATAAATTCAGCGATCCCGACCTACAAGTCCAAAGACAGTATGCCACGCGTGCGTACGTGCTCACCCGGTGTTCTGTGTTCTCTGTACTTGCATATTTGAGTGAAAAAAGCTCCCTTTTTGTCCCTGTATTTGTTGTTGTTTCCTCCTCATTAACTGCGTTTCCATCCTTATAAAATGCGCATAATGTCGAAATTCGCATAAGTAAAGCGAATAAAAAAGGCGAATTAATCTCCGTTTCCATCAAAGCGCACATCTGGGTGTTGTTATGGCAACATGAGCTGTGTCATAACACAACCAATCCTGCAGAGGGCGCTACGTGCTCAGTCTGTTTGGTTTCACTTTTTCTCACAGCCGCAGATTCTTTAATATTAAGTTGTTAGTGGCAGAATGCTCCGGCTTCTGCAACCTTTATCCAGTTATCACTTTATTAATGCGATGGATCTTTTTTAACAGTGAAAATAAAAGGCTGCTGTCTTTATTTTGAACACAAATCCTCCGCCGTGGAAAGGACGAGCTCTGAATCACCGCAGTGTTGGACAACCAAAAAGTTTTTTGATCAGACAGCGCTGTGTTTCTCCGGGTTAGTTTTGATTCGATCACACCAAAGACGAACCCGGATTGTCGATGACGATTTATTGGAACCAGATCAGAATTTGTTTGTGCTTCCACAAGTGTTGACCTGTTCTCAGAGGTGCCTATTCGAAAACTATCCATAAAGAGACTGGACATTTCCTGATTCAGCACTCAAAGGTGTATTGTGAATTCACCCTAACACAAAAACAGTTCATATGTGTTTGGCGAAGAGTTATGGTTTCTTGACAACTGGTCATGCGTGTTGGAGTATTGTTGGAACAGAATAGGTTCTTTTATGACAGTACTAGGAACCCAGCTTCTCAGTGACATGGGATTATGCTTATTTGGCTCTCTTGAGGTTTAAATCTATCACGTCAAACATCGACCACATCAGACATCCTCTTATATGATCATGTTCTGGTACCGGTTGTCAGCTTTCAGCTTTGCAAATGTTCAACCTTTCTTCCAAGTAGTAGTAGTGATAGGACTCAAATTGCAGAGCCCCAGGTCATGTGAAATCCCGCAGTCACGGTTAATCTTGTGGCTTTTGCTGCTTTACTTTGTTCCGCATTCCATGTATTTCTTAACCTGTGTTAACCCGCTCACAAACTGCAGTTAGCGCAAGTAAAGCTTCTCATAATAAATTTGCAAAGTTGTCATTAAAAATGGACTCTTGTATCGGAGCCATTTATTTAACCTTCCTCACCTACACCTCCCTAACGTTAATCCTACAGGCAGGCGGCATTGGCGGCTGCTGTATGCAAAGAATCCCGCACCTCTTTAGAGAGGTTCCATAACTCACTGTCGAAACTTCCACTTTTTATCTGACCGCTCATTATAAGGGATACTAATTCTGTCGTCGTGCTCGTTATATCAGCTCTTTCTTTTTCGCAGCGCGGTTTTCCTGAAAGAGAAAAAGCTTTGGCTCAGATGGTGACTCTGGAGCAGCCAGACAACGAAGTAGTGTGCACATGTCAGGAAATAAGCCTAGTGACGGTCTAAGTGGCGCATGCTGAAAGGGAGCTTTACACTGAGCCGCGTTCAGGTCAAAACGCACTATAAGAACAAAGACTAAAAATCCCTAAGGAAGGTGGAAAACCGCCAGTAAATAATTAGAGCGAGAAATGAACAGCCTTGGTTTTCTCAGTTCGGAGCTCGTGGTGAGGAATGAATAGTCGTACGTTTCAAATTCAACATTCGTAGAGTTTGTCGACGAAGAGATAAAACTGGCAAACTGGCAACGCTTTTGGAACGAAAATGTGTTGTGATGTTTTTTGGTGTTAGCACTGAGTGAGTCGTCAATCATGAGTTCAGTGGTTCAAATCGGGTGTTTTTTTTCTTCTTTGGATTCAATGTGACTAAGAATCGGCATTCCGTCGGGATTCAATAAGTCTATAAAAGCCTAATGCCAATAGGACCAGATAAGGGTGCAGGTGTTAATGTAAAGTTTTCCCCTCGGTGGAATTAGTTGTGGAAGATGTTTTCGACCAGTCGAACGCTATCAGCAAGGGCAGTACAGAGAAATCAATCCAAAAAAAACCAAGTTCTCTATACACAGTCGCACATATGCATAGCCAAGCTCGCCTATTTCATCTCTTTTTTGAATTCTCCTGTTAAAAATAAGCGTAATTTCTAAGGACGCACTTGTCTAACGAAGTATGAATAGTTGTCGCATGCTTACATAACCTTTTAATATTTATTTGTCTTGCCAAAACAGAATGTACTCATATGAGGCAACATTGAATTTTACTTATTTTTCCCATGATCATCAAGACCGATAAAAGCTTCGTATTGAAATATCAGTGACCATCTTGATCTTGAAGAATACACACACTCATTGTTATTTTTACGTTGATCATTTCGAGGTTTTATTCTAAGACAAACTTGCTTCGCTTTTAGTTATCCTGTGAGATCTACAAATGATGTAAATAGTAGACAGCAGCTGATACTGGCCTGGGACCATTCCTGCACTGGTTTATTTTATGGCATGTGATGTTATTCAGTCTCAACTGTTTAAGTCCTATGTGGTAGACTTTAGGCTTAAAGATTTAAATCTGGCCTTGTTGGTTCGTGTTCGTAAATAATAAATGTTTAAGAGTCTGTAGAGACAAGATCTAATTCTGAGGCAGTTTTTTTAGTGTATGTGTGAGGTGCTCCTTCTGTTTCTTCCAATATTGCGTTTTGCCTGAGATTATTAACTACACACAACACATACTGATAGGTCGAGCTCATTTTTTCTTATACGAGTATACACAGAATCAGGTTATGCATGTACAACATTCTGCACTAATTTTAAAACAGGCCCTCAAAATGTTAGGTGTCTGAGTGGCAAGAAATGCATGAGATGTTCAATGCAGATGACATTTCTCTTTGTAAGAACAAAAATAAAACTAAAATACTATGTGAGAAATCATTCAACCAACCACAAACAGCCTTAGCAAAAAATCTGCAAAACCCAAAATAATAGTCATTTACTTCTCTCTCTGAGCCCAGTGTTTGGCTTGCGGTTTATGGTAAGCTGATGAGCACACTCATTATAAATCAGCTCGATTAGACCTCGAAATGCCCGGTTGGCAAAGTAGGCAAGACTCTTCGAATAATGTACGCCTCTCCTCTCACATTCATTACATTGCGAACTCTGGCATTAAGGAATCACAAAAAAGTTTTTGCCTCAGATAATGAAAACTGACCAATAAAATATCTTCCTTTTAAAATGACTTACCTAAAAAAAATATTTTTGAATGGCGTCTGAGTTTTATGTTTGCAGGAGTTATATGACACACAATTGTAGTAGGGATTCCCCAAAGGCCTGTCAATATTTTATTCATTATTTATTAAGTCACAAAGACTTATAATCTCCTAGAAATGTTTGGAGAATGAAAGCACTACATGTAGGTCTAAACTGACTTTGAATTTATGAATAAACATCTTTTGATCATTCATCTCGACGACAACAGAAAATTATTTTAACTGTTGCATTGCACATTTTTGCCCTTGAATCAGTATGAAGTTTAGTAATTTCGTCATTATTAATTTTTCTCTGTCCCGACCAACAATAATAACTATGAAAATCTCTTAATGCGGGAAAACCCTCATGAACAATTGTCCATGTCACCAACCATTTGGACACCATAAATCCGTATCAGTGTTTTCTTTCGTTTCAATTGTGTTCCAACTTCTTACCGCACGAAGCACATAAGGCGGGGCACAGTTGGTCTCACCAGTCAGAAAGTTAAGGCCTTTTTTTTTTTTAATAAAATCTACATTAGGTGAATGTCAGTGCAAAGGCGGGTCTCATCAAGAATAGGTACAGCCGAATCTGGGTTGATAAATGAGGCTCGATCAGAATGAGCGGCTTATGCTGCTTACCTCTACGAAGGCCACAGAATTTTTTTTGACTGGAGCAGCGTTCTCATGCAGAGTCGAACCATTCGGAGGGAACTTGCCCCAGTCCCGAGACGCAGAGACAGTCAGTTTTGTAGAATGCATTGGGCCTTAAAAGACAACAGGAACACGTCAGAGTGCTAGGCGTACATTGGTTTCTTCCTCAACAAACTTGCTTCTCTTGGCCAAGACCACTTGGAATGGCAAAACAACAGTTGTTTATAGGTCAGCATTATGACCAAACAACCCACACTTGTGGCTACACCCACGGATGGAGCTCTGGTGTGGAGAAGCAACCTGCCCTTTGCATAGTGTCCTGGTTCATAATAAAAATGGTGTTTCAAACCTGAGTCTTTTCCATGAGCTGTGATAACATCTGTGCAGCTTAATATCCAAAATGTATGTGACGATTCTTCTCCTCGTGCTTACTCTTGTCTTCCGCTCCATCCTCTCATCTCTCTCTCCTCTCTTTCTCTTTTCCCTTCTCTGACTGCCGTGCGTCTTTTACTTCTTGTGCCTCTCCCTTCAATAACTTGCTGCCTGGAACTTTAGGTGCTAAACGAGAGGAAGCTTCCTGCTTTCATGGGGAAGTGGAAATAGGTCAAGCTCATTAAGAGGCAAATTATGAAACATGGGGATGGAAACACATTTTGAAGGCCACCTGAGAACAGTCTCGCTGGTTCAAGTAGGCCTTTTTCTGAAGGTCAAAAATGTGATGATGGACTGTTGAAATATACCCCAAATTGACATGGACTTATATCTATTCTGAAGGAGTTGAAAGCTAAGCGAGTCCTGGAGGTAGATTTTGCTGCTTGAATCCCTTTGTCTTCCGTTCTGGAGCAATTGAGTAATTCTCGACTTAATTGGTTTGGTTTTAAAAAGTTAAATGTATTAGCACTTAGAATGTTGGATGTCTTTAGCAGTGCATAACCCACTTGAGTTGGTGAATTCAATATAAAGAGTGCAGATAAAAAACTTTGTCAGGTTTTACATATGTGCATTTCAAAGTTATCATGCCAAAGTATTTTTCGGTAGCAGATTCTGAAATGAAAACCTTTTTGCTCTTACTGTTTTTCAGTTTTTAATTGGCTATCAAATCGTTAAACGACCCATTGAATAGAATCACTGTTAAAGGAGCACAACCAGGACATCTAGCTGAAACCCATATGGGATAAATTCATCCCAATCAGCAACTAATTTAATGATGAGATGTACCGCAGTATCGTGAGTCATGGTAGCAATTCACTAGTTGTTAAATAGCATTGTTCCTGAGAAGCCTAAAGTAATGCTTCATCTTATGCGCTTCATTAGAATAGTGTTCTACACATCATAATTTTGTAGCCCAACAAATATTGAAAGAATATGAACCATAATGATCTTGAGAGTTCTGGGCAAACTTGTTGCAATATTAGTTTACAAAGTCTCAAAGTAAAGTTACTGCTCTGTATTGCTGTTATTTAATTGTGTCTTGAAAAGTTGAACATAGGCCCACATTCTGACTCTTGATTGCTGTGGTACGCCTTGTATGTTAAATGTCTTTGGCACGATATCATCAAAGTGATTTCTTGCCCTTGTATGTTTGTGTCCACGAGAGCTGTTATGAAATGAAGAATCCTCCGCTCCCCTACCATTGTTGAATAATGTCTATGATGCAACTAGAAGCTGTGGAGGCCAGATAATGAACAATCGTTGTAAGCCTAATCACACTCAACATGTATGTAGCTGCCCATGTAGATCCTCTTCAGACCAGGAAACGTGACTTACAAACATGGCACATGCTGTCCTGCGAATCTCGTGTGTTCATTCGGGAGCGAGCATCATCCGGGTCTTGCCCGGTCAAGTATATAGATTTAACTCTAATTACTTTGCTTTTTAATCTTTTCTCTTCAACAATGTCAAGTGTGCCGAATTCTGACCAATAAAAACACAGATCATGACAGACATTAAGAGTTGATCGTCCACATCGCTCTGAAGCTCCATCTCCTTTCGGTTTTTTTTCTATTCTCACCCTCTATCTGTCTCTTGTGGTCAGGTCTCTCCAGTCCTCAGTAAATGCCCTCAAGGGTCTGAATATTGTGATGGTGGGGATGTGGTCAGAAAGTGGTTTATGGTCACTTTGGGCATTGAATGATCTCGTATGGGGTGGGTTACCCTTATCAGTGGGTTCTTTTCTTCTGGCCTCGAATCATTCACAGGACACAATCCAAACTCACACACAGCAAAAGACTGTACAGTGGCCTCGGACCTAAGCTGCAACTGGAATTTTCTTCTCTCCTTTTCTGTGAGCACAAACACTGACATTTGGAAGACACAAAAAGCGGACTCTCGCAACATAGCAATTGGAACCTATAACATCTCTCAACATATCATGCGTTTTTGTTGTGTATTTTGCAGCAAGGTGGTTTGAGAGCTAACTAGTGTTTAGTGATTTGTGTGCCACATTTAAGTTATGTAGCTTTGAGACCCATCGTAAAGCTTTGGCGACGTTAGTTTTCTATATCCCTACCTATTTTTGAATTATCTGTCTTGCGAAGTTCTCTCCCCTTTGTCTCTCTAACGAGTACAGGATTCTGCATAGTACCCCCTCTCGCATTGGTAGGCTCCTTTGCTCGCCTGCTCCATGGTATCTTTTCTCAGTCATTGAAATCAATTGGGTCCAGCTCTTCTTTCTCTCTGTCTTCATCAGTTCCAGTCCTACTTCAGCCAGTCTCTCTAGCTTCCCTCTGCGTACCTCATCCTCTGCCTCTCTCTCTATGGATCCTTGAACTTATCAACTTAGTCGTCTTTTCTCTCTTCATATTCATGTTCTAGGGTCCGGGGGTGGTGTGTTTCGGGCTATGTTCTTTCTAGTCTCTTTCGGTGCACTAATGTGAAATTCCCTATTCTCTCTTCTCCTCTTCTCCCTTAAATTTAAATGAAAATGATTCATATTTCACACTCATCAAAGCACTGATTTAGCTGACAGTAAACAAGGTCTGGATTAGAGGGGGCAGATTATGCAAAATAGACAGTTTTATTCTAGACTAAAAGTGCTTCTCATCAAAAACACTGCTGAAGTTTTGTCTGTGAGTTATCTTTCGTTCCTCTCTAAACACCAATCTGAATGTCTCTGATCTGTGATGTCATAGGTAGATAAATTATATAGACTCATTTGAGCATTTCTGCAGCATTAGCACATCACGCTTGATCGATGGATTGTTTATCTGTGAAATTTCCTTTCAGTCAGTAGAGTAAAAGTAGATAGAGCTCTAACTCACTTCCTGATGTAGGAAACACATGACTGTCATGTGTTCTTTACTACACTTGTTTTATTGGCTCTGGTGCATGAGATTACAAAGTAAGGGTAGTCAAGAGCATGTTTGAAGAAAGAAAACGACACAAAAATGCATTATATTTGTCCTTTAAAAAAGACTGAGTATGTGCAAAACTACAGAGCCTGGACATCATGGTGGCAGAGTGGTTAGCACTCCCACTTTATGTCCCGGGATTTTCTGTGTGGAGAGCACATTCTCTCACACTTGCACACAGGTAAAGTCCTCCTGTTGCTGTATTCTAAACTAAACTAGTCTAAAAAACTAAATCTAGCTGAAGATCTGGCGATGGTGCTAAGAAAAGGTAAGACAATTCAAAATATATTTTTTGACTAACAAAGTCAATAATCTGTCAGAAAATCAGTTGTGAAAAATGATTTTGGCACAAAGCATCAAAACCTTGTCATGCAGAAATGTAAAGTTTGATGTATGTATATGTGAGGGCTGAAGTCATATCCTAATATGAAATTGTTCATGTTTATAACCAGCCTTTGATATTACAGTGTTCCATTTGGAACAGAGGTAAATTTATTCAACGGAATTATCAAACCAAATATTTTCTTAAATGCAGTCGTCCTGTTAAAATGTGATGAGTTTTCAGAGGAGCTTAGTTCTTCAAGGAAAGCTAACAACACAAATGCTGAAAGCACACTTTCAGTTTTGCCTGAATAGCCAGGTCCTGTAAACTACTTTTAACCAGAATAGAGTTTTCTTGTGCTGGGGCAAACAGACTTTAGTTTCTTACATTTAAAATGCACCCAGCCCATTTCTCCTGGTCTAAACCGACAGACTTAAGTCTGACTAATCAGAAACGTTCTGACTTTGTCCTGCTGCTTTCACCTTCACTCTCTAACCTCTAACATCTTCTCTCTGAATCATAAATCATTTCTCTAATCCTCTCTGTTCAAACACAAAGCTCTTTTCAGCTGTGGCCATTTTTCCTCCAAGCCTCTTCATTTGACTTCTGACCCCAGATAACGAAGCAGAGGAAGTCATTTTCTGTTCCTCAGCCCTCTGCCCTTCTCTGAATCACTTTTACTTCCTGTATCTGCTGTACCAGGAACATGAATTATTAATATCTGTGCATTCAGACATGTCTGACTGCTTTAATCTGAGATGACGTGGAATATTAAGAAATGCATTTTTAACCTTGACCGAGCGGAGATGTTATCTGGAGCTCGGAGAGGTGCAACGGTCAGGAGAATTTCAAAATAAATGACATTGTTCCATGTTAAATTTTAATTTAATCAAAGTGTAACATGTGGGTCAATTTGTATGAATACACAAAAAGTCTGTAGTATATCATTACTATGTTAATATTCAAGGCAAATAAGTAAGAAGTAAAGATACTTTTATGAATTCTAGAAGTCTAATTCAAGTGACGTGAAATGTCAAATAATTCTTTTCCTTGTTTTTGCTTTATTTTTTCTCCTCTGAGCTTCAGAAAACATTTTTCTGAACTTCCCCGCTCAGTGATGTTAGAAGTAGATCTCTGATCTTTTGCACTTCAAGCTCATTTTTGCAACATTGGCATTTCATACAAGCTCGAATGTAATTTCCTTTGCAGTAATAGATGAAGCTCTAACTCCGACAGAGAAAACATAAGACTGTGTGTTTTATTACACCTTTTACAATGCATCATCATCCATTAAACACGTTGCATGTTGTAAAATTCATACAATTTTAGTTATTGGCAGAGACTCAAAAATGATTCACTTTAACTAAAATAAATTCAAAAAATTGTCTATTTACATAGCTCTTTTTTTACTTTACAATCTAGCATCCACTCACCCAGTGTATACGCAGACACTGAGGCAGTGTGGGTTAAGTGTCTTTCTTGCCCAAGAATACAACGACGACAATCTCTACTCTTGTCGTCCCACCGTGGTACCTGGTGTTCCAGCGGTCTCCCATCCAAGTACTAACCAGGCCCTAACTTGCTTAGCCTCTGAGATCTGAGATCTAATGGGATCAGTCTTTGGCAAGCAGGTGGACACTAATTAGAGACTATTCTGCAGGAAATCCTGTTCACAGCAAAGACTTTATATACATTTTTTGTATTCATATTTTTACTGACATGTTGATTTCCCCTAAAAGACAAGCTGTAGTTTTTGAAAGTGTGTCCTCATATAAACTAACTATTAAGCTTCAGGAGACGTTAAGGTAAAAACAAGTGTGCAATCCTCTTATTTACAGTAAAATAAATCAGGATCAGTTTGTCCTCTAAACACATACTTGCATACATTTGTGGTTTTTTGATTGGTGAATCCGTGAATATTACCTTCCAAGTTCTCCTTCTCTTCCTCCTCCTCACGTACAGTAGAGGATGAAATTGATACTTTTCCTCCATTTGTCCGGGAGTTTGGGCGTTCCCATTCGCTCCGAGTCAGCAGAAGCACAGGCAGGGGCAGTGGCCTGGATCAGATCGGCTCAGCACAGTGTGGACAGTGAGTAATGTGGACTGCTCTGTGGAAATATGGAACCTCACATTTAACCCCAATTCTCTCCTTCCCCTTCTCCTTTATGCACTAGGGACTAACTTAAGGTGTGTGTGGAAGGCCAGGTGAAAACACACTGTTTCAGTTTCAATTTCACACATGAAAAGTCTGACATTTAGGGAGGATGTTACAGTAGCTGCCCCTTTAAAAAAATATATATATAAATGTTTTTTTCCAGTGTTATTGGAGAGAGTGACTTAATGGGGAGTTTACAAGTTAGTAAGACAATCAAAAGTTTATAAGCACACCAAGAAATGATTCGAAAATTCACAAACTCGAGATTTCCATGTTCAGATTGGTTTCACTGGTTTAACAAACGAATCACAGTGCAGCAGGGAGGGTTGAGGGGGCTTGTTAGCAATGTCAGTAAGTAGCGCTGAATCAAGCAAAACCAAGATGGCAGCTCCCGTTCATGATTCTGCTGCTATGATCCTTTTTGAAAGAATATCCATGTTGGTTAATGTTGGCTGGCACTATTCAATCAGCTTGAAGTATTTAGCAAAACGTTCCATCCTCTCCAAAATGTTTTCAGTGGGGAAGTTCCAGATGGATAATGTGGAGGAATTCAACATCCATCTGACATGAGTTACAGTGAGTTTGATGAGAAAAAAAAAAAATTTAAGCAATTACTCCATTTTGAACATGACAACCCATAAAATATGAATACATCAAATAAATAAAAAACAAGATGAAGAAAGAAAACAAACATGTTTTTAGGTTAAAAGAAGAAGTCAATACCTCCTGCAACTCATTTTTACAATAAAATCATCCTATGATATTGAAAATAACAGTAATAACAGCATGAAACTGACATTAGCTTATTGTGATATTGTAAGATTTTTATTTGTGAAATACATCTAAAACATTTTGTTTAAAAAAGATTGCTTTTGTCCTGTTATACAGTAGTTATAATGGATCTTTTAATTGCAATATCGATCCTTGCTGAGTTTTGGAACTTTCTTTTCATGTGCAGAGCTGCAATTTACCAAAACAAGCAGCAGCCTTTTTTGGATTAGAATGTGGATCATCTTTTACAGCAACAGATCTTCTGGACAGAAGGCACTGCTACAGCTTGTGCACTGAAGTATAAAGAAAACTCATTTATTTCTTATTTCTTTATTTATAAAGGGACAACACATATTAATGAACATTTGCATGTAAATATGTAGAGAATATATCCAACGTGGCTAATTTCCATCTTCAGTCCCTCGGCAGGTTGATGTCAAGAACATCTATAGGACAGAAAAGAGACATCAACAGTCACACAAGGCCTCACACATTCACTGCACATGCAGATTAAAAGGACAGTTCATAAGTAGTTAATGAGAAGTTAGTTACAGAGTTTAAAAATAAATATACAATATACACACAAGTCATCATCCTATTACGTGTGATTAAGGTTTAGANACTTGTTAGTGAAAACTCTATAATAGGAGAAACAAGATGAACAGATCAGTTCTTTATCAGCACAGCCCATTTAGTGGTAAAGTATATTTGTGCTGGGTCCTAATTCTGAAGATATATGTTGAACATGTAATATACCTTGTCTCAGAAAGAAATATTTCACCTAAGAAAACTTCTTGTGTTGTATTGAAAAATGATGATGCACTCACATCACAATTGTGTTTATACGTGGCTTAACCTGCTTCATATTTAGAAGCCAAGATTGGGCGAATAGCACAGGGTTTGAGCGCTACTTTGATTTCCTTGTGTAATACGGCTATCTGTAGTAGAGCACAATGTGCAAATACATACACGAGGAACAAGAGGAAGCGCACACATTCGAACATCTCTCGCTCGTACCTCAAACTATCCCAAACACTCATAGAACCATATGTAGAAACACAAATAATCACACGAAAACATGTTGGATACCCAGAGCAGAGCAGCCACAGACAATGTTTAAAGTTGTGAAACCTCGGAAACATAAAGGACGCAGAGGTTTGCAAAATGCCCGACAAAACCTTCAGTATCAGATCAAATAACGACTTAGTAAAACAAGACAGATAAAGCTTGACTAAACGTATACGATTTAAAAATCATGCGACAGGTGACACTTTTTTGTTTATTTGTATTTTTTGGATGGAAGTTGATTAAATGGATCTTAACCTGTATAGGAACTTTGGATTTATCGTAATTGCGTGACAGATATGATACGAAGGTATCACGCAAACTCTCAGTGCACCGTTTGGACAACTGAGTGAATTGAGTCGTCACAGGGATCGTAACACGTTTCTGGATAAATCTATATACAGTGTTGATCAGTTTCAGTTAATTGGACTGTAGATCTATTTTTATCCAATTGCTTTTCGCATTAAAAAGGTAATTGGTGTTAATTTTTTGTGAAACTGAGTGCTTGTCTGAATGATATAAAGAATTTTAGTTCTCACGCAAAGCTGAATGCTGGGCTCTGATTGGGCTGTGCTTAGGCAGTCCATCCTTCTGTAATTGCATTTTGGAATCAACTCCTCTTTAATCGTGTCCGGGTCGATCCTCTTGGAAATATGTGAATTCTAAGGTGAGTAAGGTCGTATGAATACGGGGTGTAGTAGCAAGATTGTTATAGGGTCATCTTGACTTCCAATAAGGGAGGTCATGGGTTCGCCTACCAAACCCGGGTCGGACCATATTCAATCTGTGGATTGAATACAAATCATAGACATAGTTCATAAGGAGCGTTTGCTGAGCAGTAAGTCACCGTGGTTTTCTTCCAGTACATCTCCATTAAATCATCGAGACATAGTACAATTGGAGTTATTTCGGATGCATCAAAACTATTTTAAATCAGCGCACCACCCGATAATTAAAATAATTTTTTAAATAGTGCTCTATGACCAACCAGCCCTGTGCTTTACGGTGCAGTTGGTCTAATTAGAAATGGACAGCACGGAGGCTTGGGGAGAAACGCTCTAATAAATATAGTCACAGAGATTTACAAATGTCGTGTGAGTGTTTTAGCGAGCCTCTTTCACTAAGCCACCCGGAGCTATCAGCTATTGCCCTACACCGCTGCACGAGGCAAATGAGATTTGACTTTCGCTCCATTTTTATAAATTAAAGTCGTACTTATGTTCGTACTGTAGACATGAATATGTTCTGTACTGTATTCCGTCTTGAATCTAATTGGCGGGAAGTCGCGTTAGTACGCACTAGGGTTCACAATATAGGACCTGTCCACTAGTTGACGTGGCCACACTTCATTCTTAACTCAAAGCACTTTGATGATGTATATAAATGTTATCACTCCTACAACACACTTGGTTACTTACTCATACCATTTCCATGCCTGAAGAAGATCACAAGATATCTTGTGTAATTGTCGAGACAGCTCGCGACGCGTCACTATACCATGTTGGACTAGAAGGATCTTGAATATCTATTTGTAGCTTAACCCACAGAGTGCCTCGCACTTCTTCCGTTTCGACTAGCAAATTTCGATGCGGTGGCGAGTGAATGTGAGTTACATCGTAAGCTTTCCCCCGAGCAATCCGTGTCTCACTGTTACGCCTCGCTGCGCTATACTGCCTTCGTTGTCAAAGTCACAAAAAACAAGGGATGGACGATAGACCGCCCTGATAACAGCGCCGCTTGCTGCTCTTTACCGCTTCCAGGGAGTAAAGAGCAGTATGTGGCAGAAACTTTTTCTAAGCTGTTCATCACATTTCAGACGTCCGAATCACGTAGCCCGTGAGTCATTACGATTTGTTTCTCGACGGCACGCGCAGAGCTTGTCATCCGTATGGGTAGAACAAGTAAGATAAGCCATCAATCAACGACGCAGGGGCAGGCAGCACGCCCGGTGCCGTTGAAGAAGATGTCCATAAGGGCTCCAAGGCGCTTCACTTCCTTCCGCGCATTTGTAGATCAAAACGCCCTTAGCGAACTGCATCGAGCGTTCTTCTTTAAAATTACTCACTGCGGCCGGTCTTTAGGCGGTCTCCTGCGTCGCGAAATACTCGATGAATGTGCGCTTGTCTATCTCGTGATGTGTTACTGCATCACATTCCTCGTGTGCAATAGATACACGCGAGCCTCGGGCGCTCGAATTTGATAACGCCGGGGCATCTCGCGAGTGGATCTTCTAGGCTCCTCGTTCATCTGTCTCCTGGCATATCGTTTTCGTCTAACTGATGCTGTGAAGTGGAAACAAAGGACGGTCACTATGTCCAGCCGCGACACGAGCTGCAGAGAAACGTGTCTGGTTATCCCTGTGTATTTGCTTAGCTCCATTATCCTGGGCTCAGTTAATTGGCTATGGGGTTTACAAGTGCTACAGACAAATCAGTGTCGTTAAATAGCACCAAAATTCGAGCTAGCTTCGTGTGAGCTGGCTCAGGAAAAGGAAGTGTTTAGAGAAACTTTACAATTTCACACCTCTTCTCGACAAATCTTAGAAGTTCTAGCGCGTGGTATTAGTGCTCTCTAAATTGCCTCAGCCCGAAGAACCAGGCTGGATAAGGCGGTGATAGCGTGATATCTGATGCTGCTGCCGAGGTTCACATCAAGGTCAACCAAATGGACTACACATTTTCGGTGCGATAGTTATATGCCTAACTCACTTATTGGGAATAGTTTTTAAAGACGCAAGGTCACTGGGATTGGAGTCTGCGCCTCTGCTTCCCTCTTCGGGTGCCTGTTGGGAGCGTGACTGAGAGTGTGGTCAAGAGCCTCGCTAATCATTATGATAAAGAACCGACAATCTGCATGACGGAACTGTATTCACAAAGTTGTAGGTTGCAACAGCTTTTGTATGTCACTATAATGCGCTAAGGACACCAACAGCACGCTCTAGAACGACACTTAAAGCTCCACCTAGTCGACTAGGGCCTAGTACTAGTCACGACCAACAAACTCGGTGGCTGTGGGTTTCACTCTGAGTCCAGAATGTCACAAGTTTGCAACATGAGACCGGACGAGATATATTAGTAAAACTTTAACAGGATAAGCACGCTTTTTTTTGTATGTTACGCGCGTTACAATACAGGCACGAGGAAGGGTCAGTCTAGGAGTCATGGCTGGTACAATTGCTCTTTGCAAGCGTGGTAGACGCGTATGCGCAATGGAATGAACGAACGACCAACAAATAGCACCGTCATGCTTCGCTCTTGGCTGCTCGGGTCAGAACAAGTAGTTAAGAGAACACGTAAATCACTTTAAAAAAAACAACATACAATAGAAGACAACACAGCACTTCTCAATCACACAACACGCTCTTATCAGACTCGAGCGACCATTTTCAAACTTTGATTCAGCGCACGCTCAAACCATCTAGGATTTGTTTCCAGACAAGGGAGAGGGCTGTGTTTCAGTGAGACGAGACACGCACACAATCTCATTTATACTGGCGCTAGATGATACTGGAGACAAACTGATGGAAGGCATGGGGTTTATCGTTATTGACTGAGAGTTCTTCTCACATGCACAGACACCACTGGTGCGTTTCGTTGCTGTTTCATGCTGGTAGCTATATCTCGAGATGCTGGCTCAGCTGTCTGTCACTCTCATCCGCTAGTGTCGCGGTGCGGATGAGTGCGTCAGGAAAGGGCAGAGGTTGACTGTGACCCCCACTTCGCAGGGAAGAAGACGTAGGTGAGAACCACGTACTTCACCACAGCCGCTGTCGTGAGGGCGGAGTTTCCAGCAGCTCAGATAGCTGTCCAGGGTAAGGACAGTTCTTTACCCACCGCTGCTGCTCTGGTAGCAGGGACCGTGTTCTGCTCCTATCTGCGCTTGGAAAGCATGTGGGAAGAAGACAGGCTTCTGTGCATCATCTCCATTTACTCATCTTTTTATGTAGATGTTTTTTTTCCCGCTCCTCGCTCTGCTTTGAGGATGCGGATTTGTGTAGTGCAGGACCGTTTAGGGCGCGCTCTGATGCGCTCCCTCTCACAGGGTCACACATGCACGAGCAGCGGAGCTCCCATCACGTCTCCGCTCCCTCCCTGGTCAGTGCTGCCGCAGCGACAGGGACGCGCGCTCCACCTGTCCTGGCTGCGGACGGTCCCCAGCTGGCATTGCTGTTGGAGTTACACCAAACGCCTTCTTGCGCTGTCCCGCAGCACGCAGGGGGCAAGTGCAGGCTCGTAGGGGTCGCGCATCGACGCGCTTCCCCTCGTGCTTTGGAGGAGAGTCTACAGTCATAGATCCTCTCCTCTTACGGTTAGTGTAGCGCCGCGGCATCAGACGCCTGCTCGTCCCTTCCAGCATTAGGAGCAGGGCAAGTCTGTGAGCGCTCGGCTCTGCCCGGAGCTTGACAGCATCTCGGCGGAATGCTTGTCTATCTCCTCATTCCCTAGGGGAGGCGCAGACTGCGCGGGTGCGACGTTATGACCGGTTCTCGTTCGTACGTCCCTTACGAGCACCCCCCCCCCCCCCCCCTACGGACATAGTGGGCAGGCCCAAGCTTCTGGCTCCCGTCCCTCCTGCTACGATATGCAAGCGGAGAGAACGGAGAAAGTAACTGCAGTTCTATGAGTATGTGCATAGCCCTCCTCGGGCTTCGCTTTTGGCCTTTATCTACATGGAAGGCCGACATAGAACGGTTCCTACTCCCGTACTTCTTGGTTGCCAAGAAGTGCGGCGGCATACGGCCCTTTTTGGATCTGCGTGTCTCCTCCTTCCTGTTACGTGGCGCAGATTGGAGGTGCTAGCAGAGAGAGGAGAGAAAATGTAGTTACTTACGTAACTGTAGTTCTATGAGTTTGTGCGTAGTCCTCTACGGGCTTCGCTATTGCCTCTATCTACATGGAAGGCCGACATAGAACGGTTTTCTACTCCCGTACTTCTTGGTTGCCAAGAAGTGCGGCGGCATACGACCCTTTTTGGATCTGCGCGTCTCCTCCTTCCTGTTACGTGGCGCAGGAATGGAGGTGCTGGCAGAGAGAGCAGAGAAATTTTAGTTACTTGCGTAACTGTGGTTCTATGAGTGTGTGCGTTGCCCTCTGCGGGCTTCGCTACTGGCCTTTATCTACATGGAAGGCCGACATAGAACGGTTTCTACTCCCCGTACTTCTTGGTTGCCAAGAAGTGCGGCGGCATACGGCCCTTTTTGGATCTGCGCGTCTCCTCCTTCCTGTTACGTGGCGCAGGAGTGGAGGTGCTGGCAGAGAGAGCAGAGAAATCTTAGTTACTTACGTAACTGTAGTTCTATGAGTGTGGCATAGCCCTTTACGGGCTTCGCTATTGGCCTTTATCTACATGGAAGGCCGACGACATAGAACGGTTTCTGCTCCCCGTACTTCTTGGTTTCCACGGATGCATAGCCTAGAGGCCGTTTCGCATGCTGACCACACGACACCTGTTAAGTGTGTCAGTCTGGGCGATTGTCTGACTCTGTTAACCTCATGGATGCTTGCTTCCAGGTTTCCATTGTTTCGGAGCTCTGAAGGTTCCACCGCTTCTCCATGGCTAGGAGATGCCAGGAATATTGCTGACTCCCGTTTGGCTGTTCGCTGGCACTTGGAGAAAGTGCGTGGAGGCGGCGCTGGACCTGCTGCGTTGTATTGGAACCAGCCATTGGCTCATCCTGGCCTCCTCCCATCAGGAGGCTCAGGCTCACACAGAGGTGGTGCTGGATTACATCTTCAGGCTGGGCTTTGTGGTCAACAGACTGTGTTTGAAGGACGCAAGTCCGGTCCCATCAGATTCAATCGCTTCTCGGATTGATGGCAGTGGCCCAACCAGTGGTACAGCTGGCCTACTGCCCATGAGACGCCTCGGTGGTACTCCCGTCTCAGGTTGCACCGGCGCACGACAGGAGGACATGGCTGAGGCCCCCAATGCCCGCACGGAAGGATATCCAGTTCTGGACCGTCCCGGTTCTTCTGAGCCAGGGTGTGCTGCTGGGTTGTGTCCCCCATTACACGGAGTTGTTCACAGATGCCTCCCTGTTAGGTTGGGGGGGGGTCTTGGACCAGTGCTCGACGGGCGGCACCTGGTCTCCGACGCCCAGCCACATCAATGTCCTGTAGATGGAGGCAGTGAGGAACGTTCCTGCACGTCCTGCACTTCAGAGCGGAACTGGGAGTGACACCACGTCTTAGTCCGATCAGACAACACGACTGTGGTGGCTTATCTGAACAGACAAGGGGGAACCAGATCTCCCTCGCTCCACAGGAGGGCGGCCTGAGATCTTTCTATGGGCCATCACTCACCTCCTTTCCTTGAGGGCCCGGCACATCCCCGGCATTCTCAACGTAGGCGCGGACAGAATGTCCAGGAGCGGAGCAGCCCGCGCGAATAGAGCCTAGCCCCTTGGGTGGCGGCCAGGTTTGGCAACAGCTCGGCCACCCGGTGGCCGACCTGAAAGCACTCTATGCCCCCTGTAGTTCTCACTCAGACCAGGGGACGAGCCTCCTCTGGGCGTCAACGCGTTGGCGCACCGACTTTGGCCGAGGGGTCTTCTTTATGCATTTTCCCCTCCGGCTCCTCCCTCCACTGCTCCACAGAGTCAGGAGAGACAGGCTACAAATGGCCCCGAACAGTCCAAGTGCCGGGTGGTACCCGGACTTGGTGTCCATGGCACAGGGGGGACCTTGGCCCCTCCCGGACTCGCCAGACACGCTGACTCAGGCCCAATGATCCCTTTACTCACGTCCAATCCTAGGCCACAGGCTCTTGGTTTGGAAGCCGAGAAGGAAGGTGGTTAGGCTTAGGCCTCCCTTCTGCTGTAGTCTCGACTATTCAAGGAGGCCGTGCGCCTTCGACGTTTAGGGCCTACAGGCTATGATGGCAGTTGTTTGCCACATGGTGCACGGAGAGGTCAGTGGATCCCCTCTCCTGCACTATTCAGGAGGTCTTGGGTTTTTGTCAGGGTCTCCTGGCCAAGGGTCGATCGGCTTCGACCTTGGGCGTCTTTGCTGCGGCCATCGCTTTCGGCCGCATTGGTTTTTGGTGGTTTCCTGGCCCATAACCATCCTCTCGTTAAGCGCTTCTTACGGGGTGCGCTCAGTCCGAACCCACCCCTCAGAAGCTCTGCCGCCCCTTGGGACTGCAGGTCTGTTAGAGGGCCTCTCGGGTCCACCTTTTGAGCCCCTGGATCGCGCTGAGCTCAGCTGCTTATCGTTTAAGACGTTTTTGGTGATCGCCTCTGCCAAGAGGGCAAGGGAATTATGCGTCCACTCCATCCACCCTTCTTGCATGTTCTTCAGCGGTGATGGAGGCTTGGTGGAATTATGGCCGAACCAGGCTTTCCAGCCTAGGATGTCCAGGGTCATCCGCTTGGGACAGCGTTGTCATCCCCCACATGCGTCAGCGGAGGGTGAAGGGTGTCACCTGTCATGTCCGGTCAGGGCATTTCGCCGCTTCCTGCACTGCACGGCTGGCTTCAGGTATTCTGACCAGTTATTTGTGGGTTTTGATGCGAAGGATCGAGGCACTGCTCTCTCTTCGCAGCGCTTAGCCCACTGGGTGTGCCAGGCGGGTCACATGACTGACGAGGCAGAGGGGCGTTCCCCTCCTGCACTCATCAGAGCTCGTTTTACCTGGTGTGTGGCCACCTTTTCAGCTACTCTTAGAGGGGTGCCCCTAGAAGAGATCTGTCTGGCAAACTCCTGGTCCTCCTTGTCGACGTTTGTGCAGTCATATCTGTTGGATGTGACAGTGCGGTCAGTGACTCATTTGGTCCTTTATCGCGGGCCGGATGAGTCGACATGAGGTGACGGCCTAAGGACTTTCCTCTTTGTTGGCGATGTGCCTCAGGCGCTTTTTGGAGAGGCGACCTGTGCATTGCTTCCAGTTTCAGCGTCTTCTTCTGGAGGCTTTTGCCTGGGTGTTCTTGGCGCTCTTGGGAGAGGCGGCCTGTTCACCTTCGTTCGTACTCCTTCTGGATACTTTTGTGGTGGTGTCCTGGTGCTCTTGGGAGAGGCAACCAGTTCATCAATGCATTAGCACTCCTTCTGGATGCTTTTCTTGTGGTGACTTGGCGCTCTTGGGAGAGGCGGCCTTTCATCACCTTTGTTTCTTTTTCATGCGGGTGGTTGTGGCAGGTCCGGGCAGGACTATGTGCCTTCTCTCCATCCGGTTTCAACCTCGCCCGCTGCCTCTCTGTACTTGGTACGAAGTAGGTTTGCGGGTGCGCTCCAATCATGTATGCCTGCTGGGAGTACATTGATCCTACGGCCTTCGCGTAGGGTATGCCAATAGCGAAGCCCGTAGAGGGCGTAGCACATACGACATAGAAATCTTAGTTACCTAATGTAACTGTAGTTCTATGAGTATGTGCGTAGCCCTCTACCTGCAGGCCCAGCAGGCATGTCTTCCACTGTGCTAGAGTTCAAGAAGGGTGAGCGATAGTGGACAGGGCCTTATATACGGCCAGTGGGGGAACCACGTCCCCATGATTGGAGCGGTACATTGTTTGATCTTCAGGTGCGAGGCGCTGCCTCGAGTGTTAGCCAATAGCGAAGCCCGTAGAGGGCTACGCACATACTCATAGAACTACAGTTACATTAGGTAACTAAGATTTCTCTCCCAAAGTTAAGACGATCCAATCAAGCACGGCGACACTAAAAAGTCGGAAGTTGCTTGCAAGCCCCATTTCAAAACATTCAAGAAGGCGAACGTAGCTGAATCGGCTTGTGCTTCGGTTTTGAACAATGAATGTATCAATTCCTTAAAACCTGAGCAGCAAACAGTGTTGAGAGGCTTCAGACTCAAAAAACCTCGCGCTACATGTTTACGAAAACATCGTGTCGCTGTTTTGGTGGATTTTCTGTGATTGGTTGACTCAGCGCTCGGAAAGGCCGCCCACAAAATTGAACCTCGGCGCTCCGCTCCCAGACCCTCACGGTTTGTAAAGTGTCTGTCAAAGCGTGTGGGACTGGCTGGTCAGGTAAGTTCCCTTAGTGAATGAGAGAATGATTGTTCGTCTATCTAACTCTGCGACGAGTTGGCCACTGTCCAGGCCCAAAGTTACTGGGATAGGCTCCAGTCACCTGTGACCTTTTGCACAAGCCCTCACTTATGGTCATGAACTTTGGGCAATGACACTTGGCGACAGTGTAAGGAGCTCAGACACATTAGAGAAACTCAGAGTAGAGCTGCTGCTCCTCCACATTGAGGAACCAGCTGAAGTGGCTCAGACATTCTGGATGACTTCTCTTGTCCCATAGAACAAAACCTCAATGAAAACAATCTAGTTTTTGTACTGTAGGTTTGATCTTGTTTGTAAAAAGTGTTGTGATTGAGAAGTGTGTATGTTTTTCTTGAGAGAGTTGTTTTTGTAATGTAATATTCTATAAATTGTTATATTATTTTATTGTTGGTGTTGGCTGCTACCTTGGCCAGGTCTCCCTTGCAAAAGAGATTCTGAATCTCAATGGGACTTCCTGGTTAAATAAAGGTAAATAAAAAAGCTGTTGCTTATCCTGTAAAGTTTTGACTATTTGTTGCGAGCTTTGGGACAAGTACTCTCGATCCCAAATATTTTGATGATGTAATAATGTTGTGTGTGGTGCTCAGCAGCTGTGTTGGTGATCCTTTGAAGCTAGCTCACACAAAGTGCAGCTCAACTTTGTGAGTCCTAAAACTATTCTTAACCATAATGTTTGGCAAGCTAGTTACATTTATCACGTCAAAGCAGTGCCACAAGAAACTGTTAAAAACTTCAAATACTGAAGCTACTGATCTCACCGAAATGCTCGTTGACCCTTGATGTGAACTGGCATCAGCTGCTTCCTGTTAGCGTTAGCATTTAGACACAAACACGTCACTTGATTTTGTGATTTGTAAAGTTTTTAACATGTTTTCTGAGACATCCACAACTCAGCATTTGCTGACGAGTATTTACTCATATTAGTCTGACAGTGAAAACCCCATAGCAATTAACTGAGCAGGAAATGGTCTAAAGTACAGAAGTTTGCTTGCCTGACCAGTCTGTCCCTTCACGCTTTGACAGACACTTTACAAAGACGTAAGGGTCTGAGATCGGAGAGCCGGGTTTCAATTTCGAGGATGAGTTTTCCGAGTGCTGAGTCAACCAATCACAGAAAACCGGAAATTCCATCGAAACAGCGACACGCTAAACCGGATGTTATATTAAAGATGTAGTGCAAGGCTTTTTTCAATGGAGCATTAACCTATGAAGGTTCTCAACACGGTTTGCTGCTTCGGTTTGATTGATACGTTCTTACTTGTTCAAAACTGAAGCTAGAGGCGAAAACAATAATCTATCAGCTACGTCTTGAATGTTTTGAAACAGTTAGAAAAAAGTTTTGAAAGAGTGGAGGGAAGGGGGGCGGCTGTTTGTCACTGGATCGTCCTAACTTTGGACGACGAAATTACTGGCTATGTGAGACAGAATGGGAGACTTGCTAACATTACCAGCCAGTGTAATTGCAGTCAAAAAAGATCCGAGGCACTCTGTGGTAAGTACAAAAATTAAAAATCCTTTATCCAAACATGGATACGCCGGCGCGTTTCGACACTACAAACGTGTCTTCTTCAGGGCATGGAAAGTATTATACACCAGGTGTGGAGTTTAAATAATCAAGAGTTACGTGATGGCCAGTCACGTGAACTCTATAGGTGCTGCATAACCAAAAAACAAACAAACTGTACAATACAAATAAGTAAATAATTTATAAAAATGGAGAAAAGTCAACATCTTCATTGAGTCCTGGGTATCTGGTGGCTTGTAAAAGCTCAATCCAGAATGTTTCTCTCTGTAAGAGTCTTTTAAGGCGTTCCCCACCCCTCGGATCCTTTTGCACCACCTCCAAAACCATAACTTTTAAATTATTTAAGTTGGTGTGGTCTGCTGATTTAAAATGTTTTGCCATGGGATAGTCCATGTTTTGAGTTCTGATGGCGTACTTATGCTCAGCAAAACGCTCCTTTAATTTCCTTTTTGTGCGACCAATGTAGTAGCAATCACAACTGCAATCCAGTCTATATACGACAAAGGTGGTGTTACAATTAGCAAAGGCACGACACATAAGTATTCAAAAGGTTTTGTCTTTGGTTTCAGATCCTTCTGCATTCAAACATAATGTAGGAGGGGCTGACTGGTCAGGCATGAAGTTTGCTATGAAATTTGCTATTTGAATAGAAACAAGTCAACTGTCGTTCCATGCTCATCAAAAAAAAAAAAAAAAAAGTGGTCCAACCTGTCGCATGCATTTTTAAATTCGTATACGTTTAGTCAAAGCTTTATCTGGTCTATGTTTCTGATCTGAAGTCGTTTAATTTGATCTGATACTGAAGTGTTTGTCGGGGCATTTTGCAAACACTCTGGTCCTTTATGTTTCCAGAGAGTTTCACAACTTTAAACAGTTTGTCTGTGGCTGCTCTGGCTCTGGGTCCAAACAGTTTTCGTGTGTTTATTTGTGTTTCTTAATTGGCAGTGTGGATGTTTGAGGGAGAGTGTTTGCCTTGGCTCTTTTCTTCTGTTGTTGCAGTGCATCTAAACAACAGCTTTTACTCATGCAGGAATCCAGAACGCCACAAAAGCTTCGCCGAAATTGGTCTAAAGAGAAAGTTACATGGAAATGAGGAGTATGCAACATTTGTCATACAAAGCAAGATTTTTTAGATTTTGGAGACAGTTTAATGACAAAACTTTAAATGGACCAGCACAAATTCGTTATTGAGAAAAACTACTGTCCCCTATAGTTTGAAAAAGTCAGACTTTTCAAATAATCTCAAACATTTACCTGCAGGAAGCCAACGGATGTATAATAAATGCTCTTGTGCTGCAGTTCTGCACTGAGCCAAATGAAAGCCTTCGATTACAAAAATCTACAATTATTTTGTTTTTTGTTGAGGCAAAGAGAACTTTAAATGTGGGTTGTGTTGTTTTTGCTCAGTTGAGTTTTAATAAATTCTTCTGTAATGCAAACGCAAAATAAATAAATAAATAAATGTCCTAACTGTACAGAATTTGGGAATGAAGTGCTTTAAAAACAAATAATACAACTTTAAAATCACTTCTAAAACAAATAAGGAGCCAATGCATTGAAGATAAAATTAATATGTTCTTTGCGACGTGTACCGGTTAAAAGTCAGGCTGCAGAATTTTAAACCAACTCTAAGTGTGACAGGTTTCCTTGGCTGATCTCAGTGTACAACGCATTACAATCGCCAAATCTCTAAAAGATAAAACAGATATCAGTCTGGATAAAAGCCTACAAACTGGATTTAACCACAGCCTTTATCAGCTCGTCAAACTTAAAATCTCCATCAAGATGATGCTAAGGCTGGTGGCTGTAGGTTTGATAAAGGGCTGAAGAGACCCAAGTCTAGAATAAAAGCACCATTGAATTTGCTTCTAAAAATAACAATTTCTGTTTTAGATTCAATAAAATTTAGAAATATCAAAGCTGAATGTTGAAGGAGTAAAGTGAGTGAAATGCCTTCAGGGGTCTCCAACCTTTTTCGTCAGGAGAGCTACTGTTGCAAAAAAAAAAAAAAAAAAAAATTGTGGTGAGCTACTACTATTAGCAAGCACAAGAGATTTTTGATAAATGTGGCACTGTGAAGTGTCAGGATGAAACATTAGCCTTTAAGAAGTAAACACAATTATACTGTACATCTGAAGTCACAATTACAGTAGAAATAAGCACGCAATAAATACAATTTGAGTAAAAAGCAGAATTTGTATAATCGCAAAATCTTCTGGCGAGCTGGTGGCTCCTGAGCTACAGGTTGGAGAATACCGCCGTAGATCAGTGGTAACTAAAGTGGGGGTCGCGAAGCAAAATCTGGGGGTCGCGAGATGGTTTCAAGATGTAATTTTACAATTATGACTTGGTTTTTAATCTGTTTTTAACTTTAGCATCAAGTTTGACTGGATTTTCATAAGGCAATAAACTACAAAAATAAATGCAGTTTTTTAACTTGAAATTTTTACAGACATCTATTTTATTTTGCTGTGGGGGTCGCGAGTTGGCAACATTGTTATTTTGTGGGTCCCAATCTGAAAAGTTTGGGAACCACTGCCTTAGATTATATTATACGGTCTATGGGGAAAACACAATTCTTATCACTTCCAATTATTATCTATTAAAAAAAATACACAAAGCATTTCTAATCTCAAAAATATCTTTTAGCGAGGCTCCTCCTTCTCCTTGGTCAGTGGTCAGTTAGTTTGAACCTGTTTGTTAATTTTTGTTAATTTCGGGCTAATGCTAACGTTTATTGGAAAAATCCATGGGACGCCGCGGCTGCTTTTACTTCCTGACCTCAGTCTGCTCCGTGCACAGTTTCTGTGACGTCTTCTGAACCCAGCACTAGGCTTTTCAGTGTGATCGGGTTGAACAGATCAGTGCATCTCTGTGACTCTGTGAATCTGCTGTGTTTACTTTTCTAACACGACCTTGAGCTCTGCTGTTTGTACTTTACAGTAATTAGTCAAGTTTTATCTTTGCTCAGTGTCAGATTCTCAAACCACACTCCGGCTTCACCTGGAGCTGGTCCTGTACATCTGTAAATGTTTGAATGGTCTTTGTCTACAGGAATTGACTCCGTTTTTGATTCTTCCTTATTTAAATAGGTTCTTTTCATTGTTAAAGCAAACTATGTGTTTATTTTTTAATTCCTGCTTTACGTTCAATAACGACCAAGAACTTTTTTCTTTTTTGCACATTTTTCATTGCCTGAGATCCAGCTTTTGTAATACTTTACAAACAGTGGGTCTGGTCACCCTTCCCCTCGTCACATCCAAAATCAACTCCACAAAGACCATCCAATCAGATTAGTTTATTTTGTGTGACACTCATGAAACAAAGGAGCTCATTGATCACTCATTACACCATATTCATTTTGCAAGTCTGTTCAGTACTAACTCAAAACAAATGAACCTCTGGTCAAAACAACCTTGCACAACAGATTTACTGTTGATTCAGTGACAAAATTATATAAATACAAATGTTGTGTTGCATGTTTTCTTGTCAAACTCTTATCTGCTTCATCATTAATTCTGCATTTTTTGAGAAACTGTCCCTCTTGAGAATATTTAATTGTGTTCCTGTCTGAAAACATTTGGACATGTTTCATCAGACTGCTGAATGTTAATGCTTTAGTGAATAAATAGACCATACAAAAGTAGTTGTAACAGAAAATGTATTGTGTATTGTATGATGTCACTTTTGTCTTGTCACATCTCTGTAAATCTAATATTGTAACCCTTCCCTGTCTCTTTCGTCCACAGCTGTCCCATCGTGAACAGGACGTGTCTTCAGGGTCACACGTGGAGCTCCAGACTCTGTCGCTGTGTGTCTCTGAGCTCTGGACTTCACTACAATCCTCCTCCTCCTGCTCCTGCTCCGAACACAAGACCTGCCCGACAGCACAGCGGTAAGACCTGCAAACAAACATTCAGGATTGTTTTTTTCATTGTTGTGTGGCATCACAGAGAGAATGATACAGATACAAGAGTCAATTTTACACTTTCTATTGAAGTGGATCGTCTTATGTTGTTGAGAAGTGACTATAAAATCTCTAAAATGCCGTAGAATACAGCAAATTTCATAACATTTATCTAAAATGTTTGTGGGTAGGACAGTCTAACCCTGATTATCCAGTATTATTTACTCTTTTTTTAGTCACATGAGGATGTTGTTTGTGAAATAAACAGGAGTCGCCAATAAAATATCACTGGGGTCCAGTTGGGGACATTCAAGACATTTTTATAATTACATATACATACAATATATACTCACAATACCCCACATAATTCTAAATAATTTTAAAAACTGACTGTCCCTTTAAAGGGGCACTGTGTAGGTAAAAAAACAATAAACAAAGTGATCCAAGTAATGTCCACTTTTGAACACCAGGGGGAGCATATATAGTGCATTTTGCCTATCTACCCTGCTGACATCTAGCGTCAATGTTCACATTCCGACCGTAATAAAACATTTCAAATAAGTATAAATGTATCACAATTGATGTGGAGTGGTTAACAGTGCTCTCTTAAGTATTCATGTTGTAAAGAATAAATATGATTTAAATGTTTGTGGACTATAAGTGATAATTAAAATTCCTCTCAATCTTACACAGTGCCCCTTTAAAAATGTATTTGAGGTATAAATCTGCTCTGTGCTGTGGAGGAGTTGCATTGATCAGAACTGATCACTGACTCTGTGATGAAGTAATTTTAACTCTGTTCTGACTCAACTTTGTTCTGACCAACGTCTGTCTCTATGTGTCCCACTGGCCAAACATCACTGAATAAAGCCATGTGATTGGTTGATTGGCAAGACACACACGATAACCCTCTCCAACTTTACGCAAGAGAAGACTTACACAAACAGCGCTCTACACCTCATGCACGCACACGCACACGTTGGAAACCACATTTCCAAAATACAAGTATGAATCTGCAGACTTAGAGACAAACATGAACCGTGCATTTCTGTCTTTGGTGTCGTGCCAAAAGTGAGAAGGACGAGTCACAGCGGCGATGTTGTACTGTGTTTATTAGGCGCACCACCACAAGAAGGACAGGTCACTGTGATGATGTGCGTGCACTTCTATTGCTCAATCTGCACAGTTCTTGTTTACAGATTCATGTCTACAATCTACAGCCTCCCTGCAGTGTTTGACCTGAGGTCTGTGTGGTCCGGTCCAGATGGGGCGTTGTTTCGTCCTGGATCTGGACTGGAGACCGCCTTTTAGTGACCAGGGCTGTACAGTATACATCGTGAGTCTCAAACTAGCAGTCCAGGGGCCAAATGCGGCCCTCCAGATGATTTCATATGGCCCCCAGGATGTGGCCCACCAATCAAATATATCGTTGAAATGTGATTATATGCAATTTGTCAAAAATGTTATCGCTTGTGTGTGTGTGATGCAAAATGTAAAACAAGGGATGAGGACACATTAGAATATATGCTACATTATTGCCTGACCAGCCAGTCCCTACACGCTTTACAAAGCGCCGAGGTTCAATTTCGTGGGCGGCCTTTCCGAGCGCTGAGTCAACCAATCACAGAAAAAAACGCAAATTCAACCAATTCCAGCGAGTTCCAGTGTTTTCGTAAACATGTAGCGTGAGGATTTTTTCAGTATGAAGCCTCTTAACACGGTTGAATGTTTTGAAACAGGGCTTGCAAGCAGCTTCCGACTTTTTAGTTTCACGTCAGAATCGGCGTGCTTGATTGGATCATCCTAACATTGAACGGGGAAATTATTGGCCGAGGCTGCATTCAAACTGAATGTAACAGAATGCAGGAGGGAAGGACTGGTCAGGCAAGCTACATTAGGCTTTACATAGCCTAATATATATATATATATATATATATATATATATATATATATATATATATATATATATATATATATATATATATATATAAAATATAGAATATACAGTAACAATATAAAATGTGTCTCTTGACTAACTCTTGAGTTATTATTTCAGCCCCAGCTTGAGACCCCAGATACACACTAATGAAGAGATCATGTGCAAAAACAGAAAAGTGCTATTTTAAAAAGTTTTGACTTACAATTTACAGTACTTTACATGTGGCAAGGTTTTCAAATAACAAATGTAGTTAACCTCAAATACAACATGATTTTAACTGTCTAACCCTCGCTAAAAATACACTCAACATTATTGTCATTGATAAAACTAGTTGAAGGTAACAATTACAACACAATTCTTTTGGGCATTGTTTTTTTTTAATGGCGATATTTGTTTTTGCATTTGGACTCTTCATGTGGACTTATCAGCCCTGCAGATCCATTCAGAGCCACATCACGCATCTGCAACTATGGCACAGTTTCTCCATTACTGCAAAAGGAATCTCATGCATTTTTGCCACTCTCTGCTAACGTTTAAAGTGCTCTAATGTCATTTGCATAATCACTGGCAAACATTCACACAGAACCAACAAAAACTCATAAAAAATCAAATCAAACAGTCGCTCACAAATACAGTAGTCGTCCGTTTCCTCAGCAGGACGACTAAAGCAGACATGTTTATTAGGAGGAGGCTGTTTCTTAGATTTCATGCTTCTGTTTTTATTGGACAACTTCAAGGCTGATTATTTGGACTCGTAAATATCACAAAGGGAAATATTGTCGTTGATGCGTGTCCGGCCAACAGCTGTGATTCCTGTCTGTGTGTGTTTGGAAGTGTGTGCGCTCAGTAAACAATGAAAGGGATTCAGGAATGTTCAGACGTCAACAGAGCCACTGAATTTACCCAAAAAAACAGACATCTTTGGTTAAGTCATTTTGCAATCGCTTTGACTATATATTTGGCTACTCAAACCCAACTCTATTTTACCTGAAACTAAAATGAATAAAGCTCTAGTAAAGTGGGATAATATTTACCTCGGAACGTCTGTAAACTTTTTTTTTTTTTTTTACAGATATTCACACGGGGATAATTGAGACCTGTAACTAGCTTGTTTTTACAGACTTTATCTTGAAATGGTGACAGATACGTCTTGATTTGACAACAACCTTTTGCTTCATTCACGACTTTGAGTTTGTTTTATCATGAATGACCTGAACGATAGCAGAGTAAATGTATCTCCTCGTCACGTCGTTGTGTCCGTTGATCAGAATCATATTCGCACAATAAGATTTCTTATAAAACAGTCGTAGCCTCTCTCTCCTATGGTGATAAAGTCCCTCCATCCAAACTTTGCAGCGCCCTTTTCAAACTTTCCCGAAACATCCATCTTCTCAATCTTCCGGGTCACGGATCGTATCGTAGTTTGTTTAGTTTTAGCTTTTTAAAAACAAAAAAACTATATGATTGAAGAATGATTCATGGTGAATAGCAGCGGACCAATCATAATGCACCGTAGAGATAGAGAGGCATCTGGCTGCAGACCTCCATGAGGAGGACCCTGCCTCACAGCAGTCTTACCTCTATCCAGAGGAGGGTCTTACCTCCTCTGGATTGAGGTAAGACCCTCACGTGACTTACCTCCATCCAGAGAACCCTAAAGCCCGTTTTTTCATTCATTCATTTATTGTCGCTGTGTGTTCCATGTATACCAAACACGGTACGAGACGCCAAAGAGACAAAAGTTCACAGGTTGCCATGCAACGAGTTTATTACTGTTGCTAAATGATTATATTGTTTTATCAGAACCATTACCCTAACCCTTTTCTCTGGGTGGAGGAGCCTTCTCATGGAGGTCTGCAGCCAGACACTCGTGGAGAGTTGTGGGTAGAAGCTCACTTTTGAACCAAAACAAACATAGCGGTGCTGACGTGTCTTTAGTTTCCCCTAAAAGTTTCTCAATTAGCATACCTTTCCTAAATCCTTATGCTTAACCAAATTGATTTAGCTAATCCTAACCATAATCTTACCCAAATCCCTGAGGTATTTTTTTTTTAAATATAAACTTTAGCTAGAATAGCCACCAATGCAAAGTAATGGTGTATGAGATAACTGGGTTGGAGAAAAAAATTAGGCGCTGACTGACTTATTTTGATCAACTTGAGCAGAATAACAGACTGTTTTGACTTTCCAAAGCAGAGATGTGTGCCTTTTTGGACAGGGAGGATGTTTAACTTAAATGAACAAAAACGTGACTTCTCGCCTACTTCTGGGTTCAGATATTGCCAATCAGCAGACCAATCAGCTTCAGATATTGCTATGGTGTTCCGTTTCGAGCAGCAGTCATTTCAGATTTCTCTACTTTCCCCTTATATTGAACAATTAAAGACAACATGAAAATCGTCCAGTATTTCTTAAGCAAAAAAAAAATAACATTGTCTATCCAATTCCTAAAAGTCAGGTCAGTATTTTCTGTTTTGCGAGTGTAAAGTCGGCCCTGCTCTCAGAAGCGTTCAGGAGCTAAATTGGATTTGCTGAAGTGGCTAATTTAGAAAAGCTGTTGAGCCAAAAGACATAAAACGGACCCAGGACTCCGACACCTGGAGATGGAGGAGACCCCAGCGTCAACCCAAAGTGTTCGAACATGAGCCGGATTTGGCCCGCTCTCCGACAGCCTGTGGACCTGATCCAGTCCAAAGAGCGGAGAATGAGGAAATATTAGCCTCATAATGGAGCGTGGCAGAGGTCCCGGGACCTGCGCAGACCTGAGCCACAGTCAGAGATACAGAAGTGTGAGAGAGGAAGACAGATGAGGGTCAGAGGGTTATGGACTGTGAAGAGCCCCAGAGATCACATAAAAGTTATGTTTCAGAATAAATCATGTGTTGGCCAAATTTAGCCAGAGATCTAAAGGGAGTTTTGTTGAATTAGTTTGATCATGAACATTATTCTTGATCACATTTTTGGACTGACCCAGGCAGACCAGAATATTTACAAAGCTTTTGCACAGGTGCTAAGCAGTTTGCGTGGACTAATACAATTATGTGTGCAGTTTAGAGTTGAGTCTCAAAACACACAAATGTCTCAAAAAGCAGAAACTGTGATTATGGGACCTATGCTGTAAGGCCCCAAAAAGCTAAATTTAAGGGAGAGATTATGTTAATAATTTGGTGCGGGCCGTCTGATTTAGCTATCAAGCAAACTGACTGCAAACAAATTCTGCAAAATCTACAAAAGGCAGACCAATAAATTTATCATGCAATGTCTCTGTCTTAATAACAATATCAAACTAGATCTGCCTCACTCAAGTCAGTGTTTTTGAGCCGATGTTTCATTGCTAGCTAAGCTTTCTTCAGGGCTAAGGTGTTAATTATTGTGACTCCCATCAAGTGTGATTGTTTGCTGCAGCTCTGCTCCCAATCTCCTTGTGAAATCGTCTTAATCATACGCAATTTCCATGTCCTGTAATGTCATGGTATATGTGCGCTTTCTTGTGAAATCGGGTTGCCAGTCCACTGCAGTCCAGATTTGCCCAGAGCCGCGCATACTGACGTGGATTCCTGCAAGAAAGCTCCTATTTCTCCTACAAAGAGACTGATCCAGCAGTTATTGTAAATGGGCAAGCTTTAAAAGTAGTACAGGAATACATGTATCTAGGTGTTATAATGGATTCTAAACTGACATTTAAAAAGCATGTAAAACATGTGAAAAATAAATTGAAATTTAATTTAATGAATTTTAAGCACATTAGAAATAACCTGACAACAGAGGCCTGCAAATTATACCTCAATGCCACAATATTCTCTCACCTAAATTACTGTCTGACGAGTTGGGCCCAGGCAAATAAGAGCACACTGCTGCCCATAGAAAGACTCTATAAGCAGACTGTGAAAACAATGGACAAAAAATCTAATTCCTATCATCATTGTAAAATTCTAAATAAATATAGTTTTCTAAATTGGAAAAATTTAATTATGTACTCTGATATAACAATGGTTTATAAAGTCCTTCATGGTCTTGCCCCACCTCCACTGAAGGAGTTTATTCAGTTAAAATCAAACACAAGTACTCGAGCATCAAACAGAGGAGACTGTCAAATCCCCTTTAGAAAAACATCATTTGGGCAGTCAGCATTTTCAGTCCGAGCCGCTCATTCTTGGAATTTGGTTCCCACAGAAATAAGAAATGTGACAACATTTCAGAATTTTAGTAAATGTGTTAAACGATGACTTTTAGATAATCAGACATGTGAACACCATGTGGACTAACATTTTTATTGTCTTGTTGGAGTGATTGTTTTGTCTACTTACATGTTATGCGTAGCATGTGATTTTAAGCATGTTTTATATTTGTATTGTCATGTGTCTGGACTGTGTGTCGTTGTGCCTGTTATATGTCCTGTATTTGTATTGACATCAACCTGCCTAATGGGACTACAGATGAAAATTAGCCTGTATGGCTAACTCTGGCACATTTACATGTTGGACTAACACATGTTGATTAATGTGCACTGTCCCATATTAAATAAAATAAAACTAAAAAAAAAATAATAATTTTGACTTGATAGTTGCATCAGACTACTACACACTAAAAAATGCTGGTTGTTTTATCAACTCAAACGCTGGGTTATGAAATCTTTAACCCATTATGGGTTATTTATATGGCTTTTGGGTTATCTGTTTGGAAGCTGGGTTATTTTTGTGCAACTCACGCGCTGGGTCAGTGGCTGGGTCAGAATTATCAACCCAGCTGCTGGGACGTTTGGACTCAGCAGCTGGGTTGTTTGTGTTTGAACGTCAACTGTCCTCCTCCATCTCACTCTGCGCGGGCAAGCACCGTGAGAAGAACCGGACTTGTGCCGAGGAAATCAACCATAAAAAGGTTTGTGAACATACAAATCTAATTAATAAACAATGAAATAAAATATTGGAAGTATTGTGTTACCATTTAAGTAGACTATTATTCTTTTCGTAGCTTCTTGGTTTGGCTTGTCTAACGACATTCATTGCCAGTAATGGGGGCGCAGTCCTGGTCATATTTTTACTTTTCTCTTTGTGTCGTCCATTTATCGATACATTAAGGTAAATAATAACTTCATAATCTCGCGGGCGTCTGACTATGTAATTATATATTGAGTCCGCTGTCTAGCTGCTAACAACTTATTTCACATTAGTTTGCTAAGTTAGTTAGCCAGTGGGGGTAGGCAACATAATCTTTTTTTTAAATGCATCGTTGACTACAACGTGAATGAATTAATACAGAGGTGTCAATAATCCGAATTTCAGTTGGAATTGATAAACTGGAACGTTTATGGGTAAATGAGTCTCTTTTTCTCTCTCTCAGCTTACGTGTGAGCAGAGCACGCCGAATAACCCCAGTAAAATGGCGGCGGATCATTCGACGCAGACACGACTCCTTCTCCTCGAATTTCACGAGACCAACACTGGCGATAGATGGATATTTTGATTTATCATACACCGTAACATTAGGTAAGGAATGTGAGTTGCAGTTAGTACTTTGGGACACGACAGACATGTGAAATAACTGCCCCACTAGCTTTGGCTAGCCTTGGATGTTGTAGCTATAGTTGTACATGACTTTGTTTCACTCGGATTATGGATCATTAGAAGTTCTGAACAACATCTTTTGTTATTTTAATCGAGGCACAAACCACGGACAATCTGGAGCCAAACACTGTTATTGGTACAAGTGTTACAACTCATGGTAAACCGCAAACACGTCTGGTGTGACGTGACTGCAGCGCCAGCGGAGAACAAACAGCGAGTGTCGTCGTCCACTTACCGGTAAGTTGAGGCTGCTGCTGTTAGCAGAGGAAGCGCCGCTTCAGGAGTTGTATTCATCCAAAGAATCAAGTCTTGGCTTGTTCTAAAGACGACCAGGACATTGTGCGGGCTGATGATCGTCCAATATTCAAACCGTCGTTGAAAATCTGCCGCTAAAAGCGCTAATACATCCAACATTATCCAGCAGCTTCGATACAATCGTCCCTCGTCGTTTGTTCAAGCAAAGGTAAAAAAAAACTAGGTAAATCCTTTCAACGAAGTGCTCTTCAAAACCAGACTCCGGTCCTGGTTCGCCAAACCACGGCAGTGTGCGGCTTCTTGCAGGGCTTCCTTCGTCTTGTGCATTGCAGTCCCGGTAAAGACGGGCCATAGGCTATCCTCCCTTCGTGCACGCGAGTCCCGCTACAGACAGCACGGGACCGTATCCTCTCCGCGAGCGCACGAGTCCCGGTGCAGACAATACGGAGCCGTATCCTTCTTCCGTGCGCGCGGTGTGGCACAGTTCAGCGCGTGTTTATCCAGGTCCAATGGGTTCTGCTCGATGTCCGCGCTCCTGGGCAGTGTCCACAGTCCATCCTCGCTGTGCCCAATTGTGTGGACGAACTCCAACGGTCACTCGCACTCCCGGCAGGTAAAGTGAGAGCTGTCGGCTCCTCCACTGTCTCAGGACTGCCCATCCAGCAACATTATGCGGTGCCCTCCTACGGGCCTCTGTACGCTGGATTCGCACAACAAATACGATCCTGCATTTCTCCCCGCAAATAATAAGCCATTATTTAGCCAAGCATCTTGCAAAATAACCTAAACAAAATGATAATAATAATATTAAATGTTAAAAAAGCCTTTCAAACAAGTTTAAAAGTGAAAAATGGGCTTTATAGGCGAGTTTGTGCCCAAAGCATTCCATGTTGCAGAGTCAGATGTGAATGGTGACGACACGGTATTGTTGTGGGATGATTTGCATATATGAATGGGGCAAATGGTGAAGCATACCGGCAAACAAGACACGGTACTTTAACGGGTTCAATGTGTGAAAGGGGCTTTAAAGAGACACGCGCATGTTGTCACGTGACATCTCACTGGATAAACAAACCGTGGGGTTAACGTCAACTTTGTGAGTCACATGATCACTTATAATATATTATTAGTAATCGATCCCTCATTGTAAGTTTATTGAGAAAATTGAAGTAATGTACTATGTAATGTATTGTCTTGAAAAATAGTTTCATTAATGGTTTATTAATATTAATAATAAATCATTAAGTTGCATTAAATTAACTATTTCTTATTCATTAGATCAAAAGAACTGCACATATTTTTACTCTATCATAATTGTTTAATACAATCAATGTATTGTCACTGTCTGCTTATAACAACAACAATGTATTGTTTTCTTTATTTTCTACTGATAATCATTAATAATTGCACAATCAGGATTTTTCCTTTCACAATAATCATAATTCTAATATCTGATATCGTTTAACCCCATTACCAACGTGTGTGAAATATTCCAGCTCAACACTAGACACGAGCAGTTTGTTTCACCGTGTGCTTGTTCTGGCTACTGGAAATAGCCATAATGGGAGTTAACGGATTTAACGTTCCTAGCAATAACATTACACTCCTCAGTGTAATGTTATTATTATTATTACATTCTTTTTTTAATGATGCGGAGTTTCTTCATATTTATTCAATTCATTATATATAAATTGTGATTTTTTTTGTTGATGTGATGCTGGTATTGTCCCAAAAACAAATTCAAATGACAGATATACAAAAGTATTTTTATATTTGCTTGATTTCTTTTTGTGTTTGTTTCAGATCAATAGACAACTTTGTCATAACACTTTGACACATTGGCAGCTGACAGACCTTATAGAAAGTTTTAAAGGTAAGAAATTGTATGGTTTCTACAGCGTCTTAAGTGCGTTTGTTTGTATTTTAATGTATACAATTTACATTACAAAAATAATTCCTTTGTTTTTCTCAATAGCTTCTATGTAGTGCAGGGGTGGGCAATTATTTTTACCTGAGGGCCATAATTGAACCCAGACAAGTGGTGGAGGGCCGGACCACAACCATCGGTGTAACAGATTGTCATTGTTATAAATACATCTCTAAAATATTGGGCATTTAATATATTATTTTACTGATTGAATGTAATATTTACTAAGAACACAAGTGCAGACACATGCTCCAGAGCTATAGATAATTTAAGATAGAAATACAAAGAGTAAAAATATTATCAAAACATGCAGGGGCTGGATTAAAACAGGTCACGGGCCGCATAATCCCTGATCTGATGTATGTCAAAGTGACTCCTATAAATGAATAGGTCATGTTTTGAATGCATGTTTTATCACTATAGTTTTCAGTATCTAGCATTTGTGTTTTTGCTCTCTTTTTGTAAAAATAAAGATGAAAAGATGAAACAGAAAACATCTTTCAAACACAAATTTGTGTTTCTGTTTTTCTTTTCAGAACACTTCCAGAGGGGGTAGATGGGCATGTACGCAGGCCAGAAGGCTCCACCACAGGGAAGTGATAGATTATTCCTCAGACTCATTCCCGGGAGAAGGTAGATTGCAATGTAAGTAAGCTTTATTTGTATAGTGCTTTTCATTGACACAAAGTCACAAAGCGCTTCAGAGATGGTTAGCAAACCCTCCCTCCCCACTCAGGGGCCGGGCCGTAGATTGGCTCCGTAGATTGGCTATTAAAACAACCCTAGTTGTTTTAATAGAAGCCCACGGTTGCAAAAATCAAGAGTGTGCCTCATCTTTAATAATCAAAGATTTTGATTTTTTTCTTGGTACATCCCTGGATGGAAACACCGACCAGCCACAGGATTCCTGGAGGAAAGGCTGTGCGACGTAAGGAAGAAGCTTCGATCAATCAGCAGGTCACGGAGCACGACGCAAAGACTCTCATACCTGGTAATCATTAAACTTTTTTTTTTCATCATAAACATGCCTGTAGTTGTTTAAAATTCAATGTATGCATGTTTGAGCAATCTACGAGCTTTGTCTGCCGGTATTTGAATATTATCCCAACTGTCTTTACAGCTTGTTTTACACTCGCACACTTTTACACTTGCTGCTAGTAAGCGCATCGTAAATCTGTGAAACCCAAACGTAAATTTATCCAGTCATTTAATATCATTCAATATAATCCACTGTCCAACCAGTGTTTGTTCATGTAGCATTCCTCAATAAAACGACCTGAACAAAGGTTGATTTGTCAAGGGGAAAAAAAACTCACAAGCATGAAGAGCACTGTGCCTGTTGGGCTCCAAGTCTACACTTTTTACACTCATTTTTCTAGATAAAACAGTTTTTATGCTGTTTTGTGCTGTGCTCGTGATCATCGCACATAAGGCCGAGCAGTACCTGTCTGAATGAGCTGTGGGGCGGAGCAGGAGTGTAGGCGGCTGCAGAAACACTGTCTGGTTATGTCAAGTTATGAGAGGGTAATGTACAAAATCTGGAGCAATGTATTAGTATTAGTATGTATTAACTTGAAAATTAAAAACACTTCAAGTATGTTTTTGATGAAGGACAAAATAAGTACCATAATAATACTATAAAACAAAAACCTTCAGACCTGTACTTTATAGATCTGCACAAACTCAATCTGAAACACAAGCGATTCTTTCATTAACAATCCATGAACATATTTTAGTCAGATTTTTATTTTTAAACTAAAAATTGCAATCTAATTTAAACTGAAATCTATTTATTTGTTGCCTCCACAGTAGGGCTGCACAATATATCGAAAAATATCGATATCGCGATATTGACTCGTGCGATATCCATATCGCAAGGATGTGCGATAATTCTTACATTTTTATGCATTATTCATCCGTTTTTAGTGCGGAGTGGTTTGACTCCGGCGCCACCTTAAGCGCCCACCTTAAATCTGCTGCTGCCGCTTAGCTAGCTAGAGCGAGGCGCAGTGAATGATAGCAACTACTACTGTAAACAGATGAAAAGATGAGCGCAGACGAAAGCAGCAAACTCCTTTTCCTAAAACCACTGCATCCCGACAATTCTGGACTATTTCTTTACAAGACAAGTGTTTTTTCTATCATGTCGACGCTCAAAACAGAAGCTACATTGAGGGGAAATACAACTGCAGCCGCTTCCAGCAACCCCTCACAAGGAGGACCACCGTAAAGTTTCTTTACTCTGCAAACTCCTCAAACTGATCCGCTAGAATCCGGAAAACAAAGGAAAATTCACAGGCTGTGGCGTTTTGATTCCAGCAGTTATGTCTTAGTTAACGTTAGCTGTGAGTTAGCATATTATCGCTGCTAACAACGGATCTATTGCTAACAACACAGCACAACCAAACCATAAACCACGGAGCAAATGGATTAAACGCCACTGTATTCAACTTTCTTCGCCTCAGCATCATCTCAAAAGTAAGTCCTGCGTGTGTACCTTGTAATTATGCCGTGTGTAGCAGGCGTGTGTGTAATACCTGTGTGCTTTAGCGCTGCGTTCTCGTCTTCTTCTCTAAAAGAACGACTCTTGTGGCTCGTGATGGTTTAAAAACGCCTCAAAAACTATACTTGTGATAAAACTGTGACCTGTCAGGCACGTTTAATACGACGCACAAGCTCATCTTCAGTTTACAGACAGACGTGAAACGTGTGTAAAAGTAGCAACTGTGGTTGCCAGATTTTCAGAGTTACCAGCAACTAAGCCTTTGAAAAAAAGCATCCTAAAACATGACAGCGCATCAATAAAAATAAGTAATAACATAATTAAGCAATTACAAAGCCACATAAGTGTGCTGTTTATATGCACATTGTTTATATAGTTTAATAACGATTTAAAATAAATGCACAGAGAATTCTTAAGTGAAAAATAAATATCGCAAAAATATCGAATATCGCAATCTCAGAGCCCATATCGCATATCGCATAAATTTTCAATATCGTGCAGCCCTACTCCACAGTTTTTTTTATTTTCTGACAATTTTGTTGCTATTCAGTAATCATGTGAAGTCCTCTGAGATAACTGCTGTTGTGATTTTGGGCTATACAAATAAATTAAATTGAATTGAATGTTATTGGTCCATACATTGCTGGTGTGGCTGCTGACAGTGGACTGCTTCTCTAACCTCTCAGGCCACTTGAGCTGCTTATGAATATTTATGAGCACTCATGACGTCATACGCCACTTGTACTCTTGAGCTTCCATAGATGTGAATAGATGAAGCTGCACATTTAGCCGCTGCGTGTCAAATAGGAAGTAGCCATTTCATATTGTATTGATGCCTATTTCTTCCTACAGGTGAAGTTGGAGAACTCGCTTTGAGGCAGCTGCTGGTCATGCTTCTTCCAACCACAAACTTGTCCGAGGCCGAGTTTGTCACCCCTACTTCCTGACACTGGAAAATGATGACGGCATTCATCTCTCAGGCCTTTCTCATAATTTCTGGAAGACATTGGAATACGACGCACTGCTTCAGGCAATAGACTTTAAGTGGATTATATTAAAACGTGACTCTAAACATTGTGCCATCCCAGCAATACTGAGAAGTCCCACAAGTCTACAAATTTTACACATGATGTTCTTAAATTCAGCACCTGAAACTAAAATAAACGACTTTATGAGCTTTATCTGTTTTTAATAGTTTATTTAATATATGCTTTCCTGGCTGGTAAAGGACTAAATGTTTGGGTGCAGAGAGGGAAGGCATAAAGTGAGAGTTCACATTCCTGGATCCTCCCCAATTTCTGTGTTCAGAAGAGCCTGAGGAGTTTGATCTAATTCTGCATTTGTTATTAATATTTGTACAGGTTACACAGGACTCTGAATGGAGGTTCATATTTTACACAACATTCATTGAATGCATGGAGATTATGTGATCTATGCAGTCGTTTTTGATTGGTCTTGCTCTTGAACGGTTGGTCCATAGTCTCCTATCAATGCTTTGTGTCTAGATATAAGACTTGCGTATACTGCAATTGTTGAGAATTATTCTGGGTGCTTTATCTATTGTTGAAAACCAAAATATTGAGGATACAGTTAGTTTTTTGAACAACTATTAATCTAAAACACACCCTAGGTAATTGGTAAATTAGTTTTTTCTTCTCTCTAAGTACGAATACAGCCTGTTTATGTTTGGTTTTTGCTTTCTCGACTTGTTTCTTTTTGTTTGCTCCTCTGGCGTACTTTGTGACTCATAACGTTTTTGCTAGCTTTGATTTAATTGGGCAACATATATAGTAATTGATATCAACCCGTGACATTTTCAATGATCAGGCATTTTCGTTCTGTAGCTGTACTATACAAATATGAGTTGAAAATTAACCCAGAATTTTGCAATACCACTTGTGATTATGGTCCACAAGACATATACGAGTTGCGCCGCCTTAGAGTATAATAGTACTCCTATCTTATTAGCGATCACTGTTGCTTATGTTCTATTCCTCGTTTTGGACAATTTTCTACCCACCATTGTTTGTAGTGTTTAAAGTGAGTATTCAAACATCTAACTATAATAATGTGGTAGAAAACTTTTATTATCAGCCGCTGCTGTGTGGATCAACAAACTTGGCCAAATAAGCGACCATCTGCTGAGCGGAACAAACCCAATTCTCAAGATTCGTACTTGGTGCAGTCTTATGTACTATAACCCCAACGGGTGGTGAGTTATTATAAACGGACCATAGGTGGGTTATTGTTTTTAAACCCAGCGATGTTTTGTAAGTGTGTAAGGTTTGATACATTATGAACACATGTGGACTTAAGCTACTTTCTAAATAACATTGATGATAGTCAGCGATTTCCCGACTCGCATCTCCTCAAAACCCTAGCTGTACGACAGTGAAGTCTAAGGGACAATGGATATAATTTTGTGGATTTTTGACTCATCTGTTTGCATTGCCATTCTTATTCTCTTCACTTTATTTCTAATTGCCTTTTCTTAAGGGCATTATCATTCATCATTCTGGATCTCCAGTTGCTGG